>CM077085.1:181246221-181874206 GCA_039513925.1 Platanthera zijinensis | reverse complement strand
GGAGTTGGATCCTTGTGTTCGCCTCATTAACTTTTCCAACAAAGCGTTTCATAGCGCGTTGCGACTCCCTGGGAGTGTGCTTAGAAGCGTTCAAGATCCATAGGACAATCTTAGACGGGAATTAGCCTATCTACTCCAGTCCCCAGTTGATGATGGTTTTCATCAACTTGGGGACTTGCCCCGCATGGCACTTCCCATCTCCATCTCCTCTCGCCTCGAACCCTTCTAAGCAACTCCCAGGGGGTCGAACCGTGCTATGATACCACTTGTTGGAAAAGTTAATAGGTCGTACACAACCTCCCAACTCACAACTCAACTCCACTTTAAAAACAAACACTACAAAATGTGTAGCCGCGAGACCCACTTGGCAGATCGCCAAACCGCGCGAGCAGCTTCCCTTCTCGCGAGTTGCTCCCTTTCTCGCGAGCTACTCCCCTTCTTGCAAGCTGCTACCCTTCTCGCGCGAGCTATAACCAGGCGAGCTGGCACGATGAGAAAAATCCGGGGAGATACCCCTCTCGCATGCGAGATGAAACACGCCTGGCGAGAGAGCGGCCAACTCGCAACCTATTCGCACATTGAGACCAACCTCACTGCAAGAACACCACACTCCGCGGGCACCTACTCGCGTGGCAAGAAAATCAACCCGCTCGACAAAAACCCCTTAACTGCTCGGCAATCACACCAGCATTGCAGCGCTCCTCTCTTTCTTCTCTCAAAATGAAAACGAAAATGGGAAGAAATTTCACTATCTCATCAAACTTCAAATGAACTACAACATGCCTATTTATAGACTAACTCAGTAAATGGAAAACAGACACGTGGCGGCACAATAAATGCCACACCACCCACTATCTACTATATTGAATAAAAAATATGCTTTAATATTTCAAATATTTGTTGATCCGGTCAACGAAGTCAAAGTCCAAAAAAAAATACAGTATCCTCAACAAAAGATGAACTAACTTTTCTTTTGAAGTACAACAAAGACATTCAGAAAAACCATGAATCTAAAGTTAGTTTGGAAAAGAATTTTGAATTAGGAAGAATTGCTAGCTTCCTTATCAACTCCAAAGCCAATTTGGGAAAATTTGAATAAGTAGCAGGTTTAAGAGTATGTGTATTTTGGTCATTTGAAGGAGAGAGAGGGAGATGGAAATTTATTTGCCCTCCTAATCCTATATTTAGGGATAGGAGGGAGAGGGCGAGAGAAGAGAGAGATGGAGAGAGAAATTGAATTTTTAGGTGAAAATTTACATTTTTTACAAAATAAAAATATGAATATTTATTCATATTTTTTACGATCATTTAAGTACTTATATATATATATATATATATATATATGTTTTTTAATAAAAGTGCTCAAAAGCGGGCGCAACCCGCTCGAATCGGGCGAAGCGCGCTAAGAGTCAGCAAGTACAGGCGAAGCCCATACAACACTGGATACGCCTGTGCTCGACGCTCTCGGGCGGCCTTCGGGCGCTTCCAGACAGGCTTTGCCCGTCTACGTACGGGCTTCGCCCGCGTTGATGCTCTGGGCGGGATTCGACCGCATATAAGCAGGCTTCACCGACTTCTATACAATCTACCATCTCGGCGTTGCGCCCGCCACTTATGGTCCCCTGAAGCACTATGGTTATTGTTTGATTTTGCAAACACACTTTGAGGAGCTGTGAGTGGAGGGTACGATGCCGAGCTAGTAGATTGCATAGAAGTAGGCGAATTCTGCTTATATGAGACGAAGGCCGCCCAGAGCATCAAGCACTGGTGAATCCGTGTGCAGACGGGCGAAGCATGTCTGAATGCGGCTGAAGGCCGCCCAAGAGCACCGAGCACAGGCATAGGACGGGCTACGCCCATGCGAAGATACTCATATATGTATGTATATATATACATATATATATATATATATATATATAATATATATATATATATATATTATATATATGTATATATATATATATGTATATATATATATATATATACATATTTATATGGGTTTGGAATTTATACACTCAAGCTTTTTTTAGGGAAAAAAAGCTTGAGTGTATATATAACACTTTTAAGCACATTTTGACACTAATTTCTAGTGTAACATTAAAATAATACCAAAATCATGCAGCCATATTAAAAAATAATGATATTTTGAGTGGATTCTTAAATAAAAAGCTAGGTTAGAGATTACCCAAAGATTAAAAATGAGCATACCATAAGAGCAATAAAATTCATAATCGTAACCGCCTCTACAACAATATTATTGCCATACTTATGGAAAGATCTCCGAGCAACAAAAATGATAAAATAACACACACTATCACATCGCAGATCTATACTACACCACATAATCATGATACTATAACCATCAAAACTAACACACACAGAAACAATAATGTAGAGTAGATAAAAACAAAACATAGTTATCTACAATCACATCCCGAGAACAAAGCCCCAACTGAATATGATAAGAGTTACTCCATAAAAATTCCGCTTCAGCACGACTTTACTGGAACATAATCTCTAGACAAATACAACTGCCAAAAAAAATCGCATCATTACTATATGACTACCTGGAGAGATCAATATTACATGACTTGTGAGTTTGAAATACATACATCACACTTAAGTTTGATGCTTTGAAATAACAATCAGATTGGCATACTGTTCTGAAATAACAATTAGATTTGGTCTTTTTTCACAATATCAACCTTCTCAAAGAGAATAAATGAAGAGATAATGGAGCTAAGCAATATAGCTATAAAAAATTAAGAGAATAAATGAAGAAAAAGTTGACGAAATTACTTGATCTTTTTGGGGACAAGTTGTTGAGTAGTGCCCTTTCCCTCCACATATACCACAAGTCCTTTTTTTAACTTGTGCTTGAGAGGTCTCTATACCCGATTCAATTCTTGATGCAATTTTTGGTCTTCCTTTAGTTTTCACAATGGTAGGATCTCGAATTGAAATACCATACGATTCTGGAAAAAATTGGAGTTGACCCTACTTAACTTGCAATACTTGTAGGTTCTGAGTAGTGTAATGAATCTCTTATATTCTCCAATAATTCATTTAATGTTAACATAACAAGTTCATATCCTTCCTTTGATGCAATTGCATGATTAAAAATATTCGTTTGGATATTAGTTAGCTTCCATTTCATCATTGGTGTCACAATATCACTATTATCAATAAGTTTTACATTATTCAGTTGACTTCTAGCAGAAATAGACCATCTCCTCAATAGATATAAGTCAGGAAGACTTTGTAAATGCTTCTTAGCAATAATTATGTGCAAAATGTGTTTGCAAAAAAATCCATCTGTCTCAAATTTTGCACATTCACAAATTATTCTAGTATTGCAATCATCATAGATAACATTGCACTAATTACTTACATCCTCACAAGAAAGACCAACTCTGAATGTCATGCTGGTACCAATTATATTTACTTCCCCATACCAACATTTTAAACTCTACTTAAATTCTTGTTGAAAAAGTTAAACATATTTTTGGTATGAAATTATGCTGTAAATCTTTCGAGTGCATAACTTCTCAACAAATTAGCCACAGAATTCAAGGTGTTGAAATCTCCTTGTTTTTCTGCCTGATGGCATGACTGTAATGCCTTTTCATATTGAGTTATACATTCTAATAATTATGTTTTAGAATTTACAAAACCATCAAAAAATGCATTGATGCTTTCACTCCGACCACTCAACGTCATTCCAGCAACAAAATGATCTTTTAAAGAAGTTGGAACCCAATGTTGTCTTCGATCCCACATTTTTGACAACCAACTAATATTAGCAATGTTGTACTTTTGAGTAAATAGTTTCCATCTCAGTTCACTTGTGCTCACCTCCTCGCTATTGTACCATTCATAATAATATTTCTACAGGTGTTGAGTGAATATCATTCACTTAATGCCATAGCTTCATAATCATTGAGTATAACAAAGTCAGTAACGCCATAGGAAAACTCTGAATATTTACGAACTCCACAGGCGTTGAGTGAGGCAAGCTCACTCAACGCCATGTGATAATGCATTGACTAATTCTCAAAGCCACAGTGTTTTAGACACAGAAATTTGGCTAAGTCCAAATACGTTGAGTATAGCTCACTCACTCAATGCCAGATAATAGAAGAAAATCTGTTAAGTAGTTTGGCATTGAGTGGAGCTTACACACTCAACGCCAAGTAGCAGAAAGCATGGCTAAGTCAAAAAGCGTTGAGTGAGGCGTGCTCACTCAATGCTCTCAATGCCAAGCATGCAGAAGAGACTGAAGAATAAGCTAAGGCAAAAAGCGTTGAGTGAGTCTTGCTCACTCAAAGCTGTCAATGCCTAATGACGGAAAGATTGCCTAAGTGTTTTGACATTAAGTGAGGCTTGCTCACTCAACGTTGTCAACGCCTAATGGCAGAAAGGTTGCCTAAGTGTTTTGGTGTTGAGTGTAGCTTACTCACTCAACGTCTAGATATACAAAATCTGTCCAAGTGTTTTGCGTTCAGTGAAGCTTATTCACTCAACGCCTATTCTACTGATGCTCGATTTTGGCTAAGTCCACAGGTGCTGACATCAGCAAAATCGACAAAGTTAACTGATTTCAAATAAAGTACGGAGAAGCTACAGAACACGACAAACTCTGTCGAGAAGCTATTGTGCATCTTCTTCTGTTAAAGCAAGGTGCAGCTGGAAGCTGAAGGTGGGCCCCACTGATCTCTAAGAGCTGTTGATCAGTGAACTACAAATGGAAGAGATGGGGAAAGACGCAAGAGAACTTTTAGGGCTTTATTAATTTCAAAAAGGGTTGCGACCAAACTTCATCTCTCTCGCCATTACTGTTGAGATAGAGCTTGAAGTCTTCCTGCAGGAACACAAAAAGTTCAGTGAGGTGTTGCTTCTCCATCTGCTACAGCATAATCAGAAAGATTTCTGATAGAGGAACAATGGGCTCAGTTTGCTGATTGAAGAACACAAGTTCATTTTCTTCTTGAAAGTCCACTTAGTGCCAACTAGCTTCACCTATGGGGGGATAGGTGTCTTGTGGGGTTTTTGCTGAATTAAAAACTATACCTGCATAAGTAAATCAAACAACACAGCACAGAAAAGACTCAAACAATTTATAGTGGTTCCCAGATTTGGGTACGTCCACTTTCCCCCTTCGACCTATCTCCTAACCAGGGACGACTCGGTCACTTCACCAACAGAATTGAAATCCAATCCTTGCACTAACGGAAGGAACCCTTCCACACGTAGGAGTCACCACTCCCACAACACGGGTTGCACCCAACCTTTACAACTAGAGACCAATCGGTCCTTTACAAAGAAATTGAAAATAGATTGTATAAGAAATACAAACAACTTATGGAGACTAAGGTGTCCCTCTTCGTTTGACGATGTGTTCTTGAAGTCAACGAAGAGTCCACAACCCTAGATCTCTCTTGGAGTGAATCTTCCCGTAACCGGTGGCGGCTTGGAGCAGTGGCAAGGTTCTCGGAATAAGCGGCGGCTACGGAGAGCTGCTGCAGTGCTAGGGGATTCAAACTTCGTAGCAAAAGAAGCAAGGTCTTCCAACAGTCACACTAGGATCGGTCGTCTCGATCGATTCGGAAGGGGAAGGTTTTTCCCAATCAACGAATCAAGAGACAAGGGATCTCTGGTTAGACGCGTGAGACGCTATGCTAGCCTAAGCTTCTGTCGCCGGAGATCTGGAAGAACTTGAGATCAACAGCGGCGACAACTGCACGAACGGCGGAGACGTTCGGCGGAGCAAGATCGCGATCTAGGTCACTTCGGTGGCTGTTCTTTTGAATTCGCGTATTTCGTCTCTCTTCCGCTCGTACATACGGAGGTATATATACCTTAGGTCAAGCACATGACCGTTGTGGGTCCCACCAGCAACAAGACCTAAGACCGGTTCGAAATACCGCAGGTAACATGGACCGGTCCAGATAGAATCGGAAAATTGCCCAAGTCAAATTCGGCGAGAATCGTAGGTGATTCTCGACGAATTGGCGAGAATTACCTACGATTCTCGCCGAATATTACTTAGTAGAATTCTGGCTGCACTGATATAGAAGCGGGGAGAATCGGCGGGAGTCACACTTGATTCTCGTCGGATCGTCGAGAATGTAAAGTCATTCTCGACGAATTGGCGAGAATCACTTAGTGATTCTCGACGATTCTGCCTTAGAGAAATTTCTGGCGGCGTTGAGACTGCCGGCTCCAACCGGCGAGAATCAGCTAGTGATTCTCGACGATTTGGACTTAGACGATTTTTCCTCTTTCTTTCCGAGAGCTGGTCTTTGGCCCATCCTTGCTCCTTGTCTGCTCTTGCTCTATCATAGCCCTGTACTTGAAATTAAGTACACTCCAATAGAGAGAGTACACGTAGGCCAACACACTGATCTGCTCAACGAGGGATTACGTCGCGCAGACCCGTGTATATTGACCCACTGCACCCTGATATTGGTGTGTACTTAGCGTGGAATAACTGCAAGCACAACTTAAAAGATTTCATCAAATACATTGTCTATTTACCTTAGCTTGTTCAGGGGCTTCTTCAAATCAGGTACATTGTGGATACAATACCCAACAATCTCCCCCTATTTGAAGAAGCCTAAACCCTACAAGCTAAGGTGAATAGAGCGTATGGGAATGAAAATCATAAACTTAAAATTGAGTCAAGAGAGATATTCATTACCAATTTCTTGAGAGCAAACTTGGAGCCACCTTAGCCTTAGCCGAGAGGGTAATCTCCCCCTTTTCGGCTTCTGCAAATCTGGGTCTGGTGCATTTGACACCATACTCCCCCTCAGTTCTTGCACCTGTGCTTACACTTGAGTTCCTGGCAGATGCTCCCCCTAGATGCACGAGCCAGGAGCTTTTGTAGTCTTCATTCCTCATAGTTTAGCATCCCCAATTCAGTTTTGAAGAGACTGAACTTGGCCTCGTCTAAGGGCTTTGTGAAAATATCTGCAATCTGCTTGTCCGTGGGGACATAGCAGAGAGAGATGTCCTTGTTCTCCACGTGCTCCCGAATGAAGTGGTAGCGCACTTCAATATGCTTCGTTCTGCTGTGCGATACCGGATTGTTGGCAATAGCAATTACACTGGAGTAGTCGCAGTACATTGGTACTTCCTTGAACTGAAGGTCATAGTCTGCTAACTGATTTTTGATCCATAAGAGTTGTGCGCAATAGCTGTCAGCCGAGATGTACTCAGACTCTGCTGTGGAGGTTGCTACACAATTCTGCTTCTTGCTATTCCATGAGATGAGCCTTCTTCCGAGGAATTGACACGTCCCGGAAGTGCTTTTCCTGTCATCCCTACTTCCCTGCAAAATCAGCATCTGAAAAACCTATTAGCTCGACATCATTGTTTCTCGGGTACCACAAGCCAAGATTAGGGGTACCTTTAAGGTATCTAAGAATTCGTTTTGCAGTGACATAATGAGATTCCTTAGTGTTCACCTGATATCTGGCACAAACACATGTGGAGAACATGATATCCGGTCTACTTGTAGTAAGATAGAGAGGGACCCAATGATGCTTCTGTATTTGGTTTCATCAAAAGGTTTCCCTTTCTCATCCTTATCCATAGACATGTTGGATCCCATTGGAGTCCTCATAGAGGTTGCATGCTCCATTCTGAATTTCTTGAGGAGTTCATTGGTGAACTTTGTTTGAGAAATGAAAATTCCTTCCTCAGACTGTTTCACTTGAAGTCCCAAGAAATACTTTAGCTCTCCCATACTGCTCATTTCAAACTTTTCTTACATAAGTTTAGAAAACTTTTTGCAAAGATTGTTGTCCGTTGACCCGAATATAATGTCATCGACATAGATTTGCACCAGCAAGATCTTGCCTTTGACTTCCCTGAGAAACAATATCTTGTCTATTTTTCCTCTAGAGAACTTATTCTCAAGAAGAAAACTAGACAAGGTCTCATACCAAGCTCGAGGAGCTTGTTTTAACCCATATAGAGCTTTATTGAGAAAGTAGACATGATTAGGATAAGTAGGATTGACAAAACCTGGAGGTTGAGCGACGTATACTTCCTCTTTTAAGTCTCCATTCAAGAATGCTGATTTCACGTCCATCTGATAGACAGTGAATCCTTTATGAGAGGCATAGGCTAGGAACAGATGGATTGCCTCGAGCCGTGCAACTAGCGCAAACGTCTGGTCGAAGTCAATCCCCTCCTCCTGTCGGTATCCTTGAGCCACCAGCCTGGCCTTATTCTTTATGATGACACCATGTTCATCCAGTTTGTTTCTGAAGATCCACTTGGTGCCGATCACGTTCTGCCCCTTTGGTCTGGGAACCAGCGTCCAGACGTTGCATCTTTCAAATTGATGTAGTTCATCTTGCATGGCCAATATCCATGCTGCATCTTTGTTCGCCTCGTCGAACTTCTTTGGCTCAACCTGTGATAAGAAACTAAGATGCAAAATCTCATTAATAGTACCTCTTCGAGTTCTGATACCGTCGCGAGGATCTCCGATGATCTGATCTCTAGGATGATCCCTCACGTGTCGGAGCTCTAGAAGTCTTGCATCAGGAGCTCTAGCGATTTCTGGGGCTCCTTCCTCTTCAGGGAGGACTGCTCCATCCTGATTGTCATCCTCTCCGATTGGTGTTGAGGTGGATACCTTGACGTATTTTGGAGTTGCATCTTTCTCGGGCTCATCCAGGTGTAGCTTTTCGAGTCTGGCACCTGCATATATGCTTGTGTTGATGGTACTTCTCCTATTCCATATACTTTTTACACGTCATTCTTGAAGCATCTCCTGTCAGGTTCCCATCAGGTTTACGGGAACCTAGACTACCCTGTAAGAAAGAGTTATCTTTCCTTAGGAACCCAATAAGTATTGGGTCCTAGGTTCTTGTCAGCATAACAATTTGAATGCCTTCCCACAGGAATCCTGGTGGGAGGGCTAACTTTGCCTCGAGGATGTGGATATGCCCTTGCCCTTGACCCAGAGGGGTTGTGCCAACAATCTATGGCAAAGTGACCCACCTTGCCACAGCACCAACACTCGTGAATGTTATATCGCCATTTTTGACCTGATCTGTTGACTGAGGTAGTCATGATTTTAGGTCTAAACGGGATAAAGCCGGTTCTGCTCACAAAATTGCCTTTTCCACCGTGACACATGGGAGAGTGGAAAGAATGCATGTGGTGAGTGTCAAGTGACCTTGGAGGTGGTGCCTTCCTTTCAGTCAGCACGCTTCCAGAGGCCCCATGGGTACTTGCCACATGTTTCCTGACCCCCCTTTCCTGTGTCCTAGGGTGGAAAGTATTGCAGTGAGAGCTGGTTCCGGTAGATTCATGATGAGTTGGGGCTGAGGCCGAGAATACAAAGGGCTCAGGATGAGCCTTGAGTATTCTCTCCGGGGTAGCCATGACAGCTCTGGCACTGTGGGTATTTCCACATGCGGGCAGATCATTCTTGCAGTGACCATGGTTGTTCCTATGGTCATACCTGAATGCATGATGTGTGCACTTCCTGCTCGGGGTGGGGGGTCTGTACACAGTTTCTCCATGAATTAATGATTTGGGAGATCCACCCATTTTCTGCTTTTCTTTTGATAGCATCTATCTTGGAAAAGTTAGAAACAATCCTCTTCTCGGTCTCTAGACGACTCTCTAGATCCGAGATCTTTGAGTCCTTTACCTTGATGGATTCCAATTGGAGATTCATCAAGGTCTTCAGCTGAGCAATCTCCTTAGCTTGCTCCTCCACAAGTAAGTTGCTCTTCTGAAGGGCACTCTCAAGGGAATCAGGATTTTCAATCATTTGATTGAAGCTATCCATATCCCTTGCATCTCCGGAAGGACTACCCTCTGAATTGTTCCTGTCTTCAGGAACTTCAAGAGGAGGGGGCATGAGGAAGAAGTTACCTGCTCCTGGCTTTGATGTTCAAGGTTACCGTTAATATCGGCAGAGACTGTTGAGTCAGCTTCATCAGAACTACTTTCCTCAACTTCTTCTTCAGTCTCTGACAAGGACATAGGAGCCCTGATACTGAGAAATTGGTCATCACTTTCTTCTTCAGAAATGCTGACCCCCATATATGCCTCATCCTCTTGCTGGCGACTTATCCCTGTTCTGTCTAATCCCTCCATGAGGTCTGATACAGTTTGCCACAAGGACTTCGTCGTCCTACACTTTTCAAGTCTTGACCGGGAAGGTCCAGTCCAGACATCCAGGATGATTTTACAAATCATTTTATCCAAGTTGAATAGAGAGAATTCAATCTCAGACATTTCGGTAGTCTCCTTGGGGATCTGCATATCCTTTCCAGAGCAGGAGGCCTTCATGGGAATGAATGGACCCTCTTCCAAGATGATTGATGCGCGAGGGTCGATGGCCTCCAAATAAAAAGATACCCTCATCTTCCAGATGGGATAACAGTCCTTTGTGCACGCGGGGAGTCTAAGAGGAGAGATATCATATTCCAGCTCCATTCTGGTTGACACCGGTGATAGGATTCTCCTCAAGGTGTGAACCTTTTTGACGAGGAACCTCCCTCTGATACCACTTGAAAGTCCACCTAGTGCCAACTAGCTTCACCTATGGGGTGGGATAGGTATCTTGTGGGGTTTTTGCGGAATTAAAAACTGTACCTGCACAAGTAAATCAAACAACACAGCACATAAAAGACTCAAACAATTTATAGTGGTTCCCCGATTTGGGTACGCCCACTTTCCCCCTTCGACCTATCTCCCAACCAGGGACGACTCGGTCACTTCACCAACAGGATTGAAATCCAATCCTTGCACTAACGGAAGGAACCCTTCCACACGTAGGAGTCACCACTCCCACAACACGGGTTGCACCCAACCCTTACAACTAGAGACCAATCGGTCCTTTACAAAGAAATTGAAAATAGATTGTATAAGAAATACAAACAACTTATGGAGACTAAGGTGTCCCTCTTCGTTTGACGACGTGTTCTTGAAGTCAACGAAGAGTCCACAACCCTAGATCTCTCTTGGAGTGAATCTTCCCGTAACCGGCGGCGGCTTGGAGCGGCGGCAAGGTTCTCGGAATAAGCGGCGGCTACGGAGAGCTGCTGCAATGCTAGGGGATTCAAACTTCGTAGCAAAGGAAGCAAGGTCTTCCAACGGTCACACTAGGATCGATCGTCTCGATCGATTCGGAAGGGGAAGGTTTTTCCCGATCAACGAATCAAGAGACAAGGGATCTCTGGTTAGACGCGTGAGACGCTATGCTAGCCTAAGCTTCTGTCGCCGGAGATCTGGAAGAACTTGAGATCAACAGCGGCGACAACTGCACGAACGGCGGAGACGGTCGGCGGAGCAAGATCGCGATCTAGGTCACTTTGGCGGCTGTTCTTTTGAATTCGCGTATTTCGTCTCTCTTCCGCTCATACATACGGAGGTATATATACCTTAGGTCAAGCACATGACCGTTGTGGGTCCCACCAGCAGCAAGACCTAAGACCGGTTCGAAATACCGCAGGTAACATAGACCGGTCCAGATAGAATCGGAAAATTGCCCAAGTCAAATTCGGCGAGAATCGTAGGTGATTCTCGACGAATCGGCGAGAATTACCTACGATTCTCGCCGAATATTACTTAGCAGAATTCTGGCTGCACTGATATAGAAGCGGGGAGAATCGGCGGGAGTAATACTTGATTCTCGCCGGATCGTCGAGAATGTAAAGTCATTCTCGACGAATTGGCGAGAATCACTTAGTGATTCTCGACGATTCTGCCTTAGAGAAATTTCTGGCGGCATTGAGACTGCCGGCTCCAACCGGCGAGAATTAGCTAGTGATTCTCGACGATTTGGACTTAGACGATTTTTCCTCTTTCTTTCCGAGAGCTGGTCTTTGGCCCATCCTTGCTCCTTGTCTGCTCTTGCTCTATCATAGCCCTGTACTTGAAATTAAGTACACTCCAATAGAGAGAGTACACGTAGGCCAACACACTGATCTGCTCAACGAGGGATTACGTCGCGCAGACCCGTGTATATTGACCCACTGCACCCTGACATTGGTGTGGACTTAGCGTGGAATAACTGCAAGCACAACTTAAAAGATTTCATCAAATACATTGTCTATTTACCTTAGCTTGTTCAGGGGCTTCTTCAAATCAGGTACATTGTGGATACAATACCCAACAATCTCCCCCTATTTGAAGAAGTCTAAACCCTACAAGCTAAGGTGAATAGAGCGTATGGGAATGAAAATCATAAACTTAAAATTGAGTCAAGAGAGATATTCATTACCAATTTCTTGAGAGCAAACTTGTAGCCACCTTAGCCTTAGTCGAGAGGGTAATCTCCCCCTTTTCGGCTTCTGCAAATCTGGGTCTGGTGCATTTGACACCATACTCCCCCTCAGTTCTTGCACCTGTGCTTACACTTGAGTTCCTGGCAGATGCTCCCCCTAGATGCACGAGCCAGGAGCTTCTGTAGTCTTCATTCCTCATAGTTTAGCATCCCCAATTCAGTTTTGAAGAGACTGAACTTGGCCTCGTCTAAGGGCTTTGTGAAAATATCTGCAATCTGCTTGTCCGTGGGGACATAGCAGAGAGAGATGTCCTTGTTCTCCACATGCTCCTGAATGAAGTGGTAGCGCACTTCAATATGCTTCGTTCTACTGTGCGATACCGGATTGTTGGCAATAACAATTGCACTGGAGGAGTCGCAGTACATTGGTACTTCCTTGAACTGAAGGTCATAGTCTGCTAACTGATTTCTGATCCATAGGAGTTGTGCGCAATAGCTGCCAGCCGAGATGTACTCAGACTCTGCTGTGGAGGTTGCTACACAATTCTGCTTCTTGCTATTCCATGAGATGAGCCTTCTTCCGAGGAATTGACACGTCCCGGAAGTGCTTTTCCTGTCATCCATACTTCCCTGCAAAATCAGCATCTGAAAAACCTATTAGCTCGACATCATTGTTTCTCGGGTACCACAAGCCAAGATTAGGGGTACCTTTAAGGTATCTAAGAATTCGTTTTGCAGCGACATAATGAGATTCCTTAGTGTTCACCTGATATCTGGCACAAACACATGTGGAGAACATGATATCCGGTTTACTTGCAGTAAGATAGAGCAGGGACCCAATGATGCTTCTGTATTTGGTTTCATCAAAAAGTTTCCCTTTCTCATCCTTATCCAGAGACATGGTGGATCCCATTGGAGTCCTCATAGAGGTTGCATGCTCCATTCCGAATTTCTTAAGGAGTTCATTGGTGAACTTTGTCTGAGAAATGAAAATTCCTTCCTCAGACTGTTTCACTTGAAGTCCCAAGAAATACTTTAGCTCTCCCATACTGCTCATTTCAAACTTTCCTTGCATAAGTTTAGAAAACTTTTTGCAAAGATTGTTGTCTGTTGACCCGAATATAAAGACAATAGGTTTAGGGTATCTAGTGTTTTTATTTTTTATATTTAAATATTGTAAAGTTGTATAATTACCTAAAAAGATATTGTCTTTATAACATACTAATATAAAGTTTGGTATCATTGTGTAATTATAATTACAACTATAATGGCAATATAGGCACATCAAACAATGTTTCACCAAAAGTAGTTTTCGTATATTAGTATATATATATATATATATATATATATATATATATATATATATATATATATATATATATATAGGGGGCACTGAATTTCCGCGCAGCGCTTTTTGGACAAAAAAACGCGCTCCTTGGAAAAATGAAAAAAACACCTCCTTAACAGCATTTTTAGAAAAAGTGGTCAACATGAAAGTTGTAGATCTCGACGAGATCTACAACTTTCATGTTGACCACTGTTTCTAAAAATGCTGTTTAGGGGGTCTATTTTCAAAAGGCGCGAAGGGGGTCCGCGCAAAAAAAAAAAATCGTAATATTTACGGGGCGGAACCCCCTTCGCGCCTTTTGAAAATAGACCCCCTAAACAGCATTTTTAGAAAAAGTGGTCAACATGAAAGTTGTAGATCTCGACGAGCTCTACAACTTTCATGTTGACCACTTTTTCTAAAAATGCTGTTTAGAGCGTGCTTTTTCCGTATTTCCGGGGAGCACGTTTTTTAGAGCAAAACGCGCTGCGCGTTTTTGCATTAATCTGATATATATATATATATATATATATATATATATATATATATATATATATATATATATATATATATATATATATATATATATATATATATATATATATATATTTATACTATAATAAAAAGATATATGAAATGCTTTTAAAAGCCTTGAATTTAAAATCCATCGAAGCAATCTCATCCATCCGCCTAAAGACATGAAAAATAATAGCCGCTCATCTTAATCCCTCTGAAACCATGGGTAGGGTTTATTTTAGCGCTCATGTGTCTCTTCTCCGCGTACCTCTAGCGCTCCCGCACGACATTCCCGATCTGTGTTCTCCCAGCCTTGCACGCTTGAAGACGAGGAATGCTTTCCGACGAAGAAGCTCCATTCGCTCACCCCCTACTACGACTGATCGCCCATCTGCATCTCTTACTCCTCCCGCATTCAACTGATCGTCCATCCGCTCTCCCCTACTCCACTCACGAAACCTAAATTGCTCCCGAAGCCGCTCACAACGCCTTCCTCCAACAACTCACTGAAAAGTGTTCGGCTCGCCTCCTCCTCCAACAACTCGCTGCCCTCGCCTTAGATCTCTGTCTTCTCTACACCAGTGCATCAGTGAGTAGTGGGTTAAACCCTACCTAAAAATGACTCTCTTTCAGTTCGAGTCCACTAATTTGGGGCAATGAATGGATTTTCCAGGCACTACAAGGGGGTATCAGAGCCTGGAATGAATTTCCTGGACAATAACCTTGTTGGGAAGGGGCTGCTGGCAGGGGTAGTTTCAGAGCCTGGAATTTTTTGTTCTCTGCCTCTACTTATTTCCCTGACAGTATTCCTAAAATCCCCCTCACAGGAAGAAGAACTCGAGTGTCCAACGCCGACTTCGACGCCGTTTTCAACACTGCCATCTTCCCAACTCTGCAGGTATGATTGGATTCAATGTCATACCAGTTTGACGATTTTTTACCAGATGCTCTCCTAAGACTCTTTAATTATCCCTTCGGGTCCGTTCGTTTGCACGGAATTGAGCTTCTGAAATTGGAATTGAAGGTCTAATTCCAATTCCATCGTTCGTCTGCACGCTTGACGTTGAAATTTAAATTTTAATCAATTCCGTAGAATTCATTTTGAACTAAAGACAATTCTTTCCAATTGATATAATAATTGGACAATTCCGGTCGAGACACATTTTTAAGCTCGGACAATATTTTTTCTCCCGGGTGCGATTTTTTCGTCCGGTCGCGATTTTTCCGCGCTGAAACGTATTTTTCGCCCGGGCGCGATTTTTTCGACCGGTCGTTATTTTTTCGCCCGGGCGCGATTTTTTTTCGCCCATGCGCTTTTTTTTCGCCCGGGCGCGATTTTTTCGCCCGTGCGCAATTTTTGCGCCCGGACGCGATTTTTTTGCCCGGCGTTTTTTAGCTCGGCGCCATTTTTTTCGCCCGGGCGCAATTTTTTCTCCCGGGCGAGATTTTTTCGCCCGGACGCGAATTTTTCGCCCGGATGCGATTTTTTTTGCCCGGACGTGATTTTTTTTTCGCCCGGGCCCGATTTTCTCGCCCGGGCGCGTTTTTTTTTTCGTCCGGTGCGATTTTTTCGCCCGGGCGCCATTTTTTCGCTTTGGCGCGATTTTTTTCGCCCGGGCGCCATTTTTTCGCTTTGGCGCGATTTTTTCGCCCGGGCGCGATTTTTTCACCTGAGCGCGCTTTTATCGCCCGGGCGCGCTTTTATCGCCCGGGCGCGAGCGCGATTTTTTTGCTCGGGTAAGTTTTTTTTCGCCCGGGCGCGATTTTTTGCTCGCGCGCGTTTTTTTTGCCTCCAGCCGAAAAAATCACTCCCGAGCGACAAAAACGGGCCCGGGCGACATAATCGCGGCCGAGCGAAAAATAATCGAGGCCACGTGAAAAAATCCCACCCGTGAGAAAAAATCACGGCTAGGTGAAAAAAATCTCGCCTGGACAAAAAAATCACGTCTAGGCGAAAAATCGCGGCCGAACAAAAAAATCGTATTCCAATTCTACAATATTCGTCAATATTCTTTATTAGACGAACATTGGAATTGGAATTCATCACCAATATTTAATTTCACAATATTCACAAATATTCAATTCCAATATCGAATTTCAATTCCGTGCAAACGAACGGACCCTTCGGGTTTTTCATTATCTGCAAAATATGAAGGTTGATCTGTCATTAAAGCACCGTGGATTGGTAGTGGTTTCTAGCTTCATAGACCACCTAATAGGAGGCAAGGAGCGATCTACATCCTCCGTCTCCTCATTTTCAGTTCTACGCATTATGAACCTCTCCAAGAAAGCAACGATCTACATCCATATAGAAATACAAGCCAGATATTATCACTGCTCTACTAAAATACATGTGTTCCAAAAATCCCATGAAAAAAAATAAAGCAATGCAATTATACACCAAATGCTCCACAAATGGACAAAGCAACAGATAAAATGAACAAAGAAAGTGGCAGTAGCTAGAATATTTTATCAGATCAGACTTTCTCACAGATTTTTCAAACTTAAAGCTCTCGGATCTCCTACTCTACATCCTTTTCTTCCATCCTCTTCAATTTCTCAAAAAAAATTCATCAACACTCACAACAAATGTCGTCACCAGCACAAATGTCGCATTTACGACAAAATCGTCACCACGACAAATGTCGCGGCCACGATAAATGTCGATGCAACAAAAAATGTCGCAGTCACGACAAATGTTGCCCCCACGACAAGTGTCGCCCCCGCGCCAAATATCGCCCCCACGACACATGTCGCACCCACGACACATGTCGCACCCACGACAGTTGTCGCACCCACGACAGATGTCGCACTCACGACAAATGTCGCAAAAATCAACAAATGTCGCACCCAAGACCAATGTCGCATTAACAACAAATGTCGCTCCCACGACAAATTTCGCACCGATTACAAATATCGCCCCCACAATAAATGTCGCTTCCACGACAAATGACGCACCCTTGACGAATGCCCCCCGGGCCGAAGGCCCGTGCCGGTCACTCGTGTGTGTGTGTGTGTGTGTGTGTGTGTATATATATATATATATATATATATATATATCTATACCATATTATAAAGAAATATGGAGGTCTGCAAATAGCATGAGTTCGAAATTAGAGGGAAATTAGGTGGCCGTCGGATTTCAGATCTTTGATCTTGAACCGTTGGATCAAACCAATCCTCTCTCCAGATTTTTTATAGGGCTCCTAAACCTACTCTAGGACAGTCCTAAACCTATGTGAAATAGGTTCAAATTAATAGGGTTAGCAAAACGAAATGGGCGGACCCGCAAGCCCGTGAAACACAAGCCCGCCAAGCCCACCAGCAAGCCCACCAAACCGAGCTTCCGCAGGCCTGCAAGCATTAATTGATTCAAATTATTACTGCGCGCTTCATATTATATACCAGAAATCTAAATTTAAACCGGCGGTGTGGGACTAAAACAGGCGGGTGAACAGTGCGGGCAAAGACACGGAAATCAGGTTTTTTGGAGCCCAATATGAGGATCAAGATGACTCCAAAATGAAAAGTGATCAACATGAAAGTTGTAGATCTCGGTGATCCGAACAATTTTCATGTTGATCACTTTTTGATTTGGACCCTCCTTGACCTTCGATTTGGGACCCGAAAAGTCTGGGCGGCGAGACTGCTACAGGAAATGCACGGAAATCAGGTTTTTCGGGGCCCAATAAGAGGGTCAAGATGGCTCCAAAACGAAAACTGATCAACATGAAAGTTGTAGAGCTCGCGGAGATCTACAACTTTCATGTTGATCACTTTTCGATTTGGAGCCTCCTTGACCTTCGATTTGGGACCCGAAAAGTCTGGGCGGCGAGACTGCTACAGGAAATGCACGGAAATCAGGTTTTTCGTGGCCCAATAAGAGGGTCAAGATAGCTCCAAAACGAAAACTGATCAACATGAAAGTTGTAGATCTCGGAAATGCACGGAAATCAGGTTTTTCGTGGCCCAATAAGAGGGTCAAGATAGCTCCAAAACGAAAACTGATCAACATGAAAGTTGTAGATCTCGCGGAGATCTACAACTTTCATGTTGATCACTTTTCGATTTGGAGCCTCCTTGACCCCCAAAACCCCTTACCCGTACGCCCGCATATAATATAATAATATATATATATATATAAAACAGCCCGGGTGCGGGCGAAGCCCGCCGGGGGGCGGGCGAAGCCCGCCGTCGCCGGCCAGGTACTGTGGCGCGTGGCCATCGGGCCGGAGGCCCGTGCCTGTCACTCGTATATATATATATATATATATATATATATATATATATATATATATATATATATATATATATATATATATATATATATATATACACACACACACACATACAAGTCGGCAGAGTATTTTCACCTGTTTTAAATTTCAACACTTCATATAGATTAAGACCTATTGAACATGAACCCCATTCACTTATATATATATATATATATATATATATATATATATATATATATATATATATATATATATATATATATATATATATACACACACACACACACATACAAGTCGGCAGAGTATTTTCACCTGTTTTAAATTTCAACACTTCATATAGATTAAGACCTATTGAACATGAACCCCATTCACTTATATATATGTATATATATATATATATATATATATATATATATATATATATATATATATATATATATATATATATATATATATATACGAGTGACAGGCACGGGCCTCCGGCCCGATGGCCACGCGCCACAGTACCTGGCCGGCGGCGGCGGGCTTCGCCCGCCCCCCGGCGGGCTTCGCCCGCACCCGGGCTGTTTTATATATATATATATATTATTATATTATATGCGGGCGTACGGGTAAGGGGTTTTGGGGGTCAAGGAGGCTCCAAATCGAAAAGTGATCAACATGAAAGTTGTAGATCTCCGCGAGATCTACAACTTTCATGTTGATCAGTTTTCGTTTTGGAGCTATCTTGACCCTCTTATTGGGCCACGAAAAACCTGATTTCCGTGCATTTCCGAGATCTACAACTTTCATGTTGATCAGTTTTCGTTTTGGAGCTATCTTGACCCTCTTATTGGGTCACGAAAAACCTGATTTCCGTGCATTTCCTGTAGCAGTCTCGCCGCCCAGACTTTTCGGGTCCCAAATCGAAGGTCAAGGAGGCTCCAAATCGAAAAGTGATCAACATGAAAGTTGTAGATCTCCGCGAGCTCTACAACTTTCATGTTGATCAGTTTTCGTTTTGGAGCCATCTTGACCCTCTTATTGGGCCCCGAAAAACCTGATTTCCGTGCATTTCCTGTAGCAGTCTCGCCGCCCAGACTTTTCGGGTCCCAAATCGAAGGTCAAGGAGGGTCCAAATCAAAAAGTGATCAACATGAAAATTGTTCGGATCACCGAGATCTACAACTTTCATGTTGATCACTTTTCATTTTGGAGTCATCTTGATCCTCATATTGGGCTCCGAAAAACCTGATTTCCGTGTCTTTGCCCGCACTGTTCACCCGCCTGTTTTAGTCTCACACCGCCGGTTTAAATTTAGATTTCTGGTATATAATATGAAGCGCGCAGTAATAATTTGAATCAATTAATGCTTGCAGGCCTGCGGAAGCTCGGTTTGGTGGGCTTGCTGGTGGGCTTGGCGGGCTTGTGTTTCACGGGCTTGCGGGTCCGCCCATTTCGTTTTGCTAACCCTATTAATTTGAACCTATTTCACATAGGTTTAGGACTGTCCTAGAGTAGGTTTAGGAGCCCTATAAAAAATCTGGAGAGAGGATTGGTTTGATCCAACGGTTCAAGATCAAAGATCTGAAATCCGACGGCCACCTAATTTCCCTCTAATTTCGAACTCATGCTATTTGCAGACCTCCATATTTCTTTATAATATGGTATAGATATATATATATATATATATATATATATATATATATATATATATCCACATGTACATATCTCTCTATCTCTCTCTATACATATATATATATATACACACACACATATATATATATACACCCATACATATATATACGCAGGGGCAGACTCACCTTGGGGCGAGTGTGGGCGGCCGCCCACACTCAATTTTTTTATAAAAAAATTAATAGTTTTAGTCATGGCTTAAACCGTGGCTAATACAGTATAAACCGTGGTTAATACCCTGTGCTTTAAATAATTAATAGTATTAGTCACGTTTTTAGCCGCGGTTAATACTTCGTTCTTTTAGAGAAAATTAACAGTATTAGTCACAGTTTATAGTGTGGCTAATAGCCAATTCTTTTTTAAAAAATTCAATAGTAATTGGCTATTAGCCACATTTTAAATCGTGCCAAAAAGTAATACACTATTCTTAAAAAAATAATTAAATAAGATTTAAACCATGATTAATACGGTAATACCCTATTCTTAAAAAAATTGTATTAGTCAAGGTTTAAATCGTAGACGGCATATTCTCGTCATTCTCAAAGCTCGAGACGTACTTAAGTCGGTTGTGTGAAGCATTAATACATATTAGATATTCATGTTGATGAATCTGACAATTTTGAAGTTCGCCCACACTGAAAAAAACTCTTGCGTCCGCTACTGTATATACGCATACATATATATACGCATACATATATATACACAAATACATATATGTGTATGTGGATACACACACACACACACACACACACACACACACATATATATATATAGAGAGAGTAATTATAGAGAGAGAACCGGTTCTCTGAACCTTATATAGAAAACCAGCAAATTGACTCCTTAAACAGCATTTTTAGAAAAAGTGATCAACATGAAAGTTGTAGATCTCGTCTATCGACGAGATCTACAACTTTCATGTTGACTACTTTTTCTAAAAATGCTGTTTAGGGGGTCTATTTTCAAAAGGCGCGAAGGGGGGGTCCGCGTATATATATATATATATATATATATATATATATATATATATATATATATATATATATATATATATATATATATATATCGGGCGGAACCCCCTTCGCGCCTTTTGAAAATAGACCCCCTAAACAGCATTTTTAGAAAAAGTGGTCAACATGAAAGTTGTAGATCTCGTCGATATCTACAACTTTTATGTTGATCACTTTTTCTAAAAATGCTGTTTAGTGGGTCAATTTGCTGGTTTTCTCTGTAAGGTTTCAGAGAACTGGTTCTCTATCTATAATTCCTCTCTCTCTCTCTCTCTCTCTCTCTCTCTCTCTCTCTCTCTCTCTCTCTCTCTCTCTCTCTCTCTATATATATATATATATATATATATATATATATATATATATACATACATACATACATGTATATGTATGTATATATACATACATGTATATGTATGTATATATACATACATACATACATGTATATGTATGTATATATACATACATACATGTATATGTATGTATATATATACATGTATATATATATGTATATACGTACATGTATATACACACACACACACACATATATATATGTACATGTGGATATATATACACACACACATACATATATCAGACCAGAATAACCTGGACCGTCTTAGCTCTCGGAATGGTCAAGTGCGCACACAGTTATCATACACAAGAAGTTTTAACATGAAAAAACCCCTCAATCGGGTAAGAACCCACGTGACCGGATCCGTGCCGGTCAAATTTCATTATTTCCTAGTAGTTACAGCTTGTTTGTGAAATCGAGGGTGATAGGCCACCTCTCGTTATAGTTTTGAGGTGAGAGAACACTTGGCACACGGCGAACGACAGACCATCGTGCCGAGAGTTTGTTACAAGTTGCACTTTGTGTTGATGAGCTTCGTTGAGCGTCTTGCTACTTCTGGACGTGGGAGCAGAATGCCTGAACTTGTAGTTGCGGTGGCCACTTGGAAATGGAGAGATTAGGCTTCATCAAGCGGCTTCAACTTAGCTTGTACGTGGCTCGGGTGTGGCTTGGGTGTAGCTTGATTGCGACTCGGGTGCTGCTCGTAGGAGGAATCTGATAGAGCTTTGACCTGAGGAAGAAGAAGACTCGGAGGAAAAATGTGAGAAATGAGGAGGCCTGAGGCTCCTTTTATAGGCTTCAGGGGGTGGTTACAGTGGTTATTTGGCTATCCGCACACTGTAACCACCCAAAATTAATATTTTTGCATAGTTTAAGGATGCACATTTATAAGGATCAATCTCGATATTTGCACCCTAAACAAATAATTAAATTATTAATTAAATCCCCCACTAACCTATTGGTTAGTGGGTGGTTACATGCAAATCGAATGGCGGGAGACAATCCCAAATGATCAGATGGAGGTGGCGGAACTTCACGGGTGGCCGGCGAACTTGCTGCCGAATTTTCCCGCGAGGGGAGGACCGCCGACGGCGGTCGCGGTGGAGCGGTAGGCACGACCGCCTCCTTTGGCCAAGCCCCGGCCACCGAGGGAGGGAGCGGACCAACCGGCCTCTCCATCAGTCGGCGGCCGAGGGATGGAGAGGACCGGGCCGCTCCCTCCCCCAGCCACCGGCGTGCGGCCAAAGGAGGCGGTCGCGCCGGTCGCTCCACCCCGACCGCCATCGACAGTCCTCCCCTCGCCGACGAATTTGGCGGCAAGTTCGCAGACCACCCGTGAAGTTCTTCCCCCGCCGATGTCCAGGGAGGAGGTTGGCCGCACGCAGCTGGCAAGATGGCGCTCGTGGCGGTTCATCCATCACGCGTGATGTGATCGGTGTGCGGGGGCATCGGGCGCGGTGATCGCGCATGCGGTCAAACCCATTATCCCACTACTTTTGAGGTAGAGATCATGGGTGTGCGGTTATGTGCACACCTATTCTTATAAATTGAGTCTCATCCCTAACAATTTCCCCCCAAATTCTTGCTGCAAGAGACCGGCTCAGACGATGAAAAAACAAGGATCTTTCTTTGCTCATTTTGTATGGTGACGATGATGGTGAACAACGAAGGACTTGAGATGGCGAGAAGTGGCGCCCTGCAAACTCGGGTAAAAATGTTAGAATATGTTATAGTGAAGGAGAGGCGACGAATGTGCCCGGAGAAGGAAACTGGTGCACTCGCGTTTGCAGGGGTGCGTGCGGGTGCGCACACCGGTTCGCGCATTGGCGCAAGTGGGCTTGGACGCGCGTGCGCAGGCGCGCCCGTGCGGCCGCGCGCGGGCGCGCCCGTGCGGGCCCGATCGTGCGCGCCCGTGCGGGTATGATCGTGCGCGCGTGCCTGGCTGCACGCCTGGCTGCACGCATGACTGCACGTGCGTGCGCGCGCCCGACTGCTCGTGCATGCGTGTGCCCGACCGCGTGCATGCACGTGCGTGGGGGCCTGTAATGCATGTGTGCATGCGCGTGCGCACTAGAACACACGTGTGTTTTATCACACGCGCTCCTGACCACGTGTGGGCGCTTGCACGAATGCGCCCCCCGGTTGTTGTTCGTGCTTGGGCGCGTCGTATGGTTCTGATTTTTCTGGGCAACGTGCCTTTAGACGCATGATGGGGGCAGATGATTTTTTATTTGCAGAATTATCATATAAATTTATTATTAATTTTTATGTCAGGGCTCGAAGCGTACTACGAGGCCGATGTGTCTTCGCTCCTCCCTTATCGATGATCAGGTTGCAATTTGGTGGAGAAGGTTCAGTCTGCCTGCCGACCTTGAAGTGAAAATAACGCGTGTTGAAGAGAGGGTTCAAAATCCTACTCATGGTAGGTTGATGATTTGCGAGACTACTTTAAGAACGGGTTTCTAATTCCCCCATGCGAGGAAGTGATCGAGATTCTGAAGTTTTGTGGTATGCTAATTTCCCAGTTTACTCCCTTGGGAGTAGTAGGCCTCATGGGATTGGTTGTCTTCCTTCGCAAACATGGCGGGAAATTTTCTTTGGACTGCTTCCGAGATTGGTGCGATATTATATGGTGGTGGTGAGTGCGTGGAAATTCATAGTAACAAGAGCTTGCTTGATTTTGAGACTCGAACGGACTGTCGCCATGAAAATACTTTATTTGGGTATTCTAAGAACTTTTGGGGCTTGACGGAGCTATGGAACGCATTGCCTGATCATTTTCATCGTCAAAAGGGGAGAGCGGGAGTTTTCTCCCGTATTAGGGTTTTCGGATCCCCGTGAGTTGGCAAAGTGGATATTCTGTATTTCTTCGTTTTTGGAAGAGAAATGCTTATTGCGGTGCAACATTTCTTCAGACTCTGGGCAGATCACTGAGAAATCTTCGGATTGTGGTCAGAAGCGGAAGTCCGTTGTAGTTTTTTATGGTAGCGATAGTGCAGTGCCTTGTTTGGTTACTCTAGGCAGCGACACTCCTTCTAGTGGTTGTGGCGGTTTAACTCCCGAAGTGCAGGTGCTTGGATTTTCTACCCCCGGGTTTCCCATACGGCGGCGGCGGCTCCGAGGCTATCTTATTCTTTGAAGGCGATGAATGAAGCGGTAAGCAAGTTTGATTATTCTTGGTTCTTCTTTGTTGTTGTGTTGTACTGACTTTTCTCCGTCTTTTAAATTGTAGATCGAGGATCAGGTTCAAATTACCGTTACTTGGAATGATTATTATGTGATCTTGAAGGACGGGTATCTGGCCCTTCTGGAGAAGTTTCGGGCCGCGGCGGGCTCGCTTGCCACTCTGAGGGATGATCATGACTGGGTCATTTCCCGATTTCGACAGATTTGATCTGAGCTGAAGGCGGAATTGGAAGAGACTCGAGCGTCTTTGGATGTGAAAAATTCTCTGGTAGAAATAACTCCATAAATACTGAAGCGTGCTCAAGAGGATACTTCTCATTTAGAGACAAAGCTTTGTACGACGAAGGCCCAAGTGGAGGCGTTATCTTCTGATAGCCGTTTGTTAGAGTTGAAGGCTGCTGGACTTGCAGAGTACATGGAGTCTCTGGATTATATGCGAGATTGTTGTTTGATTAGCGAGGAGGTTCGTGATGAGATCTAGAGCAAGGAGGTAGAGCCTCAGATGGAAGACGTTCGGTAGCTGGCCCTTAGGCGTGGAGTTTTGAAGGTTGTTCGTCTTGTTGGCAGGTGATTGGGATGTGACATATCCAGCCTTAGCTTTGATGATATCTCTGGCGACGAGAGCTCTAATGTTGACGTTGCTGATATGTAGCGACGTTATCTCATTTTATTAGTGTGTTTGCACATTTTGCTTTTCTAGTCTGGTATCTTGTATATCGTCTTTTTTGTTTGACAGTTTTATTGCCGCATTTGCGCATGTACTTGCATGTGGCTGTGATGATTGCATTCTTTTTCTTCTTTTTGCTCGAGCGATGTTTAACTCGTGGTGTTGCTTTGTGCGGGCTGTAATTGTGTTTGTGACTGGCTAATTACCTAGTTTACACGAGTATCGCTCGTTGCTTAATTTGCACGGGGATTGCCTGCGGCTTAACTTGCACGGGGATCGCATGCAGCTTATTTGCATGGGGATCACCCGCGGATTAACTTGCACGGGGATCGCCAGCAGCTTAATTTGCACAGGGATCGCCAGCAGCTTAATTTGCACAGGGATCGCCAGCGGATTAACTTGCACCGGGATCACCCGTGGATTAATTTGTACGGGGATTGCTCGCGGCTTAGTCATGAGGGGGCAAGCCCTGACGATATCCTGGCATAAAAAGACAGGTTCAGTGAATAGCTTTTATATTCAAACCGCATGCGCAGTCTTACCTTTGCACGAGGATCGCTTGCAGCTTATTCATGAGGGGGCAAGCCTTGACTATGTCCTAGGGTAGAAAGGTAGGTTCGGTGAATAACTTTTGTATTCAAACCGCAGTCTTACTATTTTTCACAAGGATTGCTCACGGCTTAATTTGCACGGGGATCGCCTGTAGCTTAACTTGCACGGAGATTGCTTGTGGCTTAATTTGAACAGGGAACGCCCGCGGCTTAGTCATGAGGGGAGCAGGCCCTGACGATGTCCTAGCATAGAAAGGCAGGTTCGGTGAATAGCTTTTGAATTCAAACCGCATGCACAGTCTTATCTTTTGCACGAGAATCGCTCGCGGCTTAGTCATGAGGGGGGCAGACCCTGACGATGTTCTGTCATAGAAAGGCAAATTCGGTGAATAGCTTTTGTATTCAAACCGCATGCGCAGTCTTACTATTTTGTACGAGGATCGCTCGCGGCTTAATTTGCACTGGGATTGCCCACAACTTAACTTGCACGGGGATCGCCTGCGGCTTAGTCGTGAGGGGGCAGGCCCTGACAATGTCCTGGCATAGTGTAATGCCCCAAGATTTCCGAAGCAGGAAAACAGTTTCTGGGAGATACCGCCCGACGATAGTGTTTACTAGTTCCGGGAGTTTTCAGCCAGCGGTGTCGAGAGCATTGAGTATACTAAACTAGAATTGAGTGCTATCGCGCGGCGATAGTGGGATATCGTGCGGCGATAGTAGACATTGAGAGCGTCGAGAGCGTTGAGTGGACTCAACTGGCATCAAGTGTTATCGCACGGCGATAGCGGGATATCGTGCGACGATACCAGACGTTGAGAGCGTCGAGAGTGTCGAGGGTAGCTACTGTCTGGTGGTAGTATTATTGTTGGCGGTAGTATGGTCAATTAAATTGACAGAGCTCTCGGGTTGTTAACGCGCAGCGGTAGCAGCTAGCGCGCGGCGATAACATGGGTGCTCATTTCGTAACCGATGCCAAGTACCGCTTGGCTGTAATTACCTATCACGTGGCGTTAACGATTCTATAACCGCGTAGCCACGTGTTGTCCTGTGATTAGAGGGCCTGAGCAGTTACACACGAAACGAGGTGTTGAATAACGGTATTGCGCGATGGTAGCTCAGCTTATAATACTGGTTCGGCCGTTTCACTTCATTACTTTGGAGTTTGAGAACTTGGCCTGAATTTTTAGAGGAGGGGTAGCAGTGCCGGAAGGGGAGTTTATGTCGCCATTCAATATTCAGAGTTCGGATTCGCAAAGCGAGTTCGGATCTACGGAGGTAAGGCCGGAGCGGTCAATTTCAACCGTTTAGATTTCTCCCATGGCGCCAAAGAGTACTTTGAGGGTAACGATCCTCTTCCTTGGACATGTGAAGTCCTTATTTTTGGCATTAAAGGGTAGACACTCCACGAAGACGTGGAAGTGGTTCTCCCGATGGGTAAATCTATGTATCCCCGTTAGTTTTGCATTTAGATCCGGAATTGAAGTACAGAATATGCATGTTGTGTGAAGCCCATCCGAACGGGTTCGTCTTGATTGGTGATGTTGTATGTTTTGTATACTGGAGAAGACTCTGTGGTAATCACATAGATTTCATAGTCATGGGGTGTGCAGATGGCTATAGTGAGAGTACTAAAGGCGGTTGATAGAATCGATTTAAAGATAACTCAAACACCTAGAGGGGGGGGGGTGAATAGGTTTTTGTCTTTTTTTACTTAAGACAGAATAAGAATTCAGTTTTTTAAAGAGAATTTAAAAATTCTACAGCTAACACAATAATCACAGCACAGAATACACAATCACAAACACATCACAGATTGCACACTGGTTTATAGTGGTTCCCCAAGGTCTGGGTACATCCACTTTCCCCCTTCGCCTATCCAGCAGTGTGCTAGATTCGGCCTAACTTCTTCCTTCTTCTCAGATCCTCAGATCTTACAGCTCAGAACCCTGAAAGGTTCCTACAACTCAGAACCCTGAAAGGTTCCTACAACTAAGAATGTATCCACACCCCTACAGCTCAGGCTAACAGCCCTACCTCAGCCTGGACACAAGGCCTACAACTCAGAGAATGATTTATCCTACACTCAGACTCAAAAGTCTTACCACTCAAATATCTATATCTCCTACACTCAGCCTTTATATAATAGGCTTACAACTCAGATCTTGAAAGATCCTACAGAATGAAAAATCTTATAGATTGACTCTTACCCTTGTTGAGAGAGAAAAGATAAAAGGTTTCTTGATCAGCTTTTGATAAAATTGAATGCAGAGATCAACCTGTTCTTAGCTTTCTTCAAACCTTCTTGAATCTGAACTTAGTAGGGTTGATCTTCTTTGAAGTTAACTGACTGGCAGCTTCCTGATTTCAGAAATAGATCTGAATTCTTCTTAGCAGATTAGTTCAAGATCTGCTTCTTAAGAGACTTGTAAATGTCTTCTTCTTCACTTCAAACAGTTGGAGCTCTCTCTCACTCTCCAAATCTTCTGAAGTTCCTTATGAATTCTTGGTTGAATTCTCCTTAGACAAATTCTTAGTAGATTACAACTTCAGATTGTCTTCTTAGATCTTCTAAGGAAAATCTTCTTCTGTGTGACGTGCTCTTTCTTGATCAATGATCAATACTTCAATAGTTGTTCGTTTTTTATGTGTGTTTTGATTTGACAGAATCCGTCTTTATATAGACTTCATCCATGGTAACCGACTGATCCAGTTTCTAACCAACTTCTGACAGTTCTGATAGCTTCAGCAAACTTGTTTGAATTCACAGCTGTCAAGTCTTCAGTCATTTCTTGAATCTTATCTTTGTCAGCAAAGCGTCGAGACTGATCTTCATTATGTGTCGACACAAGTAGATTAAGTGTCGACACATGCTTTAGTGATGTCGACATAGCTCCTTTGGTGTCGGTACTGCTTCTTGACACTGCATCTATAGAATGTGTCGACACAGTTTCTTTGTGTTGACACAGACACTTCTTCACTTCACAACAATAAACTTTGTTGAAACTCTGTTGTGTGTCGACACAGCTGATATAGCCTCAGAATTTTGTGTGTCGACACTGACTCCAGGTGTCGACACAGTTAATGTCGATTAAAACTTCTGTGTGTCGACACTGCCTGCAGGTGTCGACAAAGTTGATGTCGACTAGAACTTCTGTGTGTCGACACTGCCTCCAGGTGTCGACACAGTTGATGTCGACTACAACTTCTGTGTGTCGACACAGTTTCTTCTGGTGTCGACACTGCTTTTCCAAGTATCGACACAGGCTTTCTTAAGTGTCGACACATGGACTTAGAAACATTTTCTACATTTTAGCAAATTCTTAACCTGCACATATAAACTCAAAATAACATCAAATACACCTTGATGTATATCATTGAGCTAAGTGAGGCCACTTCAAATCAGGTACATATTTTCCTATGTACCCAACAATCTCCCTCTATTTGGAGAAGTCATAACCCTTTAGTCAATGATATACACCACTTATAATAAACAAACATTATGATGTATATAAGCAGTATATGACAGGGTAACTTATAAACAAAACATATACCAAAATGACATTATAGAATAATGATGCAAACATAATGAACATGAAACATTGTTTTGTTTATACTATAAAAAGTTTCTTAACACTTGTTTACATAGATTTCTTTAAAACTAAAGATTACATTGTTCTTATAAAATCTAGCAAATCTATACTAAGGCTGATCAGGCTCCCTGATGACTATGCCTTTTCCTGGCTTAATTTGAGCCTGCACAGTAGGTTCTGCATCATCAATGGGCTTCTTCCCTTTCAACTCTGCCTTCTTCTATGCTTCAGCCTTAATCCTCTGCCTTTCAAAATAATGAAAAGGCTTAGGAAAGTATTTGCTAGGCTCCTGAGCATTAGGAGGTAGCTTCCCAATTTTAGCCTTTCTTATATATTGCAGAATGGCTTCTTGCCTTTTTTTATATTTCTGCCATTCTTGTTCATTATACCATTTGTCCCTTTCTTGGATCTGATCTTTCACAGCTTTCCAGGCAGTCAAAATGATATTCCTGGAAGTGGGGCTCCACTGCTCAAAATCAGGCTTTAACTCAGCCTGTTCAATGAACCTTTTCTTTGACAGTTGAGCTTCCTGCTGATCTTTCAAGGCAGCTCTTGGCATTTCTACTTTCTCAATAATAACATTATCAACTTCCTGTAGAGGACTGTACATTGATTGAACCTGTTGCTGAATCATATCAAAATCTGCTTGAGGGTAGATGACCTGAGCAACTTCAGGTTGATCACCTTCAACATAAGCAAGTTGCACACCTGACTCAGCAACATTATCATCATCACAAAGGGGTGGATATCCCAGAATTGCTCTGATGCTATTGGATATCCATTTGGCATGATCTGAGCCTGCTTTGACTAACACTCTCTCCCCCTTTATGACTTCTCTTTCAATATGGTCTCTTAAGTCATCTTTCTGAAATCTTACTTGTCCATCAAGAAAAGTAACACCATCTTTATAAAATGATTTTAACTTGAGAAGCTTATCAGATATTGATTTCTGAGAAGTAGTAATTTTTGTCTGAAATGAGTCTAAGACAGCTTGTAGCTTCTTGTCAAACTCCTCTTTCTCTTTAGCCCTTTCTTCAGTCATTGCAGTGACTGTATTATTTATGTTAGTTACTATCTCATTGTGAGATTCAGTCAGATTGTCATTCATCCTAATCAGATTTTCAAGGACATATCCTTGTTTAATAGCAATGTCATCCACTTTACCCTTGACTTCTGCTTGCTGCTTAGCCAGAAATACTACAGCATTGTCCCCTTTGTGGAAGCAATCTGTCATCTCTTTCTTATGTAGATTAACTTCAAACCTGATGGATTTGATTTCCTGAGCCAGATCAAATTGAAGTGTCTTATGGCTTTCATCCACATACTTCTCTAGAACCATTCTCTGCTCATCGAATTTTACTTGCAAAGCCACCAACAATGAGCCGTAATCAGCCTCTTGGTCAAGTTATGGAGCAGCAGTTTGTAATGCTTTCTTGTAGCTTTGGCTCCTCTTGAAAATCATCAGTTTTCTCTTCTTGGCACTTGTAATTTCTTCATCTTCTAAAGCAGATGTACTGAGAATGTCTACTCTTTCCTTTGGACTGGGAGTAAGCTCCTTTTCAGTCCTAATTTGCTCCCCCTCAAAGTTAGCCTGCTCCCCCTCAGTCCTTATTTGCTCCCCCTTATTTGTTGCTCCCTCAATATCTGGAAACAACTCTTCAAGAGTAAACTCCTGTTGAGTGTGGACTGGTGGTACTTCTGTCTCAGGAGCATCAGTAACTACAGATGTATCCTCCATGATAATATCTTGTGCTAGAATGTTGACATGAGGTCTTTCAAGAATTGATTGTGAAGCCATTTCACTTGCCAAGTGTGTTGACTCTTCTTCCTGCACCTGTGCATTATTTATCTCCCCCTGCTCTTGTGCATTATCAGTATTGTCCTATGCCTGTGTATTATCTGGCTCCCCCTGCACCTGTGCAGTATCTGTAATGTCCTGTGCAGGTGATTTCTCAGCAGTTTCTTGTCTTTCTATATCTGGTATATCCTTTGTTAGGACCATATCCTATCTAGAGATAATCCTGATGTCCATTTTTCTCATATGGTTAATTTTAGAACCAAGAATCTGGTTCATTACTTCTAGAATTGCTCCAGCCAAGTATAAGCTCATCAGTCTAGCCAAATTATGCTTCTTTATGCCTTCCTTAATCTTCTCAAAAATTACTATATACCAATCTGTGTTTAGTCTAAAAATTATCCTTGTCATTAGGATGAACATATAGGCTGAAATCCTATCATGTCCCCCTGGCTTACACAGAATTACCTTGCCAACCACTTCAGAGAGGAATTTCTCTTGTTGATTCATCCCTTTCCTGTTTATAGCTGATCCAATCTTCAAGGTGGGATCCAATCCACACCATTGTAGTGCTTCCCTTGTCTTAGATATGGGTACTTCTTCTTCATCTTGAGACCTTGGAAGATTAAGAATTTTCCTCAAACTCTTCAAGGTCAACTTAACTTTAGTATCATGAACCATTGATTTAATCTTAAGGCCAGTTGAATCTACTGTAGCTGCGCCACAAAACTCAAGTATCTCTTTCTTCCATATCTTGGTTGGTTCGGATGCCAAAAACTCCAAATCATTTTCAGCAATTAGAGTAATTACCCCTTTAATCTCAGATTCTGCATCATCAAAGACATGGTGAACCAACTCATATCCTTCGCTGATGTTATCTTCTACCTTTGGCGCCATTGGGATGGTGAGAAGACTTGGATTGAGAGGAGAGAATTTGTCGACACAAGGGTTTGGTCTCGAAAACTTGGAGAGTGTGTCGACAGAGATTGTTCTTGACCTATTTATACCCTTCTAAACAAAGAAGGTCAAAAGGCGAGCAAAAACTGTCTAATTGTGTTGACACTGTTAAAATGTATTGACACATACTTCTAATGTCTCGACAACGGTGTTGACTCCTATGTGTCGACACCAATTGATGATGTGTCGACACTGAACATACTTAGTAGTTCAACAGAAATTCTGTGTCGACTCTTATCGTAAGTGTCGACACTATTTCTGGATGTGCCGACACCACTACTCTGGATGAGTCGACACTGATTTACTGAAGTGCCGACATCACTTCTTTGGATGTGTCGACAAAGATTTACTGAAGTGTCGACATCACTTCTCTGGATGTGTCGACACAAATTTACTTAGCCAAATATGTTAAACTAATCTATGTTCAACATTCCTAATTCAATTTTAAATTTATTGAATTTAGTTTCATCTAGAGGCTTATTAAACACATCTGCAATTTGATAATCTGTGTTGACAAATTCTAGTGAGATGTCATTTTTCTCTACATGTTCTTTAAGAAAATGGCATCTAATTGATATATGCTTAGTCCTAGTATGTGAAACAGGATTATTAGCAATAGAAATAGCACTTGTAGAATCACAAAACAAAGGTGTTCTACTTACCTGAATACCATAGTCTTCTGGCTGGTGTTGAATCCACAACAGCTGTGCACAGCAACTTCCTGCTGCCACATATTCATACTAAGCTGTGGAAATTTCCACACTAGTCTGCTTCTTACTGCTCCAAGACACCAATCTTCTTCCTAGAAATTGACAGGTGCCTGTTGTGCTTTTTCTATCTTCTTTGTAACCTGCAAAGTCTGCATCTAAATAGCCTGTCAGTAGAAAATCTCCATTCCTAGGGTACCGAAGGCCTAGATTAGGTGTGCCCTTTAGATATCTCAAAATTCTTTTTAATGCAGTGTAATGAGATTCTTTAGGGCATGATTGGTACCTAGCACGACACATGTTGTATATATAATGTCTGGTCTACTAGCAGACTGATATAGAAGAGAGCCAATTATTCCTCTATACAAAGACTCATCTACAGGCTTACCTGCATCATCTTTGCATATAGTCATACTTGTTCCCATAGGAGTTCTCATGATGGAGGATGATTCCATATCATACTTCTAAATTAACTCCTTGGTGAACTTAGACTGGGATATGGACAAGCCATCATCAGTCTGTCTTACTTGAAGTCCCAAGAAAAACTTAAGTTCCCCCATGCTGCTCATCTTAAACTTCTTTAGCATAAGTTTAGCAAACTTCTTACAAAGGTTGTTTTATGTAGACTCAAATATTATGTCATCTACATAAATCTGGACTAAGATTATCTTTCCTTTGGACTCCCTTAGGAATAGAGTTTTGTTTATTTTCCCCCTTGAGAATTTGTTCTCAATAAGGAAAGTAGACAGGGTTTCATACCAAGCCCTTGGGGCTTTCTTTAACCCATACAAAGCTTTCCTAAGTCTATAAACATAATCAGGTTTTAGAGAATCAACAAAACCTGAGGGCTGCTCTACATAGACTTCTTCTTTTAGATTTCCATTTAGGAATGATTTTACATCCATTTGGAATACCTTGAAGCCTTGATATACTGCATAGGCAAAGAACATCTTAATTTCTTCCAGTCTTGCTACTGGGGCAAAGGTTTGATCAAAGTCAATACCCTCTTCCTGCCTGTATCCTTTTGCAACAAGTCTTGCTTTGTTCTTCACAATGATCCCACTCTCATCCAGTTTGTTCCTAAAGATCTACTTTGTTCTAATGATATTGTGGTCTTTTAGTTTAGGAACTAACTCCCAGACCTTGAACCTTCTGAACTGATTCAGCTCCTCTTACATGACATCAATCCAATGTGGGTCTAGAATAGCTTCTTCAAATCTCTTTGGCTCCAGTTGAGATAGGAAGCTTGAGCAAAGAACTGTGTTCAAGTTCCTGCTTTTGGTTTGCACTCCATATCTTGGATCACCAATTATCTGATTTGCTGGATGATCATTTAAGTGTCTAATAGCTGGAGGTAGACTATCTTCAGGTTGTACACTTCCAGTCTCTTCAATATTCTGCACCTCTTGGTTTTCATCAGCATCTAGAGAGTCTTGTACTCCCCCTGGACAGTAGCCACCATTTTCCACTTCCTGCTCTGCAGTTGACTCTTCTATAATGGTAAGCTTGTCCATTCTCTCACTTATACCTGTAGAACTGCATGAGCTACAAGGCAACTCACTGTTAATCAGTCTTTTTTCATCAAATACAACATGTACAGACTCTTCTACAACTTGAGTAATCAAGTTGTATACCCTATAAGCCTTACTATTATTATTGTACCCAACAAATATCCCTTCTTGGGATTTGGCAGCAAACTTAGTTAGATAAGACTTGTCATTGTTAAGGACATAGCACTTATAACCAAAGATCCTAAAATAGGATAAGTTTGGTTTTCCACCCTTCATGATCTCATAGGGAGTCGTTTTGTGGCTTTTGGTGATAGAAGCTCTATTGATCACATGACATGCAGTATTTACTGCCTCAGCCCAGAAATATTCTGGGAGAGAAGTGTCACTCAATAGAGTTCTACCAGCCTCAATCAGTGTTCTATTCTTCCTTTCAGCAATACCATTTTGCTGTGGTGTTCTAGGTGAGGAGAATTCTTGAAAAATCCCAAATTCTTCACACAGTCTTGTCATACTCTCAGATTGAAATTCAGTGTCATGGCCACTTCTGATTTTGACCACTATACTGTCAAGTTCATTTTAAATTTGCTTGACAAAACTATATAAAACACTAGGGGTTTCTGATTTTTGTCTCAGAAAGAACACCCAGGAATATCTAGAATAGTCATCTACCACCACAAAAGTGTAGACCTTCCTACCTAGACTATGAACTGGCATATGACCAAATAGATCCATACGCAATAAGTATAGACACCTCATAGAATCCTTGTTTTCAAGGCTATGAAAGGAGGATTTTGTCTGCTTGCCTTTTTGACAAGCTGAGCATATCCCATCCTTTATACACTTAACTTTAGGATCATTCCTCACTAACTCTTTGCTAAAGAGTTGGCCAATTATTTTGTAGTTAAGATGGGCCAGTCTCTTGTGCTATTTGACACAATGAGAGGCTCTCTCATCAGCTACAAGACAAATAGGAGAACATTTGTTCTCACACTCAAAATTAAGTCAGTACACATTTCTTTTTCTATATCCTGTCAATATGACCTTTTGATCACTTGACCTTTTGATATGACATCCATTCTTAATAAATTAAATGTCATATCCTAAATCACTCAGCTGACTTATGCTTATAAGGTTGTGTTTCAAACCCTTCACATAGGTCACTTGAGTGATAGTAATCTGGTAATTAGAAATGTTACCAAATCCTTTGATGATTCCTTTTTCAGAACCACCAAAGATTACTTTAGGCCCATTTATGATAGGTAAGAACTCCTTCAGCAACCCCCTTGTTCCAGTCATGTGCCTGGAACATCCACTGTCTAAGTACCATATAGGGGCATGGTAAATTGGACTCACCTGCAATAAAGAATTACCTTCCCTTAGAGCCCAAGTGAGTCTTGGGTCCTTGGTTCAAGTTAGCTTCATACTTAACAAATCTACCTGCTGCTCTTCTAACAGGTAGATTGTTGTTCTTCCTGACACTAATGTTGTTCTAGCAATCTAAGGCATAATGGTCTGTCTTGCCACAGCACCAGCATTCATACTTGTTGTATCTATTTTTAGATACACTCTTGGCAGTCTGGTTGACAGCAAATCTTTTTTTTTGTACTGGTAATGCTGCAGCTTCACCCACTGTTTTCTTAAGAACATGGGGTTTATGGACATGGGCTGCCTTATTGACATAAACACCCTTATCATTCAGAACTTTAGTCTTACTATGACCATGAGTATTCTCAAGGTCATACTTGTTAGAAGGCACTTGTTCCTTTCTAAAAAATACAGGGACTTTAAAGTTCAGTGGCTGGACTAAGGCTTTGCCCTTTCTCTTAAATTGGACAGCCCTGGTGTCACCTTTAAAGCCTATTCCAGCCTTACCCTTTTGAGCCACAAACTTATCTATTAAGGGTAAAACTGATTTTGGCTTGGAATAACTAGCCACCAAATCTTTTTCTTTTTTAAGTCTGGCTTCCAGACTTTTAATTAGATCATTTTTGTATGTGATTGTGCCAATCTGAATAACAGTTATAGTTTTCAGTTTGGCAATCTCATTCATTTTTTGATCCAACTCTTTCTCTAAATCAGATGCAGCCAACTTAAGATCTGCAATTTCCTTAGCCTGAGTTTTGGCCAAGTTTTTGCTTTTCTTTAGTGCCTGCAACAAGTCCCCATATTCATCCATCAGCTGATGAATATCACCTTCAGACTCAGACCCATCCACATCACTTGATGTAGATTTAGCTGACTCTGAACTAGTACTACAATCTGAATTTCTAGAAAAACATTGTACCTTACTAGGACAAGGCTGATCCTGGCACTTGTCTTCTTCTGACAAAGCCATCAGTCCCATGCACTGATGGTCTTCTTGTTCATAGATAGAGTTCAGCACTTGCATAAACTCATCTTCTTTATCTGCTGCATATAGACCAATATATGCCTCAGCTTCAAATTCAGACTCTAAAGATGATTGGTCTGTCAAGCTCTTCTCCTTCTTAGCAATAATGGATTTCTCCTTCTTGCTCTTTTGTTGAGTCTTCCTTTTATCTGCAGACTCCTTTCTTTTTTCTGGACACTCAGCCACAACATGTCCAGGCCTATTATAGCAGTAGCAAACTATCTTTGGTGTAGTAGATTTGCTAGGCTTAGACCTACTCCTGTCCTTCCCAGATGACTTCCTCTTTTGATAATAGTCATCCACAGGCTGAGATGTCGAGGGCCTAGACTTCCACTACTTCTTCTTCAGGAATCTCTGAAACTACCTTGTGAAAGCAGCAAAGTCTTTATCTGATTCACTGCTGTCTGAACTTTGGTTGTCTGAATTATCTGAAGTAATTTCAGCAATAATCTTAGGAGGTGATGAAGACATCCTCCTATTCTTCCTTGTGGATTCCACCTTGAAGGCCACAGACTTTTCTCTATGCTCCCCTTTTGCACTTTTCTCTTCCTCTTTCCTAGCCATCAGCTGCATCTCATATGACAGCAATTTTTCAAACAAAGTTGGAGGAGAGATATCTGCAAGTTTGGCCACTTCCCAAATGGCACAAATCTTAGTGTCTCAATCCTTTGTCAAGGATCTTAGGAATTTATCATTCAGTTCATATGTATTGAAGATCCTTCCATAGGACATCAGCTCATTTACTATTCTATAGAACTTTTTAAAACATTCAGTTATACCATCTGACTTTCCTTGTCTGAAACTCTCATATTCCTGGTTCAGCATAGATTTTCTATCTTGTCTGACTTCTTCAGAACCCTCCATATAGACTATCAAAGTGTCCCACATTTCCTTGGAGGTTTTGCAGTGAATCAAATTTTGAAAGGTTGAATCATCTATGGCACTTACTATGATATTCTGGGCTATTTTACCCATAGTTGCTAGGATGATCTCTTCCTTAGTCATCTCTGAAAAATCCTTGGGAGTTCTTTGATTTGCATCTAGAACTGACAACTTCATTGGAATATAAGGACCTTCCTAAACTGTAATGTAGATTCTTGGATCAGAAGCCTCTATGAAAAGTCTGACCCTTTCTTTCCATATTCCAAATATCTCTTTCCTGCATATGGGTAATTTCATAGAACCTAGTTCCTTATGATTTTCTCATGAACCCATTTTCTTGATCTTGAATCTGCCTTATGGATCTTACTCAGACTGTTAAGTCCTTCTTTAAGTAACCTCCCTCTGATACCACTTGATAGAATCAATTTTAAGATAACCCAAACACTTAGAGGGGGGTGTGAATAGGTTTTTGTATTTTTTTACTTAAGGCAGAATAAGAATTCAGTTCTTTAAAGAGAATCTAACAATTCTACAACTAACACAACAATCACAGCACAGAATACACAATCACAAACACATCACAGATTGCACACTTGTTTATAGTGGTTCCCCAAGGTCTGGGTACATCCACTTTCCCCCTTCGCCTATCCAGCAGTGTGCTAGATTTGGCCTAACGTATTCCTTCTTCTCAGATCCTCAGATCTTACAACTCAGAACCCTGAAAGGTTCCTACAACTCAGAACCCTGAAAGGTTCCTACAACTCAAAATATATCCACACTCTTACAACTATGGCTAACAGCCCTACCTCAGCCTTGACACAAGTCCTACAACTCAGAGAATGATTTTTCCTACACTCAGACTCAAAAGTCTTACCACTCAGAGATCTATATCTCCTACACTCAGCCTTTATATAATAGGCTTACATCTCAGATCTTGAAAGATCCTACAGAATGAAAAATCTTATAGATTTACTCTTACCCTTGTTGAGAGAGAAAGGATAAAAGGTTTCTTGATTAGCTTTTGATAAAACTGAATGCTGAGATCAACATGTTCTTAGCTTTCTTCAAAGCTTCTTGAATCTGAACTCAGTAGGGTTGATCTTCTTTGAAGTTGACTGGCTGGCAGCTTCCTTCTTAGATTTCAGAAATAGATCTGAATTCTTCTTAGCAGATTAGTTCAAGATCTGCTTCTTAAGAGACTTATAAATGTCTCCTTCTTCACTTCAAACTGTTGGAGCTCTCTCTCACTCTCCAAATCTTCTGAAGTTCCTTATGAATTCTTGGTTGAATTCTCCTTAGACAAATTCTGAGTAGATTACCACTTCAGATTATCTTCTTAGATCTTCTCAGGAAAATCTTCTTCTGTGTGACGTGCTCTTTCTTGATCAATGATCAATACTTCAATAGTTGTTTGTTTTTCGTGTGTGTTTTGATTTGACAGAATCCGTCTTTATATAGACTTCATCCATGGTAACCGGCTGATCCGGTTTCTAACCAACTTCTGATAGTTCTGATAGCTTCAGCAAACTTGTTGGAATTCACATCTGTCAAGTCTTCAGTCATTTCTTGAACCTTGTCTTTTTCAGAAAAGCGTCAAGACTGATCTTCATTATGTGTCGACATAAGTAGATTAAGTGTCGACACAATCTTTGGTGATGTCGACATATCTCCTTTGGTGTCGGCACTGCTTCTTGACACTGCATCTGTAGAATGTGTCGACACAGCTTCTTTGTGTCGACACAGACACTTCTTCACTTCACAGTAATCAACTTTGTTGAAACTCTGCTGTGTATCGACACAAGTCCTGTGTGTCGACACAGTTGATATAGCCTAAGAATTTTGTGTGTCGACACTGCCTCCAGGTGTCGACACAGTTAATGTCGACTAAAACTTCTGTATGTCGACACTGCCTCCAGGTGTCGACACAGTTGATGTCGACTAGAACTTCTGTGTGTTGACACTGCCTCCAGGTGTTGACACAATTGATGTCGACTAGAACTTCTGTGTGTCGACACAGTTTCTTCTGGTGTCGACACTTCTTTTCCAAGTGTCGACACAGGCTTTCTTAAGTGTCGATACATGGACTTAGAAACTTTTTCTACATTTTAGCAAATTCTTAACCTGCACATATAAACTCAAAATAACATCAAATACATCTTGATGTATATCATTGAGCTAAGTGAGGATACTTCAAATCAGGTACACATTTTCCTATGTACCCAACAGCGGTCTCCAGGAAAATGCCTGAAAAAGGGGAAGAAACGATAGTCTGTCCCTACCACACGGCAGTAGCTCCCTATGACCAATGTGTTGTAGAGAAGCCTGTCTTGTGGATATCTAAGGGTATTATTGTGAGGCCTACCTCATAGAGACCTAAGGGACATATGTTGGAGCGTGAGCTTAGTCTGCTCAGCTTCGGTGGCCTTTGTGCCAGCCTTGGGCATAACCTTGTTATGCGTGTTTTGAATGGGCAAGGGAAGCCTGACCCACGTCGTGGCTTGCAAGCCTTACATTTTGAGCAACAAGCTATGGCTAACCTGTACCCACTCTATAACATTTTACTTGGATTGAGTTATTGGCATGTATCAAGTTGGGAGCGCCTTGACTTTGTCGTAGCATAGATAGAGAGACTTTGGCTTCGGCCCTGGGAAGACTTTAAATGCTCAAAGGTGCTATCATATGAATGGTGGTGTGGCCTGAAATCTCAGTACACTGATAATATTCCCTATGTGCACGAGACGTGTGGCCGGCAGCGCCACGTCTATGACGAGTGATGCTTAGTTTACACATCTTGATGCCATTTTGTTATGAATACTAATTCTTGTAGGGAAGGAGCACCACCACCCCGAGCAAGGGGTGGGGTCGTTATAATTTGGTCAGATAATGCTGACCGTTGCTATTATTTTCCACCGTATGGTGGAATGTTTCGTGCAGGTGCAGCCGAGCCAAGCGGGATATAGCGGGTTGTAGCCCAGGATTGCTAAGCTGGCCCATGAAGGCCAAAGCGAATTACCTACTAATTTTATTGTTCATCTGGGGCTGGCCTGCGTGCCGATGTATGCAAGACATTTTAATTTGAGTTGAACATTATAAGGCCTTAAGGACAAGACTATTTGTGTATTTGTTTATTCAATCCTATTTTTATGTTAGTGATATTCAGTTGGTTTGGTTCCTGTTAACCTTTAAAGTTACTTTCGCTAGAATGCACTCTATGTTAGGATGCGCGTGTTTAGATTATGATTTCAATTTATTAACTCCTTGGTTTGTCTATGGTATATGGCATCGGGCCCCGACCGGACCTTCTGTTTTATGCTATGTGATGGATGGAGGTGTTACAAGTTGGTATCAAACTCTGGTGTCCGTCTTCCATATTTGAATTCGTGGGAGAATTCTTTTAAGGGGTGGTGAGCACATGTATGTGCGTTATCATTATAACATAAAAGAACCCATGAATGCCCACTTAGGAATGAAAATACACATGTTTGAAGAACCTGTGTGTTCCTATGATTGTTTTTTGGCAATTATTTGTCACCTAATTGAGTGTTTCACGATTATAGGTGACTAGGAGTGGTGCAGAGCAGTCAAACCATCAGTACTCTACGGAGAGTTGTGTGCCTAATGACACGCCTGTGACCCATCCTTCTGCTAAAACCATTTGAATGGTAGTTGAAGCGTTGTTCGCTATGATTAATGCCTAACCAGGGAGGCAGGTGCAGCCTCCTGCTCCTGGATTAAGTCACGTACCACTTGATGTACCGGAACCTTTGGTGGCAGATCAAGTTGCGGCAACGCCCGTAGTGCATATGAGAGCAGTTAAGAAACAGCTAAAGCACGTGATATGCTTTAACCCACCAGTGTTTTTGGGGATTGAGACCCCAACACAAGCTGAGGACTGGCTTTCCAGAGTTAAGAGAGTCATGTCCGCAACATAGACTGAGGAGTGGCAGAAGTTTATGATAGCCACTTTCATTCTGTATAGTGAAGCAAGGTTATGGTGGGAGGAGTTAGAGCTTCATCACTTCGCTGGGAGGCAACTTTCTAATATCTCGATGGAGGAGTTCTCTAGACAATTTCTGGAACTGTTTATCCAGTCAGCGCAGAAAATAGCTATGGAGAATCAGTTCCAGAGACTGATTCAGGGTGATAGTAGTGTGGACGACTACCTTCATGAGTTCACTAGATTGGGGCATTATGCTGGCTCCACTTTTACTAATGAGGAGCGCAAGACCAACCAGTTCTACAAAGGACTGCGTGATAATATGAGGTTGCTACTCTCAGGTCCTATGATGCAGGGCTTTCTAGTCTTGGTCAATACAACTCGATCTCTAGAGAAGGATTTGAAGAGAGTTCAAGGTAAGAAGGACTCGACGGTGAAGAGGTCGAACTTTAAAGTTCCAAGTTCGTCGCAGTCTGGGTACCGAAAGTGGAACAAGAAGCCCAAAAATTCTGGACTGACTTCTTCATCGATTACTACTGGAGCATCTTCTAGGCAAGGCGGCCCAAATTTGTATTATAACTGTGGAAAACCAGGGCATATAGCCTGCAATTGTTGGAGTGGAAAATCAGAGAAGAAGGCAGGAGCATCGTATGCGGATAAAAGGAAGACGGTAGAGTCAATCGCATCCCATCAAGCTCCAGCCCAATCAAAGTCTACAATCTTGGTCAGTAGGAGGCCATCAAGCAAGGAGATGTGGTGACAGGTATGTGTTAGATTTTAGCTGTAATTCTTTGCATACCTTGCGTCTTATGCTTCAGTCGTATGACTGTCGTGTTATAGACTTTGTCGTGGTTATGGGCTTTCTGGCTTGAGCAATGTTTGATACAGGAGCTTCACACTCTTTCCTATCCGAGGACTTCATATCACGTATCAGAGTGCCCACTTCAGTAGTCAAGTATAGGTTGGATGTGCTACTGCCAAACAGATGCTTGATGCACGCGGACTGTCTGTTGCGTGAAAGTACTGATAGGAAGCCAAGCCTTTGATTTGGAAGCATCACTACTACCGATAGTAGAGTTTGACGTAATCTTTGTCATGGATTGGCTCTCACAACAACGTGTGTTCATTGACTGTAGTTTGAAGACGGTCAAACCGGGATTGAACACAAGCTTAGAAACTACATTTTTCGGTATGAAGGGATCGAGCAAGACGATGATGTAAGCTCTTCAAGTAGTTAAAGCAGTGCATGAGGGTGTGGATTTGTTCTTCCCTCTACTTGAGGCTAAGAATCCCAAGCAAGGCTTAGTCAGTATTCCAGTGGTGTCGGAGTTTGCCGACGTGTTCCCCGAAGATCTCCCTGGAGCTCCACATCAGCGAGAGATCGATTTCACCATCGATTTGGTGTCAGGTGCCAAACCTGTGTCGTGGTCTCCTTACCACTTAGCACCGAGATAAATGACAGAGTTGAAGGTGCAACTTCAAGAATTAATACAACATGGGTATGTGCGTCCAAGTACGTCTCCTTGGAGCGCCCCGTTCTCTTCGTGAAGAAGAAGGACGGAATTTTGCGGCTGTGTATCGATTATCAGGAATTGAATAAGCTAACGGAAACGAACAAGTACTCGATTTCAAGGATCGATGATCTTTTCGACCAGCTAGTTAGGTCAATGGTGCATTCGAAGCTGGATTTGAAGTCTGGTTACTATCAGCTTAGAATAAAGGAAAGTGGCATTCCCAAGACGGCGTTCAGTACACGATTTTGGCATTACGAGTTCACGGTCATGCCTTTTGTGCTGACTAATACGCCATCCATGTTTATGGACTTGATGAACCAGACATTTAAGGAGTATTTGGATCGGTTCGTGATAATGTTCATTGATGATATCTTGGTGTACTTCCAGTCCGAGTTCGACCATGCGAAGCATCTACAGATTTTTCTGGAGACCCTGAGAAGCAATCAGCTGTATGCAAAATTCTCTAAGTGTGAATTCCGACTTTCTTCGGTAGCGTTCCTTGGGCACATCATTAGTGGAGAGGGGATCGTGGTGGATCTGACGAAGATTATTGTGATACAATAGTGGCTTGTGTTGTCTTTAGTGGCAGAATTCTGGAGTTTTTTGGGACTTGCCGGCTACTATAGGTGCTTCGTAGAGAACTTCTCGTGGATATCATTACCCATCATGACCCTGACGAAGAAGGATCAAAAGTTTGTGTGGTCACCAGCATGCGCACAAGCTTTTGAAGAATTGAAAATTCATCTGACCATGAGGCCTATTCTGTGTTCGCCATGTGGGTTAGAGGCCTATGAAATTTACATCGACGCTTCTGGGAGCGTCTTAGGCTGTGTGTTGCAACAACATGGAAGGGTAATTGCATATGGTTTGCGATAGTTGAAAGTACATGAGAGGAATAATACGGTCCATGACTTGGAGTTTGCATCCGTGATATTCACTCTAAAGCTTTGGAAGCACTACGTGTATAGCACGAAGGTCGACATTTACACAAACCAAAAAAGCCTATAGTATCTGCTGGATCAGAAGGACCTAAATATGCGACAACGGAGGTGGATGGAGTTCTATGGGGACTACACCTTCGAGATACGCTATGTACCTGAAAATAGTATTGCAGTTGCGGATGCGTTGAGTCGCAGGGTTCCTGCACAGGCCAGCTAGATAAGGATGCATGATGAGCGTCTTATTCAAGATATGGAGGCCTTGGAGATCTCTTGTGTAGATAGGAGCTAGTGTTGAAGCACATCTGAACTGGACAGACGTATAATATGACATTGCAGATAGAGTTCGGCAGGCTTTGGAGTTGGATGACAACATGAAGCGGTTCATGGATGAGGCTTTGGATGGGTCAAATGCCCAAATTACTATCGATGATGGGTTGTTATGTAAGGATAGTCGTTTGTGCGTCCCAAGTGTGGGTAAGCTATGGGAGGAATTGATGTACGAGACTCATTACATAAAGTACTAGATTCACCCAGGGAGCACAAAAATATACAAAGACATGAAAAATCTGTTCTGGTGGCTAGGACTGAAAAAGTACATAGCGATGTATGTGGCTTAGTGTCAAACTTGCGCCTTAGTGAAGGCTAAATGCTAGAAGCCCGGAGGATTCTTGAAGTCTTTGCCTATACCGGAATGAAAATTTGACAATATATCCATGGATTTCATGTATGGTTTGCCGAGATCACAAAAGGGAAATGACGTTATTTGTGTGATCGTTGATCGTTTGACGAAAGTGTCGCACTTCATCCTGAATAGGAAGAATGATTCGCTGGAAAAGCTGGCAAAGCTGTATGTGGAAAGTATAGTACGACTGCACGGTGTGCCCCGTAGCATCATGAGTGACCGATATGGCGCTTCACGACTAACGACTAGAGGTTGGTGCATCAACTGTTGGGGACCAAGCTGACTTTCAGTACGGCCTTTCATCTGCAAACAGATGGTCAAACCGAGAGGGTCAATAGGATGATGAAGGACATTCTTCGCATGTGCACCTTGGATTTCAGAAAGAGGTGGGAGAATCACCTATATATTATTGAGTTCGCTTACACCAGCAGCTACCAAGCAAGCATTCAAATGACGCCTTTTGAGGCCCTTTATGATAGGAAGTGTCGTACTCCGTTGTCATGGTTGGAGACGGGCAAGTCCAAGTTATATAAGCGGAAGGAAGTTGAAGATGCGACTTCAATTGTGTGAACAATCTGGGAGCGATTTGTAACACCCCGAAACTCAAAAGAGGGACGGGTGACGCTTTAAGCCCAGTCTGAATTTCGGAGCAGGTGTCACGGGCGTGATACGGGCGTGTCACGGGCGTGACACAGGCGTGTTCGGCCACGGGTCATGTGGTCGACGTTTTGACGATCAGAGATCGTCGAGTTGAGGCACACGGCCTGGGACACGGGCGTGTCCCAGGGCGTGTCACTTTGGGCAGTTTTCTGAGGCAGGCACACGGGCCATGACACGGGCCCTGACACGGGCGTGTCGGGTGCCGTGTCGCAGGCCGTGTCCTTCTCGGGTTGGGAAAGCTGGCCGATTGCACACGGGGGGGGGGGGGTGACACGGGTCTCGACATGGGCGTGTCACAGGTGACACGGGCGTGTCGGAGGCTGTGTCGAATGCCGTATGCTGGTTTTCGAGTCGGTCGAGACGGCGAATGGGTGACACGGCCAGGCACACGGCCGTGTTGCAACCCGTATTCGGCCCAGATTTTCTAATTTGAGGCCTAATCGTGGCCGTTCATTTCCTTGGCTTTGGATCCGACGGTGGGGGGCTGCTCCTGGGTGGTTTTAGCCGGGAATTAGGGTGGAATACCCCATTTTCTTTTGGGCATTCTCTCTCTAAGGGTTTAGAGAGAAGGGAGAGCAAGGAAGAGGTTGGAAACCAAGATCCGGCCGCCGGTGTAGCGTCGGAGCTCCGAATCGCGATCCGAGTCCAGATCCGCGAAGGCGACGCCGTTGCGGTGCTTTCTAACCGCATAGTTTTTCATGGCGCCGCGGAAGAACGCAAGGGTAATGATTTCTCATCCTTGGGCATGTGAAGCCCTTTTCCCTTTGCATAGGAAGCCCTCTCTCGCGAGTGAGCGAAGATTTGGAGCGTTCCTTGGGGTAGATATGCAAAGTCCCCCTTGTATAGAGTCTGTATGCGAAAACGGACGTAGGAATTGTGTGTGAAGCCTATCCGGACAAGTAGAGCCGGATCGGTGATGTTGCATTGCATATGAACCGGGGAAAACTCCGGGTGTTTGGGCGTTTTTCGGGTTTTCTACGTGGTAGATTGCAACAGGGAGCCTTGGAGATTAACTTTAAGGTGCACCCGGAAAACTGGGCAAAAGCGAGTTTTGCCAACACGATGGCCGGGGAGCTAACGTGAACATAACCGGGTTATGTGATTGTTGTGGAGGAAACGGGACTCGGTGAGTCTTGACCTGCGTATATGGCTTAAATTTCCATTGCGATATGAGCACGGGTCAGGCGGAACCGTACCCGATCTATGTCGTTCGGTGGGACCGTTGGCATGGATGAGAGTCTTCGGCGGTCTATGGCTTACATTGTCGTGACCAAGGCCAAGAAGACAAAATGATCATATGGTTGGCCGTCCAAGGGGCGGTGGTGGAACGGGAACGTCTATGGCTTGAATTGACGTGACGTTGGCCGGTTCGCCGTGAATGTGCCCTGTGTGCACGAGGTGTGTGGCCGTGCGAGCCTACGCCTGTGATGATGTGTGTTTATACTAATAAATTGCCTATACTAATAAAGTGCAGGGAAAGAGCATCGCCGCCCCGATTTTGGGGGCGGGATCGTCTTAATTTGGTCAGCATAGCTGACCGTTGCTTTTGTTTGCCACCGGGCGATGGTTTGTGTTTGCAGGTGCTGCGAAGCCGAGCTGAAAATAGCGGGCTAAAGCCCAAGTTGCTGAGTCAGCCCTCGAAGGCCTAATTTTGAGTGTTTCATTGTGACCATGTGTGGCCGGCCTGCGAGCCGATGTATGAAAACACTTTTATGTCAAGCAAACTTTGTAAGGCCTTAAGTCCATTTCTATTTTCTGTGTATTGGAACATTCCTGCGGGTGTTTTGGTAGTGGACATTCATGCTTTTGGCAGGGTTCTTAATTGTGCAACTTAACTTTAATGCTTCCGCTAGGTGTTGTGTAGGGCGTGCAATTGGTTGAATGGTTTCAATGCGTAACCAACCGATCTGTCTGTAGTATATGGCGTCGGGCCCCAGCCGGACCTACTGCTATATGCTATGCGATGGATAGGGGTGTTACAAATTGGTATCAGACTACTGGTTTCGGTCAAACTTAAATGAATTCGTGGGCGAATTCGCTTTAAGGGGTGGTGAGCACATGTGTGCGTCATCGTTAATACATGAAAAGAACCCATGAATGTCCACTTAGGAATGAAAATACACATGTTTGAGGAACCTGCGTGTTCCTATAATTGCTGTTTGCAATAATATTTGGTCGCTTATCGGTGTTTTGCACGATTATAGGTGACCAGAAGTGGTGTTGGGCCGTCAGAACGGCCAGGTTCTGAGGCAAGCAGTGCGTCAAGTGAAGCGCCTGCAACACCTCCATCTGCTGAGACCATTAGGTTGGTGGCAGAAGCTGTCATGGCGATGATTAATGCGCAACCTACAAGACAGGTGCAGCAGCCTGCTCCTGCAAAGGAGGAAGTGCCGCTCCAAGCGGCGGAGCCTAGAAGGGTTGAGCAGGTGGCGGTGGAGCCGGAGTTGCCTCGAAGACCAACTGAGAGACAGCTTAAGCATGTGATGGGCTTCCACCCACCGGTGTTATCGGGAACGGGAACCCCGACCCAGGCTGAAGATTGGCTCCCAAGAGTCAATAGGGTGATGACAGCAACTGAAATGGAAGAGTGGCAGAAGACTATAATGGCGACGTTCCTTTTGGATGGCGACGCAAGGTTATGGTGGGAAGGCCTAGGGCTACACCAATTGAGGGGAAGGTCGTTGGCCGAAGTTCCTATGGCGGAGTTTGCAAGATTGTTCATGGCTCGATACCTCCCCTCAGCGCAGAGGATCGCATTGGAGAACGAGTTCCAAAAGTTGGTGCAAGGAGATAGTACTGTAGACGAGTACCTCCACGAGTTTACTCAGTTGGGGAGATATGCTAGCGCTACCTTTGTCGATGAGGAGCGAAAGACTAACCGCTTCTATGAAGGGTTAAGAGATGAGCCGAGGTTGCTAGTGTCAGGGCCCATGGCGCAGGGTTTCCTAACCTTGGTCAACTCGGCCCGATCCTTGGAGAAGGACATGAGAAATGTGCAAGCTAAAAGGAATCTGGCGGGAAGAAATCGGAGTTCAAAGCGCCGACTACATCGAAGTCGGGCTATCGAAGATTCTACAAGAAGGCTAGGACGTCAGGTCCAGCTTCTTCTATAGGTGTCTCGGGGGCAACTACCAATCAAACCCCGGGCGCTTGTTTCACGTGTGGAAAGACGGGGCACTTTGCCCGTGATTACTGGAGCGGACGCCCAAAGTCCGAGAGAAAATAAGGAGCTACTTACGAAGAGAAGGGCAAGGCGGTGGAGTCAACCGCGTCCCACTATGCTCCGACTCAGCCTAGAGTCTACAACTTGGGGCAGTAGGAGGCCATTAAACAAGCGGATGTGGTGACAGGTACGAGCTAATTTATAGCAAGTTAACTTAGATACTGTTGTTTATTGCTTGTTAGCCTAATATGGTTTGCATAGGCTTTGTTTTGATTAGCGATAGTCCGGCACGGGCACTGTTCGATACGGGAGCTTCACACTCCTTCTTGTCCGAAAATTTTATATCGCGCATCGGAGTCCCTTCTTCGATGGTGAAGGACAAGTTGGATGTGCTGCTACCGAATGGGTGCTCGATGCATGCGGACAGAGTGTGCACCGTAAAGGTTCACATAGGGAGCCAAGAGTTCGACTTGCTAGCGTCATTGCTGCCGCTAGTAGAGTTCGATGTTATCTTTGGGATGGATTGGCTTTCGGAGCAGAAGGCTTGGATTGATTGCGACCGGAAGGAGGTCAAGCTGGGTGTTGGGCGGGGGACAACATTCGAGGGACTCAAGGGGTCGAGCAAGACGCTGATGTCTGCTCTTCAGGTGGTAAAGGTAGTTCGTGCTGGTGCAGAGCTGTTCTTCGCAATAGTGGGGGCTGTGGAGCCAAAGTCCACGTTGGATAGCATCCCTGTGGTTTGTGAATACCCCGATGTGTTCCCGGATAGTCTTCCCGGAGCCCCACCGCAGCGGGAGATTGATTTCACCATCGAGCTCGTACCGGGGGCCAAACCGGTGTCACGTGCTCCGTATAGGTTGGCGCCTAAGGAGATGGCAGAGTTGAAAGTTCAGCTAGAGGAGCTGATGGAGCAAGGTTATGTGCGTCCAAGCTCGTCGCCTTAGAGCGCACCGGTCCTCTTCGTTAAGAAGAAGGATGGGAGTATGCGGTTGTGTATCGACTACAGAGAGTTGAACAAGCTGACGGAGAAGAATAAGTACCCGATCCCGAGGATTGATGATCTCTTTGATCAGTTAGTCGGATCGTCGGTATTCTAAGTTGGACTTGAAGTCGGGGTACTATCAGTTGAGGATAAGGGAATGTGATATCCCGAAGACGGCGTTCAGCACAAGGTATGGGCATTTCGAGTTCACGGTCGTGCCTTTTGGACAGACGAATGTGTCATCCGTGTTTATGGACTTGATGAACAGGACGTTCCGAGATTTCCTGGATCGCTTTGTGATCGTCTTTATTGACGATATATTGGTGTACTCGCAGTGCGAAGAAGATTACTTCAAGCACTTGCATCTGGTGTGGGAGACTTTGAGGAGGAATGAGCTGTATGTGAAATTCTCCAAGTGCGAGTTCTGGCTACCCTCAGTAGTGTTCCTTGGTCACATTGTTAGTGGGGAAGGTATAGCGGTGGATCCGGCGAAGATCATTGCGATACGGGAGTTGCCTGCATTGTCTTCTGTCGCGGAAGTCCGTAGTTTTCTCGGGCTTGCCGGATATTACAGGCTCTTCATAGAGAACTTCTCGCGGATAGCGCTACCTCTCACGAAGTTGACAAGGAAAGATCAGAGATTATTGTGGACGCAGGAGTGCGTGTAAGCTTTTGAGGAGCTGAAGAGACGGTTGACCACGGCGCCAGTGCTTAGTTCGCCGAGTGGGACCGAGGGCTTCGAGGTGTATAGTGATGCCTCGGGTAGTGGTTTGGGCTGCGTGTTGTTGCAGCATGGGAGCGTCATAGTTTATGGATCACGTCAGCTAAAAGTGCATGAAAGGAACTATCCGGTCCACGATTTGGAGTTGGCGACCGTGATATTTGCACTCAAGCTGTGGAGACACTACCTATACGGCGTAAGGGTCGATATATATACCGATCACAAGAGCCTGAAGTACCTGTTGGATCAGAAGGATCTTAACATGAGGCAGAGGAGGTGCATGGAGTTCCTGGGGGACTACACCTTCAAGATTCGTTATGTACCCGGGAAGGGCAATGCGGTTGCTGATGCGTTGAGTCGCAGGGCTCCCGCCCAAGCCAACTGGTTGTCGGTGCATGATGAGCGGCTGATATGGGAGTTGGAGGAGCTTGAGATCTGTTGCGTTAACAAGCAGACGAGCGCCAAAGCAATGTTGAACTGGACAGAGGTCCAGTATGACCTGGCTGACCGGGTTTGGCAGGCATTGGAGTTAGATGAATCCATGAAGGAGCTTATGGAGGCAGCGTTGGATGGGTCAAATTTCCAATTTTCAGTGGAAGATGGGTTGTTAAGGAAGGATCATCGGTTGTGTGTCCCAAGCGGGAGTAACCTACGGGAGGAGTTGATGTACGAGGCTTATCATACCAAGTACTCGATCCACCCAGGGAGCACAAAGATGTACCGTGACCTCAAGAAGCTGTTTTGGTGGCCGGGGCTTAAGAAAGACGTAGCGTTGTTTGTGGCTAAGTGCCAAACGTGCGCCTTGGTGAAGGCGGAGTGCCAAAAGCCGGGAGAATTTCTGAAGTCCTTACCTATACCGGAGTGGAAGTTCGACGACATATCTATGGACTTTGTGCATAGGTTTCCAAGGTCACAGAAGGGGAACGACGCCATCTGGGTGATCGTAGATCGGTTAACTAAGGTGTCGCATTTCATTCCGCATATGAAGGACGACTCGGTGGATAAGTTGGCGAAGCTATATGTGGACAATATAGTTAGATTGCATGGTGTGCCTCGCAGCATTGTGAGTGATCGCGATGGGCGTTTCACGTCCAATGATTGGAGGTTGGTACAACAGATGCTGGGGACAAAGTTGAAGTTCAGCACAGCCTTCCATCCGCAGACGGATGGGCAGACCGAGAGAGTCAATAGAACGATGGAGGACATGCTACGCATGTGTGTTCTAGACTTCGGGAGGCATTGGGAGGGCCACCTGTATTTGGTGGAGTTCGCGTACAACAATAACCACCAGGCGAGTATCCAAATGGCGCCCTTTGAGGCCCTATACGGTAGAAAATGTCGCACGTCGTTGTCTTGGTTAGAAACGGGTGAGGCAAGGTTGTACAAGAAGCAGGAGGTGGAGAGTGCTACCTTATTGGTGCGGATCATTCAGGAGCGCTTGTTGATCGCTCAGGACAGACAGGCGAAGTATTACAATGCCAAGTACCGGAACGTGGAGTTCGCGGTAGGCGATTGGGTATACTTAAAGTGAAGCCGTTCAAGGGGGTTTCGCGGGTGAGATGCTTGAAGAAGCTGAGCCCAAGATACCTTGGACCTTTTGAGGTTCTGGAGTGAGTCGGCGAAGCCGCTTACCGTTTGAAGCTATCGGTGGAGTTGAGTGGGCTACACGATGTGTTCCACATCTCTGTGTTGCGGAAGGCGGTGCAAGAGCCTTTGCTAGTGATCGCAGTGGATCAAGTGTCGGTGGACGAAGGGTTGACGACTAGGGTCAAGCCCGTTTGTATTGCAGACGCTGAGGTCAAGAGGCTCCATAACAAGGAGATCCGGATGGTTAAGGTCCGGTGGGATAATTGCGGTCGGGAGGAGCTCTCTTGGGAAAGGGAGCAAACCATGCTGGAGGAGTACCCGGAGTTATTCCGCTCAGGTACCGTTAAAAGTTTTATGTTCTTATTATTTTCCTTTAGTAAATTTCGTGGGCGAAATACTTTTAAGGGGGAGAGAGTTGTAACACCCCGAAACTCAAAAGAGGGACGAGTGACGTTTTAAGCCCAGTCTGAATTTTGGAGCAGGTGTCACGGGCGTGACACGGGCGTGTCACGGGCGTGACACAGGCGTGTTCGGCCACGGGTCATGTGGTCGACGTTTTGACGATCAGAGATCGTCGAGTTGAGGCACACGGCCTGGGACACAGGCGTGTCCCAGGGCGTGTCACTTTGGGCAGTTTTCTGAGGCAGGCACACGAGCCATGACACGGGCCCTGACACGAACTCAAAAGAGAGACGAGTGACGTTTTAAGCCCAGTCTGAATTTTGAGCAGGTGTCACGGGCGTGACACGGGCGTGTCACGGGCGTGACACAGGCGTGTTCGGCCACGGGTCATGTGGTCGATGTTTTGACGATCAGAGATCGTCGAGTTGAGGCACACGACCTGGGACACAGGCGTGTCCCAGGGCGTGTCACTTTGGGCAGTTTTCTGAGGCAGGCACACGGGCCATGACACGGGCCCTGACACGAACTCAAAAGAGAGACGAGTGACGTTTTAAGCCCAGTCTGAATTTTGAGCAGGTGTCACGGGCGTGACACAGGCGTGTTCGGCCACGGGTCATGTGGTCGACGTTTTGACGATCAGAGATCGTCGAGTTGAGGCACACGGCCTGGGACACAGGCGTGTCCCAGGGCGTGTCACTTTGGGTAGTTTTCTGAGGCAGGCACACGGGCCATGACACGGGCCCTGACACGGGCGTGTCAAATGAGACACGAGCGTGTCGGGTGCCGTGTCGCAGGCCGTGTCCTTCTCGGGTTGGGAAAGCTAGCCGATTGCACACGGGGGGGGGGGGGGGGGGGGGGCGTGACACGGGTCTCGACACGGGCGTGTCACAGGTGACACGGGCGTGTCGGAGGCCGTGTCGAATGCCGTGTGCTGGTTTTCGAGTCGGTCGAGACGGCGAATGGGTGACACGGCCAGGCACACGGCCGTGTTGCAATCCGTGTTCGGCCCAGATTTTCTAATTTGAGGCCTAATCGTGGCCGTTCATTTCCTTGGCTTTGGATCCGACGGTGGGGGGCTGCTCCTGGGTGGTTTTAGCCGGGAATTAGGGTGGAATACCCCATTTTCTTTTGGGCATTCTCTCTCTAAGGGTTTAGAGAGAAGGGAGAGCAAGGAAGAGGTTGGAGACCAAGATCCGGCTGCCGGTGGAGCGTCGGAGCTCCGAATCGCGATCCGAATCCAGATCCGCGAAGGCGACGCCGTTGCGGTGCTTTCTAACCGCATAGTTTTTCATGGCGCCGCGGAAGAATGCAAGGGTAACGATTTCTCATCCTTGGGCATGTGAAGCCCTTTTTCCCTTTGCATAGGAAGCCCTCTCTCGCGAGTGAGCGAAGAGTTGGAGCGTTCCTTGGGGTAGATATGTAAAGTCCCCCTTGTATAGAGTCTGTATGCAAAAACGGACGTAGGCATTGTGTGTGAAGCCTATACGGACAAGTAGAGCCGGATCGATGATGTTGCATTGCATATGAACCGGGGAAAACTCCGGGTGTTTGGGCGTTTTTCGGGTTTTCTACGTGGTAGATTGCAACAGGGAGCCTTGGAGATTAACTCCAAGGTGCACCCGAAAAACTGGGCAAAAGCGAGTTTTACCAACACGATGGCCGGGGAGCCAACGTGAACATAACCGGGTTATGTGATTGTTGTGGCGGAAATGGGGCTCGGTGAGTCTTGACCTGCGCATATGGCTTAAATTGCCGTTGCGATATGAGCACGGGTCAGGCGGAACCGTACCCAATCTATGTCGTTCGGTGGGACCGTTGGCATGGATGAGAGTCTTCGGCGGTCTATGGCTTACATTGTCGTGACCAAGGCCAAGAAGACAAAATGCTCATATGGTTGGTCGTCCAAGGGGCGGTGGTGGAACGGGAACGTCTATGGCTTGAATTGACGTGACGTTGGCCGGTTCGCCGTGAATGTGCCTTGTGTGCACGAGGTATGTGGCCGTGCAAGCCTACGCCTGTGATGATGTGTGTTTACACTAATAAATTGCCTATACTAATAAAGTGCAGGGAAAGAGCATCGCCGCCCCGATTTTGGGGGCGAGATCATTATAATTTGGTTAGCATAGCTGACCGTTGCTTTTGTTTGCCACCGGGCGGTGGTTTGTGCTTGCAGGTGCTGCGGAGCCGAGCGGAAAATAGCGGGCTAAAGCCCAAGTTGCTGAGCCAGCCCTCGAAGGCCTAATTTTGAGTGTTTCATTGTGACCTTGTGTGGCCGGCCTACGAGCCGATGTATGAAAACACTTTTATGTCAAGCAAACTTTGTAAGGCCTTAAGGCCATTTCTATTTTCTGTGTATTGGAACATTCCTGCGGGTGTTTTTGTAGTGGACATTCATGCTTTTGGCAGGGTTCTTAATTGTGCAACTTAACTTTAATGCTTCCGCTAGGTGTTGTGTAGGGCGTGCAATTAGTTGAATGGTTTCAACGCGTAACCAACCGGTCTGTCCATAGTATATGGCGTCGGGCCCCGGCCGGACCTACTTCTATATGCTATGCGACGGATAGGGGTGTTACATGATTGCTGATTGCTCAAGATAGGCAGGCTAAATACTATAATGCCAAGTACAGGAATGTCGAGTTCACCATGGGCGATTGGGTATATTTGAAGATCATGATGTTCAAAGGTGTGTCAAGGATTCGACGCTTGAAAAAGCTGAGTCCAAGATACCTTGGACCATTTGAGAAACTGGAGCGTATTGGCGAAGCCGCCTACCAGTTGAAACTATCTACGGAACTGGGTGGTATACACGACGTATTCCACATATCGGTGTTGCGGAAGGCAGTGAAAGAGCCTACACAAATTATTGCTGCAGATCAAGTACCAGTGGATGGTGGGTTGACAATGAAGGTCATACCTATTCAAATAGAAGATGTAGAAGTCAAGTAACTTCGTAATAAGGCAATCAAGATAGTCAAGGTCCGTTGGGACAACTTTGGCCAGGAGGAGATTTCATGGGAGCGGAAGCAGACAATGAAGTCGGAGTTCCCCGAGTTATTCGACTGAGGCACACATTTGAATGTAGTTACTTCTTTAGTTTTCCTGCACTACTTAATTTCAGACGAAATTCTTTAAGTGGGGGAGATTTGTAACGCCCCAAGATTTTCGAAGCAAGAAAACAGTTTTGGGAGATACCGCTTGGTGGTAGTGTTAACGCCAGCGGTAGTTCCGGGAGCTTTTGGCCAGCGACGTCGAGAGTGTTGAGTGGACTCAACTGGCGTCGAGTGCTATCGTGTGGCGATAGTGGGATATCGCGCGATGATAGGAGGCATTGAGAGCGTTAAGAGCGTTGAATGGACTCAACTGGTGTCGAGTGCTATCACGCATTGATAGCGGGATATCGCGCGATGATAGCAGGCGTGGAGAGTGTGGAGTTGTCGAGTTGAGCTACCACCCAGCGGTAGTATTATCGCTGGTGGTAGCAAGGTCAATTAAATTGAAAGAGCTCTCGGGTTGTTATCGCGCGGTGGTAGCAGCTAGCGCGCGGCGATAGCATGGGTGGTCGTTTCGTAACCGACGCTAAGTACTGCTTGTCTATAATTACCTATCGAGTGGCGTTAGCGATTCTATAACCACGTAGCCACGTGTCAGCCTGTGATTGGAGGGACTGAGTAGTTACACACAAAATGAGGCATTGAATAACGGTACCGCGCGGCGGTAGCTAGTTACCGTGCGGCGGTAGCTTGGCTTATAATACTGGTCCAGCCGTTTCACTTCATTACTTTGGAGTTTTAGAACTTGGCCTGAATTTATGTAGGAGGGGCAGTAGCGCCAGAAAAGGGATTTTACACCGACGTTCGAGATTCGAAGTTCGGATTCGCAAAGCGAGTTCGGATCTACGAAGGCAAGACCAGAGCGGTCGATTTCAACCGTCTAGATTTCTGTCATGGCGCCAAAGAGGACTTTGAGGGTAACGATCATCTTCCTGGACATGTGAAGTCCTTCTTTTTGGAATCAGAGGGTAGACACTCCATGAACATGTGGAAGTGGTTCTCCCGACTGGTAGATCCGTGTATCCCCATTAGTTTTGCATTTAGATCCGGAATCAAAGTACAGAATAGGCATGTCTATAAATCCTATCCGGACGGGTTAGTTTAGATTTGTGATGTTGTATGTTTTGTATGCCGGAGAAGACTCTATGGTAATCACATAGATTTCGGAGTCACAGGGTGTGCAAATGGCTGTAGTGAGAGTACTAGAGGCGGTCTCCAGGAAAACATCCGAAAAAGGGGAAGAAATGATAGTTTGTCCCCTACCACACGGCGGTAGCTCCCTCTGAGCAATGTGTTGTAGAGAAGCCTGTCTCATGGAGACCTGAGGCTATTGTTGTGGGGCCTGTCTCGTGGAGACCTGGGGTCCGTATGATGGAGTGTGAGCTTAGTATGCCCAGCTTCGATTGTCGTGTGTGCCAGCCTTGGGCATAACCTGGTTATGCGTGTTGTGAATGGGCAAGGGAAGGCTGACCCGCGTCGTGGCTAGCCAGCCTAACGATTTGAGCAACGGGCTCTGACTAACCTGTACCAACTCTATAGCATTCTACTTAGAGTGAGTCAGTGGCATTTATCTAGTTGGGAGCGTCGTGACTTTGTTGTAGCATAGAGAGAGAGAGACTTTGGCTTCGGCCCTGGGAAGTCATTAAATGCGAAGGTGCCGTAATGTGAACGGTGGTGGGGCCTAAAATCTCGGCACACCGATAATGTGCCCTGTATATACGAGGCTTGTGGTCGGTAGCGCCCACGTCTAAGGCGAGTGATGCTTAGTTTGCATATTCTTGATGCCATTTTGTTATGAATACCAATGCCTGCAGGGAAGGAGCACCGCCACCCCGAGAAAACAGTGGGGTCATTATAATTTGGTCAGCTAATATTGACCGTTGCTATTGTTTGCCACTGCATGGTGGAATGTTTCATACAGGTGAAGCCGAGCCATGCGGGATATAGCCGGCTGGAGCCCAGGATTGCTAAGCTGGCCCATGAAGGCCAAAGCGAATTACCAGCTTATTTTATTGTTCATGTGTGCCCGAACTGTGTGTCGATGTATGCAAGACATTTTAATTTTTGTTTTAAAATGTAAGGCCTTAAGTCCAAGACTATTTGTGTATTTGTTTATTCATTCCTACTTTTAGTGGACATTTAGTTGGTTGGCTTCCTGTTAACCTTTAAAGTTACTTCTGCTAGAATGCACTCTGTGTTAGGATGCGTGTGTTTGGATTATGATTTAAATTTAGTATCTCCTTAGTCTGTCCTTAGTATATGGCGTCAGGCCCCGGTCAGACCTTCTGTTATATGCTATGTGATGGATGGGGGAGTTACACGTAGAAAGGCAGGTTCGGTGAATAGCTTTTGTATTCAAACCGCATGCGCAGTCTTACCTTTTGCACGAGGATCGCTCACAACTTAGCCGTGAGGGAGGCAGGCCCTGATGATTCCTGGCATAGAAAGGCAGGTTCAGTGAATAGCTTTTATATTCAAACCACATGTGCAGTCTTACCGTTTTGCAAGAGAATCGCTCGCGACTTAACTTACTTGAAACTAATCAAACTTTGTTGAAAAGGAAACACAATATTTGGATAATTGATTGTCTATACACATCCGGGCTTGTAGTTCATACATATTGTTTTAGCAGATGAATAAGAACTTGAAATAAAGAGTTATGATATTTAGGAAAGAAAGCGGCAGGAGCGGGCTTGATAGAAGTCCACGAGTGATTGTTGGAGTATTGCGGTGTCATCAGAGTCAGCCTGGAGGACAAGGACTTGTACGTCATAGGTTGCTTGCTCAAGCTCTTTACTAAGAGTGATTGGAAGGATGATGGTGCCTATGACTGGTACCGAAGTGTCCCCCAGGATACGTGCGTTAGCGGATTCTAGCTTGAGGCTACTCATAGTTAGTTTGAGCTGGAGCAGTGTTGATAAGAGCAATACGTTCAATATAATCCCCTCGTCTACCAGGACTTGGTCTAGCTTTATGGACGGCTGGCCGATGCCGATGGTCGTGGTTCTCGTATTCGGGGTAGGGACTGCTTTTCTTTTGATAGGAACTGATCGACCGACCCCAGTCCAGCGAGTCGCTGAATTTCTTTCTTCAGTTTATTTCATTCGTCAGTGTTGTGGCCAGGCCCCTGGTGATATTGGCAGTATTTTGATGAATTTCCTCGGCCTCGAGCAATTGATTTGGGCTTGTGCAACGCTGGGTGATTGCGAATTGCTTGGAAATCTTGTCTTGAGGGGTGTTGAGTGGCGCGAGTCCTCGGTGTTGGCGTGACTTTTTTGCGCGTCGATTGTAGTTTTTTTTAGGATCTTGGGGTGGACTGCTCTCTTGGTTCCTTTTCTGGGGCTCGTGATTCATTGAGTTTCTGATGTCCATGTCGTATTTCGGGTCATCGAGGTAGTGATCATGCGTGTCTCAGGTTAGTGTTGCCGGTGTGGGGGAACAACTGGTGCTTGAAAAATCTTTTTCTATATCGTACTCCTTGTACGAAGATGACTTGGTTGTAGCGAAGAAATATCCTAATGGCGGGGGGTTAGCTTGCCTGATTTGTGTCGCGGAGGACGACTTCACTTTTTGACAAATCGCGAACATCATGGCTTGAAGTTTGTTCATTTGTGTAGCGTGTTTGGCGAATATACCCTCGAGATTTCCTACAGTTGCTGGTTGATCAATTTTTTTTATGCGGGAGGGGGCCGATTCGATGCTCCCCTCGGGGATTAGTCCTCTGATTGTTCGGGCATTTCTCCTTTCCATTATCTTCAGTCTTTAGTACCGCTTTGCAGGGGGTACGGTCTTTAGAATCTTAGAGGATGTTGGGAACTGGTTCGCACAGACGGCACCAAACTGTTGCGGTCTAACTCAACGTCTCTGTCAGACCAGAATAACCTGGACCGCCTTAGCTCTCAGAATGGTCGAGCGCGCACACAATCAATGAGGTAGATCGATCGTACACAAGAAGTTTTAACGTGGAAAAACCGCTCAGTCGGGTAAAAAACCACGTGATCAGATCTGTGCCGGTCAAAGTTCACTACTTTCTGGTTGTTACAGCTTGTTTGTGAAATCGAGGGTGATATGCCACCTCTTGTTACAGTTTTGAGAGGAGAGAACACTTGGCACACGACGGGCGACATACCGTCACGCCGAGAGTTTGTTATAAGTAGCACTTTGCGTTGATGAGCTTCGTTGAGCGTCTTGCTGCTTCTGGACGTGGGAGCAGAGTGCCTGAACTTGTGGTTGCGGAGGCCACTTGGAAATAAAGAGATTGGGCTTCATCGAGCGGCTTCAACTTGGCTCGTGCGTGGCTCGGGTGTGGCTCAGGTGCATCTTGAGTGCGGCTCGGGTGCTGCTCGTAGGAGGAATCAAACAGAACTTCGACCTGAGGAAGAATAAGACTCGAAGGAAAAAAGTGAGAAATGAGGAGGCCTGTGACTCCTTTTATAGGCTCCAGGGGGTTGTTATGGTGGTTTTGCGGCTATCCGCACAACGTAACCACCCAAAATTAATATTTTCTCATAGTTTAAGGATGCACATTTATAATGATCAATCCCATTATTTGCACCCTAAACAAATAATTAAATTATTCATTAAATCACCCACTAACCTGGTGGTTAATGGGTGGTTACATGCGAATCAGATGGCGGGAGACGACCCCAAACGATCGAATGGCTGGGGCGGAACTTCACGGGTGGCCGGCAAACTTGCCATTGAATTTGCCGGCGAGGGGAGGAGCGCCGACGGCGGCCGGGGTGGAGCGGCTGGCGCGGCCGCCTCCTTTGGCCACGAGCCGGCGACCGAGGTAGGGAGTGGTCTTGGCGGCCGCTCCCTCGGCCGGTGGTCGAGGGAGGGAGCGGCCTGAGCGTCCTCCCCTTCGGCCGCAGCCGGCGCGGCCGCTGGCTCGGCCGCGGACGACGGCCGAGGGAGAGCGGACCGATCGGTCGCTCCTGCGGCCGGCAGCCGGCGGCCGGTAGAGAGCGGCCCGCGGCTGCCACTCCCTGGCCGGGCGGCCGCTTCCCGGCCGCGGCCGACGGCCTAGAGAGAGCGGCCCGCACGACCGCTCCCCAGCCGTGGCCGGCGGCCGGGAGAGAGAGGCCTGAGCGGCTGCTCTTCCGGCCGCGGCCAGCGGCCGAAGGGGAGCGGCCTTCACAGCTGTCCCCTCAGCCGCGGCCGGCGATCGAGGGAGAATGGACCGGGAGGCAGCTCCCTCGGCCGCGACTGGTGGCCGAGGGGGAGCGTCGGCTGGGGCCGCCCCCTCGACCGCGCGCCAGCGGTCGCCGCGGTGAGGGAAGGTGGGCAGCCGGTGTTCAGGTAGGAGATTGGTCTCCCGCCACCGGCGAGGCGGTGCACGCGACGGTTCATCCATCACGCGTGATGGGATCAGTGTGCGAGGGATTGGGCGCAGTGATCGCGCGTGCGGTCTAGCCCATGATCCCACAACTTTTGAGGCGAAGATCATGTGTGTACGATTATGTGCACACCTATACTTATAAAATTGGTCTCATCCCTAACAATATGTATTTATATACATATATATACATACATATATATACATACATATATATACATACATATATGTATGTATCAATATATATATAATATATATATCATATGCGGACATGCTTGTGTACGGGCGTACGGGCAGATCATTTTGGGTGTCAAGATGGTTTCAAATCGAAAAATGATCAACATGAAAGTTGTAGATCTCGGCAAGACGAACAACTTTCATGTTGATCACTTTCATGTTGAGCACTAGATACTTCCCCATATATATATATACGAGAGACAGGCACGGGCCTCCGGCCCGATGACCACGCGTCACAGTACCCGGCCCCGGATGGCCGCGCGTGACAGTACCCGGCAAGCGACGGCATGCTTCCCTCGTCCCGACGAGTCACTGCGGGCAAACGGGCGTACGGGCAAGGGTCTAAACGGCTTCAAATTGAAAAGTGATCAACATGAAAGTTGTATATCTCGGCGTTCCGAACAACTTTCATGTTGATCACTTTTTGTTTTGTAGCCTCCGTGACTCTCGATTTGGGACCCGAAAAGTCTGGGCGGCGAGACTGCTACAGTAAGTCTACGATTTTTCAATATTCGGGTCCCAAATCGAAGGTCAAGAAGGCTCCAAATCAAAAGGTGATCAACATGAAAGTTGTTCGGATCGCCGAGATCTACAACTTTCATGTTGATTACTTTTCGACTTTGAGCTTCCTTAACCCCCAAAACCTCATTCTCGTACGTCCGCCAATCCTGTGGCTGATGTTGTTCTAATGTACATTTATGTGCCTTCACATGTGCACAAATGTTTTGGCATATATATATATATATATATATATATATATATATATATATATATATATATATATATATATATATATATATATATATATATATATATATATATATATATATATAGGGCCATTTACCGGAACCTCCCCTCTAACTGTGCTAAATTACTGACAGCACCCCTCTTATTTTCGAAATTACAAAAACTTCCCCTAAAGTTTTCATTTCATTACAAAAACCTCCCCTGAAGTTTTAATTTCATAACATCCATGCACAAAAACACCCCCCTCGGTGAACAGTGTTCAGGGGGGTATTTTTCTTCATGGATGCAATGAAATGAAAAGACTAGGGGAGGTTTTGGTAATGAAATAAAAACTTAAGGGGAGTTTTTTGTAATTTCAAAAATAAGAGGGGTGCTCTCACTAATTATGCTAGTTTACAGGGGAGGTTTGGGTAATTATTTCTATATATATATATATATATATATATATATATATATATATATATATATATATATATATATATAGGGGCGGAGCACACGGGGCTCCGCCCCTATGGCTACGCGCCACAGTACTCGGCCCGTGACGGCGGGCTTCGCCCGCATCCGGCTGGCGAAGCGGCCCACGACGGGTCGATGCGGGCTGAGCCCGCATCAATGCGAGTGCCAAGCCGGTGCCCGCCCCCCGGCGGGCTGCGCCCGCCCGCCCCACGGCGGCGGGGTCCGCCCGCCCCCCAGCGGGCTGCGCCGCCACCCTGCGGGCTCCTCCCGCCCCCCGGCGGGCTCCGCCCGCTCCCCGCCTAAGCAGGTGGGAAATCCCGCTGGGATTGAATCCCGCTGGGATTGAATCCCGCTGGGATTGAATCCAGCTGGATTAATCCAGCGGGCTTGATTAATCCCAACGGATTAATCCAGCGGGCTGGATTAATCCCAGCGGATTAATCCTGCAGGATTAATTTCAGCTGGGTTAATCCAGCGGGGTGGATTAATCCCAGCGGATTAATCCAGCGGGATTAATCCCGCCTAAGTAGGCGGGATTTAATCCCTCCAGATTAATCCCGCCTGGGATTGTATTAATCCCAGGCGGGATTTAGTCCCACACCGCCATTTCATTTTATTTTTTCTGGTATATATTTGTTTTTGTGCTGTAAGAAGAAGTGTTGTTATGGCGGGCCTTAATCTGGCGGGCCTTAACCTGGTGGGCTTGCGGGCGAGGCGGGCGGGCTGACGGGCTTGTGGGCGTTGTTGGCGGACTGGCGGACCTCCTTTTGTCAATTTTTAAAATATTTAACATAGGTTTAGAGCTGTCCTACAGTGGTTTAGGAGCCCTATAAAAAAATCTTGAGAGAGGGTTGATTTGATCGGACGGTAGCTGAATTTTGCATCTATTATCTGACGGCTGAGATTACTCAAATGACTTTTAAAAACATGATTTTAAAAACCATTTCATATATCTTTATAATTGGTAAAGATATATATGTGTGTGCGTGCATAGCAAAATTAATTTTAAGCATTTTATAAATTGATTTTTTAAAAAATTTTATAATGCAGAATTACCGACATTACATTTTTGAATGTTTTTTTTTTCTATTTCCCATCCGACTTACTTAACAACCCAAAGTTGTAAATATATTTGTATATATTAAACACTTCATGATAAATGTCTTAATTAACAACATTATTTAAATAATTATAAATATTGATGATTCAACCTCGGTCGAACTGATCAGATCTCGGATCTTTTCTTCCCCCGATTTTATGTGCAGCCATTATCTCGTGGCCTCCATTGAAAGTAGTCTCAGGATCTTGCCCTTGGTCGCCTTCAATAACACAATAAATTTTAAGTTTGACTTGCAAATTCTACAAAATTAAATGACGTATAGAGCTTTTAAGACAGTCACCATTAAAATTTATGGAATTGATTATTTTGGTAAGGAATTAAGTAAAATCAAAGGAAAGAGTCAGGTTTTCTGTACTTTTCACTTGATGAGCAAACAAACTATGACTTCACCATCTTCCCGACTTCCTGCAAAGTTAGTGAGATGAATGTGACATACCAACACACAAATACTATCAGCTCAATTAATGGAGACTTATTATTTGAGCATTAAAGACTTGATAGCAATAGGAGTCGCGGTCTTTCCGAGTAGCGAGGGTCGGGCTTTGAGAGGTATGCATCTGTTGCGGTCACTCGACGCAATCACCGATAGATAGTGTTCAATTGTCCAAACTCAAAAGAGAGCCGAATGTGCAGACAGTCAAAAGAAATTGACGACAAATTTTTTTTACGTGAAAAACCGTTGAATGGATGAAAAATTACGGGACGGAACCAAGTTCTATAAAATCCAATAGTAAAGCGTTACAGAGTTACCATCCCTTCATGGGCGGAGGAGCACCTGTTGTTTTACAACGATTCCTATGATCATCATGTGAAAGACACTTGATTTCGCTCTGCTCTCTACGGGAGCTTTAGCGTGGAACCGCAAAACCCCTCTCGAGGTCTATGGAATTTATGACCCCACTGTACGTGTGTACATCGAGAAATTTTTGGGTCCGGGCCCCGTCTCCAGATTTGGAGACGGGGCCGTTCCGATTTTGACACGTGCCGAGTTATTTATTATCTTTCCGCGCTCTTCTTTGATCGCAAGATATACAAAAATGATCGTAATATATACAAAACTGATCACAAGATATACAAAAAAGATCGCAAGAAAAATAAAATTGAATGTATATCTTGCGATCAGTTTTGTATACAAAATGATCGCCAATAAAATAATTTTGGATCCAAACTGGGACAATCCAAAATTATTTTATTGCGATCATTTTGTATACAAAACTGATAGCAAGATACACGTTCAATTTTATTTTTCTTGCGATCTTTTTCGTATATCTTGCGATCAGTTGTGTATATATTGCGATCATTTTTGTATATCTTGCGATCATTTTTGTATATCTTGCGATCATTTTTGTATATCTTGCGATCATTTTTGTATATCTTGCGATCATTTTTATATATCTTGCGATCAAAGATATACAATCAAAAATTGAACATATATTTTTGCGATCTATCCTCTGGCCTTGTACGTTTGTACGAGCCGTGCATTATGTTGGGTCCTCAAGCAACAATCCATGTGTGCATGCCACACATTTCACTGCATACTTAAGTTGCTTTGCTGACGTTTCCTTTTCTTCTTGTCTCCCGTGTTATAGTTTGTTGAAATGTCCTTCAAATTGTGAAATGATGAAGAGGTACTTTCAAGGAGTGGTATGAGAAGGGCCAGATACTCATAGCAGACAGTCATTGCATCATGCAGTCGTGCTGTTTTAGGGCATGGGGGACTGTTGGAACCGATGTTTTACATTCCCGTTGTTTGAGTATATCAAATCTCACGGTGTATTTGATCACGTCTTGTGGTGATAGAGTGTGCAGGTTGACAGGTTCAAACAAAAAAAAAGAATTCTCTTATGGATACTAATGCCGAGCGATAGCGGTTACCGCCGGGCGGTAGCCGCGAATTCTCTTATGGAACCGATGTTTCACATTCAACTTATACCGCGCCGCGCTAGCGTCATTAACACGGCACTAACGCCAGGCAATACTGGAGGCGATAGCTGCTGGAATTAAATGGACAGAGCGCTCGGGAAGCTACCAGAAAGCGTTAATCGTACCGCGCCGCGCTAGCCCACTCAACGCCGCGTTGAGTGCGTTGAGTCAAAAGTGTTGAGTGGGAGCTACCGCCAGGCGACACCTTTTACCGCGCCGCGATATCATGATAAAATGGAAAATGTTTGTTTTTAATATTTTGCCAAATTTGTAGGACAGTTGTCAGCACGAAGCGCGCGAACTTACCGTCGGGCGCTAGTATTACCGTCGGCGGTAGCGCATTTTCTTAATGACGTATATAAGGCGCCTTGTGTTCTGTATTCAAACAACCAAGACAAAAAGATACAGTGTTCTATCATTCCTAGGGTTTGTCCGCCTCTCTGTGGTCCGTTCCACCGTCTCCGTCGAAGGACAAGAAAACCGTCTCCCTCTTGTTCGCGCACGAAGAACTCCGGCGAGCCAAGGACTACAACGACTACGAAGAGTTGTTTGGTAGTAAGCACACGAAGAAAAGGAAGGATTTCATTTTCTGCAAGCTACCGCCGCGCTATAACTAGTTACCGCCCCGCGATAGCTTCGTGCAATGCATTCTCTATTTAAAACATCCTGAACTTGAGTTTCATGCGACGGTTTTTCACGAAATTTGAAAGGGCAGTTCGCCCTAGCCGTCTAAAGGGAAGGAAGGGGTCATCCCAACTCATCGAGGAGGAGAGTTCTTCAGAGGAGATCAAAAGGAATTCATGCGCAAGGATTGAAGGCTACCAATACGATGATCAAGAAGTCTTCGTCCTAATATTCACGTGAAGGATCCTCGCTACGAAAAACTCTCATCAAGCGCACACCTTCACAGATCTGAAGAACATCAAAGAGGAAGACTCTCAAGCCACAAAGATCGAACCGTTGCAAGCAAATCATCATAAACATTAAGGGTTCTAGTTAGAGGGGAGTTTTCTCTTATACCTTGTAGTTTACTTTAAACTCTTTTTCTATTTGTTTGTGTGAGGAAAATCGACCGGAGGGTCGTCGAAATCCGGGAAGGGTTTCATGGGAAATCGACCAGAAGGTCGTCGAAATCCGGGAAAGGTTTTGTGAGAAATCGACATGGAGGGTCGTCAGAATCCGGGAAGGATTTCCATTAGAATCGTCCCGGGATATGGACGTCTAGATCGGATGATCTAGCGGGGCTCTAAGACCCTTCCTTGCATGGAGGTGAAGAGTCGGTTCGAAGAATTTTCTTGGAGGGAAAAGGAGAGAGCCAACCGGTCCGGGTAGTGGGTCGGTATAGAAAACCAACAAAGACTTGATTTTACCGCCTCTGAACTCCGGCGTCACGGAGATCAAACTTTTGTAATAGTTAAAACCTTTTGTTGATTTAATTTGAATAAATAGCATTTTTTGTTTGTTCTCTACGCTTATAATGTTGTGATTGTTAGCCTGTAATTCTATCAAGCGTGCGTAGATCTCCAAGGAGGATTTTGCCCAGGAAAACGTGGTCTATGAGCTACCGCCGCGCGTTAGCAACCTAACCCCCTACGGTAGTTTCCAGAACTAGTCTCGTAAACCTTATTCACCCCCCCCCCCTCTAAGGTTGGCCACTAGATCCAATAGGGACAAGATTCCCATTAGTTGTATATGAGGGGGGTGCCCCTTTTAGCTAAAGGATGCTGAATCTGGTAATCATAGATACGTGAGAGTTCATTTTGGGAAAGTGCTTGCACGATCTAAACCCACTGCTAGTTACATAATTGGGGTTAAAGGGAAAGATACTTGCCACTAATGAAAATGACGAAAATTTGCACATTCCAAGTGCGAGGAAGGATCTTCCCGCACGATGTCCTCAGCTTGAACATCCCGGGTTTCTCAAGTTCCGGAACGATGAATAGTCCTTCCCCAACTGAGCTTGCCAGAGGTAACATTTTCAGGAAGCTTATTGATTGCCCCTTGTGACTCCAATGTTGTTGGGGGTCAAAAATTTCAATGTGAAATAATGAATAGAAGGTATGACTCTGGATGATGCTTATATGGGTCTGCTAAAGATGTCATTATATGACAAACTAGATTCTACAACGTTGAACTATATGTTATGGGTAATCAGTAACATCCTTCATGCACAAACAATATAACATGGTTCTGGCTAGGACCACACGACATATCGCACACACAAACTTGATATTAAAAGATGATAAATAGAAAAAAAACTATTCTAAGGAATTAAAACCAAGCATGAAGAGTCTATATTTACTAAGGAAGTTTCAAAATAATGTATCGGCCTCATAGCCTTACATCAATCAGTATTATTACTACGAGACATTGTCACACATGACAACAAATAAAAGAAGGCAATAAAAGGAAGCTGCTTTGATTAGTAATTAAGGTTTGGACTTTATGTTTGTTATTTCATGCTTAACTCCGCGATACCTACACCAATCAGAAATAAGAGGTACACGAGGGTCATCAATGATCTGGACACAAACTGCGTAATGATCCTTCCTACTGAAAGTGTGGATAGTTATGTAAATCCTTTGAGAATTCTCTAAGGGGGTGAATAAAGATTTAAAAGATTGGTTTAAAAAATAAGTTATAGATTTTAATCTTAGCTCAGATTTTGCATACATAAGAAGTTAACTAGAAATGTATTGCAGTAAGTACAAGCACAACACATCAAAATTATCACATAAAAGCATAAACATAGAGAACACCAAAGCTATAGTGGTTCCCCAAAATTTGGATACATCCACTATTCTACCACTATGATGGGAATAAACTATCTCAGCGCCCAAGTCTTTTGATAAGGAGATTATTAGAACCAATAACTAGATTTTTGATACGAAGACCTTAAATCAACACCAGATTGAGACTTTTGATAAGGAGACCCTCAGAACTACAGAAGAATCCTTTGAAGATGGATTCTTAAAAACTCTTTACTCAATTAGTGTAAGAAAAGATAAAAGAAAAAGTGTAGAAGAAATTATCTTCTAGATGAGTCCTCTTAGCAGGAATTTGAGGAATATATGACACTAAGTGTATTGGATCTTCTTGATTATGATGTATCCTTGCTTAAAGAAGTTGCAAGGATTATAAGCTTTTGATCCAATGTTCTTCTCTGATTATCCTTTCACAATTGTTGTTATAGCATCAACAGAGAAGAAGAAAGAAGATGAAGAAGAACTGTCGATTGTGAATCTTGTTAATGTTCTACATATTCTTCTTGTGTATTTTTCTGTTCTTCTATTTATGTTTTTTATCTTATTCTGTATTGTACAATTAGTATATCATCCTTGAATAATTTTGAATTCTTCTATGGATATAAACTTTCTTCAAAAGGAATGATATTTTTTTTCAAAATCTTTTTCAATGAATTTTGACATATTATTCAAAATCCTTCTATATATACACATCTGAGATTTGTAAAAAATTCTTTCCTTTATGTATTCTTATAACAACTAGAATTATTTGAAATGATTCCATAGATTTCTCCTGGAAATATGCCTAGAAAAATTTTCTGGAATATCCATTCTAGACTATAATCGATGCTTCATCGACTTCATATAGGAGTTACGTCAACATCTTCTTTCAAAATGAAATCCCATAGAGTTAACTCTATAGTCGATGCTACGTCGATGTCCGATCAACGCATACTTCTTCTTTGTAGTAGCCTTGAATGATCTTTTCTTATTGCTCTAACTTCCAGTCGAAGGAACGTTGACTTTCAGTTGATGGTGCGTCGACTTCTAGTCGACGCATGTTAATATGATTTTCTTCCTTATTTCAGTATACCTTTCTCATGCCCTTGACTCTACAGATTTCCTAGAACATTTATGACCATGTTACCCTCACTATGCAACATGAGTACAATCCTAGGTTGTAAAATAACTTTATAAAATAATTTGTTAAGTTAAATCAAAAGGGGTTTTCCCAACCATCTCCTCCTATTTAGCATAATAAAATTTTCAAAGTTTTCAATTGTGATTTTACAAAATATGAACAATTTTACAACATTAAATGAACAACAACAAGCAATTGGCACAAACATGAGTAAACATCTGAATATGTTTAACTTTAGAATAAGAATTGTTGCAGAATATCATCTCAGTAGAAAAGTGTGAGGATTTAATATAGTTTTCAGCATCATAGAATCTCGACATATATAATCCCAACAGTATACCTCTAAGAGCTTTAAATTGCATCCTTCATAGAGGAAGTTTTCCCTTTTCTAGAGAACTATATTTGAACATCTTTCTTAGGTATTTCAATTAATTGCACTAGTGTTGTTTGCTCTATATTTGTCCTTTCTTGAGGCTCCCCCCGAACTTGTGCTAGATTTTGTTCAGGATCATTTTCCTCCTCAATTTCTATCTGCACAGCCTCCCTTGTATCCCTTAGTATGTCATTGGAATCAATCTCCCCTATCTAGGTTACTCTCCCTAAATTATAGTATCAGCTTCTAGTGTCTTCATGACTGTTTCATCTACAACCTCATCATCCTCTAGAGGTTCCATAGGGTAATCTTCCTCAGTAATCTCCCCCTTATAAACCTCATATGCTAGTGAGGTTAAGAAAGATTTGGTAATACTAGTGGAAATCAGTATATCTTGTACCCTGTTCATGGAGAGTTTGCTCCAATCAATCCAAGTCTGTAAATGCTAAAAGGAAGTTTAGCATTTAAAAGCAGGCTCTGCCATAAGAATGGTGAGTAAAGTAGTGGCATGTTGTGTGGATTGTAGAATGATGCTATAAATATTGAGGACATGGGGTGAATGTATAACAAATGAGTTTATTCTTGTTGGAGATATAGGTAGATCTAGGAGTTTTTGCATATCTAGAGCAAGAACTTCAGGTGTCACAAATTCTAGATGTGGGGATCTTGAGGGTATATTTGATAATGTGATTGGGGCTGGGGAGTGTAGAATGATGCCTTCTTGTTAAATTGGTGCCTAGAGATCAGCTTGAGGAGATAATGGAGGGGACTCTATGAGACCCAAGCTTAACAATCTGCCTGCTCGACTTTGAGAACAACGCAATTATTAATTTCTTCCCTAGGGGATGGTCACTCCTTTTGATTTACAGAGACTTGGATAGTGATGATTTAAAATCTGACACATAAAGTTCATGTATCCATTCTCCTTCAAGCCATATGTATGACCTATCAGATGCAAAAGGCATCTGCTCTAGTCAATATTCTTTCCCAGAACCAGAACCTCCATTAGATATAACTGAGCTTTGGGGATGACATCATGAGATGAGATTTTACAATCAGTACCTTGCCTATAATATTAGCCAGAAATGGATATTCCTTTGAAAAATCCATTTTCTTTTGGTGAATTGCCTTTTCCTTAGAAAAATTCATCCTTTTCAGCACCTTCTTTATATCTGTGTCTAAAGGCTCCGCTTCACCCTCTCTAAAGGGAAACTCAAAAGTTACTTGTATCATTTCAGAAGTAATTTGGACATCAGACCCACTAATCTAGACAATTATTGCTCCTTCTTCATCGATTGTGATTGTATTCAGGAACTCGATGAGTTCAGCTGTATATAGTAGGCTTCTTATTATGATTAAACGATTAAGACCAGCAGTGGTAAAAAAGCTTTTCTTGAAGTGTGTTAATGAGGAAGGCACTCTTGACATCTATCTAATAGACTTTAATCTTCTTATAAGCAACATAGGTACTAATTTCCTCCAGTTTGGTAACGAGTACAAAGGTTTGATTATAATATATTCCTTCCTCTTGCTTATAATCTTGAGTAACTAGTCTGGCCTGGTTCCTGACTATTACTCCACTGGAGTTCATCTTATTTCTACATACCTATTTGTTTCCAATGATTGGGTAATTTTCATGCCTTTCCACTATGGTCTAGACCTTATTCCTTTCAAACTCAGCTAGCTCTTCCTGCATTGCAAAAATATAATTGGGATCGTTGTCTGCTTCCCCAAATTTCTTGGGTTCATATTGAGAAAGAAAGCATTGCAGAATAGTCTCAGTTGATAGTCGATTTCTTATTCTTACTCCAAGATTTTCGTCTCCTATTACTTGGGTTTGGGGGGTGATCCTTAAGTATTGACATATTAGGATTTGTTCTAACTTCCCCATGTGTAGGGATTATAACATTAGGGGCCTCCTCTTTATTTGATTCATATCCTTCTACATTCTCAGTTTCAACAATCTGCTCTTGGGTCTGAAAAGGCACTAGATTTGAACTGGTAACAATTAATGCAGAATCTTCATCACCTGAATTAGCTCTAGCACTCTCCAGCTGATAATATTACTCTTTTGAAAGCCAACCTTCACTTTCCTTCAATGTTAATTATTCCAACTCAGCAACTAGAGGACCTTCTTTCTGGAAAATGCTTTTGGTGGGAGTTTCCTCCCCCTTGGAACATGGATTAGTTTCTTTAGATACTATATGCATGGACTTCCATTTTGAGAGTCCTTTTATTGTAGTACCTATAGGCCTTACTAGATGATGAATATCCTAGGAATATACCATCATCAACCTTCTTGTCAAATTTGGTATGATGGTTCTTCACATTATTGAGAATAAAGCATGCATAACCAAATATCTTAAAGTATGAGACTATAGGTGATTTTCTCTTCAACAACTCATAGGGAGTCTTCAGCTTAGTCTTATGGACGGGACTCCTATTCAAAACATAGTTGGCAGTGTTAATGACTTCAGCCCAAAATGAGTTAGGTATGTTTGACTTAGCCAATAATGTCTGTACTGATTCAATTAGAGTTTTCCTTTTAGCTACGCCATTCTGCTGAGGAGTTCAAGGAGCTAAAAAGCTTGCCTTATTCCTCTATTCTCACAGAATCTATAGATTAACTGGTTTTCAAACTCTGTGTCATGATCACTTTTGATCATAAACACTTGAGTGTTGAATTCAGATTGAACCTGTTTAATGAAGCTTGAGAGAATCCAAAAGGTATCAAACTTAGCTCTCAAAAAGAACACCCAACTGAATCTAGAAAAGGCATCCACAATTACTAAGGTATGGGACTTTTCTCCTAAGCTTTGAGTGGAAATTGGACCAAACAAGTCCATATGTAGTAAATGAAGTATTCTAGGTGAATCATTCTTACCGATTGGTTTGAATGATGATTTAGTTTGTTTATTTAATTGACATACTCTACATGGATTTACTTTCTTATACTTACCTTTTGGTAAGTTCCTTACTAAATTATTATTTGCAACCTTGGCTATGGTCTTATGGTCAAAATCCTCTTATGACAATGCTCATTTTTGTTTATGTCAGCATTGAACATAAATATTTCTTTTTCATTTGAGCTGAAGTCAACCACATATACATTCCCTTTTTTAAAGCTAGATAATACAATTGCATCTATTCTAGTGTTGCTATTTGACATAGATTGTTAGTGAATACACCTTTGTATTCACCATCACACAGCTGACTAATACTAATAAGATTATGTTGAAGTCCTTCAACATAAGTTATATTGGAGAAAGAGATGCCTCTAATTTTGATCACACCATATCCTTTGATTTGACCATAATTAGAGTCACTAAAAATTACCTTAGGGCCATCCTTGGACTTATAATGTTCCATCAGTCCTTTGTGTCTAGTCATATGCATGGAGCAACCATTGTCCAAGTACTATACCTGGTTTTAGAAAGGACAGTCCCTCACCTGCACAAACAACTAAACAATAGTTGGGACCCAGGTTACCTTGGGCACATTGTTTCTTTTGCCATTATATAGGTTAATGATAGTATAAGAAGGTCTTTCATGATACCCCTTTGGATAGAAAAGTGATGGTCTATAAAACCAACAACTTCCAGCATTATGACCTTATATTTGGCAATTATTACATATGTGTTTATATGGATGATAATCAAAAAATATAGTTGTATTAAATCTATTGAAGTTCTGTATCTGGAAGTTCCGTTGACTAGATCTCAATGTAACTTTCTGGTTGCATCAATATGATGTTGATGCATATGGCAAGTTGCATCGATATAATGTCGATGTTGATTCATGTCTGCATTGAGTAGAACTCGATGCATGTGCAGAGTTGTGTCGATATGAAGTCACCACATGTTCCCAATAAGCAAAATTTTTATATCTTAGGGCTTTATTTTCTATAGATTTCTTCACCAGAAAGCCTGTATATTTCGGTGAACTAACCATGTTCAACATAGTAATCTTTTTAGGGCCATCATCTATAATGATTATATTTGGACCATCCTTTAGGATTATGATAGGTTCCTTATCCTTAGCTTTAATAAAAGCTACAAGATTATTCCATACTTGTGTTCCAGAATGTTTTTCTGAACTAGTGGGGTCAACTCCTAATCCCAGGTGATCAAATGTTTTAGTAAGCCTTTGAGTTATATTCTTGAGTAGCTAACTTATTCCATTTATGGAGTCCTCATAGGTTTTTGTCTTTGCTAGCTCATCTTTTAAGTTAGTATTTTCTTCAATTAATTTTGTTATCTGATGTTTTAAAATTTTTACTTCAATTTTAAGTATATTGTCCTGATGGATTTGATCCTTATTAGGCACTAATCTTTTTATCATTTCTAAGACTTTTTATAAGTTGTTTAATTTGCCTCTCAGCCTCTATTTGGTCTTTGCAAAATTCTTTGAATCATTCATTTAACTCATTAGATGTAAAATCAATGTCATCAAAATAGGATACCTGATCTTCCTCATCATTTGAATTATCTTCCAAAGCCATTATACATGCTTCTTAAGAAGCAACTTATTCTTCACTTTATGATGAGGAGCTAGACTCTAAGTCAGTGTCACTCCAAGTTTCTGTAATGAAACCTCTTCCTTTCTTCTTCTCCTTTTCTTGAAGGACTTCTTCTTGTTCTCCTTTTTACTTGATTTTTTTCCTTTGTGTCTTCTGGACAGTCAGAAGCAATGTGGTCTGACTTCCTATAGGAAAAACAAATGTCCTCTTTGATAGGAGCTTGTCAAACTTAGGCTTGTTGATGCTCCTTTACCTTCTTCTGGAGTCTTCTATCATGATCCAACTCCTAAATATTCTATCCAGGAGATTAAATGCATCTGCTCTTTAGAGGTTGAAGGGTCTCCATCAGTTGCCTTCAGTGCAATGGACTTCTCTCTAGGGGTAGAGATTTTTCCCTTTACCTTAGACTCATCCTTACTCTTTAGGAGAAGTTCATAGGACTTGAGTTTTCCTAATAAGGCATTAGTAGTGATTTCCCTATGACATCTAGACTTTTTGATGGCCTTGATCCCGAAGTCCATGTACTTGGGAAGCATATAAGAAGCTTATCATTTATTTTTATGAGTGTAATATCCTTATACAGTCACTTATGTTCACTCACAATTATGATGAATTGCTCATACATTTCAGCCACAATCTCTTGAGCTTTCTTTTGGAAGTTCTCATATTGGGATATAAGAAGGGCCCTTTTATCATTTCTTTTATCAGAACTTCCATTCATAATTTTGGATAGAGATTCCCATATCTCTTTAGCTGGTTGGCAATCTGCTACCTTCTAGAATATCTCATCAGACACAGTAGAGACTAGGATGTTTATTACCTTTGCATCCTAATCCTTTATTCTATTTTCCTCTTCGGTCTACTTAGATCTTAGAACATGCTCTTTTGTAATGTTCCCACTAGCATCCTTTCTCAAGGGCAAATGTGGTCATGTAAGAATAGAACCAAAGACACCTTCATCAATAGAATTCATGCATTAGTTAATTCCGGCCTTCCAGAGTGTACACTTCTCTATATTATACACTAGAGGTCTTGTAGATGAAAAATCTTTAAATTCATTGTACGCCATTTAGAAAATTGATTTATAATTTAATGTTAACCCAAATCTCGCGATAGCTGAGGCAAGCATCAAACAAGCAAGGACAATTTACCAGGAGACCATTCCTAGAGTTCAGGAGGCCTTTGGGCGAGCATTTTGGGTGCCCGCAAACATTCTCTAGTCCGTGGCTTTTGTACAATAGTGTCCGACAGGGCACTCTTCAGGAAACTCTGGCATGAGCCTTTGGTAAGCGATCTCTCACAGACCTGCTTCGTGGATGCAGCCTAGAGGATGCGGCTGGCATTTCTTCTAGGGTTAGTGCAGTCTCGTCTCTTCAACATCGGCCTCAGTGGTACCGTGCAGTTATGTGCGGTCTCTTTTCTCAGCCCCCATTTCCCGACTCTTCGTGTACCTCGATCGACTATGCATATAATGTCATAGTTGATGAGTCATTAAAATCCCTTCGATTTGTGAATTGTCTGAGTTGCCTACCCTCAGATATAAATAGGGACCGGGGAGGATTGGATGGGATATATGAACTAAGTCCAGAACTGGCCTAGTTGTTGGTGCGAACATTAAGTCCAGTCAAGCCTTCTCTCTTCTTCTCCATTTTGTACTCGCCCATACTATTTTGTAATCCTTTGCAATTAATCAAGAGGATCATCACAAGGAACGCATTCACCATGGTGGTTCAAACCTAGTGTTTACCACAGTTAGTAGCTTCTCCTTTTATGCTCCTTTTTACTCTCTTAAACCATCCACAGGGTTAGTAATCGGTTGCTTGCGAACCATCCACAAGGACATTGTGCAGAGAGTTGGTGATATTTTTGGTTCCAACAGAAATTGGTACGGTGAGCATGGACTCAAGAAGTCAGTGAAATTGCCCCTTAGATTTGATCGGTTTGTAAGGTCGCCCGGTGCACGGGTAGAGAAAAGAAGAGAATGCCAGAAGCCTCATAAGAAATGCTGCCCGACACCCATCCAGGAGAATGAGCACTTGCCAAAGACCGTTAGATGGGGGCATATGTACATAATCAATTCGTGACTTGGGCTAGCGAGCTATACCCCGAGACCTCCCAGGAAGTCCAAGAAGTACTTGTCCTAGGGGACTGGAGGTAGGACCGTCTCCATCAATGCCAAATTGAAAGGAGAGAGCAAGGAACTACTTGTCCAATGCCTACTCGACAACCTCAATGTCTTTGCATGGTCGGCCTCTGACAAGCCTAGAATCAGCCCTGAGGTCGTCTGTCATCATCTCAATATCAACCCTAACTTCAGAACAATAAGGCAGAAGAAGCAGGTGGTGGTAGCTACTCACGCTGAGCCCATCTATGAGGAAGTGGCTAAATTACTGGAAGAAGGGTTTGTTCGGGAGGTGCAATATCTAGATTGGATTTCTAATATGGTGATGGTATGAAAATCTAACGGGATGTGGATAATGTGTATCGTCTTCATGTGCCTAACTAAGACATGTCCTAAGGATTGTTATCCACTACCATAGATAGATTCTCTAGTTAGGATTTTTGGTGATGAGTTTTTTAGATGCTTTCTCTAGGTATCATGAGATAAGGATGCACGAGCCCAATATTCCCCACACCTCATTCATCACAAATGGGGGTTGCTACTACTATAAAGTCATGTCATTCAGATTGAAGAACACTACCACTACCTACCAAAGAATTATGGATCATGTTTTCAAACATCAGAAGGGTCGCAACTTGGATGTCTATGTAGATGATCTCCTCGTCAAGATCCACAATGTCGAGGGTCATCTTAAGGATCCGACAGAGACGTTTGACACTTTTTACAAGTTTAACATGTCACCTAACCCGACAAAATGCATTTTTAGAGCTAGTAAGGGAAAATTTCTTGGGCACCTTCTCACCCCTCACCGTCTGGAGCCAAATCCAAATAAGGTAAGATCCATATTAGAGATGAAACCCCCAAGGAGTCTGAAGGAAGTTCAGCAGTTGGTAGGATGGGATGCATGACTAAGCCGCTTTATCTCATGCTCTAGAGACAAGTGCAGCCCTTTCTTCAAAAACATTTAGGGAAATAAGAAGATTGAGTGGAAAAAGAGTGTGATCAGTTATTCAAAGAGTGGAAAAAGAGTGTTATCAGTTATTGAAGCATCAGTTGACTATACCTTGATCTTATAGAGTCCTCTCCAGTCAAAAGATCTTTTCCTATACCCAGGAGTTGGACAGGATGCCATTAGTCCGGTCCAAGTTTGTGAAGAATGAAAGAAGAAGTTTCCCGTTCATAATGTTAGTCATGCATTGAGGTGTGTCGGGGCTCGCTACCCCATCTGGAAAGGAAGGCTTTGGACCTGATTGTTTCAGCACAAAGGCTATGACCCTATTTCCATGCACATTCCATCAAAGTTATGACTAACCATCCCTTGAGTGTAGTTTCAGAGAAGCCAGATCTTTTCGTGCTGAGAAAATGGATGCATCTGGAAGAGCGGCTTCAATCGGGAAGCTTAACCCAAATTGGGAGGGACTGTTCATTGCCAAAGAATTACACTAGAGTAGGGCCTACCCGTTGCAATGGCATGAAGGCATGGAGATGTCCAACACTTGGAGCGGTGACGACCAAAAAAAGTACTATTCCTAAGCTGAGGTACACATCCTCCCTGATGCTTGGCACCTAGTTTAAATCTTCGAAACAACATTTGCTCTCCAGGACCATCACCAAGAACTTCTGGTCACATTGAGGATTACTAACACTTGCGACATAAGGGATGCTTTTTGGCAGGCAGGCATGCCACACTCGGCCTTAACTTGCCTAGTCTGGTGAGTCCTGGTGCTTGCTTGGTCCCCTAGAAAAAATCTAAATGTTCCGAGCGGAGGCAAACATCAAGCCTCTAACCCTCCTATCGATGTAAGTCACTTCCACCACTATAAGACTGTGATAATTATCCCCATTGAGATACTCTTGGGTCGCATATGTGGCGGGTCTAAATGTGTTGACCAATCACACATTGATTTGAGGTGTTGTTATATTTACGGGTTCCCTTTCCATGGACAAGCTCCAACCAACAAGTGCTTATTCCCCTCCATCATTCTACAATATTGTGAGCAGACGAGAGCCCAGTGAATGCCCTATGCCTAACTGGAGACCTTAACTGCAAACAACGAGCCCAACTTTTATGGTGATACCACAATTTTTATTGGATTTTTCTATACGACACAACACTTGTGAGCAGCAGAATAAAGGAACAAGAAAAGCCCAAAATAGTTCAGATCTAGCAATATACATTGATCAAGAAGAAAATGTTGTAAAATAAAATTATCTTTGCAGGATTGAGTTGATACTCAACCTAGATGCTCTAAAAGATCTACCGATCACTTAGCAGCTAGAGTCCTTAGTGCAGAATAGTGTCAGCACCTCTATAGTAGATCCACACAAATGGGTGAACCCTTAGAGTCTTGTAAAACAAGATCTAGTTCAGGAGACTTCACAGATTGTTATATCTATTACAAAATAGGCGGCGATGACACTCGCCGGAATAAGGGTCAGCGACGGTGACGAGATCGGCAAAGGAGGAACAGCTTTCGTCGGCCTTTTAGGTCTCGGGTTTTTGCACAGTGCGACTCGTGTGCTGAGACAGAATTACCATGTCAAGTCTGTAAGGAGAAACGCTAAAATCTTCTATTTATACCCAAAGGAATAAACAGAATAGCTCGTCGCTATTCGCAGACCCAAGACTTGGAATACAGCATTTCAACCAAACAACCCTTGTCTCAACGAATCATCGAGTATCCATAACATATTCGACGAATCGTCGAGTATACATAACATACTCGATGAACCGTCGAGTATCCATAAGATACACGACGAAGGCATTAAGTGAACTCAACGCTCTCAATGCCAAACCCTTCAAATCAACATTTGACTCGACGAAGACGTTGAGTGAACTCAACACACTCAACGCCTAAGTGCTACATTCATCGAATCAACCTTTAACTCGACAAAGGCATTGAGTGAACTCAACACACTCAACGCCTGAGAACCAAACTCATCAAATCAACACCTTGACTCAACGAATCGTTGAGTGAACTCAACATACTCAATGCTTAAGTGTCAAACTCGTCAAAATTCACACTTTGACTCGATAAATCGTTAAGTAAACTCGACACACTCAATGCCATCATTCGACGAGTCAACACTTGACTCGACGAAAGGGTTTAGTGGTCTCAATGCACTCAATGCTTTCAAAGCCTGGCTGAGCTAAGTCATTTCCACTCATCATATGAGTAAAGCCATACTAATCCAATCTCCCAATTTCTCCAAATATTCTTATGTGCGACACTGATAGGCTCATATTGCGTTGGTAGTGAGACTATATGTTTGATCACTTCCAGATCACAATGGCAAAACCAACAGTCTCCCACTTGATCTTGAAAGTATCAAACAAAAGCTTTACAAACAATGAGCGACATCTAGCAATGCATCATTGCTCCCCAAGTAGTAAGAGTTTAGAACTCAAAAGCCATCGTGACCAGTGTATCAGTGTTGTCATGTCCCTTCGTCCCTTACGTCCGGATAGAACTATAGGTATAGACCATGTCACCCTCATAATTATTCAATCCTAGTTTCCTGATCTGGAATGGACTTCCAGAAATTGGTGAGCCCAATATCATATATTGACTCAACCAATCATGTTCATACATTTCTCAATCCCATTTCATCAAAGGGCCCTTAGATGCAACTCCTGTCATATATGAGGACAAATACCACCTCTGCTCACACGCAAACACCCAAATGACGTACCCAATAACCACCTTTATCATCCAACTTTCTCAAGACTGGTCTTTTGATAGCATCAAAGCACGCTCTTCCTCACTCGATGAAAGTTGTGACTTCAAATCAAAGGACCACAAACACCATTGCCACTTGAGCCATACTTGTGACACATTCATATAATAATCCACAAAGTATTCTCATGGTGGGTCTGTCTAGTATGACTTTTTCACTAACAAGTACTCATATAATGACTTGATATCATAATATCATGACCTGTGAGAACCGGTCATTAGTCAACGCACATGCTATTCTTAATGTGTCATCATCACAGTTAGCTACTAATATGACACTCGACCAGGGACTATTTATGAATGAAGCTTCTAATAACATAGGCTCTCACATTCAAGTCACCACTTGACTCATATGGAAGCAAATATTCTAAGGGCATTTATTATGTTGAATTACTCTATCACAATAGAAATAAATTTACAAATAAAAGAACATGCCAAAATATATAAATGAAATGAATACAGTACTCTATTCATCAATGAATTATTACAGCCAACAAACATACAATACACAAGACTCCCACTAGGGCTGATCATTAAGGTATCGTATACCCATAGATCTAACATGACCATCACGCTTTCTCTGCGCTAGAGGCTTTGTCAGTGGATCCGAAATATTTTCTTCAGTCGGCACTCTACAAATGCTCACATCTCCTCGATCGATAATTTCTCGAATAAGATGGAACCACCGAAGTATATGCTCGGAGCGTTGATGAGATCTAGGTTCCGAAGCGAGTACAATTGCACCGTTGTTGTCACAGTAGAGAAATACGAGACGAAAAATACTAGGAACTACATCTAACTCGCTAATGAATTTCCTAATCCATACAGCCTCCCTCACTACAATTACTGCAGCGATATACACGTCCTCAGTTGTAGAATTGGCAATTATCTCATGCTTGGAACTCTTACAATTAACAGAACCTCCATTTAGGGAAAATATGAACCCTGATTGAGACTTTGAGTCGCCCCTAATAGTTTGGAAGCTAGCATCCGTGTAACATCTTACAACGAGCTCTTACTCTCCGCCAAATACCAAAAACATATCATTAGTCCTTCTCAAGTATTTTAGGATGTTCTTGATGGCTATCCAGTAACTATCGTTAGGATCAGACTGATACCTGCTAGTCATGCTCAAGGCATAAGAGACATCGGGTCGAGTACAAATATTGCATACATGATTGACCCAATTACCGAAGCATATGAAATTAACTTCATGCGATTCTTATCTTCACAAGACTTAGGACACTGGTCCTTAGAGAGACTCACACCATGAGACATGGGTAAGAATCTTTTCTTGGACTCAAGCATGTTGAACCGCTTCAACAGCTTATCAATGTATATACTTTGGGTCAAACCCATAAACTTCTTCAATCTATCTCTATATATCTTAATACCAAGTTTATAAGTCGCCTCGCCCAAATCTTTCATAGAAAAGTAGTTCCCTAGGTTGTTCTTAACAACTTGTAGGGTCGGTTTCTCATTCCCGATCAATAGTATGTCATCTACATATAATATCAGGAAGACAACAATTCTCCCACTAATCCTATTGTAAACACACAGTTCATCCTTATTCTTGATTCCAACTTCGAGAAGCTTGTTTTAATCCATAAATGGATCTCTGCATCTTGTATATTTTAGTGGCTTCATTATGAGATATAAAACCCCTGGGTTGTATCATATACACTTCCTCATGGAGGTTTCCATTTAGGAAATCCATTTTTATATCCATATTCCAGATCTCGTAGTCATAATACGCAATAATAACAAGAAAAATTCTACTGGCCTTAACCATAGCAATAGGGGAAAAAGTCTCATCATAGTCAATACCGTGAATTTACTTGAAACCTTTAGCCACCAGTCGACCTTTGAATTTTTGTACATTCCCATCCATGTCGGTCTTCATTTTGAAGACCCACTTGCACCCTATGGGTCGTACCCCTTCAAGTGGTTCCACCAAGGTCAAAACATGGTTTTCATGCATGGAGTCCAATTCAAATTTCATGGCCTCAAGCCATTTCTTGGAGTCTGGTCCACTCATTGCCTCTTGGTAGGTTGCAGGCTCATCACTATAATCCATAAGAAACACATTACCTATTTGAGACAAGAGAAATCCATATCTCTCAGGCTCAAACCCTTGTCTACTATATCTATGTGGAACTTGTGTTTCATGAGCAGGCTCTCCAACTACAACAACTTGTAGTCCTTGATCAGGTTCTAATTCTTGTTCATTCACAGTTTGTGGTTCTTGAACTTCTTCAAGTTCTACCTTACTAGTCCTTCTACTTAAGAACTTTTTCTCAAGAAAGACACCAGTCCTTGCGACAAACACTTTGCCCTCGGACGGTATATAGAAATAGTACCCTTTAGTTTCCTTAGGATACCCCCACATGATAACACTTATATAACTTGGGTTTCAGCTTGCCAGCATTTGACATTGCATGTATGCCTCACAGCCCCAAATCTTAATGAACGATATACTAGGATGCTTCTCAGTCCATATCTCATATGGTGTCTTCATAATTGCTTTCGCTAGAGCACGATTTAGTGTAAAAGCTGTAGTTTCTAGAGCAAAACCCCAAAAGGAAAAAAGCAGATCTGCATGACTCATCATCAACCGTACCATATCTAATAGAGTATGATTCCTCCGCTCAGACACACCATTATGATGCGGTGTCCTAGGTGAAGTGAGCAGTGATGCAATACCGCACTCTTTCAGATGATCACGAAACTCATGATTCAGGTATTCGCCACCTTGATCAGATCAGAGTGCTTTAATCTTCTTACCCTGCTGGTTCTCTACTTCATTCTTAAACTCTTTGAAATTTTCAAAGGTTTTAGATTTGCACTTCATAAGATATATGTATCTGTATCTACTGAAGTCATCAGTAAATGTAATAAAGTAGAAATATCCACCTCTAGCCATAGAACTCATGGGTCCACATACATCACTATGCACTATACCCAAGAGATCATCAACCCTCTCACTGAAACCAGTGAAAGGAGCCTTAGTCATCTTGCCTAACAAACAAGATTTGCATCTCTCAAATGATTCATAATCAAATGAGTCCAGTAGTCCATCTTTATGGAGTTTGGATATACGTTTCTCATTTATACGGCCCGAACGATAATGCCAAAGGTACATAGGGTTCGAGTCATTCATTTTTAGTCTTTTAGTATTTTTTATATTATAGATCTGATTGTCTAAGTTCAAAACATATAAACCATTAAATATTTGGGCTATGCCATAAAAAACATCATTCTTAAATATAGAAAAGCAATTGTTTTTAATAATAAAAGAAAATTAAATAATGTCCAAACATGAAATAGATATAATGTTTCTAGTTATGGAAGAAACATAATAACAATTATCAAGTTCAATTACAAGCCTACTGGGCAAAGAAAGACGGTTAGCACCCACGATAACAGTAGCAACTCTTGCTCCATTGCCAACACGTATTTCCACCTCCCCTTTACTCAGTAATCTTCTCCTTCCTAGTTCCTGCACATTTATACAAATATGAGAACCACATCCGGTATACAATACCTAAGATGAAGGAGCAGAAAGGTTTATCTCTATAACACAGATGGTAGAAGCGGAATTCATGCCTCCCTTCATCTTGTGTAGACCCTCAGTATAAGAAGGACAATTCCTCCTCCAATTACCAGCATTGCCATAGTGGTGGCATTTCCCTTCTTTATTAAAGCCTTTCATTTTCAGTGCTAAATACTTGGGCTCTAGACCAAACTTAGGTCCTACCTTTGTCTTCTTGAAGCCCTTGGCCTTGCCCTTGCTTTTATGCACTATCAGTATGGGGCTAGCAGGCTTGGTATTCTTCATATTGATCTCAACAGTTCGCAACATACCTAGGAGCTCGGGAAGTGTCTTGTCTATTTCATTTATATTATAGTTCAAGATGAACTGCTCATAACTGTCTGGCAATGATTGAAGGATCAGGTCCGTGGCCAACTCTTGGCCTAGAGGGAAGCCTAGTCTCTCAAGGTTCTCCATATACCCAATCATCTTGAGTATGTGACTCCTTATTAGGTCCCAAGCTCCCATCTTACACTAGAACAACACCTTAGTGACGTCAAACCTGTCATGACGAGCTTGCCCTCAAAACATTTTCTTGAGATGCTCATCAATTTTCGTGCAACCCATGTTCTATTATTGCTTTTGGAGCTCAGAGTTCATGGTTGCCAGCATGAGACATTCAACATCTAAGGAGTCATAAAGATACTTCTTATAAGCATCCTTATCAGAACGGGATGTATTCCCGACATGCTCTTCAGGGGATTCTTCTTCCAAAACATAGAGCTTTCGTTCTTGCCTAAGAACAATTCTCAGGTTCCTATACCAGTCTAAGTAGTTTGTCCCACTCAGTTTCTCCTTCTCAAGGATGGCTCTGAGGTACTGGGTGGAGTGAGATCCACTTGCCATGGAAATTCGACAAGGATTTAGTAGAGAAAAATCAGTACTACATCTCAAAATATATTTTATCATTTCAATCAGGACTTTAATCAAAACAACTCCCACTATTTTTATCAAACTGATAACCCTCGATATCAATTCGGAAAGTATATGAGAGTTACTCACTTAGTGGATAAGATCCATATTTCACTAACACTATGAGTTAGCTTTGGCTTTTCTCTCACAATGCAATTATTTAGGTAGGCAACGCTTGCCAATTGCATCATAATGCAACTTCTGTATGGTTGGTGAATAACTCTTTATTCACATCCATCATATGGTGCATGCCAACCCTATGCCTCTGGGCACTCAAACTTTGAGGTATCCTAGTTAAGTTTGACCCGATGTCGATAGTGAGATATCACAATTATCCGTTCGTACCCTTACCAAGATAAATTAGTGCACCTTTCTTTGACAAGCCCACACTTTATCGATCGAGGCAGGAAGAGTGTCATCCATCGCAAGGCATCCGAATACTTAATATTGCTTAAGGTATTTTTTAAATAATTGATTAAAACTTAATCATGGTTAACTATTAACAAGTGTGCACATCCACAAAATAAAACAACAGCAATCAGAATCCAAATGCATCCCAGATGTGCACAAGGAAATCATCAACACTTGATGAACTGGGCTAAATCTGAACATCTAGAACCCTTCTAAATCTTCATATTTATATGCACTGGACATGAGCAACACAAACTCCACTTACACAGTAGACAAGCTCGTCTCTCTATGTGAGATACAAAATCTAACACACTAGGTTTAATAAACCAACAAGAGGGACGGTTGATGTTAAGGAGTAACAAGGAAATAAATAAAGAAATCACATACGTTCTTGGTGAGCATCCAAGAATAGATTTGGGCATTTTAGAGCATTTCTAAATTTCCAAATCTACACGCCATGAATTTAGCAAATTCTTAAACAATGAATATCATTGATCCTCGCTCTGATACCACTATTAGGTTTTTACAAACGACACAACACTTGTGCGCAGCGAAATAAAGGAACAAGAAAAGCCCAAAATAGTTCGGATCTAGCGATATACATTGATCAAGAATAAAGTGCTGTAAAATAAAATTACCTTAGCGGGATTGAGTCGATACACAACCTAGATGCTCCAGAAGTTCTGTCGATCACTTAGTGGCTAGAGTCCTTAGTGTTGAATAGTGTCCTCACCTCTACAGTAGATCCACACAAATAAGAGAACCCGTGAAGTCTTGTCGAACAAGATATAGGTCAGGAGAGGGCACTCTGCGTCTTCACAGATTGCTAGATCTATTACAAAAGAGACGGCAGTCGCCGGAATTGGGGTCAGCGACGGCGACGGGATCGTCAATGCCGGAACAGCTTCCGTCGGCCTTTTAGATCTCTGGTTTTCGCACATTGTGGCTCGTGTGTTTAGATAGAATCAACCCGTCAAGTCCATAAAGAGAAACCCTAAAATCTTTTATTTATACAAAAAGGAATAAACAGAATAACTCCTCGCTATTTGTAGACCACCCAAGACTTGGAATACAGCGTTTCGACCAGATAACCCTTGTCTCGAAGAATCTTCGAGTATCCATAACATATTCTACGAATCGTCGAATATACATAACATACTCGACGAATCGTCGAGTATCCATAAGATACATAATAAAGGTGTTGAGTGAACTCAATGCACTCAACTCTCTCAACGCCAAACCCATCGAATCAACATTTGACTCGACGAAGGTGTTGAGTGAACTCAGCGCACTCAACGCCTAAGTGTCAGATTCGTCGAATCAACCTTTGACTCGACAAAGGCATTGAGTGAACTCAATGCACTTAACGCTTGTGAACCAAACTCGTCGAATCAACACATTGACTCAACGAATTGTTGAGTGAACTCAACTCACTCAACACTTAAGTGTCATACTCGTTGAACCAACACTTTGACTCAACAAATCATTAAGTAAACTCAACACACTGAACGCCATCATTCGACGAGTCAATACTTTACTCGACGAAAGCTTAGAGTGGTCTTAACGCCTTCGACACTTTCAAAGCCTGGCTGAGCTAACTCATTTCCACTCATCATATGAGTAAATCCATACTAATCCAATCACCCAATTTCTCCAAACATTCTTATATGCGACCCTGATAGGCCCATACTGTGTTGGCAGTGAGACTACATGCTTGATCACTTCCAGATCACAATGGTAACACCAACATTTTCCTGGCCGAACACTTTGGCTACTCGCACGCAAGCTCGTTGTCACCAGGCGTATATATGTCTCGTTTGTGCTGAGCGAGCTCTTGGTAGAAATAATGGTGCAGACATAGGGGTTAGTTAAAAAAATATACATAAGGAATAACTTACAAAAAATATAACCGTGACTGGTCGCGTGCAAAAAATAATGTCTTTACAGGCTTGCGTGATAAAAATGTGCCAAAAATAATAATAATAATAAGAAGAAGAAGAAGTGCTTAGTGCTCGCAGTTTGAGGATGAAGTTCCTGGGGATTCTGTTGGGGTAGACTACATGGACAACGAGGCAGACTCTATGGGGAAGAACAATGCATCCTCTGGGAAGATCTCATTGTATTTGATGTTCAAGAACTCGAGTTTCACGACATCCAACTTCCGCAGTTGCGCCAAGGTGATCTTTTTAGATTTTTGCCCAACCTTCAAGATCTCCCTCTCAAACTATAAATTGCCCGCTATAAGGCTTGCCTGATGTATGCAAAGGAAGATAATTAGAAGGACACGTTAAAGGTATGTGGAGACATAATTATTCTTTGAGAGTTACCCCTAATTTACTTTGAAGGCGGGTGACCTCCTCCTGGGACTGCCTCAAGGTAAGCCGAATGTTGAAACCAAAAACTCAGTCTCTGTGGAGTCCACCCTTGGGGAAGGGGTGTTCACACACTTACTTCTCTTGCGCGAGCCAAACGACTAAGGGAAGAGAACAAGGGACAGACCCAAGGGCTTGGCGTGGAGGTCCCAGTACACACTCGGAAGATCTTAGAGCGCTTCCCCTCCCTAGCCAAATGTCAAGCTAAGGATACCTAAGAAAGCACAAGAAGACCTGGGCATAAGTAAGCATGACTTCTGAGGTACCCCATTGGGTCTATTTATAGATTTCTAAAAACGGTCTGCAAATAGCAAACCTCCGCTATTCCAAATGGCTATGTGCAGCCCAATTGGGTCTGCTAACAGCGTAACTCCGCTGTTCTAACAGGCTATAGGCAGACCAACGGGGGTGGAATTGTAAAAACACATCATAAGATACTGGGTGAGTGGCCCTCTAGAACCTCCACTTGCTGGGGGAGGCGAGTGTTTAATGGAGCTGGCACTCGCCGCCTCTTCCCAGCCCTGGGCGAGTGCATACCCGGCCCGTCCCACTCGCCTGCTTCTCGTCGAGCCCCTGGGGTGAGTACGAGCCGACCTGCTCCACTCGCCCCTCACGTGATCCACCCTATTGTGGCGAGCCGGACTGCTGGACTGGCAAATCTGACCCATGTCAACCACTACTCGTCGGATTATGGGGTTGTACACTGAATCTTTTCTAGGGACCGCCAGACAACATTTTTGTAGGTCAGCGACCTTAAGGAAGCTGTTGACGCCCTCTGAGCCAGCTAATCTTTGGGCATCCCCCGCATCTCCTCAAGCTCATCCTTGCCAATGATCTCTGAGGAGACCACTTGTGTGTGTGGGGTCATCTCATATTTTTCTCTCCAGGTCAGCAATTAGATGCTGAAGGTGACTGCGCCCACATCTTGGACCAACAACGGGCCACCAAGCGTGTTCACTAGGGCCACAAAGTTTAGCGACAGATCTTATGCGACAGACTCGGGGATTCGCTTCAGCCTCTAGGTTTGGCCGGTGGAAGAGGTCGCTCGTCGTCTGGTGGACAACAATGCTTTCGGAGGTACTAGTCCCGTCATGCTTGCAACTTTCCTCTTCTCAGTTACGTTCAAGACCACGTTGGCGGGCTCTTAGGGTTTCTCAACAAAAACCTATAGGATAATTATAAGTCTGGACATTAGAATCCGCAGATATGTGCATCCTTTATAAATAAGCACTTACATTCAATGATATCCATGACCGCCACCTCTTCCAGGCGGGGAATATAGTGTTAGATATCTAAGGGCGCTTTATCAAAGAAGTTCACGATGTCCTCCTCTACCCCTTCGACCAACATCTTCAGGAAGTTTGCCTCCTCTTGCGGGTGAGGGTTAGTGTCAGCTCCTTGAGGTCCTCCCTAAACATGGAGAATCAGGATTTCTACTCGTGAACCTTTTTGGGAAGGTTTAGAACCCGCAGTGTGTTCGACCCTTTGTACAACCAACCCTTCACAATCACGCAAACAAAAAATAGCCGCCCAAACACTGTCAGACTCAATCTGACCCTATAGTTTCGGGTAAGCTCAGCGGGAATAAGCCTGCACTCTTCAACTCCTTTTTATAGTTTTTACTTTCATGCACTTGTACTCTTCAACTCCTTTTTATAAAATTTCTCTTTTCACTTCAATTATACATAGTTAATTTCATGGCTTTTGATCGGATGAGCTCTTAAGTATTTGTATTTCATAATCTCATTTTCATAGCTTTGGATTTAGAAAATTATGATTCACCTTTGATTTACATGTATCGATTTAATATTGTAAGCGTATGATTATCGATTCTTAATATGTATTCTAGTTGATTGAGAGATCTGTGATTACAAGTAGATCACTCATTAGTGAAAGGAATTGCATGCACTCCTCAAGAGAGAATGACATAAATCTTCTGAATTAGAGTCAAATCCAATAGTGGGTTCACCTCCTAAAGCAAGCTTAGTGGTTTTGACTGGCCGAGGGATCTTAATCGATAAACCTAAGGTTAGTTGGTATTTCTCTCTCGAGAGGCACTATCATGATATGGCAACCTCTACGGTCGAATTGTTCTTAATCTTTGCTTCTAAATTTGTGATTTACAATTTGTTTTGCTTAAGAAAGATTACCGAACAAATGCTCTCTTTCCCATTTTCTCTTTTATTATTTCTTTATAAATTACATTTTTTATATTCCGATAAAATAATATTTGATGAGTACCCCATGATATATAGATAATTATGATAACTCCCGCACAGCGGATCGTAACTCCCGCGCATCGGATCGTAACTCCCGCGCACCGGATCGCATAGCCACCGCACGGTGAATCGCAACCGCCGCCGCCATTACGGGCGGCCGACGTCGGCCACCCATGGCCGGTCGCCACCACCCTTGCGGCCGGCGGCCCCGGCCGGCGGCCTCCTTGCGGCCGGCGGCCGCGGCCGGCCGCTCGAGGACGACCGCCCCCTCCGTGCGGCCGGTGGCCGCGACCGCTCGCTCAAGGCCGGCGGCCCCGGCCGGCCCCCTCCGTGCGGCCAAGGGCCGCGGCCAGCCACCAGTGGCCGACCGCCCCCTCGCGGCCGGTGGCCACGGCAGGCCGCCCAAAACCGTCCGCCTGTGGCGGCCACCCCCTCCCTCGAGCAGCCGCCGGCCGGCACACCTCCTCCGACCACCATCGTGGGCCGACCTTCTCTCCACCGTCCGATCATTGCAGGCCATCACGGCCCTCCGATCGCCTCGAGCGATCACGGCCATCCAATCTGCGGTTAACCACCATAACCACCTTAACCACCTCGGAAACCCTATATAAACACCCCTGATAGTTCATTTCTGGGGATCCTGGCTTCATTCTCTCCTTTTCTTTCTCTCTCTTCATTTCTGCTTCTCCCCTGAGCTTCTCTCTCTACGCTCCTCCTCTCCTCCTCTTTCACTCACTAACTTGGCAGGTCCCCCTCCAAGCGCCGTCCAAAGAAGAAAGAGTGAAGTGTCGACTAAGGCAGCCCTCCTCAGTCCGAGGCGCAAAGTGCAGACACTCTGCGGAGCACAAGCCAGAAGAGCAAGTACTCAAGAAAGACGCACGACAAAGTGCGTAAACTCCGAAGCGGTGGCATGTCACCCGAAGAGAGCTCTCTCAACCCTCCAATATTTGTCACGAGGCACGGCCTGTCGCCTTCGCTTTCTCTCTACAAGAGCACTGTAACAGAGGCAAATAGTGGATCTTGGATGGCACAGACCCGACCACGTGGTTTTTTCCCCTTTCGGGGGTTTTCCACGCTAAAGTTGTTTATGTACAATCTCTCCTTTTCTACTTTGACTGTGTGCGTACTTGATTGCCCGAGGCTAAGATGGACCGATCCGGAACCGGTCTACCGAGGGCATTAAGCGAACCGCAACAGTTTGGCGCCGTCTGTGGTAAGGCTTTCCCAACAAGCGTGAGAAGACTCAGAAGTTTGTCAAAGCACGATAAAATGGCTGGAAAGAGCACCCGAACGACCAGGGGGTCGATCCGGCGTGAGCAGGAGGCTCAAGCCGCATCACAGTCTCTAGCGAGCGCGCCACCGCAAGAGAACATCACAGCGCCTGTATAAGCATCGCCCGAGAATGCGACGCCCCCGCCAGATATCCAGGTCGAGATGCTCGCCCTCTTAAGGCAAATCGCAGGCCCCCACATTCCCGTAGGGGTCCCAACTCAGGAAAATCTACCTGTACCGCCAGCAGAAGGCCAGAGGGCCGTTGAAGAAGAATCTGAGTCATCGAGGCACAACAGCACTGAGCATCCCGTTTGCCACATCAGGGCGGTCGGGATCGCCCCCTCCACAGCAATCAGCAGCAGGCCCCAGCAGAGTCAGGCGCAGAAATGACTCGGGAAGCATTCCGCAAAATGTTCGAAGAAGAATTTGGACCCGTCGGCCGTCGAGTAGTGGCGGCACGGCGCCCCGCTCGGGGGGCATCACCCTTGGATTCTGAGGTACTGGCCTATCTCGTCCCTCAAGGATTCAAGATCCCCCACGTTGAGACGTACGACGGGGTGGACGATCCTTGGGAGCACATCAACCACTTCTGCACGATCCTCCACCTCTACAACGCTCCAGATCAACTTCTTTGTCAGGTCTTCCATACCACCCTCAAGGGGCATACCCGCACTTGGTTCCATTCCCTCCGAGAAGGGTCTATCAGAAACTTTCCCTAGCTAAGCCAGCAATTCCTTGATCAGTTTGTGGCCAATCGCAGGATCGCAAAGGATCCATCCCACCTCTCCGGCATCTGAAAGAATGAGACCGAGACCTTAAAAGAGTTTTTCCACTGATTTACTACAGAAGCGAGGCAGATCCCCGGGGTAGACCTCGAGCTCCTTCGGGGGGTCTTCCTCGGGGGACTCCGACCAGGAGGATTCTACTCCGCTCTAAAGAGGGATACTGTCCAAAGTTATACAGATCTGGTACACTGATTGGAAGCTCAGATAGATGCGGACGAGGCCATTGAGGCACACCGTCGACAGTTTGAAGGAGGCCAAAAGAGGCAGAAGCAGCAGGAGCAGCCCTCCGAAAGATGAGCAGAGAGGCGCGACGAGAACCGTCGCATCGAGCATCGCAATCAGGAGCCCCAGAGAGGCCAGGATTACGGGCCTTCTCGGACTTACACCCATCTCAACACCACTCGTGCTAACTTCCTATATGCCATTCGGGACGATCCGGCGCTCCAGAGACCAAGGGCGCTCCCTCCCAATCCAAGGGCTGATCCATCAAAGTACTGCGACTTACATCGAGGAACTGGGCACACTACTGAAGAGTGTGTGAAGTTGAAAGAAGAGATAGAGCGTCTTGTTTGGCAAGGAATACTCGGGCATTTTCTGCAAGGATATGTGCAAGAGCAGCACGGAGGCCTGCCTGCGCGGAGGGAACCGCCACCTGCGTGCCAAGAAGCACAGGGGGCAGGCAGGTCGTCGGGATTGTGGAAGTCATCTCCGGCTTTCCCTTTCCCGCGGTCAACTCCATCTCCACTCCACAGGAAGACATGGCGGCTGGAATCATTCCTACCATTAGCTTTGGCGAGGAGGACCTCCAGGGCCTCCTCACACCGCATAAGGACCCATTAGTTATTACAATAGAAATTGGCAACCCCAGCCCCACGCGCACCCGCGCGCACAAGCGCGCGGGTCCAGCCCCGCGCGCGGGGCCAGCCCCCTGCGCAACCGCGCGCGGGTTCGGCATCGTTCGCCCCCCGCGCCCGTATAAACTGCCTATGTGCGTGTGGCGCGGGGGGGGGGGGGGGGGGGCTTTCTCCCCTCCGACTTCATCCGGTGCCTGGACCTTTTCTTCGGTCAGAATCTTACCTTAGCACTGTCGCCGTCGCCGCTCGTCTCGGAGTTAGCACCCGTTCCGGCCATCGCCGCCAAGCCCCATCGCAAAGAAGAAAATTCCCGCGCTTGCCGTTCGCTCCAAGACGATAGAATATTGGGAGGCAAATGATGGGTACACCATGATTTATAAATAATTATGATAACTTCCGCGCACCGGATCGTAACTCTCGCGTACCGGATCGTAACTCCCGCGCACCGGATCGTAACTCCAGCGCACCGGATCGCATAGCCATCGCACGGGGAATCGCAACCGCCGCCGCCGTTACGGGCGGCTGGCGGCCGGCCACCCATTGCCGGCCGCCACCACCCTTGCGGCCGGCGGCCGCGGCCAGTCGCCCGAGGCCGGTCGCCCCCTTGCGGTCGGCGGCCCCGGCCGGCCCCCTCCGTGCGGCCGGCGACCGCGGCTGGCCTCTCGAGGTCGGTCGCCCCCCTTGCGGTCAGCCGCCCCCTTGCGGTCGGCCGCCCCCTTGCGACAGGCGGCCCCAGCCGACCCCCTCCGTGCGGCCGGGGGCCGCGGCCGGCCGCCCCATCACGGCCGGCGGTCTCGGCCGTCCGCCCCCTCAGACGGAGCGGCCTTGGCCGGCCGCCCAGAACCGTCTGCCTGCGACGGCCGCGCCCTCCCTCGAGCGGCCTCCAGCCCGCGCGCCTCCTCCGACCACCATCGTGGGCCGACCTTCTCTCCACCGTCCGATCATGGCGGGCCATCACGGCCCTCCGATCGCCACGAGCGATCACGGCCATCCGATATGCGGTTAACCACCGTAACCACCCTAACCACCTCGAAAACCCTATATGAACACCCCTGATAGTTCATTTCTGGCAATCCCGGCTTCATTCTCTCCTTCTCTTTCTATCTCTTCATTTCTGTTTCTCCCCAGAGCTTCTCTCTCTACGCTCCTCCTCTCCTCCTCTTTCACTCACTAACTTGGCAGGTCCTCCTCCAAGAGCCGCCCAAAGAAGAAAGAGTGAAGTGCCGACTAAGGCAGCCCTCCTCAGTTCAAGACGCAAAGTGCAGACACTCTGCGGAGCGCAAGCCAGAAGTGCAAGCACTCAAGAAAGACGCACGACAAAGTGCGCAAACTCCGAAGCAGTGGCCTGTCACCCGAGGAGAGCTCTCTCATCCCTCCAGTATTTATAACGAGGAACGGCCTGTCGCCCCCGCTTTCTCTCTACAAGAGCATTGTAGCAGAGGCAAATAGTGGATCTTTGCTGGCACAGACCCGGCCACGTGGTTTTTTCCCCTTTCCGTGGTTTTTCACGCTAAAGTTCTGTGTGTACAATCTCTCCTTTTCTACTTTGATTGTGTGCGTACTTGATTGCCGAGGCTAAGACGGACCGATTCGAAACCGGTCTACCGAGAGCATTAAGCGAACCGCAACAATATTAATATGTGTGAGTATAAGTAATCAATAGATCCGGAAGAATACGACACTTAATATTTTAATTCTAAAAAATCTTATACTATGAACGATGGATGATCTTGTCTATAGTTTGTAAAACTTGAAGAATAATATATAATCCTAAATTTTACCCATCAAATTTTTTGGGTCGTTGCTGGAGAGTTATTATTGTTGTTATTTTGAAAACATAATTTTTTTTACTTTTATTACTCTCTTTTTCCCCACCCCAATTCTCTATTTAAATTTTTTTAAAATTCAATTTTATTAAATTGCTTTATTTTCCTTCAACAAAAATGTTATCTTATTTGGCCGCAAAAATTGACAAGCTTCAAAACAAAGTTAATAATTTGGAAGCCGCAAGGAAACACCAACTCATTTGGAATTTTTGTGGTGCACATCATTGAAGTGAGAAATGTTATTATTATTCTAATTTTCAAAAAAAATATTTAAAAATAATTTGTCTCATTCTGATGCAAATAATTTTGATAATTATTATGATAATAATTTTCCACTTCTTATGAATATAATTTTTCCAACTTTAATGAAAATAATTTTTCTATTTTCATGAGAATAATTTTCTGGTTTTATTAATTTTCTTCCAACTCCGATGTGAATTATTCTTGGTGGCAAGACCAACCGGATAGTTACAGGAGCAATGAAGATAATTCTTTATATCTGAATTTTTATTCTTCTTCTTTTGCACCAGAAGCCTTTTCGCCAAATTTGGGGGAATTTTTGCAAACTTAATTTGATCTTAGCCCCAAAAATTTAGAAGAGATCAATTTTTTCTAGTGTTATTTCTTCATCTTCTGGTAATTTAGTTACAGAGGAACATGATTTTTCTTGTACTCTCATGGTATCTTATTCTGAAGATCAATAAAATTTGGTTTACCAAGAATTTATTAATGTTCGGGGCATGCCGGACAAAATAGAGGAAGAACAAGTTTCTTCTTCTCCTACGCCTAAATCTTCTTTTATATTTCATGAATTTTCACAAAATTTTCCAATTTATGTTGAAAAAGAAATTCATGAACATTTTGTGTCTAACGAAGTTATTTCTCTTGGTAATTCACTAGAATTTTTAAATAAATTTTTTTAGAAAATAAACAACCGGAGCTTAATCATATATTTTCATAGGAAACTGCTCCTTATGAAACTTTTTTTGATTTGCTAAATTCTGATTCTTTTAATTCTAATGATTTTCATGTAAAAGGCGAGCTGTTGCATCCAAACCTCTTCGATGATCCATTTGTCGCTCATCTCCAAAAATCAAAATCTCCTCGAATATGTATCAGTGATTTGGATTTGCATTTTTCAAGCTAGCGGACAAAGGAAAAATCAACATTTAAGCGGAGGAGTAGTCGGGCAATCGACTTTGACCCATTCACCTAAGCGTGAATTAAGAGAGTTGTATGTGCACTTTTATTTTTATTTTCCTTTAAGCTAACAATAACCGTCTAGCCTAAAGACGGAAAAAAATAAGCGCTCTTGGGAGTCATCCCTTGATTATCTTTATTTTTCTTGCGATATTCTAGTTCGATGCTTTCTTTACTTATTTTCCCCTCCTACGTAACTTATAAACATTAGGGACAATGATTATTTTTAAGTATGGGGGTGGGTTATCTTTATGTTTTTGTTATAAAAAAAATCAGAAAAAATTTGGGAAATATCTTTCAAAAATATATAAAATGTTTTTTTTTCAATTTTGTTTTGAAAAATTTATAGAATACAAAAAAATTATAGAATTTAAAAATCAATATTTTTGCAAAAGGATTGTGTTTGGCTTTCATCCTACAAAACTGCCCAGTACCTTGCAATCCCTTCATTAGGTAGCCCTTGGAATGTCTAAGAATTTAAAAAATATTTATGTTTTTATTAAAAAAAACAAAAAAGGAAAAAATTTGTTAAAAGAAGGTCCTAATAAAATAGATTTTGTAATATTGAATTCCTCCAAACTTCATTTAGACAAGCTAATTTAAATAATGAGTTTTATTTATAGGCTTTTTAAATAGTTTTCTTTTATGTATATCTTTATTTTATATGTCAATTCAAAATTTGTTATTTTAAATTTTTAAATGAATTTGACTTAATACATTTTTCATTATTGATTTGTTTAGAATATATTTTAGTTTAATTTTCTCTCCTTAAATATCATAACTCAATTTTGTAGAAATTATGCTAAAAATCTTTAGATTTTAATTATATTAATTTTATTTCATAGATTCATAAGATTGCTCAAAATTATTTTCTATGCTCTCAAAATATATTTGTCTTTAGAATGTCATGGAATGAGAGGATAAAATTCATCATTTCTAAACATATATGCACTCAAATAAGTAACTGATTATATGACATGAAGATGAGAGGATAAAATTCATCACTCCTAAATATATAAATTTGGGATATTTAAAAGAAGAATAGAATTAAAAAAGAAGAAAATGAGAGGATAAAATTCATTATTTTTCAAATAAATTAACTTCTTCTATGCCAATTTTACCCCGTGTTAGCCAATATCATTTGCTTATCCAAGATTTATATGAGAGAGCTTAGTTAATATTTTGTGATTTTTTAAAAAGTTTCTTATGAAGTTTAAAATTTCTATAATTTTAATCTTGGATTATTTTGCTTAATTCAATGCAATTTTGATTATGAAGATTTAGAAAGAGAATCTTTAAACTAAGATTTATTCTACTCATTTCAATTCATGAATTATGAGTATAAATTTTATTTCTTAATTTATTTTGATTTGAGTCATATATTATTTAGAATACATAATTATGAGTAAATTTTTTTGGCAATGTCCTATGAATTCTTCTCATACTTATAAATTAGTTTTGCGTTAGAATAACAAAAGCTTAAGTATACGGGTATTTTATAATACATTATTTATCATTATTTTCCTATAGTATTTTATTAATAATTAATTATCTTTTATTTAGTTTTATATTAATAATTATCTAATTTGCTTTCTTTTATGTTTTCAGGTAAATTGGGATTATAAATAGCAATTTGGAGCTCACAGCCGTGTTTAGGGAAAATATTGGAGCTTTCCTGTAAAATCTCAAGTGCACCCCCCTAGGTCTTGGGCTTGACCTGGGGCGTAACGCCATTCACATATCGTGACCCCCCCCTTCCAAACTGCTCTAAATCAGATTTCACATCACTTTAATGCTGCACGCCCCCTGTCATGGGCGTGACAGCGAGGTGTGACCTCCAGGACATGGGCGTGACTCAGCCCACAAAGCATTCAACAAAGCAGTTTTTGCCGCCTTTCCATTTCAGCTTATACGTTCTTGGTAACGGGCGTGACCAAGGGGCATAGACTCTTTAGCAACCACCCAATTGACTCCAATTTGAGTTGTGTTGGTGAACCATTTTCTAATCCGGCTTGACACACCCATGGTCACGGGTGTGACCTAGAGAATGACCTCGAATTACTCTCAGTTTTGGAGGTTTTTGGCGCAACATTCTCGTGATTTTAATGATGCAAATCATCGAACAAGCCCTAGGTCACGGGTGTGACCTAGGTGCGTGACTTCCAGTTTTTCACCTATAAATTCCCAGATGCTGCAAGATGATCCCTATATAGTCCTTGCTTTAGATTGGATCATTTTCTACATTTCCTTTTCATGTATTTTCTTGATGAAATTTTACTTAAAGCTTTGTCCTTTCAATTTCTAATATTGTTTTTACTTTCATTCACCTGTATTCTTCAATTCCTTTTTATAAAATTGTTATTTTCCTTTCAATTGTGTGTAACTAAATTCATTGCATTTTATCGGATGAGCTCATAAGTATTTTTATTTTGTAATCTCATTTTCATACCTTAGGATTTATAAAATTACGATTTACCTTTGATTTACATGTATCGATTTCATATTGCCGACGTATGATGATTGATTCTTGATCTGTATTCTAGTTGATCGAGAGATTTGTGATTATGAGTGGATCGTTCATTGGTGAAAGGAGTTACATGCACTCCTCGAGAGAAGATGACATAAATCTTATAGATTGGAGTCAAATCCAATAGTGGGGTTCACCGCCTAAAGCAAGCATAAGGGTTTCGATTAGCCGACCCCTCAATCGACCAACCTAAGGTTAGTTTGTAGTTCTCTCGAGAGAGAGATTCTATCATGATTTGGGAACCTCCATGGTTCTCAATATTTGTTTCTGAATTTGTGATTTATGATTTATTTTGTTTAAGAATGATTCATGATCAAATGCTCTCATTCCCCTTTTCTCTTTTTTTTATAAAATTACCCTTTTTATATTTTAATTAAATAATATTAATTTGTGTGAGTAGAAGTAATCAACAGACCTAAAAGAATATGAAACTTGTTATTTTATTTTTAAAGTATCATATACTATGAATGATAAGTGTTCTTACCTATAGTTCATAGAATTTGGAGAATATTATATAATCTTAAATTTTACCCAGTACCTTCCCACAGATTGCACTAAACTATTGCGGCTCATCCGGTCTTCCTCTAGTTCTGAAAATCGGTTCACCTTATCTCCAAGTCAGAACGGAAGCGCAAATAGTCAAATAAAAACTAAGAAATAATGACGCTAAGGCTTTTTAGCGTGGAAAACCTTGAAAGGGTGAAAACCCATGTGGTCGGATATACCGGGCCGAAATCCACTAGTTCCTTTGTTATTATAAGTGTCGGAGATCCCTGGAGGATGGCATGCAACCTCTCCATTTATAAGCTTTAAGTACAAAAGAAGAGAAAGAAACCAAGTCCTCAGAGCCTAGAAGAGAGCTTTCCCAAGAGCAACCACGAGCGTTTTCTTATAAGTTCTTTGTTGTGATTGCTCCTACGCCCATGAGAGTGTTGAGTGTGAGTAAACTAGAGAGTGATTAGAGTGAATCCTGAGTGATGGAACAATCTAAGTCTCACGTACTCACCAAAAAATTATAGAGTTGTCTCAAGCTTTTAAAGTGGCCCCCTCTTCAAATGAAGGTCAGTGGGCCTTTGTATAGCTTTCTTGAAGGGTTGTATTGGTAGATGTGCCTAGCTGAATCTTGAGTTAAAGAATGACATTGCTCCATTCTGGTGACCTGGATCACCAATTTTCCCGAATGATGAAAATGTCCCATGGCAGCCCGAGCATGTCACCCGACGATGGCGACATCCAGATGCGGCCGGAGATGACGACGATACACCAAAGGCCGGTGGCGCGCACGCCAGTACATGTGCGTGAGCATTGGGCATGTGTGTGCATAGGCATGGGCCATGTGCAGGCGCTGCCCGCACTGCACGCATGCGAGCACGAGAGCCAGTTATTCAGCTAGCGTTGGTCGTGCATGTGACCTACCCGCGCGCGCTGACATCGTGGGCACATGCATGCATGCGCTAGCAAAGCGTGCCCGCGTGGGTGCTCACCCATGCATGTGTTTGTGTGCCATATGCAAACGTGGGTTGTCCACACGAATAAGGGTCGTGCGAGCAAAGTATTTATGTGTTCATGCAAAGTTGTGTGCACTGGCTATGCATGCAATACTATGTGTGTGCTGGCAATGTGCGTGTGTTGGTTGCGAGCATGCTGGCTGTGTGGAGTGCCCTTATGTGCTTGGTTTTGTCCCCCCCCCCCTATCGGGATGACTTTGTATCCTTCGAGAAGGAATGGTTTACGCGTGATGTTCACTTGGTCGGGTCAGCTTGCTTGAAAATTTTGATTAAGTTTGACTCAAAAATTATTAGGGGAACCACATTAATGGTGTAATTACTTAAATGAACATTATATTTAATTTAACTTTAAATAGATTTTACTATATGTTAAGCTGTTAGATTAAAAAAAATAAAGCTATATTTGATAATTTTAAATATTTCATATATGACCTTTTTTTTAATATTATAAAAAAGATGTAAAATCAAACCTCTTTCTCGATTCAAGAGAAGCCCAAAGAAGTGAATATGGTACCCAAATAACGATAGATATGTCAAAAGCAGGTCCGATTACGCCTATTCCTAATCCTAAATAGAATGTAACGACGTAGGGATCCATATGTAAACAGAGTATCTATCTACATATGCTCGAATCGAATGACCGACCCCTTCTCATAATAAGAATGTACATAACCCTATTCCGGCCTGGTCCGGTCTGGAATGAACTTATAATCTGATGATCGAGTCGATTCCATGATTATAAGTTCATAACTCCAGCCCATTCCCATTTTGGGCGGAAAAGATCTACCAATTCTTTTATTCCAGTTAGTAAAAGGGATCTTGAACATATATATATATATATATATATATATATATATATATATATATATATATATATATATATATTTACAAGTGATGGGGTTCCCCCTAAATTTTACAAGTCAAACCAGTAGGATTTTGACCAGAATACTGAAGCAGTGAAACCTAACCAAGTGAGCTGTGCGCAAGTCGCACTCGCTCAAAGGTACCCAAAATCACCTCAAAAGATGAGAAGAATTGGGCGTACGACCTGAACGCATAGCACGTTTGCGCAGTGCCCGTGTTGGGTTTTTTAATACGACACAACACTTGTGCGCAGCAAAATAAAGGAACAAGAAAATCCCAAAATAGTTCGGATCTAGCGATATACATTGATCATGAAGAAAGTACTGTAAAATAAAATTACCTTTGCGGGATTGAGTCGATACTCAACCAGTGAACTCAACGCACTTAATGCTTAAGTTTCATACTCATCGAATCAGCACTTTGACTCGACGAATCATTAAGTAAACTCAAGAAACTCAACGCCATCATTCGACGAGTCAACACTTGACTCGAAGAAAGCGTTGAGTGGTCTCAACGCACTCGACGCTTTCAAATCCTGGCTGAGCTAAGTCATTTCCACTCATCATATGAGTAAAGCCATACTAATCCAATCTCCCAATTTCTCCAAACATTCTTATGTGTGACCTTGATAGGCACATACTGTGTTAGCAGGGAGACAACATGCTTGATCACTTCAAGATTACAATGGTAACACCAATAGTCTCCCACTTGATCTTGAAAGTATCAAACAAAAGCTTCACAAATAATGAGCATCATTTAGCAATGCATCATTGCTCCCCAAGCAATAAGAGTTTAGAACTCAAAAGCTATCGTGACCAATGTATCAATGTTGTCATGTCCCTTTGTCCCTTACATCCGGATTGAACTAGAGATATAGACCATGCCACCCTCATAATTGTTCAATCTTAGTTTCCTAATCTAGAATAGACTTTCAGAAATTGGTGAGCCCAATATCGTATATTGACTCAACCAAGCAAGACCATGCATTTCTCAGTCCCATTCCATCAAGGGGCCCTTGGATGCAACTCCTGTCATATAGAAGGACAAATCCCATCGCTGCACACATGCAAACACCCAAATGATTCGTAACGTACCCAATAACCACCTTTATCATCCAACTTTATCAAGACTGGACTTTTGAAAGCATCAAAGCATGCTCTTCCTCACTCGATGAATGCTGTGACTTCAGGTCAAAGGACCACAAACACCATTGTCACTTGATCCATACTTGTGGCACGTTCATATAACAATCCCCAAAGTATTCTCATGGTGGGTTTGTCCAGTATAACTTATTCACTAACAAGTACCCATGTGATGACTTGATATCACAATATCATGACCTGTGAGAACCGATCATCACTCAATGCACATGCTAGTCTTAATGTGTCATCATCGCCCTTAACTTTTAAGAAGACACTCAATCAGGGATTATTTAAGAATGAAGCATCTAATAACATAGGCTATCACATTCAAGACACCACTTGACTCCTATGGAAGTAAACATTCTAAGGGCATTTATTATGTTAAATTACTCTATTACAATAGAAATAAATTTACAAATAAAAGAACTTGCCAAAATATATAAATGAAATGTATACAGTACTCTATTCATCAAATGAATTATTACAGCCAACAAACATACAATCCACAAGACTCCCACTAGGGTTGATCAAAAAGGTATCATGTACTCATAGATCTAACATGACCATCATGTTTTCTCTACGCTAGAGGCTTTGTCAGTGGAACTGCAATATTCTGCTCAGTGGGCACTCTATAAATGCTCACATCTCCTCGATCGACAATCTCTCGAATAAGATTGAACTGCCAAAGTATATGCTTGGATCGCTGATGAGATATGGGTTCTGAAGCAAGTGCAATTGCATCATTGTTGTCACAGTAGAGAACTACGGGACAAACAATGTTTGGCACTATATCTAACTCGCCGATGAATTTCCTAATCCATATAGCCTCCTTCGCTGCATTTGTTGTAGCGATATACTCGGCCTCAATTGTAGAATCGGCAAATGTCTCCTACTTGGAACTCTTCCAGCTAATAGTACCTCAATTTAGGCAAAATATGAACCCTGACTGAGACTTTGAGTCATCCTTATCAGTTTGGAAGCTAACAACCGTGTAACCTCTTACAATGAGCTCTTCCACTCCACCAAATACCAAGAACGTATCCTTAGTCCTTCTCAAGTACTTTAGAATGTTCTTGACGACTATCCAATGACCATCACCGGGATCAGACTGATACCTGCTAGTCATGTTCAAGGCATAAGAGACATCAGGTCGAGTATATATCATTGCATACATGATTGACCCAATTGCCAAAGCATATGGAATCAACTTCATGCGATCCTTATCTTCACAATACTTAGGACACTGGTCCTTAGAGAGACTCACACTATAAGACATGGGTAAGAATCTTTTCTTGGTCTCAAGCATATTGAACCGCTTCAACACCTTATCAATGTATGTACTTTGGGTCAAACCCGATAACTTCTTCGATCTATCTTTATAGATCTTAATACCAAGTATATAAGTCGATTCACTCAATTCTTTCATATAAAAGCAGTTCCCTAGGTTGTTCTTAACAACTTGCATGGTCGGTTTGTCATTCCCAATCAGCAGTATGTTATCTACATACTATATCAAGAAGACAATAATGATCCCACTAGTCCTCTTATAAACACACTGTTCATCCTCGTTCTTGATAAAACCAAATTCTTTGATCTTTTCATCAAAACAAAGATTCCAACTTTGAGAAGCTTGTTTTAATCCATAAATGGATCTCTGCAGCTTGCATATTTTAGTGGCTTCACCTGGAGTACAAAACCCTCAGGTTGTGTCATATACACTTCCTCAAGAAGGTTTCCATTTAGGAAAGCCGTTTTGACATCCATCTGTTAAATCTCATAGTCATAATACGTAGTAATAATAAGCACAATTCTGATGGACTTAACTATAACAACAGGGGAAAAAGTCTCATCATAGTCAATACCATGAATTTTATTGAAACCTTTAGCCAACAGTCGCTCTTTGAATGGTTGTACATTCCCATCCATGTCGGTCTTCTTTTTGAAGACCCACTTGCACCCTATGGGTCTTACCCCTTCAGGTAGTTCCACAAGGGTCCAAACTTGGTTTTCATACATTGAGTCCATTTCATATTTCATGGCATCAAGCCACTTCTCGGATTCCGGCCCACTCATAGAATCTTGGTAGGTTGCAGGCTCATCATTATGGTCCATTAGCAACATATTACTTATTTGAGACACAAGAAATCCATATCTCTCAGGCTCAAACCTTGGTCTACCAGATCTACGTGGAACTTGTGTTTCTTGAGTAGGCCCTCTAACTACAATAACTTGTAGTCCTTGCTCAGGTTCCAATTCCGGTTCATTCACAGTTTGTGGTTCTTGAACTTCTTCAAGTTCTACCATGGTATTCTTTCTACTTAAGAACTCTTTCTCAAGAAAGACACCAGTCTTTATGATAAAATACTTTTTCCTCGGAAGGTAGGTAGAAATAGTACCCGTTAGTTTCCTTATGATACCCCTACAAGATAACATTTATCTGACTTGGGTTCCAGCTTGTCAGGCATTTGATGTCACATATATGCCTCACAACCCCAAACCTTAATGAACGACATACTAGGACGCTTCCCCGTCCATATCTCATATGGTGTCTTCAGAACCCCTTTCGTTGGAGCATGATTTAGTGTAAAATCAGTAGTTTATAGAGCAAAACCCCAAAAGGAAACATGAAGATTTGCATGACTCACCATCAACCGTACCATGTCTAACAGAGTATGATTCCTCCGCTCAAACACACCATTATGATGCGGTGTTCTAGGTAGAGTGAGCTGTGATACAATACCATGCTCTTTCAGATGATCACAAAACTCATGACTTAGGTATTCGCCACCTCGATCAGATTAGAGTGCTTTACCTTCTTATCCAGCTAGTTCTCTACTTTGTTCTTAAACTCTTTGAAATTTTCAAAGGTCTCGGATTTGCACTTCATAAGATGCATGTATCTGTATCTACTAAAATCATCAATAAATGTAACAAAGTAAAAAAAAACCACCTCTAGCCATAGAACTCATGGGTCCGCATACATCACTATGTACTATACCCAATAGATCATCAGCCCTATCATGAAACCAGTAAAAGGGGCCTTAGTCATCTTGCCTAACAAACAAGATTCAAATCTTTCAAATGATTCATAATCAAATGAGTCCAGTAGTCCATCTCTATGGAGCTTGGATATGCGTTTCTTATTTATATGGCCCAAATGACAATGCCAAAGGTACGTAGGGTTTTAGTCATTCATTTTTAATCTTTTAGTATTCTCTATACTATAGATCTGATGGTCTAAGTTCTAAACATATAAACCATTCAACATTTGAGTTATACCATAACAAACATCATTCTTGAATATAGAATAATAATTGTTCTTAATAATAAAAGAAAATCCAAACATGTACAAACATGAAGTAAATATAATTTTTCTAGTTATGGAATGAAAATAATAACAATTATCAAAGTTCTATTACAAGCCCACTGGGCAAAGAAAGACGGTAAACACCCACGGCGACAGCAACAACTCTTGCTCCATTGTCAACACGTAGGTCCACCTCCCCTTTACTCAGGAGTCTTCTCTTTCCAAGTCCCTGCACATTTATACAAATATGAGAACCACATCTGGTATCCAATACCCAGGATGAAGGAGTAGAGATTTTTATATTTATAACATAAATACTTGATGCGGAAGTCATACCTCCCTTCATCTTTTGAAACCCTCAATATAAGAAGGACAATTCCTCCTCCAATGACCAGCCTTGCCACAATGGTAGCATTTCCCTTCTTTCATTAAGCCTTTCTTTTTTAGTGCTGAAGACTTGGGCTCTAGAGCAGACTTAGGTCCTACCTTCGTCTTCTTGAATCCCTTGCCCTTGCCCTTGCCTTTATGCACCATCAGTATGGGGCTAGCAGGCTTGACCTTCTTTATATTGATTTTTGCAGTTCTTAACATTCCTAGGAGCTTGGGCAGTGTCTTGTCTATTTCATTCATGTTATAGTTCAAGATGAACTGCTCATAACTATCCGTCAATGATTGCAGGATTAGGTCTGCGGCCAATCTTGGCCTAGAGGAAAGCCTAGTCTCTGAGGTTTCTCTATATACCCAATCATCTTGAGTAACTGAGTCCCTACTAGGTCTCGAGCTCCCATCTTATATTGAAACAACGCCTTGGTGATGTCAAACCTCTCTTGATGAGCTTACCCTTGAAACATTTTCTTGAGATGCTCGTCAATTTCCTTACAACCCATGTTCTCATGTTGCTTTTGGAGCTCAGAGTAAATGATTGCTAGTATGAGGCATTCGACATCTAAGGAGTCGTCAAGATACTTCTTATAAGCATCCATATCAAATCGGGACGCATTCCCGGCAAGCTCTTCAGGGGATTCCTCTTCCTAAACAAAGAGCTTGCGCTCTTGCCTGAGAACAATTCTCAAGCTCCTGTACCAGTCTAAGTAGTTCACCTCACTCAGTTTCTCCTTCTCAAGGATGGCTCAGAGAGACAAGATGGAGTGAGATCCACTAGCCATGGAAAGTCTATAAGGATCTAGCAGAGAAAAATCAGTACTACAGTTCAAAATACATTTTATCATTTCAATTAGGAATTTAATAAAAATAACTCCCACTATTTTTATCAAACTGATAACCCTCGATATCAATTCAAAGAGTTTATGCGAGTAACTCTCTTAGTGGACAAGATCCGTATTTCACCAACACTATGAGTCAGCTTTGTCTTTTCTCTCACAATACAGCTATTTAGGTAGGCAATACTTGCCAATTGCATCATTATGCAACTCCTATATGGTTGGTGAATAACTCTTTATTCGCATCCATCATATAGTGCATGTCAACCCTATGTCTCTGGGCACTCAACATTTGAGGTCACCCAGTTAAGTTTGACTCGATGTCGACAGTGGGATATCATAATTATCCGCTCGTACCCTTACCAAGATAAATTAATGCACCTTGCTTTGGCAAGCCCACACTTCATCGATCGAGGCAGGAAGAATGTCATCCATCGAAAGGCATCTGAATACTTAATATTACTTAAGGGATTTTTAGACAATTGATTAACACTTAATCATGGTTAACTATTAACCAGTGTGCACATCCATAAAATAAAACAACTCCAATTAGAATTCAAATGCATCCCAGATGTGCACAAGGAAATCATCAACACTTGATGAACTGGGCTAAATCTGAACATCTAGAACTCTTCTATATCTTCAGATCTACATGTACTGTACATGAGCAACACAGACTCCACTTACACAGAAGACAAGCTCGTCTCTCTATGTGAGATTCAAAATCTAACACACTTGGTTTCACAAACCAATAAGTGGGACGGTTACTGTTAAGGAGTAACAAGGAAATAAATAAAGAAATCACATGCAATCTTTGTGAGGATCCAAGAATAGATTTGGGCATTTTAGAACATTTCTAAATTTCCAGATCTACACGCCATGGATTTAGCAACTTCTGAAACAATGAATATCGCTGAACCTGCCTCTGATACCACTGTTGGGTTTTTCAATACGACATTATACTTATACACAGCGGAATAAAGGAACAAGAAAAACCAAAAATAGTTTAGATCTAACGATATACATTGATCAAGAAGAAAGTGCTAAAAAAAATTACATTTGCGGGATTGAGTCGATACTCAACCTAGATGTTCCAGAAGATCTGTCGATCACTTAGAGGCTAGAGTCCTAGGTGTAGAATAGTGTCCGTACCTCTACAGTAGATCCATACAAATGGGAGATCCCGTAGAGTCTTGTCAAACAAGATCTAGGTTGGGAGAGGACACTCTATGTCTTCATGGACTTTTAGGTCCATTACAAAAGAGGGGGCGGTGACACTCGCCGGAAATGGGGCCCGTGTGCTTAGACAGAATCAACCTGTCAAGTCATAAAGAGAAACCCTAAAATCTTCTTTTTATACCCAAAGGAATAAACAGAACAGCCTCGCTATTCGCAGACCCAAGACTTGGAATACAGCGTTTCGACCAGACAACCCTTGTCTCAACGAATCATAGAGTATCCATAACATATTCAATGAATCGTCGAGTATACAAAACATACTCAACGAATCGTCAAGTATCCATAAGATACAGGATGAAGGTGCTGAGTGAACTCAACACACTCAACGCTCTCAGTATCAAACCCGTCGACTCAACCTTTGAATCGACAAAGGCATTGAGTGAATTCAACGCACTCAATGTCTAAGTGCTAGATTCATCGAATCAACCTTTGACTCGATGAAGGTGTTGAGTGAACTGAACGCACTCAATGCCTGAGAACCAGACTCGTCAAATCAACACCTTAACTCAATGAATCGTTGAGTGAACTCAACATACTCAACGCTTAAGTGTCATACTCGTCGAATCAACACTTTGACTTGACGAATCATTGAGTAAACTCAACACACTCAATGCCATCATTCGATGAGTCAACACTTGACTCAATGAAAGTATTGAGTGGTCTTGATGCTTTCAAAGCATGGCTGAGCTAAGTCATTTCCACTCATCATATGAGCATAGCCAAACTAATCCAATCTCCCAATTTCTCCAAACATTTTTATGTGCGACCCTGATAGGATCATACTATGTTGGTAGTGAGACTACATGCTTTATCACTTTCAGATCACAATGATAACACCAATAACCCATGCACAGGTGGGCGCTATGCTAGTGCGCGCATGCAGCAGTACGCCTACATAGCACGCATTGTCATCGCATGCACCCGTTGCGTGTGTGCACAGTGCGTGCGGTCCTGTTGCAGGCATATGCCCCTCGCGCGCGAGCGCGCCCCTTCTAGCGTGTGCCCTGCTTGCGTGTGTGCACTGGAGAACACTGCCACCTCCGGATGCCTCCACCGATGTCGCCCACCATAGGCCTTCATCGTCCCCATGCAACTTGCCCGGGCCGCCTGAACTTCCTGGGGTACATCCGTCATTTTGTGAAAATTGGTAATCTAGGTGACCAAAATGGATCGATGTCATTCGCTAGCAAAAAGTACGCCCGAGCGGAATTACCAGCATGTCCCTCCAAAAACTATAAATAGACCCCCAAGCCTCATTTGAGGACAAGCGGCTCTAGAGGATTGAGATAGCTTTGAGGTTTTCTGGCAAGAATGTGAGACTTGGATCATCCTTTGCTTAGAGTTCGCTCTTCTCCCTCTCTAGGCCTCTTAGCGCTTAGCGCTCAACGTTAAACTCCTAGTACTCACGTGGATGCATCTGCGAGCGCAAGAGAAGATGTCAAAAGAGCACTTTCGTGGACGCTACCCTTCAAGTTGTGCAAGCGCTCATCCAAGCTTTGATGACTTAGCCACTTTTCTGCTCTATAAGAAGGCACAGAGGAACGCTCTGGTGGACGCTCTCATCAAAGATTCATGAACTTTTTTCTTTTCCACTTTTTTCCTGCACTTCAAGCTTGTAAAAGGGAGTTGGCATGTCTCCCTCCGACGAAACTCCCAACAATTGTAAACTCAAAGCTAAATAGTGGATTTCGGTCCGATACTAATTTGGTCACGCGGTTTTTCACCCTTTCTGGTTTTTCCACTATAAAAAAGTCTCATGTCATTGTTGTTATAATTTCAGTGACTGTTTTCCCTCCTAGTCTGACTCCTAGCTCAGGAGGTCTGATACTTTAGACCGATGGAAAATTGGGCGACCCGCAATATTTTGGCATTATTTATTGCATAGTTTTCCCAACTCTACAATTATTTTCTAGAAGTAATGCTTAGCCCGCGCAAGCACCCCAACCAGCAGCAATGGCGAGTAGAAGTGCACAAACTGTTAGTGACGCAACACCATAGGAATGCATCAATCTAGCCCCCACCAACTCTCCCGCAGGCAACCCCCTGCTTCCGGACGGAACCACATCACCCCATCTCCAACATCAGGGGAAGAATGCAGGCTCCTAATAAAGGAACATCAAGCAAATGTTCTCATCTTGCTAAGAGACTTACGTGCTCACCGTTCCCCTAATGCGTGCATCGCTCCAAGAGGTCAAGCATCATTGATCTCAAGTCAGGTATTTCCTGAAGACACTACCCGCTCTAAGAATTCCAATACGGACGAATAATCTGGTGTTCATTGCTCTATGCACCCCATATTACCCAAAGGGCTTCTTGGGCACGCACGGGGAAAATTTCGTACGATGAAAGAGGTCGACTCTTTGGCCAATAGAAGACTCGCTCATGAAGAAGTTAGGTGCATGATAAAGGAGGAACATGAGCAGGTGGGGCACCGAGACAAAAATGTTCAACACCCCATCCTCCACATCTCCTTATTGGCTTCGTCGGTCTGGTGTATCTCATTCCATCTGGGATCTAACTCTATGACTTTGAGATATTTGATGGGTCGGACAACCCTCTGGACCATGTCAAACACTTTATAACTAACATGAGCATCTACATTGCCCCCAACCCACTCCCTTGTCGAGTGTTTCCAGTAACTCTTAAAGGAAAAGCCTGTACCTAGTTCCATTCCCCAAAGGAGGGGGAAATCAAGGACTTCAAAAAACAAACCTAACTTTTCGCAGATCAGTTGTCGTCAAACAGTGAATCATTCGAGACCCATTGCACCTCATAGGAATCCGACAGACTAAGGGAGAGTTGCTTAAGGATTTGTTTCTTCGCTTCACCATGGAGGCCAGCAGATTCTGGGGGTTAAACCTAAGCTCCTAAGTAGAATTTTCCGCAGAGTGATCTGGCTATGAAAATTTTACTCCATGATAATGAGCGAACTGGTGCCCAGCTACTTGACCTTGTTCTCTAAGTCAAGAATCAAATTACAGCAGGCGAAGCGATTGAAGCGCATTGACAAAAATTCGAAGAAATCTCAAAGATGAAGAGGAATCTAGAGACACTACGAGATCCTAGGAGAAACGATGAGCATCATGACAATCCCCATCGGGATCGAGGAACTCGTCTGTATCAGGACTACACTCCCTTGAACACTAACTGAACTTATGTACTCCTTTCTCATCCAAGACATCAATGATCTTCATTGACCCGAGCCACTTGCGCCAAGTAGAGGAAACCAATCACAATATTGCAATTTTCAACATGGATACAACCACAGGATAAAGGGTTGCAATCGATTAAAGGGCGATATTGAGTGCCTCATATGTCATGGTCTACTTGAAAGATTTTTGCAAGGCTCCCCACCAAATAAAGTTGCACTATGGAACAATAATCCAACAAAGGGTCGTGTGGTAGCCCAACACAGATAAGCCAGAGACCAAAGGCAGGGGTCTCTCCCCCAAATAACGCTTGCAGAGCCCGCATCTTAATTTCATGATCCTCTTTTTAATCCAACATTGCAACTGCTTTTTGACCTCCATTGTCCATACAAGTCTCCCCAAAGCAAGATTTTTAGGTGAATACTACGAGCCCTGACATCAACCCCATATGACAAGAAATGTTGCCCATTTATAATGCAAAGCATCTTGCTCCCACGTTGCAGGTCATATCGCCCTCATAATTAATGACATCTAACTCCTATGTTGCAGGGCATTTATCCCCCGTATTATAAGGCATCTCTCTCTGACGATGTAGGGTGTCTAGTCGCTGCATTGTAGGGCATCTTGATAGGATGGACCCCATTCCTACTAAGGCATGAATGAACAAATGTTCTTCTCCACCTCCACACGGACGAAGCCTGGTTCTCCCGAGACGTGAACAAACAAAGGTTCTTCGCCACCTCCACCTGAACAAATTTCGGTTCTCCTGAGGCATGAACGAACAAAGGTTCTTCACCATCTCTACCTTGACAAAATCAGTCCTCCTGAGATGCAAATGAACAAAGGTCCTTTGCCAACTCCACCCAAACGGACCCCACTCCTCCCAAGGAAGGAATGAACAAAGGTTCTTTGCCATTTCCACTCGAACGAACCCTGGTCTTCCTGAGAGGCAAATGAATAAAGGTTCCTTACCTGGACTCGGACCGACCCTGGTACTCCTGAGGCACGAACGAGCAAAGGTTCTTCGCCACCTCCACCTGGTCAGACCCTAATCCTCCTTAGGCAAGAACGAATAAAGGTTCTTTGCCACCTCTACCCGAACGGATCCCGATCCTTTTGAGGCACAAATGAATAAAGGTTATTCACCTCCTCCACCAACGAAAGAATGGACCCCAAGTCATTAAAAGATGCAAATGAACAAAGATCCATTACCACCTCCAGGGGGACGGGCCCTGAGTCTGCCCAAGACAAGAATGAATTCCCAATGCTCCTATGGTGGTAGACCAAGGCAAACCACGAGTCCTCCATTGCTACCCAGCCAAAAGATAACTTTGACTCCCTAGGAGCCATCCAAACAAGGGGCAGATATCCCATCGCACTATATTAAAACATTAGCCCCTGGTGCTCACGCTCTATGGAAATTGCAAAAATCAACACAACTTGTCAAACACACACGTATGATCAAAGGGAGAACGAAAGACGAAGTGCTTCTGATACTATTGGGCACCCAAGGCTCAAATAAGAGGACAACTTTATGATGCACTAGGATATAAATCGCGAGTGCGATACAAGCTATCATTATAAGTCAAGCTCGATGTAGTTGGGGAAAATCTCTAACAAAAAATAAAGTATGCACACAACGCGCATATAATCAACTAATCTCTCGATGTCAATGCTAACATCACCTTTTGAGGCATTATTGGGTCCATTGATCTCAATTTCACAGATTTGAAGAAGGTCTATAGGACAATAGTATACACATGTTTGTATCTAATGCATGTTATAAGTTCTATGTATGCTGGGGACTCTTTGTTACTTTGATTAGACAGGTTATCCCAGTGATAATGATAGGAGGACCAAAGACAAGATGCTTACAAGGCTGAAATTTGTCTTAAGTCCAGATACATTGAGTGAAGGTAGTTCACTCAACGTCAGATGGCCTTAAGCATTGAGTAAAGACTAGACAGTCAAAGCCTCAGCATTACCAAGGTAGAAATCTGGTTAAGTCTAGAAGCATTGAGTGAAGGTAGTTCACTCAACGCCTAGAGCCAGAAGCGTTGAGTAAAGCTCAAGCAGTCAAAGTAGTAGAGAATTTTCCAAGAAATCTGGCAAAGTCCAGAAGCGTTGAGTGAAGGCAGTTCACTTAATGTCATACATAGAAAGAATCGACAGATCATAGTTCAGTCAGAGCTGTTGTATTATTCGATACAGAATTCTGTCTAAGGACAAAAGCATTGAGTGATGTCAACTCACTCAACGCCTATTCAACAAAAAAACTGTCTAATGATAGAAGCGTTCAGTGAAGGCAGTTCACTCAATGCAACTTCAATTAAACAGGCAAAGGCTGAAAGCATTGAGTAAAGACAAATCACTCAATGCCTTCATATAGAGAAAATCAGCTAAGTCTAGATGCGTTGAGTGATAAAGGGTCACTTAACGCCTATTCAGTTAGACTGCATGAGTCAATATTCGTTGAGTGATGACTGATCACTCAATGTCTGAAGATGTAGAAATCTGCCCAAGTATTTTGGCGATGAGTGACAAGGCTTCACCAACGCCCATGCAGAATTGTGATTTGGGCTAAGTCCACAGGTGCTGTGTCATGATGATTTCAACAACAATTCAAAATGTTACGGGAACTGAACAGTTAATGACAAATGGCGCTGCTTGCCTATTGTACTGCATTTAATGCAAAAGACTTGTTGCAGCTATCCACTCCTGATGGTCCCACTACTCAAAGAGTCGTTGGACAGTGGAATAGAAAAGGAAGAGATTAAGGAAGAAGGAATTAACTTTTGGAACTGGACTTTTTGCAGAAGAAATGAACTTCATCTTCTTCCTCTCGACCTAGTTGCAGAGCTTGAAGGAGTTGTTCATTCTGTTGATCTAAAAGTTCTAGAAAGTTAATTGTTAACCAAATCAACTTCAATATCAAGTTCAGATAGCTTACTCTTTAAGGTAGAATAAGAAACAGAGCAAGCACTTGTAATAGTGACTTCATAGTTTCAGTAGGCCTAATCGTGAAGATACATTCTTGGAGCTGTGAAGGAGGAAGGACTGAGTTCTCTTAGTTCAGAAAGAGGAAGACACAAAGATCTTCTCTCTGGTGTCCTTCATCATCAAAAAACAACATTCCAACTGTAGGATCTTTCAGAAGATCTTAGATGTAGGGCCTTTGGGCCCGAGTTGTAGGATTCCAGTTAGGAATCTGAGTGGTAGGATCCTTGTGCGGATCTGAAGTAGGGCTAGGTGCCTGAGTTATGGGAGGTTTATCTTCTGAGGTAAGATCCAGTGATTAGATATGAGTGTAGGGCTTTCCTCCAAGCCTGAGTGTAGGACTTTGCCTAAAGTCTTAGGTAGGTAGTCTGGTGCAGATTACTGAGTTGTAAAATATTACATCTCTGAGTGTAGAGCCTTGGGCTTGAGTGTAGGACTTGTAGGAGTCTGAGAAATCCTGAGGGATTTGTGTTGTATGTTCTTAGAGCCGAGTTTGGAGGAATTTTCCTTGTCTAACAAGTTGTTAGAAAGGTTGGAGGGACAGTGGTTGCACCCATACTCTAAGGAACCACTATAAATCTTTTGTGTGCTTATTGTGTGTTCTTAAAAGCAAACTTAAACTAATCACAACTCACCAAAGACAAAAGAAACCACTAAAAGGAAGAAAAACCTATTCACTCCCCCTTTAGGTGTTTATCAACTCGTGAATCTAAAGACTTTTAAGTGGTATCAGAGGGAGGTTACTCAAAAAGGACTTAACAGTCTGAGCTGATCTCCAGGAGTAGCTACTGATATTCCTTATGGGTTCAGGAGAGAACCATAAGGAGTTTGGTTCTATGAAGCTCCCAATCTATAAGAAAGATAATTTTGGTATTTAGAAAGAAAGGGACATGTTGTTGATGAAAACATCTGACCCAAGATTTTCATTACTATTCAGGAGGGATCTTTCATCCCCAAGAAGGTTTCAGTTCTAGATTCCACTATCCAGACACCTAAGAAATTTTCTGAAATGACCAAGGATGAGGTCATTCTAACAACTATGGACAAGAGGGTATAGAACATCATAGTGATTGTCATTAATGATTCTACTTTCTAGAATCTTGTCCACTACAAGACCTCCAAGGAAATATGAAACACATTGATTGTCTATATGGAGGGAACTAAAGAAGTTTGGGATGATAAAAAATCCCATCTTAATCAAGAATATGAAGCCTTCAGGCAAGGCAAAAAAGGACAGCATATCTGAATGTTATGCAAAATTCTTCAGAACAATGAATGAGCTGAGGACTAAAGGGAGGGTCTTTAGCAATTATGAGCTGAATGACAAGTTCCTCAGATCTCTGACTAGAGACTGGGGCACCAAGATATGTGCCATCAGATAGGTTGCTAAGCTAGCTGAAACTCCTCCACACACATTGTTTGGAAAGCTGCTTTCCTATGAGATGCATCTATCTGCCAGAAAGGAGGAGGAGACCTCCAGTAGAGCTCAAGCCAAGGAAAAGACTGTGGCCTTCAAGGCTGAGAGCTTTAAGAAGAGCAAGGAGAGGATTGTCTCTCCCCCTAGAAGGACTGTTGATTCAGACAGCTCTGAGTCAAGCTCATCTGACAGTAATATGTTAGATGGGGAGTTTGCTGCCATCTCTTGGTAGTTCAAGAAGATGATGAAGAGGAAGCAGTGGAGGAATAGACCTTCCTCCTCCTCTCATCACAAGAAGGACCACGACAAGTTTGAGAAGAAGTTCTCTAAAGGAGACAAGTATGACACTAAACCCAGTAAACAGTTTTCCTCTAATGTTATTTGTTATTGTTGTAGCAAGGTTTGGCATGTCATTGTTGATTTCCTAGTCAAGAGGAAAGATCAAAAGAAATCTGAGGAGAAGAAACACCACCATCAAAAAGGCAAGAAGGAAAGGTCCTTCATTGACAAAAAGGAGAAAAGTTGGAGTCAAAGTGACTCAGCTTCTTTAGATTCTGAAGAAGAAGAAGCCTGCATATGGTTGTTTGTTGCTACTACTGAAGAAGATGAAGACTGACTTATAGCTAGGATAGGAATTAGGGCCCCTCTTTCACTCTCTGACAGTGATACTGAGGTGGATGAAGATGTTAGTGGTTGTTATGGGTTAATGGCCATGTCAGATGAAGAATCCATCCAGGATCAGCCTGGCCCAGATAAGATATACTCTCTGACTAGCTCTTCCTCTGAATCTGATTATAAGATATGCCCTAATTCCGATGCATCCTCATCCTGTGTTGAAGATGGGTCAAAATCTGAGGAAGATGTCAATCAACTGATTGAAAAGTATGGTGCCCTTCTGGATGCTTTCAAAAGGAGCATGAGATTGGCCAAGAAACAAGCTGAGGAGATTATTTCCCTACAGCTAGCTGTTTCCCAGCAGTCTGAGTCAGCATCCTTGCTGGATCAGAAGATGAGGGAGGTCAGCCAACTGAAGTCCATCTCAATCATCCAGATTTGGATCATCAACCAGAAGAATAAGATCATTATGGATCTTGAGGAAAAGCTCCTTAAGGAGAAAAAGATAGTGGCTGAATTCAGCAAGCCAAAGACTGTGTTGCCACTAATTGACTCTTTTTCCTCTCAAAAGGATAAGAGAGGTTTGGGGTCTAAGTGGAACACAGGAGCTGCCCCCTCCAAAGGGAAAGGCAAAGCTTTTGTTGTGCCTCAGACCACCTTAAGGTAATTCTCCCATCAAACGGGTATGACCAGGATAGCATATATGGTCACTGAAAGAATGGGAACTCTTCTTGTAAGTATATAAATGTATCTTAAAATAGAGGGATAAAGGACATGGGCTTGAGTGCCTTCAAGGGTCTCCATGAAGAAATTCAGATAGCCTATCATGAACCATTTATTTTTAGGACTTCAGCCCCCCACACTCAAGAATGTGGCAGTGACCATTAGTCAAGCTCTTCCAATAAAATCACAGACCAAAGACAAGTCTATCAGTGAGTCTGACTTGGCCATCTCCGATGCCATCAACATCATATATGTTGCAAAGAAGACTGTCGTTGGTAGTAATCAAAGCAAGCCAAGTCCATCTATTGTCAGACTTAGTTTCAGTCAGATTCTTTCTGAAAGAAATAAGAAGAGGTCTGCTACTCTCCACTCTTAACAGTCTGCTGTTAACATCTTGCAACCTACTAAAACTATTCAGAAGAGAAGGTAAAACATTCATGAGTGCTAGTGCTATGGTAAAGTGGGACACTTTGCCATAGATTGTTGCATAACCCTAGTGTGCCAAGGGCTAAAGTGAGTCTTCTTGTCAGGAGTGTTGCAGAGAGACAAGTTAATTTTTAGACTAATAAGAACCTAGGACCCAAACTCTTTTGGGTTCCTAAGGTAAACTGAATTGTGATTGCAGGTTAGTCCAAGTATCCATACACAAATATGGTATTTGGACAGTGGATGTTCCAAACTCATGACTGGAACAATATGTCACCTAAAGGACTACACTCCTGTCAAGAATGGACCTAAAGTTATCTTTGGAGTTTTAGATAGAGGAGTTACCAATGGATATGGTATGATTACCAACGGTATAGTCTCAATCTCAAAAGTTACTTATGTGGAAGGGTTGCAACACAATCTAATAAGCATAAACCAACTATGTGATTGTGACTTTGTCAATGTATTCCACAAGGATGAGTGTCAAATTAAAAGGTCAAGTGACCAGGAGGCCATATTGATAGGCACTAGGGGTGGTAATATCTATTATTTAAACTTTTTATGTTTAAGTTCAGACACCCCTGTGTGTCTAGTTGCTAATGAGAAAGTCTTATAGTGTCTGTAATGGCACAAGAGACAAGCACACTAGAACTACAAGACCATTAGCAAGCTGTTTAGTGAAGAGTGTCACAACCCACATTTCCTCTGCATTTAATAAGATATCAGAGTAAGAGAAAATGCGTGTCATATTGCCACGCCGTGCATGGGACTGCAGATGCTCAGGCATGAACTTATTCCTAACACTTTTCATGAAATTTCCAAGTTTGTTACGATGAAGAAATAGTTTGAGTTTATGTTTTAATGGTTGTGTCCCTCAACTCGGTGGATCAACTAGTCCACAGGTGAAAATATACATATACGTTGCGGAAAAAAACTTTGTTTATTTCCTTTGTTATCCTATATGAGCATGAGGATCGAATAGGACAATTCATTGTATGCATAACTCTAGGTTTAATATAAGTACTAAAAGAGATTTTTATGTACGTTAAAATACAATAACATTTGACTTAAAAAGGTGTCATGAGTATGAGATGAGCATAATGATCCTTTTATACCTTTGAAAATAACTAACATGCAATCCTAGCATAAATCCTTCCCAGAGAGCGATTGGTTCAACAGCCAGTAAGAAAATAACATATCAGTAAGCAAATAATCTAACATTTTACAATATTCCACCGTGGGCGTCAACAACCTGACACGAACCCACGAAACAAAATGTATGTATGAACTAAAAATAAGAACAACAAGACTACCTCACGGATGCGAGGGAAGAACCACTGTTACTATCGCAGAATGCCTGAAGCCACCTGCTCTAATTACTCAGACTGCCACTACTCCGAGCCTGGGGCATTCAAAAGAAAAGAATGTCTCAGCAAGAAAGTACAAGTGGTAACAAGAAATTAAATCAAACAGTTAAGTAAGTTAAAATGGTTACCAACCCAAATAGAAAGTAGTTATCAAACCACTACCTATAAGTCATAAGATAGTAAGAACTAAAGATTTCACAAAGAATTAAATGTGAGAAGGTGCACCAAGTGCAAAGTAAATTCATGCTTTAATAATATCTGTGAGAGTATGCATATGAACATATGGATGTATATAAAATAAAGAGACTGGTCAGCTCAACATGTGAATCATTAACACTGGTAAAAATAACAGTACTGAGTCGGTGGCTACATTGTCCAACACAAATCCTCAGACCTAACATCTCAAAAGGCACTGCAGTGGTGTCCACATTGTCTAACACAACTCAACAGTCCATAAAAAGAGAAAAATAAAATCCACAAGTCATAATGATTCACAATCCAGAATTGGAGTGGTGGTCCTTTATCCACTGTCACGCAAGGCCACAATTAAAATACTTAAAAGCACTGGTAAAACTTAAAACTCCGCATCAAAATTCCCCAATGATGAAAAGGAAGGTAAAGGTCCCGAAATTTCTCTAAGATAATACTCGACGAATTGGACTTCGTTCGATGACAAAATTCTAAGTCCACACTGATTCGTCAAATATACTCGATGAACTGTGCTTTCTTCGGCGAGAAAACTCTAAGTTCACACTGATTCGTCGAATATACTCGATGAATTAGTGCTTATCCGATGATTGTACTCGGCAAATTGGCTAAAATCTAACGATGCTCGACAAATTGACTTGACCTCACGTCGATACTCGACGAAATTGACTTGGCGAATTCAAACGAAACCCGAGGATACTCGATGAATTCGTCGAGATTACTCGATGAGTTGAACTTAACCTCTCAAGAACACTCGATGCTATCACTGGATACCCGACTAATTCGTCGAGAATACTCGGCGAATACACTTGGCGAAATCAACACACCCGACACCGAGTACTGAGGTCACTCGACTAATTCGTCGAGAATACTCGACGAATTTAACTCGGCGAAAAGGACATAACTCAACGACTATATTCGATGACAAAGACTTGGCGAATTTGAGTACGTTAAGTGATATACGACGAAAAATACTTGACAAAATTAGCTGAAATTCAAGAATACCCGGCAAATTCGTGAAGAATACTCGACGAATTCCACTTGATGATCTCAAGGCCAAGATTACTTTACCCAACAAATTTCACGCCGGCTGATTCCCACATACTAAACGAAATGGACTTAATCGAAACCTACTCTTACTCGACGAATTCTTACTCGGCCGAATTTCTACTCTACTTGACAAATTCTAACTTAGATGAACCCTACTCTACTCCTACCTTCCATAAGGGAAAGAAAGGAAAGGGAATAAGAATAAAAGAACTTAAGAGAGTAAAAATCACCACTTGCCTAAAAATCGCTAGAAAACCGGTCTCACGAGCGTTCTGCAGCAAAGATCGGCCGCAAGATCTCCTCGACTACATCCTATGAAACTTTTTGGGCAAAACAAGGGTTAATGTCACATACCCTAGCACCAAAAATTCGACGAAACGGGAAAAACTCACCGTGCATGCGAATATCTCCCCGAGAGCTTTCAGGATCTATGCTCTGTCGAGAATTTCTTGAACCGGATCTCGGTTAGTGGCGGACGAAAGATTCCGCGACGACACGCCGTCCTCTTCTTCCGCTCTTCATGAAAACCGTTAGTTTGAGAAGACGATGAATAGGGTTTCAGTCATAAGGATATATATATATATATATATAATTATATTATTTATATAATTTCCAAGAAAAATCCAAACGAGACGAATTACTAAAACACCTCGTTTTCGATGAAATTCGCACCAAAACTAAATGACGGCACTACGAACCCAATGACGAAGTCAAAATCAGGATCCGACAAACCAACCTCAGGTTAAAATCCCCCGAAGTTAAAATGAAAATAATCATCATAAAATTCGCCGACATCCCAATTAAACCCGGATTGCCATCAAACTTCACAAACACGCTTAAAATTAACCACTTAAATTTCCCAAGTCAAAAAATCTAATTCCAATGAACAAAATTACGTACTAATGACGGTGCCCCGCTAACTACAAGTCAACGTAACGCCCTTATGCCACTATTATGCCACAAAAGGGATTAAAAACAAATTATTGAAAAATCATGGGTGTTACAGCCACTGCCCCTAAAAGGAAGTTTGGTCCCGAAACTTGACACACAAATCAGGTCGGAACAAAAGAGAAGTAACCAAAGGTTATCAGATAGAAAACTTAACAAGGGAAAACTAGGAGAAAAGGTGAGGATGAGCCTTTCTCATGGCTAACTCCAACTCCCATATCGCGCTCTTGACGTCTTGGTTTCGCCAAAGAACCTTGACCATGGGTATAGTCTTTCTCCGCAACACCAGATCCTGAGTATCCAAAATACGAACAGGTTCCTCGACATAGGAAAGATTAGGCTGCAACTGGGGCACCGAGTCAAGGGCATGTTGATAACTAATCACACATTTTCACAGCTGGTTCACATGAAACACATCGTGAACACCAAGGAAAGTAGCGGGCAAATCTAGCCTATAAGTTGATACTCTGATGCGGTCAACAATCTGGAAAGGTCCCACATACCTGGGATCTAACTTGTGTTTCCTTCCAAATCTCTTAACACCTGACATCGGAGATACCTTCAGGAAAATCATGTCCCCAACTGCGAACTCCAGATCAACCCTCCATCGATTTGCATACTTCTTATAACGCTCCTGAGCTTCGCGAAGCTTCTCACGAATGTACATTATAGAAATACTCATTTCTTCCAAGGCTTCCGGACTTAACAACAGTCTCTCTCTAACTTTTTCCCAAAACAACGGAGTTTGGCAATGCCTCCCATACAAATTCTAAAAAGGGAGCCATCTGCAAACTCTCTTGGTAACTATTATTATAGGCAAATTCCATCAGTCTGAGATACTGATCCCAAGCCATACCATGGTCCAAAATATAACATCTAATCATGTCTTCCAAGATTTGATTAACACTTTCAGTTTGGTCATTGGTCTATGGGTGGTAAGCGGTTGAATACCTGACCCTTCCTGTAAATTTTTCCAGAACTACAACGTAAATCTTGAGTCTCGATCGGACATGATGCTTACCGGCACTCCATGCAATCTGATAACCTCATCCAAATACAATCCCACTATCTTCTTCATGGAGTAGCCAAGCTTGAATGTCACAAAGTGAGCACATTTTATCAATCTGTCAACTATTACCCACATAGAATTATGCCCTCGGGGAGACTTCGACAAACCGGTAATAAAATCCATTGAAATACTCTCCCATTTCCAACTTGGAATATGTAAAGGCGTCAACTTGCCACCCGACCTTCTATGATCCACCTTAACACGCTTGCTGGTTAAGCACTCAGACACAAACTTAGCTATGTCATTCCTCATCCCATACCACCAAACAATCTATTTCAAATCTTTATACATCTTTCTAGAGCCAGTGTAATATGTTGAACTAGATACATGCGCTTCACTACAAATCATTGCCAGAATATTACCAACAGCTAGAATACAATATCTGTCACGGTACTTCAAAGTACCCACTTCATCAATAGAAAAGTCGGGTAATACCCCTTTTTTAGTTCTACTACGGATATGCTCCAAATCGAGATCGTCCTTCTGATGTTGCCTTATAAGAGTAATCCATGAAGGTTCTGCCACTTCCAAGCTACTCGACGAGTCTCCACTCACAACTGTTGTATTCATTAATAAAAACTCCTTTACCAAGGATTGCATAGAAAGGTTAAAGATTTGGGCGGTCTTTTTGCTTAAGGCGTCGGCTACCACGTTTGTTTTGCCCGGATGATAAAGGATATCGACCTCATAATCTGCGACATACTCCAACCGCCTACGCTAGCGCAAATTCAGCTCCTTCTGAGTGAAGACAAACTTCAAGCTCTTGTGGTCTGTATAAATTCTGCACAGTGCGCCACACAATAAATGTCTCCAAAGTATTAGAGTGTAGATCACTGCCGCAAACTCCAAATCATGAGTAGGGTAATTCTTTTCGTGAACCTTCAATTGCCTTGACCCATACGCAATCACCTTTCCCTCTTGCATCAAGACACATCCAAGCCCGATGTGCGATGCATCCACATAAACTGTATATTCTACCCCTTCGGTAGGCAAAGTCAATATTGGAGCAGCGCACAGTCTCTTTTTCAATTCCTGAAATGCTCCTTCACACTCATCGCTCCACGTAAACGCAGCATTCTACTGTGTAATCTTGGTCAAAGGTGCAGACAATACCGAGAATCCTTCCACAAACCTTTTATAATAGCCTGTCAACCCCAAGAAGCTTCTTATCTCTTTAGGCATGACAGGTCTTATCCAATCCAACACATCAGTTATCTTTTTTAGGTCAACAGAAGTTCTATTCTTGTTCACAACATGACCCCGAAAGAATACCTCAGGAAGCCAAAACTTGCACTTAGTCTGTTTCGCATATAACTTATGCTCTCTTAAAGTAGATAGAACTTGGTGCAAATGATAAGCATGCTCCTCAGTGCTCCGGGAATATACCAGAATATCGTCAATGAAAACGACCACAAAATGATCTAAGAAATCCTTAAACACTCTATTCATCATGTCCATGAAGGCAAAGGGTGCATTCGTCAATCCAAAGGACATCACCAAGAACTCAAAATGTCCATGTCGAGAACGAAAAGCTATCCACGGAACATTCGACTCATGGATTCTCAAATTATGGTAGCCCAAACAAAGATCAATCTTTGAGAATACCGTACTACCACGCAACTAATCAAACAAATCATCTATCCACGGCAGAGGATACTTGTTCTTGATGGTTACCTTATTCAACTCCTTATAATCAATGCACAGCCTCATAAAACCATCCTTCTTTTTCACAAACAAGACAGGAGAACCCCGAGGCAAATAACTTGGCTGAATAAATCCACATTGAAGCAATTCATCTAGCTGGGTACGCAACTCTTCCAGCTCACGAGGGGCTATACGATACGGTGCCTTGGCAATAGGGTGAGTATCATGCTCAAGATCAATCACAAATTCCACATCTCTCTCAGGCGGAAGACCAGGAAGACTAACGGGAAAACATCGGGGAACTCTCGAACCACAAAAATATCCTCGATGCACAGGAAACTACTAACGGTTCCCAAAATAGAAACCAGATAAGCAGGACAACCGGAGTCTAAGAATTTCCGAGCACATACCACAAAAATAATCGGGGAATCCTGACGCGGAAATCCATACACACTCATGGGGTGGCTATTGTCCATCTTGAAGTCCAAACACTTTAACTTGCACTGGATAATAGCATCATATCTAGACAACCAGTCCATGCCCAAAATCATATCGAAGTCCTCCAGGTCTAGCACGTTCAAATCGGCAAAGGCTAAAAAGTCGCCTAAAAGGATAGGACAACTCCTGATTCTCTGGTCCAGCAACATTGAGTCACCAGAGGGAAACTTAACATGAAACAAATCGCCATCTCGATCAAAGGTCGGACGGTGATGTTCTATAAAATTCCTAACCACAAACGAGTGGGTAGCAGCAAAATCAAAAAGAACTCGCGCCCAACGATTTTTTACCTTAAATTCCCCTATAAAATCATATATATAACTAGGCGAACAACATCATAACTAAAGAGAGAAGCTAAGAACTAGATTAGAATCTTACCTGAGATCACTTGGGTGGAAGTCTGCACCTCTTCCAAGGTCACCACATTCAACTTTCCCTTCCCTTTGTCCAGATGTTGCGGCGGCGGCAAGGCTTGAAGTGGGACTGGCTACAGCGGGGGTTGAGGTCGTGGGCAGTTAAACTTCATATGCCTTTTCTTTCCACACTGGAAACTGACCTTATCCTTTTTCCAACAATGAGCAACGACATGCCCCTTCTACTTACACGAAGAACATACCAGATCTCCTTGTGGTATGCTCTGAATCGCAAGCACCTATTGCTGCTTCTGAGCTCCCAATCTCTTAAAACACTTCTATAAGGGATGGCCTGGCCTGCCACAGAAAGTACACACTTCTTTACTTCCTTTCTTAAAAGTTGGGCCATATGCTCGAGAGCTTCCACTATCATCCGACTTTCTCTTGTTCTTCCTCATCTACGCTCCTCGATTCTTAGCATTGTCGATAGCCTCAACTCTCAGAGCAGCTTCCACTATCTCAGCATACGTATCTGACTGGCATGCACTAGCCAACTGCTGGATGTCGCTTTGAAGTCCTCCCAGGAATCGCTTCACTCTTCCTGCCTCAAAGGCCACTAGATTTGGAGCAAACCGGCTCAACTTACTAAATTATACCTCGTACTCACTAACTGTGAGCTGCCTTTACTTCAGGTGTAGAAAATTATTCATCAGACGGTCTTGCTCGGTCGATGGCAAAAATTTCTTTAGCAACATCCCCTTGAAAGATTCCTAGGAATAACCCTCCGAGAGGCTCTCTTTCTCTCGAATCCACCGACTCTTACCAAGGCCCTTCAGTTGGTAAGCGGCAACCATTACATTTTGACCTGCAGAAATTCCCGAATACAAAAACATCTCCTCAATGGCAATAATCCAGTCATCCAATGCCATGAAATTTGCTCTCTGGACATAGATAGGAGGTATTAATCACTAGAAATGTGAAATGAAATTCATCGCTGGTGGCAGTAGAACTGGAGGCACCAGAGGAGCAGGAGGAACAAGTATAGTATGACCCACCGCAGGGTTCTGCACCACAGGTTGCTGCCCTAAGGAGGCAGTCAACAAAGCCTGAATCTGCGATTGCATAGCTATCATCTGCCTTAATAGAGCCTCATTGCTTTATCGCAGTCCTTCAATCATGGCTTAACTTTGCGCACCTGACGACCCACCTTCAGACTGGTGAGTCGGCCTCTTCGCAACACGTTTCGGTGGCATTCATAATAATACCACGAACCACTCATCAAACTTAGCTTAATGCTAGAACTACTTAATTTAGTTCAGACCATACATGATTAGATATTTGCTCTTGGTGCTACCTTGCTCTAGGATTTTCAAAAATGATGTTATGCTTAAATTTAGAATGATATACCATCATTTTTTTTGACTCGTGCCCACTTAACATGAATGCATGAGTTCTTATTTATTTATTTCAAAACCATGTGTGTACGTAGGTCATCATGTAGATCTTGACTTAGCACGTGTGTTAATGTTATGTTATGTCATGCATGTTGTGCTATGCATTCTAGTAAGGCCTTAATATATGCTATGAGCGGCATACACATGAAATATTATGCATCTTATACTACATAATATTACATGTAATGAAAAAGCAAAATCTAATGGGCATCCATGTGATGATGGTTATGTATCTCATACTACATAACAGTCACATATTGCTTCCTATGAGGATCTATATACAAACACATATTATGCATCTCATAATACATAATATGCCTCATATACTTCTTGTCGTACTTATAGGTGTAGTGTTCATGCTTCATCCAAGACGTACTGATGACCCATTGGTGTGTGTATGCAATTGAGACAAGACAACCAAAACTTTACCAGAGATAGTTGTTCGACCAACTTATCAAACAAACCTCCCTATGATACCAATTATCACAACCCACATTTCCTACACATTTAATGAGGTATCAGAGTAAGAGAAATGTGCGTCATGATGTCATGCCGTGTAGTGGACAGCTGTAGACGCTCAGGGAAGAACTCCTAATATTTTTCATAAAATTCTCAAGTTTGTTATGATGAAGAAACAGTTTGAGTTTACATTTTAATGGTTGTGTCCCTCGACTTGGTGGATCAACTAGTCCACGGGTGAAAATATACATATACGCTACGGGAAAAAAATAATTTGTTTAGTTCCTATGTTATCCTATATGAGTATGAGGATCCAATAGGACAATTCATTGTATACATACCTCTAGGTTTAATATAAGTACTAAAAGAGCCTTTTATATACATTAAAATACAATGACATTTGACTTAAGAAGGTATCATGAGTATGAGATGAGCATTATGATCCTTTTATACCTTTGAAAATAACTAACATGCAATCCTAGCATAAATCCTTCCCAGAGAGAGATTGGTTCAATAGCCTGCTAGAAAATAACACAGCAGCAAGCAAATAATCTAACATTCTACAATATTCCACGGTAGACATCAACAACCTGACACGAACCCACGAAACAAAATGTATGTCTGAACTAAAAAGAAGAACAACAAGACTATCTCACGGATGCGAGGGAAGAACCACTGCTACTACCGCAGAATGCCTGAAGCCACCATCTCTAATTACTTAGACTGCCACTACTCCGAGCCTGAGGCATTCAAAAGAAAAGAACGTCTCAGCAAGAAAGTCCAAGTGGTAACAAGAAATTAAATCAAACAGTTAAGTAAGTTAAAAGGGTTACTAACTCAAATAGAAAGTAGTTGTCAAACCACAGCATATAAGTCATATCATAGTAAGCACTAAAGATGTTACCGAGAATTAAATGTGAGAAGGTGCACCAAGTGTGAAGTAAAGTCATGTTTTAATAATATTTATGAGAGTATGCACATATGGATGTATATAAAAAAAAGAGACCGATTAGCTCAACATGTGAATCATTAACACTAGTAAAAATAACGGTATTGAGTCGGTAGACACATTGTCCAACACAAAACCTCAGACCAAACATCTCAAAAGGCACTGAGGTTGCCATATTGTCCAACATAACCCAACAGTCCATAAAAAGAGAAGAAAAACCCACCAGTCATAATGATTCACAATCCAGCACTGGGGTGGTGGTCCTTTATCCACTGCCACCTAAGGCCACAATTAAAACACTTAAAAACATCGATAAAACCCAAACTCAGCAACAAAATTCCCCAATGATGAAGAGGAAGGAAAAGGTACCAAAATTTCTCGAAGGTAATACTCGACGAATTGGACTTCGTTCGACGAGAAAATTCTAAGTCCACACTGATTCATCGAATATACTCGACGAACTATGCTTCCTTCGGAGAGAAAACTCTAATTCCACACTGATTCATCGAATATACTAGACGAATTGGTGCTTATCCGACGTATTGTACTCGACAATTTGGCTAAAACCTAACGATACTCGACGAATTGACTTGACCTCACGTCGATACTCGATGAAATTGACTTGGCGAATTCAAACGAAACCCGAGGATACTCGACGAATTTGTCGAGATTACTCGAGGAGTTGGACTTAACCTCTCAAGAACACTCGACGTTATCACAGGATACCCGACTAATTCGTCAAGAATACTTGGCGAATACACTTGGCGAAATCAACACACCCGACACCGAGTACTAAGGTCACTCGGCGAATTCGTCGAGAATACTCGACGAAAATGACTTAATTCAACGACTATATTCGACGACAAAGACTTGGCAAATTTGAATACGTTAAGTGATATACGACGAAAAAAGACTTGATGAAATTAGCTGAAACTAAAGAATACCGGCAAATTCGTGAAGAATACTCGATGAATTCCACTTGATGATCTCAATGCCAAGACTACTTTACTCGACGAATTTCATGTCGGCTGATTCCCACATACTCGGCGAAATGGACTTAACCAAAACCTACTCTTACTCTACAAATTCTGACTCAGACGAATTTCTACTCTAATGGACGAATTCTAACTTAGTCAAACCCTACTCTACTCCTACCTTCCATAACGAAAGAGAAAGGAAAGGGAATAAGAATAAAAGAACTTAGGAAGAGTGGAAAAATCACCACTTGCCTTAAAATCTCCAGAAAAACTGGTCTCATGAGAGTTCCGCTGCAAGGATCGGCCGCAAGATCTCCTCGGCTACAACCTCTGAAACTTTTCGGGCAAAACAAGGGTTAAGGTCACATACCCTAGCGCCAAAAATTCCACGAAATGGGAAAAACTCACCGTGCATGCGAAGATCTCGATGAGAGCTTTCCGAATCTATGTTTCGTCGAGAATTTCGTGCACCGGATCTCGGTCAGCTGCAGACAAAAGATTCTGCGACGACGCGTCGTCCTCTTATTCCACTCTTCGCGAAAACTATCGGTTTGATAAGATGATGAATAGGGTTACGATAATAAGGATATATATAATTACATTATTTATATAATTTTCTTGAAAAATCCAAACGATGCGAATTACTAAAACACCTCGGTTTTCGATGAAATTCGCACCAAAACTAAATGACGGCACTACGAACCCAACAATGAAATTGAAATTAGGATCCGGCAAACCAAACACGGGTTAAAATCCCTCGAAGTTAAAATGACAATAATCCTCATAAAATTCACTGAGATCCCAATTTAGCCCGGATTGCCATCAAACTTCACAAACACACTTAAAATTATTACTTAAATTTCCTAAGTCGAAAACTAATTCTGATGAATAAAATTACGTACTAACGACGGCGCCCCGCTAACTACGAGTCAACGTAACGCTCTTACGTTACTATTATGCCATAAAAGGGATTAAAAACAAATTATTAAAAAATCAGGGGTGTTACAAAGAGCTAGTCAGAATGGTCCTAATATTAAATGCACCAAGGAGGGAAATTGCTCTGCATGTCAAAAGGTAAAGCAGACCAAAGCATCCTTCAAAAGAATTAGGGCCAATGATTCTGTGAGGTGCTTCTACCTCCTGTATATGGACTTATTTGATCCTATGTCAGTTCATAATATGGGTAGAAAAGTCTACACACAGGTAATTGTTGATAACTTCTCAAGATTTGCTTGGGTCTTCTTCTTGATGAAAAAGTCTGAAATCCTTGACATCTTCAGGACCTATGTCAAGCAAATTCAGAATGAATTGGACAGTTCTGTGGTAAAAATCATAAATAACCATGACACTAAATTTCAATCTGATGGCATGACCAAGTTCTGTGAAAAATAAGGGATTCACCGAGAATTTTCTTCTCCAAGAACACCCCAGTAACATGGGATAGCTGAGAGGAAGAATGGGACTCTTATAGAAGCTGGAAGGACACTACTAAGTAACACATCTCTTTTTGTAAACTTCTAGACTGAGATAGTTAATACTGCATGTCATGTCCTAAATAAGGCTTTTGTTAAAAAATATCACAAGAAGACTCCTTATGAGATCATGAAAGGCAGAAAATCAAACATTGCCTATCTCAGGATCTTTAGTTACAAATGTTATGTGCTCAATAATAGGAAGTCATATCTGACTAAGTTTGTTGGCAAATCCTATGAGGGGATATTTGTTGGGTACAATAATCATAAAAAAGCATATAGGATCTACAACTTGAAAAATCAAGTTGTAGAAGAGTCTGTTAATGTAGTTTTTGATGAGTCTTCTATGATTAACAGTGAGCTACCTAGCTCCTCATCTAGATCTGCAGGTTTAGAACATGTGATGAACAAACTAACCATCAAGGTTGCTCCACCAGCTACCCAAAATGAAGATGATGGTGTATGTGCTCCTGAAAAAGGACAAAGCTAACAAGACATGGATGAAGATCAGCAGGATCCATACATTGAAGTCAATGATGTTGAAGGAAGATTGCCTCTAGTAGTTAGACATCTAAAGGATCATCCTAGACATCAGATCATTGGTGATGCCATCTAAGGGGTTACAACAAGTAGCAGAAGCCTGAACAAAGCCATGTACTCTAGCTTTCTGTCTCAAATTGAGCCCAAAAGGTTTGAAGATGCCAACATAGACCAATTTTGGATTATGGCAATGCAAGAGGAACTGAACTAGTTCAAGAGGTGTAAGGTCTGGAAGTTGGTTCTCAGACCTCAAGGACATAACATCATTGGAACCAAGTGGATCTACAGGAATAAGTTAGATGAAAATGGTGTTATAATTGGAACAAAGCTAGACTAGTGGCTAAGGGATATAGACAAGAGGAAGGAATTGACTTTGATCAAACCTTTGCCCCTATTACTAGACTAGAATCCATAAGACTATTCCTTTCATATGTTGCACACAAGTGATTCAAGGTCTACCAGATGGATATGAAGTCAGCCTTCCTAAATGGTGACCTAAGAGAGGAGGTCTATGTTGAGCAGCCATCAGGTTTTGTTAATCCTAACTCTCTTGATTATGTTTATAGGCTTAGGAAATCATTGTATGGGTTAAAGCAAGCCCCTAGGGAAGGATATGAAACTCTATCTAGCTTTCTCATTGAGAACAAATTCTCAAGGGGAAAGATATACAAGACTCTATTCCTAAGGTAATCAAAGGGCAAAATCATCCTAGTATAGATTTATGTAGATAACATAATCTTTAGGTCTGCTGATGATAACCTCTGCAAGAAGTTTGCCAAACTTATGCAAGGAAAATTTGAGATGAGCAGTAATGAGTGAGCTCAAGTACTTCTTGGGCCTCCAAGTAAGACAGTCTGAGGATGGATTGTCCATCTCTCAATCTAAGTTCACTAGGGAGTTAATTAGAAAATTTGGTATGGAGAGTGCCTTCATAATGAAACTCTCATGGGGTCAAATATATCAATAGACAAGGATGAGATAGGGAAACCTGTTGATGAAACCATGTATAGAGGCATAGTTGGCTCCCTCCTCTACCTTACTACTAGTAAGTCAGACATCATGTATGTTGCATGTGTATGTGCTAGATACTAGGCTAGCCCTAAGGAGTCTCACTATTCTGTAGCTAAAAGAATTTTGAGATATCTTAAGGGCACACCAGATCTTGGCCTATGACACCCTAGGAATAGTGATTTTAAGCTAACTGGGTATTCAAATGCATATTTTGCAGGTTGTAGAGAAGAGAAAAAAGCACATCTAGCTCCTATCAATTCTTGGGTGGAAGACTTGTATCATGGAGCAGCAAGAAATAGACTAGTGTTGCAATATCAATAGTTGAGTTAGAATATATCTCAGCAGGGAGTTGCTATGCTCAGCTATTGTGGATCCAGCACCAGCTCCAGGACTATAACCTAAAGCTAAGTAACACAGGAATCCTGTCTCACACAGCAAGACTAAGCACATGGAGATTATGTATCACTTTATTAGAGAGCATGTGGAATGTGAAGACATCAGTCATTAATTTGTCCCTACTGACAAGCAAGTAGTTGATATCTTCACCAAACCACTAGATGAAGTCAAGTTCAACACCTTCAAGTTTGAATTGGGAATGTTGAATTTAGTTCAACTTCAGTAGCTCTCCTTATATTTTTGTTTGTTATAGGTAGTGTTAATCTCTACAGGATAAACAAAGGAGAAATGGACTAAGTGTCCATACCTTGAGTGTGTTGTGACAAGATCAAGCATCGAGTGTGTTGAGATAAGATCAAGCATCGAGTGCGCTGAGTCTAAGTGCTCAAGCGTCGAGTGTGATGAAATAATAGCAAGTGTCAAGAGCGTTGAGTGCATCGAGACCACTCAATGCATGTTGTCAGTGACGTCTATTTGCGGCTAAGTATCAGGATCAATTCTAGTCATTGATCATTTCTTGATCATAAACAGGTACGCGCCTCTCCATCTTATAAAATAAAAATTACTATAAATAGAAGGTTGTGTGCGCAAAACAAAATACATTGTTTCTTGACCTTCTCTACCCCTTGCGACAAAACGAATAAAGCTCGCAAAATCTACAACAAATAACAGAAGAAATGACGCCATGGAGGTTGGATTTCTTGCTCGAAGGTTCAGAGCTGGTCAAAAATTGATTCAAGGATGTGTCTAAGGAAGTTCAGTTAGTTATCCATCAACTTCAGGTCGCTGACCTAGAATATGTTCTCTTTGAGCCCAGTCTACTTTGGAAGAGAGAAGTTCTCGAGTTATACTCAACAACCAAGGTCGACTCATCATCCATGAAACTCATGTCCTTAATTAGTGGAAAAAAGTTTAAGATTACCCCCAAGAGATTGAGCAAGGCACTGCAATAACTGAAGTTCAAAGTGTTTGATGAAGAGGATGAAATGGATCAAACTGATGTCAAAACTGCCCTAAAGTGGTGTGGACTCTCAAAGCACACCACTAGATCGATTCTGAGAAGAGAACTGAACTTGAAAGGAAAATTCATGGCAGATGTCATTGGGAAAGCACTGTTGTGCAAGTCTAGCTCCCATGACAAAAATTTTAAAAAAATGTTTGGGTTAATGGAAAGGGTGATTCTTTCTAAAAGGACAAATTGGGGAAGAGTACTTTTTGACAGGATTGTAGAGTGTATCCTAGAGCCAAACTTGGGTAGAATTCTGTCTTTGTTTTTGCACAATAGTGTTCCAGGGATCCTTAACATAAGGATACGAACAAGAATCTATCACATGAGAAGGATGGACTTCAAAATGCTTGATAGATGGGAAAGAGTTCTGCAACTACACCAACAGTCAGCTGAGAAGAAGAAAAAGAAGGCAATGACAGTTCCAGAAGACAGCACTGACAGCAATTCATCTGAACAGAGTGAGGAAGAGCCTCATGATCCACAACTTTCTTAGTCTACTGAAGAGACCAGGAGAGATACAAGTGCTCAGGTACTATTTTCCTCTGAACCTGCAGCAATGATTCAAGTGAGCAGAACTCAGACTAAAGAACTTATTGTTCAAGATGATATGGGTATACCTCCATTTGAGGTTGCTGAAAGGGTTACTGAAGAGATTATCAACAAGATTTCTGTATAGGTGGAGGGGGAGTCCTCTAAGTCTCCTACTCCTACTTAAAAAGAAGCTGCAACTATAGATCAAGATCTAAATGGTGGATACAGTCCTCAAAGTGAGGGGGAGCAACTCCTTGAGGAAGTCATGGAAGATTTATTTGCTAAGGGGGAGCAAAACCAGTCCTTGGATGAGACTGATCAAATTCCTACTAAGAAGGAGAAAGAAACAAAAAGCAATCTTGATGAAGATCTGAATGTCCCTATGGACATTATAGATGTTGGGTATTGCATCCACAATAACCCAGATTTGCATGAAGTCACCCTTGAACTAAGATGAATTAAGTTGTATTTAATATCCTTTTTTGAGTTGTGTGTTTGCATACCATCATTGCTAAGTGTAGACTAATGTCAGTCTACAGTGGGTCATGAACACAGGACCATACAGTGTAATCCCTCACTGTGTGATCCAAGGTGTTGACTCATGTATAGCCTCTCAATTGGGATACACTTCATATTCAAGCACTTGGACCATGGAATGAAGATTGGATTCTTGAAGAGTATAGAAAATTTTCTAAGTCCAAAATTTCTCTAAGTCTACTTCTCGAGAAGTCCATTATAGTTTTTGAGAAGTAGAGTTAGCTGTATTCGAGAAGTTCACTTACTTCTCGAAAAGCCTAGACTAGTTCTCGAGAAACATCAGTATAGTTCTTGAGAAGCTTAGTATATGTTCTCGAGAAGTCACAGCCTATACTTCTCGAGTATCCAGAGACAGCCGTGAAAATCTTCTAAGTTCTTCTCTCGAGAAGCTGATTATAGTTCTCGAGAACTTAGCTTTTAGTTCTCGAGAAGTCAGCGTAATTTTCGAGTACAAGTTTTAGCTCTCGAGTAATGTTACTCTAGTTCTCGAGAAGCGTAATTTAGTTCTTGAGTTGACTCAACGCCTATCTCTCGAGTACTATCTTAAGTCTAGAAAGCATAGCTCTCGAGAACTCGGCCTTGTTCTTGAGAACTCATTCATACTTCTCGAGAACTGCAGTTCATTTTTCAGAAAAATTTACTTAAGTCAAGATCGACGGGATTTTCAAATGACTTGACGTGATTGGTCCACGTGTCATCATTAATGTTAATTATAATCGTTAGGGGAAATCCTATATAATGTCTTTTCATCAAGACTAACCCTAAGTGGAATCCATACTTTTTCTATTATTCTGAATCGGCCGTCTCTCTCCAAGAATGAAATTTCAGAAGTCGTCGTCGCTGCTCAACGTGAAGATCGACACATCTGTTTTCGATCAAGTTAGACTTGCTGTTCAAGGAATCTTCATCTTCTCCTTGATCGAGTAGGTCCAAAGTTTTCTCAGATCAGATCTACCAAGTCTTCTTCAACAAATTTCTGAAAAAACCGCATAGTTCAAGAAGAAGACCTAGAGTTAAATTTTTCTAGATCTGAGACAAATCTCTGTTTGTATTTTAAATCTCTTTGTAAATTTTGTAGGAGATTAATCTCCGAGTTGTAATAAGTCTTCATCTTCCGAGTGTAGATCCATTTGGATCGAGATTGTAGGAACTTTGTTCTGAGACGTAGGATTGGTTTTCAATCCGAGATAGTGGAGTAACCGGATCTGGTGATTTACTAGATCGGTGAGGGAAAGTGGACGTACCCAAGGTTGGGGAACCACTATAAATCTTATTGTCGTCTGTGATTGTTTGATTTTTTGTGCAAGTTCTTTAAAATTTTTTATTCTGCAAATAGACGCACAATTGACCTATTCACCCCCCTGTAGGTGATTTAGGTAGATAACTTAACTCTTTCAATTGGTATCGGAGGGAGGTTGGTCGTTAAAAGGTTAACACCTTGATCAATTTCCTCTTTAAGTTGTCTTTGATAATTTTCAAGCAATGGACAAGGCTAAAGATTTTGCCAAGCTTCCCCTGTGCACAAAGAATAACTTTCCCATGTGGAAAGAGAGAAGTAAATTTTTCATGGAAGCTGTGGATCCCCGGATCTTCATGATTGTTGAAGAATGTCCTTACATGCCCATGACCATCTCCACTATAGATCCAACCAAGAAGGTTCCAAATAAGTTGATGGATCTAGATAAGGACGAGATTGTACTTGTCTCTTTGGATAAGAAAGCAAAAAATATTATAGCAAGTGCAGTCGATGACTCGATGCTATAGAACCTGATTTACTGCCAATCTGCTAAGGAGATGTAGCAGTCACTAGTCACTCTGATGGAAGGTACAGAAGAAGTGAGGGATGATAGAAGATCCTTGTTGAATCAAAAATATGAAGTCTTCTGACAAGGGCACAAAGACACCATTGCAGATACATTTGAGAACTTCTTCAAGATAGTCAATGGCCTCAGAGTATATGGAAGAGTCTTCACCAATGGAGAACTAAATGACAAGTTCCTAAGATCCTTAACCAAGGAATGAGACAATAAGGTATGTGCCATCAGGGAATTTGGAAAGCTAGCTGAGACAGATCCTCAGAATCTCTTCAGAAAGCTGATGTCGTATGAGCTTCAACTAAACACGAGAAAAGCTGAAGAAGAGAAGAGCAGGTCTGCATCCAAAGAGAAGTCTGTTGCTTTAAAGGTAGACACCTCCAGAAAGTCAAAGGCTACCTCTCCAGCCCCAGCACAAGAAGTTAGTGAAGAAAAAACTCAGAGCCAAGTACCTCGGGATTTGAGCTATCTGAAGGAGAGATCTCCTTACTCTCACGACAGTTCAAGAAATTCTTGAACAAAAAAAGCAATGGAAGGGCAAGGATGCCTCTCACAGAAGATCACGACACGACGATGATCGACACAGAAAAGGCTCAAGCAGCCACGATAGGTATGATTCTAAATAGAACAAATATATTTCGACTGACATATTCTGCTAGTGTTGTAACAAGACAGGTCACGTCATAGCTTACTGCCCCCACAAGAAGAAGGAGGGTGGCAGGAGAGAAGAAAAGAAGTCCTCGTACAGCAAGAAGAGGACAAAGAAGAGCCTGATAGCCAAGAAGGGCGAGACTCTTAGTGACTCTGACTCATCTGATTCAAGTGAAGAAGAGGAAGCCTACTTTGGACTTATGGCTCAATCAGATGATGAACAAGAGCCCCAGTTCACTGGGGAGGTAAAATCTCACACCCCTCTTTCAGAATCTGAGGTTTCTGAGCATGATCATGAGGACAGCTCCTCTGACGATGAGTCTGAACTCATGGCCCAATATAAGGAGTTGATCATGGCTTACGACAAATGTTGAAAGGTCGTGAAAACTCAGGCAAAAGAGATTAAGTCTCTAAAGGCCATAGAAAGCTCTTTAAGAGAGAAAGTTGTTAAGATGGACTCACTCAGAGAAGACTTAGATAATGTTGTTGATGAGTTCAACAAGGCTATCAAGCACTTTGATCTGAAGGATGAAATCATCAAAGGGTTAGAAGACTTACTAGAGGCTGAAAAGAAACTTGTTGAAGGTTTCTCTAAGTCAAAAGTAGTTCTTCCTCTTGTTGTTGAGTTCTCTGCTCAGGCCAAGGGTGCTGGGCTAGGCCATGTAGGAGCTCCTAGAAAATCTTCTAGGAGGAATAAGGCTCAGATAAGGAATAAGGCCGTCAAGAAGGCCTTGGCCAAAGCAAAGGGAAAAGCCCCTAAAGATCAGACTGTCTTTAAGAAAGTCATATTTCCAACAAATGAGTTTGATCTTGACTCATCCTACGACCACTTGACTATACCTACTTATATAGAGCCAAAGTATCGTTATCAAGGATGGACTCGCCCTAGAAACTTTGGTGAGAGTATCTTTAATGCACCTTATGAAGAAGTCATTCTTTAGAGCTATGGCCCTTATGATCATGGTCATAACTTCAAGATAGCACCAAAAGTATAAAAACTATTGTAGAAAAGCCTATAATGGAGAAGAAATCATGTGATTGTCATCATCATGAAGCTTCTTCCTCCAAGAATGCTACCCCTGCTGGACCAGCATCTCAGAAGTTCAAGCAGGAGTAACTAAGGCAAAGATACAACAGGTTCAACTGTTGGTGCTGTGGCAGAATTGGTCATTTTGTCATCGATTGTTGGTTTAATCCAAGAAATTTTGCAACTCCTCAAGTTGGCAACATGAGAATGACCATTCATGATGCTAATCCTCGTAGGGAGAGTGTTCTAACACGAGACCAAGGACCCAAACATGTTTGGGTTCCTAAGGCAAACTGATTATGATTGCAGGGTTGTCCAAAGGCCACCAAAATGCCAATCTGGTATTTGAACAGTTGATGCTCTCAGCACATGACCGGGACAAGAAGCCTACTTCAAAATTATTCTCGAGTATTGAATGGACCAAAGGTCATCTTTGGAGGTTCATACCGCGGGATAACTAAAGGCTACGGTATGATTACTAACGGTAGTGTATCCTTTTCGGATATAGCTTATATGGAGGGATTGGAACACAATCCCATAAGCATAAGCCAACTATATGACAAAGGATACATAGCTGAATTCCACGCTGACAAGTGCCTGATAAAGTCTGTTGATAATATGGAAATTATTCTATCTAGCACTCGAAGCAGGAATATATTTTGTTTAAATTTCATTTGTATAGACTCTTCTACACCAGTGTATCTTTTGGCAAAAGATAGTGCGTCTCTTGGTGACCAATGGCACAAGAGGTTAGCACATATTAATTTTAAAACTATTAATAAATTATTCTCCCAGAACTTAGTACGTGATTCCCTGAATGTCAAGTACGTCAAAGATAGACCTTGTCATTCTTGCGTAAAAGGCAAGCAAATAAGGGCTACCTTTAAAAACATCATTGACAAAAATTCAAGTAGATGTCTCCATCTACTTCATATGGACTTGTTTGGTCCACTGCAAATTTGAAGCTTGGGAGGTAAGGAATATACATTGGTTATTGTTTATGACTACTCGCGCTTTGCGTGGGTGTTCTTTCTGAATCACAAGTCAGATATATTCGACATCTTTACTAATTTTGTCAGGCAGGTCCAGAATGAATATAACTGTTCCGTAGTCAAAATCAGAAGTGACAATGGAACAGAGTTCAAATCTGGGGCCATGACAAAATTCTGTGAAATCCTAGGTATCTTTCATGAGTTTTCCTCTCCTCGCACTCCACAACAAAATGGAGTAGCTGAGAGAAGGAACAGAACACTCATAGAGGCCTGCAGAACTATGTTGAGTGATGCTTCACTACCGGAGTACTTCTGGGTTGAAGCCGTCAATACTGCATGCCACATGCAAAATCGAGAACTCATCAATAAGAATCATGATAAGACACCTTACGAACTTCTAAAAGGCAGGAAACCAACTATTTCATATTTTAAAATTTTTGGCTGTAAATGTTTCGTGCTTAACAATGGTAAGTACCATACTACCAAGTTTAGTGAGAAAAGTTTTGAAGGTATTTTTGTAGGTTATAGTAGCCATAGTAAGGCATACAGGATTTTCAATAGAAAAACTCTTATTGTAGAGGAATCCATACATGTTGTATTTGATGAGACGAGCTTGCTGCAAAGCAAATCGTCTAGTGTGCTTGTTGATGATGCAGGTACAAGATTGAAAGAAATCAGCCTGGATGAACCGACTGAAAGGGAAAAAGAAAAGTTCATCAAGATCTTTACTCCAACCTCCAGTGGAGAGGTAGACGATGAAGATGAATAAAACATCCAAGTTGATGAAATCACTCCAATTGCTGAAAAAGTTCCAGATGCTAGAAACCTAGAGCTCAGACATCTAAAGGATCATCCATTGGACCAGATCATAGGAGATCCCCGGGATGGTGTCAGAACTCGTCGAGGTACAACTAACGAGAATTTATATTTAAGTTTTCTCTCACAGGTTGAACCAAAGAAGTTTGAGGAAGAAAACTCAGACGCATCATGGATCTTAGCCATGGAAGAAGAACTAAACTAGTTCAAGCGATGCAAAGTTTGGAAACTAGTTCCTAGACCCAAAGGTAAGAATGTCATCGGGACGAAGTGGGTCTACCGGAACAAGTTGGACGATGATGGAACAATTATAAAGAACAAGGCCAGACTGGTCGCCAAAGGAAACCGTCAAGAAGAATGAATCGACTTCGACCAAACATACGCTCCAGTGGCAAGGCTGGAGGCCATCAGACTATTCCTGGCTTATGTTGCACTGAAGGGATTCACTGTCTATCAAATGGACGTTAAATTTGCCTTCCTTAATGGTGACATAAAGGAAGAAGTGTATGTGGAACAGCCCCCAGGTTTTGTTTATCCTAACTTTCCTGACTATGTTTATTTATTATCAAAAGTGTTATACGGTTTGAAACAAGCTCCTCGAGCTTGGTATGAAACGCTATCTATCTTTCTCCTCGAGAACAAGTTCACAAGGGGAAAGATAGATAAGACATTATTTCTTAGGGAAATTAAAGGCAAGATTTTGCTAGTGCAAATCTATGTCGACGACATTATTTTTGGTTCTACATATGACAACCTCTGCAAAAAGTTTTCTAAACTTATGCAAGGGAAGTTTGAAATGAGTAGTATGGGAGAGCTGAAGTATTTCTTAGGACTTCAGGTGAAACAATCTGAAGATGGAATTTTCATCTCACAGATGAAGTTCACCAAGGAGTTGATTAAGAAATTCAGAATGGAGAATGCAATCTCTATGAGGACTCCAATGGCCTCAGCTATGTCTCTGGATAAGGATGAGAAAGGGAAACCTTTTGATGAAACCAAATACAAAAGCATAGTTTGATCCTTGCTCTACCTTACTACCAGTAGACCAGACATAATGTTCTCTACATGTGTCTGTGATAGATTTCAAGTGAACTGTAAGGAATCTCACTATGCGGCTGCAAAGCGAATCTTGAGATACCTTAAAGGTACACCGAATCTTGGCTTATGGTACCGAAGAAGTAATGACAGCGAACTAATTGGTTTTTCAGATGCAAACTTTGTAGGTAACAAAGATGACAGAAAAAGCACTTTCGGGACATGTAAGTTCCTTGGAAGAAGGCTTATCTCATGGAGCAGCAAAAATCAAAATTGTGTCGCAATCTCAACGGCCGAGTCAGAATATATTTCTGTCGGCAGTTGTTTTCCACAATTGCTTTGGCTAAAGAACCAGCTAGAAGATTATAATATGAAGGTTAAATACATTCCATTATTTTGCGACTCCTCTAGCGCAATAGCAATTGCCAACAACCCAGTCTCGCACAGCCGTACAAAGCACATCGAGCTCAGATATTGTAACACCCCTATCCGTCACATGGCATATAGCAGTAGGTCCGGCCGGGGCCCGACGCCATATACCGCAGACAGACCGTGGAGTTACGCATCGCATTATCATACTCACAATTTGAAAGACAACGTCCTACGCAACACCTAGCGGAAGCATTTTAGGTTATTAAAAAGAACCCAACAATAAGCATGAATGTCCACTAATGATAAAACCCATAGGAATGAAACGACTAAAAATACACAAAACAGTCCTCGGCCTTAAGGCCTTACAAACATTGTTCTCTTAACCAAATAGTGTCTTTCATACATCGGCGCGCAGGCCGGCCAAACATGAATATGAAAAACAAAACTAAATCTTCAGCCTTCATGGGCTAGCGCTGCAACTTGGGCTTTAGCCTGCTATTTGCTGCTCGGCTCCGCAGCAGCACCTGTAAGAAGCAATCCACCGAAGAGGTGGCAATTTACACGAGTAACCGGTCAGCAATGCTGACCAAATTATAACGACCCCGCCCCGCAATTGCGGGACGGCGGTGCTCCTTCCCTGCATAACAACTAACATAGCAATATATAAATCTATATAACTATTCGCCACAAGTGTCGGCACGCACGGCCGTACACCCCGTGCTCTCAGGGCACTAATTGGTGAATCCGGTCCGGACCCGGTCCGTTCCCGCGATTCCACCGTCGTCTCGTGGACGACAATTCTCGTGAGCAAATAGCCCTTTCAGCCGAAGCCTAGGCCCGTTTCCAGCCCCCCGGGAAGTCCCATGTACTTTAGGTCGCTTCTACCGAGACCACTTGGAATGGGTAGAGTTCCACCCGCCCGTTGCTCACTTCACCACGGCCATTTAGCCATCGGTGCGGGCCAAGTTTCTCCTCATTCCCACAATCGATCAAAACACGCACATAACCCCGTTATGTACCGATTTGCCCTCCAAGGCAACATCGTGGCGGCAATGCGATTCCGCCCAAGCTTTCCGGGTGCGCCTCGAGGTTAATCCCCAAGGATCCCTGTATGCAATCTACCGCGTAGAAATTTCGGAAAACTGATATCATCGGTGCGGAGTCTTCTCCGACCATGCAATGCAACATCACCGATTCGGGCTAAACCCGAATGGGCTTCACACACAATGCCTACGCCCGTACTTCGATTCCGGGCTCTAACAACGGGGACTTTACATATCTACCCGAAGGGATTCCGCTCCTCAACGCTTACTCGCGAGAGGGGGATTTCCCCATGCAAAGGAAGAAGGGCGACTACACATGCCCTATGAAGAGGATCGTTACCCTCGTAGATTTTCGCGCGCCCGTCATGAAGAAGTAGACGGTTGAAAAGCTTCGCCTCGCTCTTGCCGTCGAGGATCCGGTCTCGGATCGAGATTCGGTGCTCCGGTGCTCCGCCGGCGGCCGGATCTCCTCTTCTCCTTCCTTGCTCTCCCTTCTCTCTAAACTTTTAGAAAGAGAGTCTAGGGTTTGAAATGAGGGTTTAGAACCCTTCAACCCTAAATTAAATGTTTGGGCGGACCATCCTAGGCCGTTAGATGAGATTTGATGGAAAATCGGACGGCCACGGAGTCATTTTACGGATCCTGCACCCGTCCGCACGACCAGTGGCGCACGGTCAGTGGTCGTGCGCCCTATGTCAGTGATCGTGCGTTTTCGTTAAACAGGGATTTGGCATTATATTTTCTTTATGCACGACCAGTGGCGCACGGTCAGTGGTCGTGCGCCCTGTGGTCAGTGATCGTGCGCTAAGGGAAAAACTGCACAGTTCAACGCCCTTCCGCCGACGGTTACTCTACCGCGAGGCGTTAACTCCCACCGACTCCAGGACTGAACATGGGGTGTTACAACTCTCCCCCCCTTAAAAGAATTTCGTCCCGAAATTACGAATAGCAAGTAAACAACTTAAACTTAAACGGTACCTGAGTTGAAGAGTTCGGGGTACTCCTCGAGCATGGTTTGCTCTCGTTCCCACGATAGCTCCTCACGACCGCAATTGTCCCAACGGACTTTCACCATCCTGATTTCTTTGTTCCGAAGCCGCTTGACCTCGAAATCTTCGATAGAAATGGGCTTGACCTTGGTCGTCAACCCTTCCTCAACCGGTACTTGATCAACCGCTAACACTTGCGACGGCTCTTGCACCGCCTTCCGCAATACTGAGATGTGGAATACGTCATGCAAACAACTCAGTTCCACAGATAATCTCAACCGGTAGGCCGCTTCTCCGATCCGTTCTAGAATCTCGAATGGCCCAAGGTATCTCGGACTCAACTTTTTCAAGCGTCGAACCCGTGACACCCCCTTGAACGGTTTGATCTTCAGGTATACCCATTCGCCAACATTGAACTCCACGTTCCTATGTTTGGCATTAAAATACTTAGTCTGCCTGTCCTGAGCTATAAGCAAGCGCTCTCGTATCGTTCGCACCAAAGAAGTCGCATCTTCGATCTCCTGACGATTGTAAAGTTTCGACTCACCCGTCTCCAACCATGACAACGGCGTGCGACACTTTCTCCCATAAAGAGCTTCGAACGGTGCCATCTGGATACTTGCTTGGTAACTGTTATTGTACGCAAACTCGACCAAGTATAAGTGATCCTCCCACCGTTTTCCGAAGTCCAACGCACACATGCGAAGCATGTCTTCCAATGTCCTGTTGACTCGCTCGGTCTGGCCATCCGTCTGCGGATGAAACGCCGTGCTAAACTTCAGTTTCGAGCCCAACATCTGATGTACTAGCCTCCAGTCATTGGACGTGAAGCGTCCATCGCGATCACTCACAATGCTGCGGGGCACTCCGTGCATTCGCACAATATTATCCACGTAGAGTTTTGCTAGCTTCTCCACCGGATCATCCTTCCTCATCGGGATGAAATGCGACACTTTTGTCAATCTGTCCACGATCACCCAGATGGCGTCGTTTCCCTTCTGCGATCTTGGCAATCCATGCACAAAATCCATAGATATGTCGTCGAATTTCCACTCCGGAATGGGTAAGGACTTCAAGAAACCTCCCGGCTTTTGACATTCCGCCTTCACTAGGGCGCAGGTTTGACACCTCGCCACATAAAGCGCTACATCTTTCTTCAGTCCTGGCCACCAGAATAGTTTCTTCACGTCTTTGTACATTTTTGTACTCCCCGGGTGGATTGAGTACTTGGTATGGTGAGCCTCGTACAACAATTCCTCCCGTAGATTACCTACGTTGGGGACGCACAAACGATCGTCCTTTCTGAGCAATCCGTCCTCCAACATAAATTGGGAATTTGACCCATCCAAAACACCATCCATGAGTTGCTTCATAACATCATCCACAGCTAAAGCCTGCCGAATCCTATCAGCCAGGTCATACTGCACCTCTGTCCAACTCAAACGCGCTTCGGCGCCCGTTTGTCTATCTACACAGAAGATCTCCAAATCCTCTAACTCTTGAATCAATCGTGCATCATGCACCAACAGCCAACTAGCACGTGCGGGAGTTCTGCGACTCAACGCATCTGCCACCGCATTGCCCTTCCCCGGCACATAATGAATTTTGAAGGTGTAGTCCCCCAGGAACTCCATCCACCTCCTTTGCCGCATATTCAAGTCCTTCTGATCCAGCAAGTACTTCAAGCTCTTGTGGTCGGTGTAGATATCAACTTTCACACCGTAAAGGTAGTGTCTCCACAGCTTCAGTGCATGTATCACGGCCGCTAACTCCAAGTCATGGACCGGATAATTCCTCTCGTGTACCTTCAGCTGCCGCGAGCCGTAGGCAATCACACTCCCACACTGTAGTAGTACACATCCCAAGCCACTCCCCGAAGCATCACTGTAGATTTCGAATCCCTCGGTCCCACTCGGCGAACATAAGATTGGCGCCGTGGTCAACCGACCCTTTAACTCCTCAAAAGCTTGTGCGCACTCCGGCGACCACACAAACCTTTGATCCTTTCTTGTCAACGATGTGAGAGGTAACGCTATCCGCGAGAAGTTCTCTACGAAGCGCCTGTAGTAGCCGGCAAGTCCTAGGAAACTTCGGACTTCCGCTACCGAAGAAAGAACAGGCCACTCCCGTATCGCCACTATCTTCGCCGGATCTACCGCAATCCCTGCTCCACTAATGATGTGGCCAAGGAAAGCCACCGAGGATAACCAGAACTCGCATTTGGAGAACTTAGCATAGAGCTGGTTCCTCCTCAGTGTCTCCAACACCATGTGCAGATGTTTGTAGTGATCATCTTCGCTCTGAGAGTATACCAGGATGTCGTCGATAAACACGATCACAAACCGATCCAAGTACTCTCTGAATGTTCTGTTCATCAGATCCATAAATACGGACGGCGCATTCGTCAGTCCAAACGGCATAACCGTGAACTCGTAATGCCCATAACGCGTGCTGAACGCCGTTTTAGGGATATCACTCTCCTTGATCTTCAACTGGTAGTACCCAGACTTCAGATCCAACTTCGAATAAACTGTAGACCCCACTAGCTGGTCAAACAGATCGTCGATCCTCGGAATCGGGTATTTGTTCTTCTCGGTGAGCTTGTTCAACTCTCGGTAGTCGATACACAGCCTCAGACTTCCATCCTTCTTCTTGACGAAGAGGACCGGTGCACTCCAAGGTGACGAGCTTGGACGCACGTACCCCTGATCCAACAGTTCTTGCAATTGGACCTTCAGCTCTGCCATCTCCTTCGGCGCTAGCCGATAAGGTGAGCGGGACACAGGTTTGGCACCTGGCACCAGCTCTATTGTGAAATCAATCTCTCTTTGGGGTGGAGCCCCAGAGAGATCATCGGGAAACACGTCAGGATACTCCGAAACCACTGGGATACTATCCAGACTCGTCTTAGGCTTTGCGGCCTCCACTAACGCGAAAAACAGCTCTGCTCCAGCACGAACCGCCTTGACCACCTGAAGAGCAGACATCAGTGTCTTGCTCGCCCCTTTAATGCCCTCGAACGTAGTCTCGCGACTAGTATTTGCCCCCAGTTTAACTTCCTTCCGACTGCAGTCAATATAGGCTCGCTGCTCCGAGAGCCAATCCATCCCAAGGATCACGTCAAACTCCACTAGCGGAAGTAACGACGCCTGCAGATCGAATTCCTGATCCCCAATCTGAATCTTCACGAGGCATACTCTATCTACGCGCATAGAGCATCCATTGGGGAGTAGCACATCCAGTTTGTCCTTAGCCATCGAAGAAGGGACTCCGATGCGCGATACGAATTCTTCGGACATAAAGGAGTGCGACGCTCCCGTATCAAATAATGCCCTTGCTGGGCTATCGGATATCAAAACGAAGCCTAGCATAGGAAATATAAGCTAACATGCAAACAGGTAATTATTCAAATAAGGTTAAACTGCAATAATTTAACTCATACCTGTCACCACGTCAGCCTGTTTGATGGCTTCTTGAAGGCCAAGGTTGTACACCCTGGGCTGAGCTGGAGTATGGTGAGATGCGGATGACTCCGCCATCTTCCCTTTCTCCTCATAAGTTGCTCCTGGCTTTCTCTCGGACTTTGGACGTCCGCTCCAACAATCACGGGCAAAGTGCCCTGGCCTCCCACAGTTATAACAAGCACCTGGGGTGCGCGCTGTCGTTGCTCCCGAGGCACCAGAAGAGGGGGCTTGACTTGACGTCTTGGCCCTCTTATTCCACCTCTGAAACTTTGACTTCGTAGCGTTCGGCACCTTGAACTCGGGCTTCTGCACACCCAGCTCTTTCTTTCCAGAGATTCTTGCCAACTCTCGCTCCAACGATCGAGCCGAGCCGACCAAGGTTAGAAATCCTTGCGTCAACGGCCCTGATAGAAGTACCTTGAGATCATCTCGCAGTCCTTCATAGAAACGGTTCGTCTTCCGTTCCTCATCGCCAAAAGTAGGAGCTGCATAACGACCCAGCCTTGTGAACTCATGCAGATAATCATCCACATTTTGACTCCCTTGTTGCAGTCTGAGGAATTGATTTTCCAGTTCTATCTTCTCGGTCGACGGTAGGTACCGCGCCATGAACATTATCGAGAATTCTTCAATAGAAACCTCTTCCAACTGTCTTTCGACTAGATGGTGTTGCTCCACACCGTCCCACCACAGCCTTGCCTCGCCATCCAATAAGAAAGTGGCTATGGCGGTTTTCTGATCCGCTTCGGTTCTGGTTGTCGAAAGGATCCGCTTAACGCGTGATAGCCAATCCTCCGCTTGCGATGGGGTTCCACCCCCCGAGAATATTGGCGGATTGAAGCTCATCACGTGCTTCAGCTGACAATCCGTCGTACTCCTTGGTGGTCTAGGCTCCTCAGCCACCACAGGCACTGTCGCTCTCGCAGGTTCTTGCTCAATCTCCGGTGCTGGACGTTGTACCTGCCCTGCAGGTTGGGCATTTAGTGCGGCAAGCACCGCCTCGGTAACCAGCCGAATAGTTTCAGCAGATGGAGGTGTTGCAGGCGCCTCGCTTGGTGCCCTACTCTCCGCTGAACGTGTACGGGCTGACTGCCCTGCCCCACTCCTAGTCACCTAGATAAACAAAACCGACAAATAAGCGACAAGCACATTGCTAAAAAGCAATCATTTGAACATTTAACTTGTTCAAAACTGTGTATTTTCATTCCTAAGTGGACATTCATGGGTTCTTTTTCATGTTATAACGATGACGCACGTGATAGTGCTCACCACCCCTTAAAAGAATTCGTCCGCGAATTCTAATAAGCAAGACCGAAACCGTTAGTCTGATACCAATTTGTAACACCCCTATCCGTCACATGGCATATAGCAGTAGGTCCGGCCGGGGCCCGACGCCATATACCGCAGACAGACCGTGGAGTTACGCATCGCATTATCATACTCACAATTTGAAAGACAACGTCCTACGCAACACCTAGCGGAAGCATTTTAGGTTATTAAAAAGAACCCAACAATAAGCATGAATGTCCACTAATGATAAAACCCATAGGAATGAAACGACTAAAAATACACAAAACAGTCCTCGGCCTTAAGGCCTTACAAACATTGTTCTCTTAACCAAATAGTGTCTTTCATACATCGGCGCGCAGGCCGGCCAAACATGAATATGAAAAACAAAACTAAATCTTCAGCCTTCATGGGCTAGCGCTGCAACTTGGGCTTTAGCCTGCTATTTGCCGCTCGGCTCCGCAGCAGCACCTGTAAGAAGCAATCCACCGAAGAGGTGGCAATTTACACGAGTAACCGGTCAGCAATGCTGACCAAATTATAACGACCCCGCCCCGCAATTGCGGGACGGCGGTGCTCCTTCCCTGCATAACAACTAACATAGCAATATATAAATCTATATAACTATTCGCCACAAGTGTCGGCACGCACGGCCGTACACCCCGTGCTCTCAGGGCACTAATTGGTGAATCCGGTCCGGACCCGGTCCGTTCCCGCGATTCCACCGTCGTCTCGTGGACGACAATTCTCGTGAGCAAATAGCCCTTTCAGCCGAAGCCTAGGCCCGTTTCCAGCCCCCCGGGAAGTCCCATGTACTTTAGGTCGCTTCTACCGAGACCACTTGGAATGGGTAGAGTTCCACCCGCCCGTTGCTCACTTCACCACGGCCATTTAGCCATCGGTGCGGGCCAAGTTTCTCCTCATTCCCACAATCGATCAAAACACGCACATAACCCCGTTATGTACCGATTTGCCCTCCAAGGCAACATCGTGGCGGCAATGCGATTCCGCCCAAGCTTTCCGGGTGCGCCTCGAGGTTAATCCCCAAGGATCCCTGTATGCAATCTACCGCGTAGAAATTTCGGAAAACTGATATCATCGGTGCGGAGTCTTCTCTGACCATGCAATGCAACATCACCGATTCGGGCTAAACCCGAATGGGCTTCACACACAATGCCTACGCCCGTACTTCGATTCCGGGCTCTAACAACGGGGACTTTACATATCTACCCGAAGGGATTCCGCTCCTCAACGCTTACTCGCGAGAGGGGGATTTCCCCATGCAAAGGAAGAAGGGCGACTACACATGCCCTATGAAGAGGATCGTTACCCTCGTAGATTTTCGCGCGCCCGTCATGAAGAAGTAGACGGTTGAAAAGCTTCGCCTCGCTCTTGCCGTCGAGGATCCGGTCTCGGATCGAGATTCGGTGCTCCGGTGCTCCGCCGGCGGCCGGATCTCCTCTTCTCCTTCCTTGCTCTCCCTTCTCTCTAAACTTTTAGAAAGAGAGTCTAGGGTTTGAAATGAGGGTTTAGAACCCTTCAACCCTAAATTAAATGTTTGGGCGGACCATCCTAGGCCGTTAGATGAGATTTGATGGAAAATCGGACGGCCACGGAGTCATTTTACGGATCCTGCACCCGTCCGCACGACCAGTGGCGCACGGTCAGTGGTCGTGCGCCCTATGTCAGTGATCGTGCGTTTTCGTTAAACAGGGATTTGGCATTATATTTTCTTTATGCACGACCAGTGGCGCACGGTCAGTGGTCGTGCGCCCTGTGGTCAGTGATCGTGCGCTAAGGGAAAAACTGCACAGTTCAACGCCCTTCCGCCGACGGTTACTCTACCGCGAGGCGTTAACTCCCACCGACTCCAGGACTGAACATGGGGTGTTACAGATATCACTTCATCCGGGAACATGTGGAGCAAGGGGATGTGGATCTGCAGTACGTGCCAACAGATCGACAAGTTGCAGACATTTTCACAAAACCATTGGACGAGACCAAGTTTAATTTCTTCAAAACTGAACTTGGGATGCTGAACAGAGAAGGATAGACCAAAAGAGATCATTTCAAAGCTCAAGAATCGAGGATACTGCAAAAAGGTCAGAAATTTCTCAAGTGGAAGATAGTTCTCGAGAAATACAGTCACTTCTCGAAAAGTACATAACTAGTTCTCAAAAACTTAAGACCACTTCTCGAGAACGAAAGCTCTGTCTCTCGAGAAGTACAGAAGTTCTCGAAAACAAGAAATATACTTCTCGAGAACTATACCATGTCTCTCGAGAACTAACCCTACCTCTCGAGAAGTTACCCGCCTTTTTTTTATTTCTATTCATTTCTTCTGTTTCAAAAATCGCTTGATTTCTGCCTTAATCCAAGGGTTATTTTAGATTAATAAGACACCTAATCAACATTACTAGGGTTATATATATATATAACTTTAGAAATCTCAAATAAACCTACATTTCAAAATCCATTCTCTTGAAAACTCTTCGTCTTCCGCCGACAAGAACTTCGACACCGCCACATTCTCGCGCTTCGTCCATCGCCGTCGTCAGTCTAAATGGCTCAGCAGTTTAGAATCGGAGTCGGCAGTGAATTTATGGTCGCCGGGATAGCAGATATTTCAGACGATTTCAAGAATTTGCTTCTTCTGTTAGAAACTGCAGGTTTGACATTTGTTCTTTCAAAACCTTGTAAGATTCTATTTCCAGAAGTAGAGGAGTTCTATAGAAATGTCAAGATAAGGAAGAATAGCATTGTACTGAAATCTAAAGTCAAGGGAGTTACGATTAAATTGAGCTCGACCATAGTGTCCAGACTTCTAAGATTGCCTACTGTAGATGATGATGAGGATGAATTGACAGAAGATGACAATGCCAGAGCCTGCTATTTCTGTGGAGTTCTAGTGGACGTTACCTCTCTAAGGAGAACTGTTCTGAATGATGTTAGCAAACTCCTAGTGGATATAGTTGGAAAAATTCTTTGGTGCAGGACAGGGTCCATAGGTTCATAACAAATGACCAATTCAATGTCATGGCAGCCATAATCTGCATGAAGAAATTTCCATATGGTTTGATGATTTTTGACATGATCAGAGATAACATTAAAGAACCAAAGTTTGTCAGGATAATCTCCTTGATGTTGTATGAGATTGATCCAGTGGTCTTCAAGACTTCAAAAGGTACTCCAATACATCACTTGAAGAAGATCTCCTTAGCTTCCATTAAAAGGTGGGAGTTAAAACTAAAGAATCCAAAGCAGATAGCTAAAGAGCTTGCAGCCCCTGCTTCATAGGTCAGTACCCCATCTCCCTCCTCTTATAAGGTTGTTGAACCATCTGGTGCAGCAACTGAGGGGGAGCCTGCTTCCTCTGTTCATTTTGACAGATTTCCATCTCCTCCTCCAGCCAGATATCCAATCAGAAGTACAGCCAGATCACCAGCAAGTTCACCCATCAGAAGTCCTGTCAGAAGCCCAATAAGATCTCCAGACAAGTCCCCAGTGGCAATTATTTCAGATGAGACATTCTCAAATGAGCAAGCTCAGAAAACCATTAACTCTACTACAGCAGATAGAGAAAGTATGATAAAAGAGCTTACCTTAGATGAACCTCTTCCTCCCCTACACAAAGAAACTGCTGAAGAACCTTCAAAGGATCCATCTCCAGATCCTTCTCCAGCTCCTTCTCCATCTCTAGAACCTTCTCCAAGGGAAACTCCTTTACCTTCTCCAAGAAAAGAATCACCTCCACCAGAGACCATCATTCTCTCAGGAGAGGATGAGCCTGAACCAGAGGAAGCTGAAGCTCCTCTAAAGAAACTTGATTTCTCTATCCATTCCCTACTTTGTGAGGAAAGTAATATATTTCCTCATACTACCAGAGCCAACAGTTTTGTAGTAGTTTATGAGATCCCTCCATGGGTAGTTCCTCATCCTCCTCTAATTACCCCTCCTGATATCATTCTTGTTGCTGCTGCAACCCCTATAAATTCAGACATTCTAAGTAAGCTTGAAGTCATGTTGGCAGAATACATGAAATATTTTGATGATTCTCTAAAGGTGGTCCAAGACAAAGTCACTGCTCTAGAAAAAAAGATGAGAAGAGGATTTGCAGAAATCTAGCACAACACAGACTCCCTCAAAGAATTGTTTCAGATTGGTGGAAAAGCTATAGATCACACCATTACTAGTTTTGGTCAGGTAATGGACCAATCTGTAACTCTTGCCAACAACCAGATCCAGTTAGAGAAGAAAGCCCAAGAATATGTTATGAAAATCTGTGAAGAAGTGGGAACCTTCAAGGAAGATGCCATAGAAAAGCTATGTGCAGGATTCAGAAAGGGGGAGAGACTGGTGAAAGAACATGTGGAAAAGCTTCTGGATAAGTTTACTACTACTGCAAACACAGCTTGGTCTGACAAGATATCTGAAATCAATAAGAATGTTTTAGAGCAAATTCAGTCTGTTAAATTTCATACCTATGACACCTCAGTCTGGATGCACAACCAAATATTCCCTGAATTTCAGGTTGATCCTAAAATCATTCCTAATAACCTGAACCCTCTTGTTGAAGGACAGTCAAGCAAGATGCCTGCTCAGATGCAGCATCAAATGTCATTCTTTTCTCCAAGGCCGGAAGATCAAAATCTCATCCTGCTTCTTATGACCAAGTATGGGATGATATTATTCCTCAAGGTTTACCTGAGATCAACACTTCTAAGAAGAGGAAGTATGGGGAAGGCCCTTCTGCTAGCAAAAGTGTTCCTAAGCCAAACACATAGAAAAGAAAATCACAAGAATTTGCTGAAGTCTGGAGTCCTACCTCCAAAGCCTTAATTCTTGATACTCTCAAATTAGTTATGGACTACAATGAAAATAGGAATCTCCACTACAACTCCTCTGAGTGGGAACTCTATGAGAAGTCCATGACTAAAAGGAGAATATATGACAGAGAGTATGGCAAGAACAATCCTAAGGCTCCTCCAAAACCTCCAAGATACTACCCCAAGCCTTTCAGCTACCAGAGGAGATAACAAGAGAAGCATGACAGAAAACATCAGAGCTAGGAATGATTTTTTGTTGATATTTGTTTTTGAGACTATGGATGAGATGAAATGAATGTTGAATGTGAAATCTAAAATATTATATATATACAATTTCTAGTTTTGCTAATTGTGTGTTTAATTTTTCTATCTTGCATTTAAATTCTATTTCTTCATTTACAGTTCTCTCTTTATTGGTATAATTCACCTTAGTGTAGAGGGTTCTGACTTCTACAAATAGGGAGAGATTGTTGGGTATTGTATCCACAATAACCCAGATTTGCATGAAGTCACCCTTGAACTAAGATGAATTAAGTTGTATTTGATATCCTTGTTTGAGTTGTGTTTGCAGATAATCATTGCTAAGTGTAGACCAATGTCAGTCTATAGTGGGTCATGAACATAGGACTATACAGTGTAATCCCTCACTGTGTGATCCAAGGTATTGACTCATGTGTAGCCTCTCAATTGGGATACACTTCATATTCAAGCACTTGGACCATGGAATGAAGATTGGATTCTTAAAGAGTAGAGAAAATTTTCTAAGTCCAAAATTTCTCTAAGTCTACTTCTCGAGAAGTCCATTATATTTCTTGATAAGTAGAGTTAGCTGTATTCGAGAAGTTCACTTAATTCTCGAAAAGCCTAGACTAGTTCTCGAGAAACATCATTATAGTTCTCGAGAAGCTTAGTCTAAGTTCTCGAGAAGTCGCTGCCTATACTTCTCGAGTAGCCAGAGAAAGCCGTGAAAATCTTCTAAGTCCTTCTATCGAGAAGCTGATTATAGTTCTTGAGAACTAAGCTTTTAGTTCTCGAGAAGTCAGCGTAGTTTTCGAGTATAAGTTTTAGCTCTCGAGTAATATTACTCTAGTTCTCGAGAAGCGTAATTTAGTTCTTGAGTTGACTCAACGCCTATCTCTCGAGTACTATCTTAAGTCTAGAAAGCATAGCTCTCGAGAACTCAGCCTTGTTCTTGAGAACTCATTCATACTTCTCGAGAACTGCAGTTCATTTTTCAGAAAAATTTACTTAAGTCCAGATCGACAGGATTTTCAAATGACTTGACGTGATTGGTCCACGTGTCATCATTAATGTTAATTCTAACCGTTAAGGGAAATCCTATATAATGTCTTTTCATCAAGACTAACCCTAAGCGGAATCCATACCTTTTCTATTATTCTGAATCGACCGTCTCTCTCCAAGAACGAAATTTTAGAAGTCGACGCCACCGCTCAACGTGAAGATCGACACATCTGTTTTCGATCAAGTTAGACTTGTTGTTCAAGGAATCTTCATCTTATCCTTGATTGAGTAGGTCCAAAGTTTTCTCAGATCAGATCTACCAAGTCTTCTTCAACAAATTTCTGAAAAAACCGCATAGTTCAAGAAGAAGACCTAGAGTTAAATTTTTCCAGATCTGAGACAAATCTCTGTTTGTATTTTAAATCTCTTTGTAAATTTTGTAGGAGATTAATCTCCGAGTTGTAGGAAGTTTTCATCTTCCGAGTGTAGATCCATTTGGATCGAGATTGTAGGAACTTAGTTCCGAGACGTAGGATTGGTTTTCAATCCGAGATAGTGGAGTACACGGATCTAGTGATTTACTAGATCGGTGAGGGAAAGTGGACATACCCAAGGTTGGGGAACAACTATAAATTTTATTGTCATCTGTGATTGCTTGATTGTTTGTGCAAGTTGTTTAAAATTTTTTATTCTGCAAATAGATGCACAATTGACCTATTCACCCCCCTCTAGGTGATTTAGGTAGACAACTTAACTCTTTCAGTAGAGTTTGAGGGGGAGATTCACACTAAACTCCCTACTCAAGGTACAGTCTATGACATTGACTCCTCTAAGTCTGAGGAAGAGAATGTTGTTGATGATAACAATGCCAATAAACATTCTTCAGAGTTTGAAAAACCGGACTCAAATGCAAGAGAAGATCTCAGGCAAATGCAACAACCAGTCTGTGATGAAGGAACATCAAATCAAGCTGATCAGATATAAGGAATCTTCCTAGCTCAACTGAAAGGGTTGTTAGATGATCAAAGGAGGCAAATAGAGAACTTTATGGATTACTCCATCAAGAATCTCAGGAATGATTTGTCAATAGAGATAAAATCCATCAAATTTGAAGTGAGTCTACTAAAAGCCCAAATAATGGCATTCTTCCATAGGGTTGCACCTGCAGTTACATTTATTAAGAGCAAGCTGGCTGAAATCAGCATTATCTAGACTAAGATCGTGGAAAATACGACTATTACTTCCAACAACATGCTAGCAATCCACAATGCACAGAAGGAATTGATGGACATAAACAAAACTATTCTTGAAAAAAGAATGGATTCTTGCGTCTAGATGATCACTTGCTCAAATTCAAGAACCATGTCACCCTTAGTATTAACCATCTGGATTGTCAGTTGGCAAAGGCTTGCACCTCCCTGACCAAAGATGTATCGAAAGAAGTCAAAAGGGGGAGAAGAAGTGATCAGGACTAACACTGAAAATGCAGTTTGGTCTACAAATGTAATCAGAGGATCCTTTAGTCTTGAACAGATAACATATGATAACATCCCCGATTTTCCTGACCAGATTAATCAAGCACTGCAAGATGGGAATCAGTATGGTACCCAATATAATGATCAGTATGCAGAGAAGTATGATACTCAATAGTATGCTATTCAAAATGATGCACAGTGGGTTGAACCTTCTACTGCAGCTGAATTTCCTACATTCGGCCCCACTGTTGACTAAATGATGAGAGCTAAAGGAAAGTCTCTTGCTGAGGAAGAGGAGGTGTCAGGTCAATTAAGAAAAGGTACTGGGAGGAATTGGAGACCAGGCCAGATTTTGAACAGTGGAGTCCTCAATCCAGGACTATCATTCTGTTTGTTTGGGACCAAGTCAAGTCAAAGAAAACTAAGAGGGGAAAGCTTTACAGCTCCCTGGAATGGGTCAAGCTTGATAAGAATGAAGAGGACAGAAGAAAGTTCAAAAGTGACAAGAGGTTAGGCAAACTGCTAACAGATGTTGTGGATCCCAGCAAGTACTTCCCAAAGCTATATAACTATTTTGAGAGGCAAAGGGAAAAGGAAAGAGATAAAGTAAAAGCTGCCAAGAAGCCTAGCATGGGCATTGTAATAAGATAACCTGAAATTTAGAAATTTTTCTTGTTTTACTTAAGAGCTGCAGGAATTGTATTTTGTTTTATGCACACTACCAAAATATTAATCCTTCTATTAATGAAAATCATATTTCTGGTTGTGTATAATTAATCTCATATTTCGACTGAAATATAATATCTGCTGTATATATGTTAGTGTATATCATTTTTTAAGGTTTTGAATTCTTCAAATAGGGGGAGATTGTTGGGTCCATTGATCTCAATGTCCTAGATTTGAAGAAGGTCTACATGACATTGGTATACACATGTTTGTATCTGATGCATGTTATAAGTTCTATATATGCAGGGGCTCTTTGTTACTTTGATTAGATAGGTTATCCAAGTGACAATGACAGGAGCACAAAAGACAGGATGCCGACAATGCTGAAATTTGTCTAAGTCCAGATACGTTGAGTGAAGGCAGTTCATTCAACACCAGATGGCCTTAAGCGTTGAGTAAAGACTAGACAGTCAAAGCCTCGGCATTGTCAAGGCAGAAATCTGGTTAAGTGAAGGCAGTTCACTCAACGCCTAGAGCCAGAAGAATTGAGAAAAGCTCAAGCAGTCAAAGCACTAGAGAATCTGCCAAGAAATTTTGCTAAATCCAGAAGCATTGAGTGAAGGTAATTCACTCAACGCCATGCAAAGAAAGCGTCAATAGATCATAGTTTAGTCAGAGCTGCTATATTATTTGATATATAATTCTGTCTATGGACAGAAGCGTTGAGTGATGTCAACTCACTCAATGCTTATTCAACAAAAAAACTATCTAAGGACAGAAGCGTTTAGTGAAGGCAGTTCACTCAACGCCTCTTCAATTAAACATGCAAAGACTGAAAGCATTGAGTAAAGACAAATCACTCAACGCCTTCATATAGAGAAAATCAGCTAAGTCTACATGCGTTGAGTGATAAAGGGTCACTCAACGCCTATTCAATTATACTGCAGGAGTCAATATTCGTTGAGTGATGACTGACCACTCAATGCCTGAAGATGCAGAAATCTGCCCAAGTGTTTTGGCGCTGAGTGACAAGGCTTCACTCAACGCCTATGCAGAATTGTGATTTTGGCTAAGTCTATAGGTGTTGTGTCATGATGGCGTCAGCAGTAATTCAAAATGTTGCAGGAACTGAACAGTAGATGACAAATGGTGTTGCTTGCCTATTGTACTGCATTTAATGCAAAAGACTTGTTGTAGCTATCCACTCCTGGTGGTCCCATTGCTCAAAGAACCATTGGATGGCGGAATAAAAAAGGAAGACATTAAGGAAGAAAGAATCAACTTTTAGACCGGGACTTTTTGCAGAAGAACTGAACTTCATCTTCTTCCTCTCGATCTAGTTGCAGAGCTTGAATGAGTTGTTCATTTTGTTGATCTGAAAGTTCTAGAAAGTTAGTTGTTGACCAATTCAACTTCAATAGCAAGTTCAGAGAGCTTACTCTCTAAGGTAGAAGAAGCAACAAAGCAAGCACTTGTTGCAGTGACTTCATAGCTTCAGCTGGCCTAATCTTGAAGATACATTCTTGGAGTTGTGAAGGAAGAAGGACTGAGTTCTCTCAATTCAGAAAGAGGAAGACATAGAGATCATCTCTCTGGTGTCCTTCATAATCAACATACAACATTCCCATTGTAGGATCTCTCAGAAGAACTGAGCTATAGGGCCTTTGGGCCTGAGTTGTAGGATTCCAGTTGGGTATCTGAGTGATAGGATTCTTGTGTGGATTTGAGGTAGGGCAAAGTCCCTGAGTTATAAGAGGTTTATCCTCTAAGGTAGGATCCAGTGATTGGAACTTAGTGTAAGGCTTTCCTCCAAGCCTGAGTGTAGGACTTTGCCTAAAGTCTGAGGTATGTACTCTAGTGCAGATTAATGAGTTGTAGGAGATTACATCTCTGAGTGTAGGGCCTTGGGCTTGAGTGTAGGACTTGGAGGAGTCTTAAAAATCCTAAGGGATTTGTGTTGTAAGCTCTTAGAGCCGAGTTTGGAGGAGTTGGTCTTGTCTAGCAAGTTGTTAGAAAGGTGGGAGGGACTGTGGATGTATACCTACTCTAGGGAACCACTATAAATCTTTTGTGTGCTGATTGTGTGTTCTTGAAAGAAAACTTAAACTAATCACAACTCACCAAAGACAAAGGTAACCACTAAAACAAAGAAAAACCTATTCACCCCCCCCCCCTCTAGGTGTTTAGTTACTCTTGAATCTAAAGACTTTCAGGCATCATTCCTTCGAAGGATGGAACACCCTCACATCCCCCACACTACAAGGAATCTCTCACCAAGTGCAAGGCAGAGCACAACATTGCGCTCATCCTCCCACGACGGACCAACCTACAAATCAGGTTAGGGTGCAGACGACATCCTCCTCCTTCAGCCGTGTCAACTCGGCCTTACCTCAAATGGCTCTTCCTCAGTGAGAATGGGCACCAAGTCCTCCTATGATTCCTCACAAGAGCAAGACCTAGGACCTCTGGCGTCTCCTAAGCAAACGGGCCCTATGAAAAAAGCAAACCTCGAGTCCTTTTACTTGTCTAGACAGAAGCAAGATGCAAATCCTTCTCCGGATTCCTCCATAGGACGGACCATAAATCAACCAGCATCATCTAATAAGAGCGAACTATGAATTCGTCTACACCGTCAGAGAAAGGGGGTAGATGACCTTACTCATCACTCTCAAGCGACAAGCCCCAGACGCTAATGCTCAGTGGTAGTATTCAAGGGCAGTGCGTAATAAGCAAGGAGTGTGAAGTGCAAGATACTGTTGGATCACCACAATATACAAAGCTCGAAACAGGAGAATGTCTCCACGGCAGCTAAATGCACCAAAGTACGACCCGACGTTAGGTAATGCCCACCACCATTGTTGTGAAAGTAATGCATGAGTTAACAGCTACCAAAATCTATCGCTTAAACGTCAACTACAGTGTCTCCACCTCACAAAGCTAACACTGAGTCATGACAAGACACCAACACTCCTGCAAAGTGCCACAAATGAAAAGTAATTTGCCAAGCAAAGAATCACGACCCCAAGGCAAAAAGTTCAAAGTAAAAAAAAATTGTCTCAGCGCTTTACGGATCATAGCCAACAAAAATTTGGGGCATTTGATGGGGTTCCTCCGCGAAAATTTACAAGTCAAACCGGTATGATATCGACCAGAATACTCAAGCAGTGCAACCCGGCCGAGTGAGCCGCATGCAATACGAGCTCGCTCAATAGGATACAAAATCACCTCAAAAGAGGAAAAGAACTGAGCGCACGACCCGAATACACAACACGCACAGTGCACGCGCGCACCTCCCGCATAAAGAACGGGTGCGTGTTGCGTGGGTGGTTGCTACAAATGCGCACACAGTAGTGCGCGCAGTCGCGCATGTGCCCGTTGAGCATGGACATCGTGTGTGGTCCTCACGCAGGCACGCGCTCCACCTATTCACTCATGCGCCTCCCCTTACGTTTGTGCCCCTTGCGCGCGCACACACTCCCAGAAAACTATAAATAGGCTTTCAGGCCTTCATTTGAGGACAAACTACACTAGAGGCTTGAAAGAGCTTTGAGGTTTTCCGACAAGGATGTAGGACTTAGATTGTTTCTCTGCTTGAAATTTGCTCTGCTCCATCCCTAGGTCGCTTAGCGCTCAATGCTCAACGCTCATCGCATATCGCTCATGTGGAAGCATTTGTGAGCGCAAGAGAAAACATCAAAAGAGCACTTTCTTGGATGCTCCCCTTCAAGCTACGCTAGTGCTCTCATCCAAGTTCTGAGCACTTAGCCAATTTTTCGCTTCGAAAGAAGGCATAGAGGAACACTCCGGTGGACGCTCTCGTCAGAGTTTCGTGGACTTAGTTTCTTTTTCACTTTTTTTCACTTCAAGCTTGTAATAGAGAGGTGGCCTATGACCCTCCGAGAAAACTCCCGACACTTGTAAACGCAAAGATAAAAAGTGGATTTCGACATGACACAGATCTGTGCACGTGATTTTTCACCCTTTCCGGGTTTTCCACGGTAAAAAAAAAGTATCTTGTCATTGCTACTTGATATTCCATGACTGTTTGCGGGTCCGATCCAACTCCGAGTTATGACGTTCTGATTCTCCGAGACCGGTGGAAAACCGGACCCTAACCCCTATATTTGATAATTATAAATATTTTAACAACGACATTTTTTTAATACTGTGTATATAGTCATGGGTATAAAGCCCAATCGGGCAGGCCTGGTACCGGGCCCAACGGGCCAGGGCTTTAGTCAACCGGGTCGAGCCTGGGCTTCCTTAAACCAGGCTTGGGCCCCTGCCCCGGGAAGGGCCCTGATCCGACCCTTAGGGCCGGGCCGGACTCAGGCCTTGCTTTTTTAAAAAAATTATAATTATTGAATTACTTTAAAAAAATTAATACATTAAATATTTATAATTATTATTTTATTATGATAATAAAAAAATTCTCTCACATGGAGAAGAAAAATGAAATTTTATTAATATTAAATAATATTTACAATTTAAATTAATTGAAAAAAATGAAATTTATTATCATTATTAATTTTAGATAAAGAAAATTACAATATTCATTAAATTAACAAAACACAAAAAATATAGTTTTAATCGGTCATGTGATGAATGTGGAACGTATTTAATCGTCTCTTAAATTTATTGTGTCCATCTCGTCTTCTATCCCCTCCGAGCTATCCTCTAATGTTGTAATGTGCTGCTTCCTCTTCATAGAATCCAAATAGTCCTTGTAGCAGATGCATATTTCCAGAGATTATTTGTTGAGCCGGCTCCTCTGCTCGTTTAAAACTCTGCCACTAATAAAAAAAACGGACTCTGAAGCTACCGTACTAGCTTGGATTGTTAGTAAATCACAGGTCATATAAGCCAAAATAAGATATATATTAACTTTACGTTTCCATAATTTTAGGAGATCGGAGTTTTCAATCTCCTTCGTGCTCATAAAATCATGGAATTTTTTTTAGTGTAAAATCCTAATTCATTTAAACTACTAGATGCGCGCTCTTTTTTCCTGACAGCTAATTCTAAAATTTTATTTTTAAAAGTATCCTTTATTTTTGATTGCGATATTTCTTCACGAGACCGTGAGTCGTATAAGTTATCATAATAATTATAACACTCGGTAAAAAGAGAAGTAAATTTTGGAGTACTAACATTATCATAATCATCAAAATTTAAATTTATATTTATATTTGTATTGATTTCATCTATCAAATTTTTTACGACGTCTACACCGAATAACAGATTAAAGCGGCGGCACATGAAAACATTACAAACGTTTTTCTATAATGTTTTAGAAATTTTTCTTCCATTATCTCAATTAATGGAAGTCATCTAGCATGTTGCTTATAATAATTAAATTTTTGTGCATTATTTATAAAATTTTCAATTACTAGTGAGTTAGTCGGATAATACACGCCGGATAAAAAAACATTCGAACTATAAAAACATTTTAATAAATCCATAAAATTTGTTAATATGTTACAATCGGCATCGGTCAAATCATGATTATGTATCATATTATAATATTCCATAAGAAGTTATTTTTGTTGAAATGCTCTTTTTAACATTTTATATGTTGAGTTTCATCTAATAGTCATATCAAATTGAGATTTCAAATATTTTTTACCCTGTGCGTTTATAAAAATTTTAAAATTCTGAGATCGTTGTCTAGAACTATAAATAACTTTAAACATTAGACGAATTTTTTCAATATAAGGTTTCATGACGGCTAAACTATCTTGCACCACTATATTTAAAACGTGACGAACACACCGAGTGTGAAAAAACGCACCGCTTAACACTGGTTTTAAATTGTGTTTTAACCAATCAATAGTTACGGTATTATTAGAGGCGTTATCAAAAAAATACTCATCATTTTATCTTTTAATTTAAATTCTCGCACACATTTCATAATTACATTATATATAGTTTTACTTGTGTGTGGATTTTCAAAACCTTCAAAATATATTACGCGCTTATTTAGCCTCCATGAAACGGGATCGATCCAATGACACATGATACATATATACGATAATCTTACATTTATGTTACTGCCCCAAACGTCACTCGTTACACTTACACGACCCTCGAAAGTTTCAAAAAAACTTATTAACGATTGTTTTGATTCTAAATAGGCTTTAATGGCGTCACGTCTAGGAGAAGCTATACTTACCTGTTAATATTTTGGCTGAAGCCCTCCATGTATGTATTTCATCGCATCCTCGTTGTCGTAGTGGTTGAATAATAACTCATGTTTGATGACATGTTTCATCTGCAGGTCTCGTTGGCGAAGTTGATCGTATGTCCAAATTTGTCCTGCTCCTAAAATTTGGGTTTAGCTGAACTCGGGAGCTTGTTTTGAAATGTAAGACTTAAGGTGTTTTGATAATGTCAATTTGCTCGTCAGTGTCACCATCTTCGATCATAATATGCATCGCGTCTAGAATTCAACGCAAACTTTAACCTTATCGAAATGCTCACAAACTGTCGTCTTACGATTGTGCTCCACCACTACAGGCGTACTTTGAGTAGCCGACCCTAGCGTTGAGGGGGACAATGTCATGCTAGCATTGAGGAGGACGACCCTGGCATTGAGAGAGAGAGAGTGGGAGGGAGGGAGAGTGAGTGGGATGGAAAATGAGAGAGAGTGAGAGTGAGTGGGATGGAAAATGAGAGAGAGTGAGTGGGAGAGAGAGGGGGCGGGTTGGGTCGGGTTCGGGATTGAGCGAATGAGAGAGAGTGAGAGAGAGGGGGATTTTATATAAAAAAAGGTTTTTTTTAATTAGAGCCTAGGGCCTAGGCTGGCCAGCCTAGTCCCTTGGCTCTGACTGTTGTACAGCAGTACAACAGCCCTGATGTATAGCAGTGATGTGGCCAGCAGCCAACTGGGCTTGCTGGCTGCTGGCCTGCTGCTAACGGCCCTTATAAGAGTCGTTAGCATCTAACGGCTCTTAGCCGACCTGAAAATCGGGTTTTGCCCGGCACGGCCCGGGCACTATCGCTATATCTGAGCCCTGTAAGGGTCCTGGGCCCGGACAAGGCCCTGACCGGGCTTTTCTTGGGTCGGGCCTAGAGGGGCTTTTACCGGGCCGGGCTCGGGCCCATGGGCGGAATTATCCCTGGGCACGGTAGGGCACGTGCCCGACCGGTTTTTTTATCACTAAATTAGGTTTCATTTCTCCCACTCCCTGCTCCTCCTGCTCCCGATCCAGTCGCCGCTCCCGGCTCCCGATTCTGTCGCCGCTCCCTGCTCCTGCTCCGGCTCCCGTTGCCGCTACCTGCTCCGGCTCCGGCTCCCGTCGCAGCTACCAGCTCCGGCTCCGGCTCCCGTGACCGTCGGTACTTCTTCTTCTTCTGTGAAATCAGTGCTCTTCTTCTTCTGTGAAATCAGTCTTCTTCTTCTTCTTCTGTAATTAAATAAGTCATCTTCTTCTTCTGTGAAATCAGACTTCTCCTCTGTGAAATCAGTCCCCTTCTTCTTCTGCTGCTGTGAAATCAGTCATCTTCTTCAATGTGAAATCAGTCCTCATCTTCAATGTGAAATCAGTCAAGATTTCTGCGAAATCTGGACTGATTTCACTTAGATTGTGCCCGTGCGACTTCAAAATCATAGTTCCGTCACTGCTCGGGCCGGCCCATTGGGCCCAAACCTTTTGCTTACCACTGTGTATATATATATATAGATATATCATATACGGGCATCTAAATATACGGGCATGCGGGCCTCAATACGATATATTGGGGGTCGGGGAGTGTTGTGACGGCGGAGGTCGAGGTTTGCGGGACGTGGGGGTTCGATGCGGCGGAAGGCGGCGAAGCCAGTGCATGCCGGCTTCGATACGGCGGAGGTCGGCAAGTGGAGGCTGGCAGGCTTCATTTCATACGGCAGCCGACCTTCGATAACGCTTCAAATTCCAAGGGATTCTAGTTTCCTGTGATGTTTATCTTCTTCCCGCTCTCCAACAACAGAGATCGAAAAGCCTTGTTGTTCTTCACCGATCTACATCAGCTGGACTGTAAGGTCAGTAATCTCGGGCAAAAGAAGAGTAGGACTCTAAAATACCGTCTTGTTGTTCTTGACCGATCAAAAATCCCTAGGAATTCTAGTTTCCTCGCATGCATTTTGTTGTAAATTAAGCAAATTCATGGTGATTCATGTCATGAATCACCTTTGCTAAGAAAAATGTCCTGTAAATGTTTTGTTTACTAATCTTCCCTATATGTTTTGTTCATATAGCAACCGGCGGCGAGCTTCTGTTCTGCGTTGGGGTTTGCAGTAAGGGTATTCTCAAACAATTTTTTTTGTTCGCAACTTTTGAACAAATTCTTGATATCTCAAACAATTTCAGATTTGACATTCATGTTCTAAATTTTTTCTGCGGGATATTCTGTTTTTTTTCTGCAGGCTCTCATTTTTTTTTACCCATTGGTGGCTGGCAGCTGGCAGCTGGGGGCTCGCCGGCCACCGGCCGCCATGGATTTGCCGACGAGCACGACGGTTAATTCAGGGAGGTCGTTGGTCGGCGAGCCCACAGCCTCCCACCGTTGCTAAGTAAAGAAATAATTTTTTCCTGCGCTACCTATTCTCAGAGGAAGGAGCGCGGGTAGCACAAGAATCCCACGATCTGTTGGTGTAATTTTGGAGTTTGACCGAAGTCAATGACAGTGATTATGTTTATATATATAATAATATAAATGGATATATATAAGTATATTAATATTAAAATATGAAAAGGTGGAGACTTGGTAATGGCGGAAGTGGCGTGAATTCATGAATGACTTTTCTCTCTCTATCCCACGTGGCGCTTTATAATAGGTTGCTTTTACCTATAAATTGGCATGCATTGAGACGGAAATAAGTGTGTGTGGAAGCAGCAGCAGCGGGTATTAATTTCTGCGGACAGAAATTTGCGGACTCCTCATCTCGGCATCCCCTCAGCGGACTGTAAAAGAGCAAGTGAAATTAATTGCATGCTTGCAATTAATTGTGAACTGAAGTTTGCGGACAAAACAAATAATCTTGTGAACTGAAGTTTCCAGGATTTGCACCTTGGCAAACAGCTTTTTGCGAACAACATTTTGCGGACAGCAATTTCAAAAGCTGCGAACAACTTTTGGTGAAGTCACTTTGCGAACCGACCTTAACAGTTACGCGTTTAGAAGTATCTAGAAGTGAAGTTTGTAATATCCGAGTTTGGGTAGTGTGCTTGTATTGAGTTGTACCTTGTGAATCGATTTTGTATTTTATTTGTAACATCTTGTTGGTTTAATATACAAGTTGTTTGCTCTCATTCTCTTGTGTGGTGCCTACTTTATCGCTTCCAACAGTGGTATCAGAGCGAGGTTGCGAACCTTGGTAGTAACTCAGAAGAGTTAAAGAGAAAGAAGCAATGGAGATGGTAAATGCTATGCCGGGTCAAGTTCCTAAGTTGACGAAGACGAACTATGGGAATTGGAGCATCTAGATGAGAGTGTTGCTAGCATCGAAGGAGTTATGGGAGATAGTTGAGGATGGATATGAAGAGCAAACTGCTGAAGCAGAGGCGGCGTTGACCAACGCGCAGAGGACAGCACTGCGAGAGACAAGGAAGAGAGACAAGAAGGCCCTATTCCTATTATACCAAGGCGTCGATGAGGCGACCTTTGAGAAGATCTCGGATGCGGAGACATCGAGGGAAGCATGGGAGATACTGCAACACTCCATGCAAGGTGTGGAAAAGGCCAAGAAGGTGAAGTTGCAGTCCCTTAGGGCCGAGTATGAAGTGTTGAAGATGCAGGGTGCCGAGAAAGTTGGTGACTTTGTGACCCGTCTGCGGACGCTTACAAATGAAATGAAGCGCAATGGAGAGACGATAGACGATGTGAGCCTTATGGAGAAGCTCCTATGATCTATGTCAAGGAAGTTCCGTCATGTGGTGGTGGCGATCGAAGAATCGAAGGACCTCACCCAGATGACCGTGGATGAGCTCGTCGGGTCTCTACAAGCCCATGAGTATCGAATGCTGCAGGATGATGAGGAGTCAAGTAGCTTGGGGAAAGCACTTCAGACTCAATTAAATTTTGGAGAGAGCTCTGGAAGAGGAGGAGGCCAGCGAGGTCGAGGCTATCGAGGTAGAGGTAGAGGAAGAAGAGGAGGAAGAGATCAAGGGAGAACTCAGAACCATCAGAGAGAGGCGGAGCGACCTCAAGGAGGATGGCAAGAAGGAAGAGGAAGAGGAAGAGGCCGAGGAAGAGGCCGAGGAGACATGCCCCAAATACAGTGTTACAATTGTAACAAGTTTGGACACATGAGCTATGACTGCTGGGCTCCAAGGAAGAGAGAAGAGACCAATCATTATGCAGAAGCTAGCAACACGGGCGGTGACCCAATGATGTTCTTGACCTACAGAGGAGCAGATGAAGGAAGTAGGAATGATGTGTGGTACTTGGACACAGGAGTAAGTAATCACATGTGTGGAGAGAAGGAGATGTTCACAAACCTCGAACCAAGTGGTGGTGAGGTTAGTTTTGGCGATGCTTCGAAAATCTATCTTGAAGGAAAAGGTTTGGTAGTGGTAACGATGAATGGCGAGAAGGTGCACTTGAACGATGTGTTCTACGTGCCGGGTTTGAAGACTAATATCTTAAGCCTTGGACAACTGGTGGAAAGAGGCTACTGTGTGCAGCTGAAGGATGAGTCATTGGCAATGAAGAATCACCAAGGAAGAGAAGTGGTGAAGGTGAAGATGACGGCGAACCGTCTCTTTACGCTGAAGATGGATTCTCAGGAGACGGTGTGTCTCGCAAGGACAAAAGAAGAAGAAGAAGCCTGGTTGTGGCACCATAGGATGGGTCACTTAGGCTTCACTGGCTTGAAGTTGTTATCTCACTCCAGGATGGTGGAAGATCTGCATATGATCTCACCACCGCAGAAGGTCTGTGAGGCATGCACGAAGGGGAAGCAGAAGAGGTTGACGTTTGAAGGAGGCAAGTCCAGAAGGGCAAGGAGACAACTTGAACTAGTTCACTCGGACATTGCTGGTCCGTTTGAGACTACCTCAGTAGGCGGAAGCAAGTACTATATCACCTTCACTGATGACTTCAGTCGAAAGTGTTGGGTGTATTTTTTGAAAGAGAAATCTGAGGCCCTTGACAAGTTCAGGGAGTTCAAGGCGATGGCAGAGAAGGAGAGTGGTCAACCACTGAAGGTGCTGAGAACAGATAGAGGTGGGGAGTACACCTCTAGGCTGTTTGATGGGTTCTAAAGAGAGCACGGGATATCGCATCAGCTGACGGCAGCTTACTCACCACAGCAGAACGGAGTGGCGGAGAGAAAAAATCTTACCATCATGAATATGGCTAGGAGCATGGTGAAGGGCAAAGGTTTGCCGAAGAAGTTCTGGGCGGAAGCTGTGCAATGTGCGGTGTACTTGTTGAACAGGTGCCCGATGAAGAGTGTGAAGTTCATGACCCCGTTCGAAGCATGGTGTGGATGGAAGCCGAGTGTGAAGCACTTGAGGGTCTTTGGGTGTGTGGCTTATGCCCACGTCCCGGACCAGAGGAGGAAGAAGCTGGATGACAAGAGTGAGAAGTGCATCTTCGTAGGCTACGCTCCTATGAGCAAGACTTACAAGTTGTACAACCCAGTGACGGAGAAGGCGGTGATCTCGAGGGATGTTGTGTTTGAAGAAGATAGCTGCTGGAGTTGGTATGAGAAGATAAGAAGCATCAAAGGGATGTTCTTCGATGACGATGAGGAGGAAGGTGGCCATGAAGCTGAAGCTGAGGATGGTGGAGCTGAACCACCATCACCACCGAGCAGAGATTCAGGGGAGCTTCAACTCCATACTCTAGTGGAGTAAGCACCAACAGAAGCGGTTCTAATGGAGCAAGCACTAGCAGGAGCATCTCTGAAGGCTCTCAACCTAGGATGAGAAGGTTGGAGGAGATCTATGAGGAGACGGAGCCGATTCATGCTAACTTTTCTTTATATTATCTTTTAGCAGATTGCGAGCCGTACTCGTATGATGAAGCAGTTCAAGAGAAGACTTGGAGGAAAGCAATGGATGAAGAGATGACATCCATCAAGAGGAATGATACTTGGGAGTTAGTCACTCTGCCTGCAGGTCATAAGCCCATTGGTGTGAAATGGGTGTATAGAGTGAAGAAGAACAAGGATGGAGAAGTGGAGAAGCACAAGGCAAGACTCGTCGCGAAAGGCTACCGACAAGTTCAAGGTGTGGACTACGACGAGGTCTTTGCTCCAGTGGCGCGGATTGATACTATCAGACTGATCATCGCACTAGCAGCTCAGTATAAGTGGAAAATCTGCCAGATGGATGTTAAGTCTGCTTTTCTTAATGGATACTTGGAGGAAGATGTGTATGTCCAGCAGCCTCCTGGATATGAGGTGAAAGATAAAGAGAGGAAGGTCTACAAGTTGAAGAAGGCGATATACGGGTTGAAGCAGACGCCTCGTGTATGGAATGAAAGGATAGACGCATACTTTCAGAAAAATGGGTACATGAAAAGCCCGTATGAGTATGCACTCTACACGAAGGTGGAAAAGAACGGTGATTTCATGGTCGTGTGCTTGTATGTTGACGACATGATATTCACCGGCAACAACCCTCCTATGTTTGAAGAGTTCAAGAAGACGATGAAGAAGGAGTTCGAGATGACTGATCTGGGAGAACTCACTTACTTCTTGGGTATTGAAGTACAACAGAGTGAAGATGGGATCTTCATTTCTCAGAAGAAGTACGCAGAGGAGATTCTGAAGAAGTTTCGGATGGAGAATAGCAAGGCTATCTCTACTCCTGCAGATCCAGGGATGAAGCTGAGGAAGGATTCTAAGGAAGAAGCTGTTGACTCTACGATGTTCAAGAGTCTAGTTGGAAGTCTACGTTACCTGACTTTTACTAGGCCTGATATCATGTATGCGGTTGGAGTGGTCAGTAGATATATGGAGGAGCTGAAGCAAGATCACTTCACAGCAGCAAAGAGGATCTTGAGGTATGTCAACGGCACGAGAGATCATGGTCTGAAGTACTCAACTGCAGAAGAGTTGAAGTTGGTCGGATACTCTGATAGTGATTACGGAGGAGATATGAATGACCGAAAGAGCACTTCCGGATATGCATTTCATGTGGGAACAACTGTGTTCTCGTGGAGTTCGAAGAAGCAAGCTATAATTGCTCTATCGACTTGTGAAGCTGAGTATATTGCTGCGGCAGGTTGTACTTGTCAGGCGATTTGGTTGAGAAATCTCTTGCAAGAGTTGGATCATCCACAGAAGGTTCCTGTGACATTGTATGTTGATAATATGTCTGCAATTCAGCTAGCGAAAAATCTTGTGCTGCATGAGCCAAGCAAGCACATCGAGACAAAGTATCACTTTCTTCGTGAGCAAGTGCAGCAGAAGGTGGTGGAGTTAGTTTACTGCCCCACAGGAGAACAAATAGCAGGCATCTTCACAAAAGCGTTGAAGACAGAGACGTTCTTGAAGTTCAAGAGCAAACTCGGCATGTGCTGCCGTGTTTGAGGGGGAGATTGTTGGTGTAATTTTGGAGTTTGACCGAAGTCCATGACAGTGATTATGTTTATATATATAATAATATAAATGGATATATATAAGTATATTAATATTAAAATATGAAAAGGTGGAGACTTGGTAATGGCGGAAGTGGCGTGAATTCATGAATGACTTTTCTCTCTCTATCCCACGTGGCGCTTTATAATAGGTTGCTTTTACCTATAAATTGGCATGCATTGAGACGGAAATAAGTGTGCGCGGAAGCAGCAGCGGGTATTAATTTCTGCGGACAGAAATTTGCGGACTCCTCATCTCGGCATCCCCTCAGCGGACTGTAAAAGAGCAAGTGAAATTAATTGCATGCTTGCAATTAATTGTGAACTGAAGTTTGCGGACAAAACAAATAATCTTGTGAACTGAAGTTTCCAGGATTTGCACCTTGGCAAACAGCTTGTTGCGAACAACATTTTGCGGACAGCAATTTCAAAAGCTGCGAACAACTTTTGGTGAAGTCACTTTGCGAACCGACCTTAACGGTTACGCGTTTAGAAGTATCTAGAAGTGAAGTTTGTAATATCCGAGTTTGGGTAGTGTGCTTGTGTTGAGTTGTAACTTGTGAATCGATTTTGTATTTTATTTGTAACATCTTGTTGGTTTAATATACAAGTTGTTTGCTCTCATTCTCTTGTGTGGTGCCTACTTTATCGCTTCCAACACGATCAAGCTTTGCAAATGGTGCGTTGAATTGGTTTTTTCTTTCTTTTTTTATTTTTTCGCAACCGTTCGTTCAAAGAATAAACATCCTGGATTTCACCCGCTCCTACTTTATGAAATGTTACGCGTACCGAATTATTATTCTAGGTAGGGTGTGATTCTGCTCCATCGCGATTCTGAATCGGATGGCTCCTATTACCTGCCCGCATGTAATCCCACCCGCATACGTCCCCTATAATATTATATTTATATATATTGGTAATGATAATATAATTTTTTTTTAAATTATCACATTTTTGGTTTTTCTTAATAAAATTTATTTTTTTAATTCAAAAAGTAAAAAGACAAACAAAATAATTAAAATAAAAAATCCAAATAAATTGAAAATGGCGTTGTTAGGTTGGCGGTTGGCCTAATCTTTTGTTAAATAATAGATGAGGCGGTTACCATTCGCGCGGAAAATTTTAAAAATCGTGTCATTAAAATTTAGAATTATAAAATAATTTTTATTTTATTTATTTATTTTGCTTTGATTTTTTAGGATGTGTTTGACGCGACTTATCGTAACTTATTTGCTCCAATGATGTTGGACAAAAATGTCATTGTCATATCAAAATTTTATGCCTCAAACTAGTTTTTTTTTTTAACATTTGTGAAATCAAACATACATTATATGACAATGACATTTTTGTCAAACCTCACAGGAGCAGATAAGTTGTGATAAGTCACGTCAAACGCACCCTTAGGGTCTGTTTGGGAAGGCTTTTCAGAAAGGAGAAGGAGCGGTGGCAAAAGGATGGTAGGAAAAGGAGCTTTTGGAAAATGTCTATTAGAAAAGGAGAACTGTTTGGGTGAACATCTTTTGCAGAGCTTTTCAAAAAGCAGAAACACTTTATAAATCATTTGACAAATCTCCGTTGCGGTAACTTTTTTTATTAAAAATGTGCGTCCGGGGGGAAAAACGCAATTATTTCGCCGGGTAGGTTTTTTCGCCCGGGAGCGAATTTTTCGCCGGGTGGTGGTTTTTCTCGTCCTGGCGTGAATTTTTCGCCCGGGCGCGATACTTTTGCCCGGGGACGATATTTTCGCCTGGGCGCCGATTTTTTGGCCAAACCCTATATTTTCGGTTGGGTCCCAATTTTTCGGCCGGGTGCCATTTTTTCGCACGAACGCAAATTTTTTGAACGGACGCGAATTTTCCGGATGAGCACGAATTTTTTCGGATGACGGCAAATTTTTCGGACTGGCGCAATTTTTTCGGACGGGCACTAATTTTTCGATTAGGCGGGAAAATTTCGCCCGGACGCGAATTTTTTGCACAAAAGAGAATTTTTCGCACGGACGTGATATTTCCGCTCGAAAGCGAAAAAAATACACGACCGGGCAAAAAAGTCACAAACGGGCAAAAAATCACGTCGAGGCGAAAAATTCGCTACCGGGCGAAAGAAATAGTGCCCGGGGGAAAAACTGCTCCCGATAAAAAAAATCGTGCCCGGGAGAAAAAAGTCACGCCCGGGCGAAAAAATCGCGTCCGGGCGAAAAAATCGCGCCCGGGCGGAAAAATCGCGCCCGGGCGGAAAAAATCGCGCCCGGGCGGAAAAATCGCGCCCGGGCGGAAAAATCGCGCCCGGGCGGAAAAATCGCGCCCGGGCGGAAAAATCGCGCCCGGGCGGAAAAATCGCGCCCGGGCGGAAAAATCGCGACCGGGTGAAAAAAATGCCCGCGGGAGAAAAAAACGCCCGCGGGAGAAAAATCACGCGATGTTGAAAAAATCGCGCAGGTGTAAAAAAATCGCGTCCGGGCAAAAAAATCGCGTCGGTGCAAAAAAATCAAGTACAGGCGAAAAAAAGCGCGTCCGGGCAAAAAAATCGCGTCCGGGCAAAAAAATCGGCTCGGGTGAAAAAAATCGTGCAACGACAAAAACTGGCACCCGGATGAAAAAAACGCACCCGAGCGAAAAAATCACGCCGGTCGAAAAAACGGCTCGCGCGAAAAATACACGCTCGGGGGAAAAAAATCATGCACGGGCAAAAAACCGCACTTGGGCGAAAAAAACTCACCCGGGTAAAAAACCGCGCGCTCGAGCAAAAAATTCCAGTCCGGGCGAAAAATGCTAGCTCGGGCGAAAAATCCGCGCCCGGGCGAAAAATTCGCGCCCGGGCGAAAAATTCGCGCCGGGCAAAAAAAACACCCGGGCAAAAAAATTACGCTCGGGAAAAAAATCGCGCCAAGACAAAAAAAATCAAGTTGTAGATTTTTTTAAGAGATAAATTTTTTTGGATGAGAAAGTGCTTTTCGAAAAGGTTGAAAAGTAGGTGATTGTTGGGTATTGCATCCTCAATGTACCTGATTTGAAGAAGCCCCTGTGCAAGCCAAGGTAAATAGACAATGTATTTGATGAAATATTTTTTAGTTTTGCTTGCAGTTATTCCACGCTAAGTACACATCAATGTCAGGGTGCAGTGGGTCAATATACACGGGTCTGTGCAACGTAATCCCTCGTTGAGCAGATCAGTGTGTTGGCCTACGTGTACTCTCTCTATTGGGGTGTACTTAATTTCAAGTACAGGGCTATGATAAAGCAAGAGCAGACAAGGAGCAAGGATGGGCCAAAGACCAGCTCAAGGAAAGAAAGAGGAGAAATCGCCCAAGTAAAAATCGACGAGAATCACTAAGTGATTCTCGCCGAATCGGCGAGAATCACTAAGTGATTCTCGCCGAGTCGTCGAGAATCACTAGCTGATTCTCGCCGGTTGGAGCCGGCAGTCTCGACACCGCCTGAAATTTCTCTAAGGCAGAATCGTCGAGAATCACTAAGTGATTCTCGCCGATTCGTCGAGAATGACTTTGCATTCTCGACGATTCGGGGAGAATCAAGTGTGATTCCCGCCGATTCTCCCCGGCTTCTGTATCAGTACAGCCAGAATTCGGCTAAGTAGAAGTCGGCGAGAATCGTAGTGATTCTCGCCGATTCGTCGAGAATCACCTACGATTCTCGCCGAATTTGACTTGGGCAATTTCCTGTTGTTCTCTGGACCAGTTCAAGTTATCTGAACTGTTTCGAACCGGGCTCAAGTCTTCTTATTGGTGGGACCCACAACGGTCATATACTTGACCTAATATATATATACCCCATATGTATGAACAGAATAGACAGAAAAATACGCGAATTCAAAAAGGACGAGCCGCCGTTGAGCCCGATCCCGATCTTGCTCCGCCGATCGTCTCCGACGTTAGCGCCATTGTCGCCGCTGTTGATCTCAAGTTGCTCCAGATCTCCGTCGACAGAAGCTTAGGCTAGCATAGCGTCTCACGCGTCTAACCAGAGATCCCTTGTCTCTTGATTCGTAGATCGGGAAAAACTTCCCCGTCCGAATCGATCGATACGATCGATCCTAGTGTGACCGTTGGAAGACCTTGCTTTCTTTGCTACGAAGTTTGAATCACTAGCACAGCAGCTGCTCTCCGTCGCCGCCGCTTACTCCGTGAACCTAGCCGCCGCACTAAGCCGCCGCCGGTTTCGGGAAGGTTCAATCCAAGTGAGATCTAGGGTTGTGGACTCTTCGTTGACTTCAAGAACACGTCGTCGAACGAAGAGGGACACCTTTGTCTCCAAAAGTTGTTTGTATTTCTTACAAGCTATTTTCAATTTCTTTGTAAAGGACCGATTGGTCTCTAGTTGTAAGGGTTGGGTGCAACCCGTGTTGTGGGAGTGGTGACTCCTACGTGTGGAAGGGTTCCTTCCGTTAGTGCAAAGATTGGATTTCAATCCTGTTGGTGAAGTGACCGAGTCGTCCCTGGTTGGGAGATAGGTCGAAGGGGGAAAGTGGACGTACCCAAATCGGGGAACCACTATAAATTGCCTGTGTCCTCTCTGTGCTTTGTTGTTTTTATTTTCTTGTGCAGGTATAATTTCAATTCCGCTAACACGCTGCAAAGACACCTATTCCCCCCCCATAGGTGAAGGTAGTTGACACTAGGTGGACTTTCAACTGGTATCAGAGGGAGGTTACTCATAAAAAAGGTTCACACCTTGAGTAGAATCCTGCCACCAGTGTCAAGAAGCAGTCAGATATCTTCCATGGACGGACTCAAGCACTCCGGCAAAATCCCAATATGCACCAGACTGAACTTTCCTATCTGGAAGGAAAGAATCAGATTCTACATGGAAGCAGTCGACCCCCGGCTCTTCATGATAGTGGAGGAGGGACCTTACATTCCCACTAAGGCCTCCACCATTGATCCTACCAAGAAAGTACCCAAGAAACTTTCGGAAATGGACAAGGACGAAATGGTGCTGTTCGGACTCGACAAGAAAGCTCAGAACATCCTGGTGAGCGCAGTTGACGACTCTATGATGCAGAACTTCAGCAACTGCAGGACAGCCAAGGATCTTTGGAGCTGTCTGATTGTCCTAATGGAGGGCACAGATGAAGTGAGGGACGATCGGAGATCCCTCCTCAATCAGAAATATGAGGCCTTCAGACAAGGGCCAAAGGAGGAGATCGGAGTCACCTTCGAAAACTTCCTCAAAATCGTCAATGCACTCAAAGGATATGGAAGAGTGTTCACTGACGGTGAACTCAATGATAAGTTCCTTAGGTCCCTCACTAAGGAATGGGACACAAAGATCTGCGCAATCCGCGAGTTTGGCAGACTTGCGGAAACCGACCCTCAGATTCTGTTCGGGAAGCTCATGTCCTATGAGCTTCAGTTGAACACAAGGAAGGCTGAAGAGGAAGCAGAGAAAGCCGCGGCCAAGGAAAAGACGGTGGCCCTGAAAGCCATTCATTCCAGAAAGGGCAAGGGTGTTGTCTCTTCCCGTGCGTGGAAGAAAGATGAAGAGGAAGACTCGGAGCCAAGCTCCTCCGACTCAGAATTGTCTGAGGAAGATTTATCCCTTATCACAAGGGAATTCAAGAAGTTCCTCAAGCTGAGGAATCAGAGAAAGAGAAACGGCTCCTCTTCGAGGGATCAGAAGAAGAACTATTCTTCTGACAGGTATGTATCCAAACCGAACAAACACCGCTCATCTGACATTATTTGCTTTGGCTGCAACAAGCCAGGACACGTCGTGGCCGACTGCCATCAAGGCAAGAGGGAAAAGGGAAAGGGAGAGGAGCACAGGTCCTCAAAAGACAAGAAGAAGGAGAGGAGCTACATCGCGAAGAAGTCAAAGACGCTGAGTGAATCGGACTCATCAGATACCAGCGATGACGAGGAAGCCTACTTTGGGCTAATGGGTCACTGTGACTCGGAAGGAGACTGCCCCCCATTTACGGGGAAGGTAAAAGCTCACACCCCTCTCTCTGACTCTGATCCTGAGTCTCAGGATGATGACCCTGAGGATAGCTCTTTTGCCCGTGAAGCTGAGCTCCTCGATAAGTATGAGCTTCTGCTCAATACTTTCCTGGAATATCGAAAGAGAATGAAGGCTGCGAAGAAGGAAGTAAAATTCCTTAAAGGTGAAAGTGTATCCCTGAGGGAAGAGATCACCAGTTTGATCTCCCTCCGACAGGAGCACTTGGAACTAACTTCAAAGCATTCAGAGTCTCTTAAGCTCCTTGACCTCAAGCAGGAGGAAGTCGACAAGTTGGAAGAACTACTTGCGGCAGAAAGGAAGATCGTCAAGAGCTTCTCTATGCCAAAAACTGTTCTTCCATTAGTTGATACCTTCTCTGCTCAGGCCAAAGGAGCTGGCTTGGGGCATGTAGGGGTATCCGGTTCCTCATCCAGGAGAAACAGGAACCAGAGAAAGAATAAGGCCGCCAAGAAGGCCTCTGCTGCTGAAAAGGGAAAGGCCCCACTCAGTCCTGTTGAGTTCAGAAAGCCAAGCTTTCCCTGCAACCAACATGACTTTGAGTCAACCTTTGGTCATCATTTCCGGCCCTCGGTTGCAAAGCCTAAGAGTCGATATGATGGTTGGACTTTTCCCCGCAACTTCGGTGAGAGTGTCTTCAAGGCACCTTATGAGGAAATCCACTTGGGAAATTATGGTCAATTCTCTAGCGGCCATAATAGGAAGCAGACACCAAAAGTCAAGCCTGTTATACTGACAGAACAGAAGGTGAAGAAATCATGTGACTGCAATCACTATGATGCCTCCACCTCCAGATCCAAGGCCCCAGCTGTACCCACCATTCCGAGGGTGAAGCAGGAGCCTAGGAAGAGGTACAACAGATTTGACTGTTGGTGTTGTGGCAAAGTTGGTCACTTTGTCGTGGATTATTGGTTTAATCCAAGGTATAACGAGTCTCCTTATGTTAGCAGTGCGAGGCAGACCACTCGTAGGGCTAACCAATCGAGGGGGAGTATGCTAACAAGGAATCTAGGACCCAAGTTCGACTGGGTTCCTAAGGCAAATTAATTCTGTTTTGCAGGAATGTCCAAAGGCCAACAAAACTCCTATTTGGTATTTGGACAGTGGATGCTCCCGTCATATGACTGGGACAAGAAGCCTGCTGCGGGAGTACTCTCCAGTCGAGAATGGACCCAAAGTCATCTTTGGGGGATCTGATCGGGGAGTCACCAGAGGTTACAGTATGATTTCCAACGGTATACTCTCTATCTATGACGTAGCTTATGTTGAAGGGTTAAATCATAACCTGATCAGCGTAAGCCAGTTATGTGATAAAGGGTATGACGTTAAGTTCTGCAAGGATAAATGCCTGATAATATCATGTGCCTCTTCGGAGACAGTATTAACTGGCATTAGGAGCCGAAATATTTTCTGTTTAGATTTTCTCAGTCTAGATTCTTCCACCCCCGTATGCCTAGTAGCAAAAGGCAGTGCATCTCTTTGTGAACAATGACACAAGAGATTGGCACACATTAATTACAAGACAATTAATATGCTGTTTTCCAAAGATTTAGTAAGGGATGCTCCCATTATTAAGTGCATTAAAGATAGCCCATGTCCTGCATGTCAGATGGGCAAGCAAACTCGGGCTACCTTTAAGGGCATCCCAGACAAAGATTCCTCCAGATGTCTTTATCTTCTGCACATGGACTTGTTTGGTCCTATGCAAGTTCATAGCTTAGGAGGGAAGTCGTATACGCTAGTGATTGTAGATGATCACTCTCGGTTTACGTGGGTGTTCTTTTTAAAACGCAAGTCTGATACGTTTGACATCTTCACCAATTTTGTCAAGAAGATACAGAACGAACTCAACTGCTCGGTGGTCAAAATCAGAAGTGACCACGGAACAGAGTTTGAGTCTGGGGCTATGATAGAGTTCTGTGAAGAACTTGGTATCTTTCATGAGTTCTCCTCCCCTCGCACTCCTCAATAGAACGGAGTGGCGGAGAGGAGAAATAGAACACTCATTGAGGCGTGCACGACAATGTTGAATGACGCTTCTCTCCAGGAATACTTCTGGGCCGAGGCTGTCAATACGGCTTGTCATGTACAAAACCGGGCGTTGATTAACAAGAGCCATCGTAAGACTCCCTATGAGCTACTGAAAGGCAAGAAACCAACCATGTCCTACCTGAGGATCTTTGGCTGCAAATGTTATGTACTGAATAACGGGAAGTACCCGCGTACTAAGTTTGGTGAAAAATGCTTCGACGGCATATTCATGGGCTATAGTAGCCGCAGCCGGGCTTATAGAGTTTTCAACAAGAAATCCCTAGTGGTAGAGGAGTCAATAAATGTTGTATTTGATGAAGGAAGTTTGCTTACTTGCAAGACTTCTAGTCATCTTCCTGAAGATGCAGGTGCCAGACTCGAACGGTTGCAACTGGATGAGCCCGAGAAAGATGCAACTCCAACATACGTCAAGGTGTCCACTTCTACGCAGATCGGAGAAGTTGAAACTCAAAATGGAGCAAATCCTTTAGAAGAAGGAGATGCCCATGAAGTAGTCGAAGCTCCTGATGCCAGACTTCTACAGCTCAGACACGTGAGGGATCAGCCAAGAGATCAGATCATCGGAGATCCTCGTGACGGAGTCAGAACTCGCCGAGGTACTATTAACGAGATTTTGCATCTTAGCTTCCTGTCACAGGTTGAGCCAAAGAAGTTCGACGAGGCGAACAAAGATGCTGCATGGATTTTGGCCATGCAAGATGAATTGCATCAGTTCGAAAGATGCAATGTTTGGACGCTTGTGCCCAGACCACAAAAGCAGAATGTGATTGGCACCAAGTGGATCTTCAGAAACAAACTGGATGAACATGGTGTCATCATAAAGAACAAGGCCAGACTAGTGGCTCAAGGTTACCGACAGGAGGAGGGGATTGATTTTGACCAGACGTTTGCACCAGTTGCACGGCTCGAAGCAATACGGCTATTCCTAGCCTATGCCTCCCACAAAGGATTCACAGTTTATCAGATGGACGTAAAATCAGCTTTCTTGAATGGAGATTTGAAAGAGGAAGTATACGTCGCTCAACCTCCAGGTTTTGTCAATCCTACTTATCCTAATCATGTATATTTTCTTAATAAAGCGCTATATGGCTTAAAACAAGCTCCTCGAGCTTGGTATGAGACATTGTCTAGTTTTCTTCTTGAGAACAAGTTCTCTAGAGGAAAAATAGACAAGACATTGTTTCTCAGGGAAGTCAAAGGCAAGATTTTGCTGGTGCAAATCTATGTTGACGACATTATATTCGGCTCAACTGACAACAATCTTTGCAAAAAGTTTTCCAAACTTATGCAAGGAAAATTTGAAATGAGCAGTATGGGGGAGCTGAAGTATTTCTTGGGACTTCAAGTGAAACAGTCTGAGGAAGGAATCTTCATCTCTCAGACGAAGTTCACAAATGAACTCCTCAAGAAATTCGGAATGGAGAATGCAACCTCTATGAGGACTCCAATGGGATCCACTATGTCTCTGGATAAGGATGAGAAAGGTAAACCTTTCGATGAAACCAAATACAGAAGCATCATTGGATCCCTGCTCTACCTTACTGCCAGTAGATCGGATATCATATTCTCCACATGTGTTTGTGCCAGATATCAGGTGAACACTAAGGAATCTCATTATGTCGCTGCAAAGCGAATTCTTAGATACCTTAAAGGTACTCCCAATCTTGGCTTGTGGTACCCGAGAAACAATGATGTCGAGCTAATAGGTTTTTCAGATGCTGATTTTACAGGGAGTAGGGATGACAAGAAAAGCACCTCCGGGACGTGCCAATTCCTCGGAAGAAGGCTTATCTCCTGGAACAGCAAGAAGCAAAATTGTGTCGCAACCTCCACAGCAGAGTCTGAGTACATCTCGGCAGGAAGCTGTTGCGCACAACTCCTATGGATACGGAACCAGTTAACAGACTATGATCTCCAGTTCAAGGAAGTACCAATGTACTGCGACTCCTCAAGTGCAATTGCTATCGCAAACAATCTAGTATCGCATAGCAGAACGAAGCATATTGAAGTGCGCTACCACTTCATTCGGGAGCACGTGGAGAACAAGGACATCTCTCTCTGCTATGTCCCCACGGACAAGCAGATTGCAGATATTTTCACAAAGCCCCTAGACGAGGCCAAGTTCAGTCTCTTCAAAACTGAATTGGGGATGCTCAACTATGAGGAATGAAGACTCCAGATGCTCCTGGCTCGTGCATCTAGGGGGAGCATCTGCCAGAAACTCAAGTGAAAACATAAGTGCACGAACTGAGGGGGAGCATGGTGTCAGGTGCACCAGACCCAGATTTGCAGAAGCCGAAAAGGGGGAGATTACCCTCTCGGCTAAGGCTAAGGTAGCTCAATGTTCTAGTTTGCTCTCAAGTAACTGGTAATGCATATCCCTATCACCTCACTTTTAAGTTTCGGTTTTTCATTCCTATATGCTCTATTCACCTTAGCTTGTAGGGTTTAGGCTTCTTCAAATAGGGGGAGATTGCTGGGTATTGCATCCTCAATGTACCTGATTTGAAGAAACCCTTGTGCAAGCCAAGGTAAATAGACAATGTATTTGATGAAATATTTTTTAGTTGTGCTTGCAGTTATTCCACGCTAAGTACACACCAATGTCAGGGTGCAGTGGGTCAATATATACGGGTCTGTGCAACGTAATCCCTCGTTGAGCAGATTAGTGTGTTGGCCTACGTGTACTCTCTCTATTGGGGTGTACTTAATTTCAAGTACAGGGCTATGATAAAGCAAGAGCAGACAAGGATCAAGGATGGGCCAAAGACCAGCTCAAGGAAAGAAAGAGGAGAAATCGCCCAAGTAAAAATCGACGAGAATCACTAAGTGATTCTCGCCGAATCGGCGAGAATCACTAATGATTCTCGTCGAGTCGTCGAGAATCACTAGCTGATTCTCGCCGGTTGGAGCCGGCAGTCTCGACACCGCCTGAAATTTCTCTAAGGCAGAATCGTCGAGAATCACTAAGTGATTCTCGCCGATTTGTCGAGAATGACTTTGCATTCTCGACGATTCGGTGAGAATCAAGTGTGATTCCCGCCGATTCTCCCCGGCTTCTGTATCAGTACAGCCAGAATTCGGCTAAGTAGAAGTCGGCGAGAATCGTAAGTGATTCTCGCCGATTCGTCGAGAATCACTTACGATTCTCGCCGAATTTGACTTGGGCAATTTCCTGTTGTTCTCTGGACCGGTTCAAGTTATCTGAACTGTTTCGAACCGGGCTCAAGTCTTCTTATTGGTGGGACCCACAACGGTCATATACTTGACCTAATATATATATATACCCCGTATGTATGAACAGAATAGACAGAAAAATACGCGAATTCAAAAAGGACGAGCCGCCATTGAGCCCGATCCCGATCTTGCTCTGCCGATCGTCTCCGACGTTAGTGCCGTTGTCGCCGCTGTTGATCTCAAGTTGCTCCAGATCTCCGTCGACAGAAGCTTAGGCTAGCATAGCGTCTCACGCGTCTAACCAGAGATCCCTTGTCTCTTGATTCGTAGATCGGGAAAAACTTCCCCGTCCGAATCGATCGAGACGATCGATCCTAGTGTGACCGTTGGAAGACCTTGCTTTCTTTGCTACGAAGTTTGAATCACTAGCACAACAGCTGCTCTCCGTCGCCGCCGCTTACTCCGTGAACCTAGCCGCCGCACTAAGCCGCCGCCGGTTTCGGGAAGGTTCAATCCAAGTGAGATCTAGGGTTGTGGACTCTTCGTTGACTTCAAGAACACGTCGTCGAACGAAGAGGGACACCTTTGTCTCCAAAAGTTGTTTGTATTTCTTACAAGCTATTTTCAATTTCTTTGTAAAGGACCGATTGGTCTCTAGTTGTAAGGGTTGGGTGCAACCCGTGTTGTGGGAGTGGTGACTCCTACGTGTGGAAGGGTTCCTTCCGTTAGTGCAAGGATTGGATTTCAATCCTGTTGGTGAAGTGACCGAGTCGTCCCTTGTTGGGAGATAGGTCGAAGGGGGAAAGTGGACGTACCCAAATCGGGGAACCACTATAAATTGCCTGTGTCCTCTCTGTGCTTTGTTGTTTTTATTTTCTTGTGCAGGTATAATTTCAATTCCGCTAACACGCTGCAAAGACACCTATTCCCCCCCCATAGGTGAAGGTAGTTGACACTAGGTGGACTTTCAGTGACATGTGACTTTTCCAAAAGATGAGCAAATGGAGTTTTTTGCGGTAGCTTTTCCCACCGATAGACAATCCAAACGGCCTATTAAGTGTGGTAGCGTTTTCCAGAAAACGAAAAGGAGCTAAAAAGCCCTCCCAAACAGACCCTTAGTCTCACATCTTTAGAGTGACATAAATTTCGTGTTTAAATAATAAAGGTGGCCTTAATCCATGAAAGTTGAAACAAAGAGGCTCGGGCTGAACCTGAACGGGCCGGTCAACCTGCTGTGCTTCATATTTATGTCTCATGCACAAACTTCGCGGTCCAGATTCATTTGTTTAATTGAATGGTTGAGATCTTATTATCTAACCAGATCGGATGGTCCAGATTAATTTGATGGGCCGCATGGTTTTGCAACAGGCAACGCTTTAAAAACCGGACCGGTCCGATCGGTCGAATTGCCAACCGGTCTCCAATCCAGTTTGGTTAAATGCTCAGAATCGGATTCGCCAAGAACCAGCTGACTGCCACCGAGCAACCGGGAACCGGCCCGGTTTTCCCCTAACCGGTCGGTTATTAAAACAACCGTGGATTTGTGTAACGCCCCCGGTTTTTTGTGTTTTGTTTGATTGTTGTTTGACGTTACGATGATGCGTTTCCGGTCTTTTGCTGTTGTTAGAGCGTGGTGTTAGCTCATTAGGTTCCTTGAGTGACCTATTTGTAGCCTCTTTGCAAGATTCCCCAACTAGCCGGAGTCTGTTTTGGTGACTCGGCTGAGCCTCTCATTGAATGCTTGTGCTTTGGCTTTGGGAGGTGTTAGCCCGAGTTTTGATCGTCGGATGTTGTTTTCGACTTCGTCGTTGCTTTTGTAGCTTGGGTGTTTAGCTACGCTGCGAGTTTCGTCGAATTCTGAGATCGTTTGTTTTTGCGTCGTTTCGACGTTTGTTGAGTTAGCTGGTGGTGTGTTACGAGATTGTTGCCTTTGCTGTGCATGGCTAGGTGACCGAGCTTTGTAAAGCTTGAGGCTTGTTTGATTGGTTTGTTTTATGGCTATGTGCAGATAGCTATTTTTTTATGTATATAAATTTGTATGAGCTATATACATATATATATGTGTGTGTGTGTATTAGCTAGATTTGTCAGCTTGGTGGCCGAATTCCTTGATTCAGTTAGTGGCCGAGTTTCTCTCTGTGCTAGAATATTTTATTAGCTAAAAGTGAGTGAGTGGGTAGAAGATAATATATTATAACTCCAGCTGTTCTCCTCCTCATTTCTTCTCCATTTCCCGAGCATTGTTAGCTTCCAGCGGAAGGAAACGAGCGGGAGGCGGAGGAGCGGGTGCTTTGACCGCCAATTAGCTGTTGAGTTAGGGCTGGTTTCTCTTGGGTAGTAGCGGATCTGAGCTGCTCTCGCCGTGCTCTACCTTCCTAGGTAAGTAATTTCGCATTTTGAGCTGTCTATAGGAGCTAGGGTTTCTTCAGTCCTTCTTCTTCCTCGCTAAAAGCTCCAGGTTTTCCTCTATAGGTAGCGGGAGGTGCAGGTAGCCGATCTTCTTGCCGCCGGTGTCGAGTTGGTGTTGCAACTGCTTCTTCCTGCCAGAATTCAGGCAAGCGGCTCCTTGCCCTTTTGTCCCTTCTTTTACCTTGTTAGGTTGTTGTAGGTAGCTAGAGTTCCTTGTTGCTTCTAGGAGCTAGGGCAGCAACATTCCCTTTGCTCCAGCCATTTATTTTTGGCTTCAGGAACTGTCCAGATCGAGCCTATTAGGTTTCTTTTTTTTCTTTTCTCTTTTTTTTTTCTCTCTTGTCCTCGGTTTGGTGTCCAGGTATCTTGCTGGAATCAAAGCTTAGATTAGTTAGTGGTAGAGTTAAGCTTAGGCTGCGGTGGATTGGGTAGAAGGAGTAGTAGAGAGAGTTGGAAATAAATTTTCCAACTCTCTGGTTAGTAGGCGTTGAGTGGGCTGGGGTCGGGCTAGCTCCTGGTTTTTAGGAATTTTAGGCTAAGTCAAAAGCGTTGAGTGAGTGGACCTCACTCAATGCCTAGACTGTTAGGCCTCTGGCGTTGAGTGTGGTGCCCTCACTCAACGCCATAGTCGTTTTTGCGGCTAAGTCATTTGGCGTTGAGTGAGTCGACCTCACTCAACGTCGTGGCTCTTTTGGCGTTGAGTGTGGTGGACTCACTCAACGCCAAAGCCTGTGTTTGCAGATAAGTCATTTGACGTTGAGTGAGCCGACCTCACTCAACGTCGTGGCTGTTTTGGCGTTGAGTGTTGTAGGCTCACTCAACGCCAAAGCCTGCTGCTGCGGTTAGGTTACTTGGCGTTGAGTGGGTGGACCTCACTCAACGTCGAAGCTGTTTGGCGTTGAGTGTGGTGAACCCACTCACCGTCATGGCTAGGCTTTTGTGGCTATGTTCATTGCGTTGAGTGGGTGACCTCACTAAATGTCGTGGTTAGTGCTTGGTGTTGAGTAACCCACTCAGCGTCGCGTCGAGTGAACTCGATGCTTTTTCCTTGGGTTGTGTTTTCCTTTAGGACTGCTAGTATGGCTTTTTCCTTAGGGGGGTGTTGGGTGTTCGAATAGTTTTTGCATGCCGACTCGTGGATTATGGCAGGTGGTGTGGTTTTGTGGGCTATGTAAAGGGTGAATCGTGTGTGCGGAGTTGTGGCCAGCACCACCTAGGCCGTGTTGGGCTGGTATGGTTGGGTGTGTGGACCCTGTAGCTGCCACCGATTGTTTTCACCCTAGAGTGTTTTTGGGTCTGGTTGTTGGTGAGGGTTGTGCCGCCCACTCCAACCCAAGGTTGTCACCACGACCAATAATTCAAAAAGATTAGGTCTGTTAGTTCCTTTCCCTTTTAGTAGCTATTTCTTTTAGCATAGGTATGCCTTGGTACTGCTGTAGGTGCATAACAGAGCATGTTGCTATTTATGTTCACACTTGGTGTACTTTTACTGCTCTTTGGATAGTGTTTCTTCTTGTTGTCATGCCTTTTCTTCTACTGATAGCGTTTTGTTGCAGGGCTGGTAAACTTCTTCTTTTATTGCTCATGAATCTAATGCTCCACTTCCTTTGATTTTCTTTTACTTGCTGAGGTATTTTTTTAATGCCTCAGGTTCAGGTTGTAGCTAGTTAGACGGCTAGTGCTCTTGTGGAGCTTGCTTGTTGCCTCCTGGGTAGCTGAGGTTGTTGTTCCTCATCTGGTGATGTAGTTTTTCTTCCTTTCATTATAGACATGCATACTCACTAGTGGGTTCGTGTCAGGTTGTTGACGCCCACTAGTGGCTTACTTATGTTGCTTAGTATGAACTAAAACTGCTACTTTTACCTATTTGAGGTTGTTCACTTGTTTCTGGAAAGGTTGTATGCTAGGTTGCATGTTAGGTATTTTAAAATCCTAAAATATTACTACATGTATCTCATGCATATCATGTTTACAAAACTAAAGCACTATTTTTCCTCAAGCGTAAAGACTATCTTTTTATATATACTACACCAACCTTAGAGTCATGCATACCATGAGTCGTCCCTCGGGGACACTTATACTCTTTTAGGGTGTCAAAACAACTTAATTAAAGTATTTTCCGCTGCGAATGAATATATTTTTTTATCGTGGAATAGCTGATCCACTGTGCCGAGGGATACAGCCATTAAATATAACTGGCTTTCTTTCATAATAAGCTATGGTTTTCTTAAAATCTAAAGTTTGTAGTTTTGCCTGAACGTGTGCAGTTATCCCCTGCACTACATGGCATCACAACACGTATTTTATCTTGCTCTGATACGATTTATTCGTCGAGAAAGTGCGGGTTGTGATAATTTGAAATCCAACGGTGCAGATGGAGACAAACCTTTTATGTTTTATACTTTTATGTTTTAGGGTTTGCTGGTTCGTTGTTAGTGTTAGCAGAAATGAGAAAGAAAATTAGTAAACGACAAAAGCGAGCAAGTTGAATTCGGCGTTGGAGGTGACCGACAAGGAGATCTCGGATTCGGATCTTCTTCCTCGAGCGATTTGGGGGCGAGCGGCGTTGAGCGATCAAGCTGAATCCATTTCGAAACATCCACGACTCACGAGAACCAAGGCTAGTTATGCAACAGACAACGCTTTAAAACTAGACCGGTCGAATCGCCGATCGGTCTCCAGTCCAGTCTTATTAGATGCTCAGAACCGGATTCGCCAAGAACCAGCTGACCTGTTTACCCGGGAGACCGCTATTTAGTTTCTCCCTTAAGATGATTCAAGGGTCTGATTCTTGACCGCATAACCGTGAGACCGTGGCAATCAGCAAGCCATTTTTCCGTCTGAGAGTCTCCAGTCTTTTTATTGAAGATCGCGTAGCCGCGCGGTTAAAAGCCTGCCCTCTCTCTTCTCCAACTGTGCATCCTGTCACCGCTGCCCGCTCTCCTGTCCCCCGGGAAGCCGGTGATTCTAGCGCCTGCCCGCTCGGGCAGGACCCCAATCCTATAAATAGGCATGAACAGTACTCTCCAGGCATCGCGAATCGAATCCTCAAGCTCGCCGTCTGTGGCAGCGGTCTCAAATCTTTTGCCGAGCGGGTTACTGTCTGATCGGGTGCTCCTTGGTTCTCCAGTGACCAAGAGACGTTCTCGACACGAACATTGAACACGCGACCTTCAGATTCGAGTTGTCTGTGAATCCTAGCAGTTTCGATATGTCAGACAGGCGATCCCCTCATTACTCTCACTCTCGTCATTCTGATCACGCGGGGTACTCCGAAGTATCCCTTAGGAGGGCGCTCGAACAATCTCTCCAGGATATGGAGCGAGATAGGTGGGAAACCGGCGAACGCCTTGATGCAATCGGCCAAGCTTTAGCAGCTCTTAACCAACGGTTCACGATGCCTCCAGCCGCAGCACCCGTGGAACCCGCAATCTTTCCGACCCCCACGACCAATCAGCCCGCCTTCCAGCCATGTCAGACCACCGCGCAACCGCAGCCCCAGGAAGATGAGCTAAATCCTTTCATGGGTTACTTCCAAGATACCGCTTGGGTAGGTACAGATAAGCGGTTAGATTTCGAAGAAGACCGCCAGCCCGGCATACCCGCTGATTTCCTAAATCCTAACCGCGCCTCACCTTCAACCCCGGCTGAGATGGAGGATCCGTCTCTGTTTGTCGCACGGATAAGGCTAGAGCCCGCTCCGAACAATTTCAGGGAACCTAGCTTACCTTTTTATATCGGCGCATCCGATCCGGTCACGCACCTGCAAGCATTCGAAGATGCCATGGCCCTTAGATGCCTGATGGATGCGCTAAAGTGTAAGTTGCTGGTGACGACTTTCGACGGGCAGGCTCGAGAGTGGTTTCACGAGCTTTTTCCTCGCTCAATTAACTCTTTCGCCGGGCTCTGCCAAGAGCTTTTATTGAGGTTTTCAACCTCCAAAAAAAGAAAAGTGGTCCCGCACCTCTTTTCAAAATTATACAGAAGGAGGGCGAAAACGTGGCGCGATTTGTAGATCGTTTTCAAAGGGAAATTTTGGAAGTAGAGAATGTAGACCCAGATTATTATAAGGTCACCCTAATCAATGGCCTACAGGAAGGCCCATTAAAGTTCAAAGCCACGACAAAGGATCCGGCAACTTATCAAGCCCTAATCGCTCTCGCAAACAAGTTCATTGAAGGAGAAAGTGCTAACCCAACCTATATTTCTACTCTAACCTCTATGGCAGGTAGTGGCAGCTCAGGGAGTTCTTTCACGGCGCGTCAGGTTCCAAAACATTCCCGTCATGATCATCAGACCTCACCCCAAAGGGGTAGAAACTTTCGTCATAAGAGGCCATTCCTCAACCATCAACAGTTCCGAGTGCGAATGCTGCCATTGGACACTGCTCCTGTTCCAGTAGTCCCACAAGTCCTCCCCATTAGTCAGTACAGAGGGCCTCACGTTGCGAACATGACTTAGGAGGAAGTCGCTGAAGTCTTGCAAAGAAAAGACTTCAGAAAGACCAAACCCCGGGGAGAGGTAAGACCCCCCAGCTCTAAGAATTTCTGTGAATTTCACAAAGAAGAGGGGCACCCTACAGAGCACTGTCGAGTCCTTCGCTTTTTGGTAAGAAGACTGGTTTCAGAGGGAAAAATGTCAGACCTTTTCTGTAAAGAGACTCCCGTCAATTCAAACACCTCAAAGGGCAAAGAGGTGGCTGAGGTGCTCCAGGAATGTGAGGACGTCGCTGACGTTGGCAGCCTAGGTAATATGAATTACCCGAATGATTGTGTGGATGTTCATGACTAAGGAACCCTCGGGCGACTTTTCTGCATCCACAGAGGGGGAGGCCTCGAATCAAGCCGAAAATCTTTCATCTCAAAGTTGTGTAAGCAGGAGGTGGCTATGACTTCTTCCTCGACTCCTACCAGAGAACTCGTTACTTTTGGTCCAGATGACCTCTCATCCATCGCCAACCCATTCAACGATGCGGTTGTTATCCAAGCCGTCATCGAAAACTTCACAGTAGACAAGATTCTGATAGACACGGGAAGCTCGGTGAATCTCTTGTTCAAGAAGACGTTCGAGGCCCTAAAAACTGGGAAACCATTGTCTTCCACCAAGGGGAAACTCTACGGCTTCTCGGGAGAGAGGAAGGAAGCAGAAGGAAACATTTCGCTACTAGTAACTCTGGGGGGAATCACCAAGATGATCCGGTTCGTGGTAATCGACGCGGCAAGCAGCTATCATGCGATTTTTGGAAGGCCTCTACTAAACGAGTATCGGGCAATTGTGACGACTTACCATCTGGCTATCAAATTCTCTGCTCAAGGAAAATAGTATCGGATCAACAGTAACCATCGAGTGGCCCGAGAATGTTATGTGAAAACGGTTAACATGATCGAGCAGGTAACCCCTCCGGCAGTCATGACGGTTGAGCTTGGAGAACCCAAAGAGAATGCGAAGGAAGGACTCCATCTGCAGGCTGCTCAACCTACCGAGAAAGTGCCCATCGCTGAGGGATAGGAGAAAAAGCTCTCCATTAATGCGGAGTTGTCAGAAGAGGAGAAAATCGAATTAATCTCTTGTCTCCTGAAGAACCTCGACATCTTCGCGTGGTCTCCTGAAGATACGCCCGGAGTGGATCCAGATATAGCGTGCCATCATCTCAATATCGACCTGAAGTATAAGCATGTACAACAAAAGAAGAGAGATGTCACAACAAAACTGGCCAGTCCAATCCGGGAAGAGGTCACCAAGCTGGTAAAGGCTAAATTTGTTCAAGAAATACAATATCCCGCCTGGATATCGAATGTTGTAATGGTGCCAAAACCGGGGGGAAAATGGAGAATGTGTGTAGATTTAATAAAACTCAATAAAGCGTGCCCCAAAGATTTCTATCCCTTGCCTCGAATAGATGCTTTAGTAGATTTTGCGGTTGGTTATTCTGTTATGAGTTTATTAGATGTGTTCTCTAGTTATCACCAGATTAAGATGCACAAACCCAACATACCACACACGTCTTTTATCACAAATGAAGGGTGTTTTTGTTATCTGGTGATGCCTTTTGGGCTTAAAAATATAGGAGCTACCTATCAGTGCATGATGGATTCCGTTTTCAAAAACCAAAAGGGAAGGAACCTAGAAGTCTATGATGACGATCTCCTTATAAAAAGTAAATCCTTTTTGGAACATTTAGAAGATCTCGCAGAAACCTTCGCAACCCTACGAGAGTTTAGGATGAGGCTAAACCCGTTGAAGTATGTTTTGGGTGCCAGCCAAGGGAAGTTCCTTGGTCATCTCCTTACCCCTGAAGGGTTGGCTCCAAATCCTGATAAGGTAAAATCTATCCTGGGTATGACACCTCCTCGCTCCCCAAAGGAGGTCCAACAGCTAGGAGGAAGGCTAGCAGGTCTTAACCGCTTCATCTCCAGGGTAGGAGATAAGAGCGCTCCCTTCTTTAAGACTCTTCGGGGGGCCTCAAAGTTTGAATGGACTAATGAATGTGATGAGGCTTTCAAACAACTCAAAAGACAGTTAACAACGACTCCATTGTTACAAATTCCTCGCCCAGGAGAACCGTTATACATCTATCTGGGAGTGGGACCCGAGGCGGTTATCTCCATTCTTGTCAGGGAGGAAAAGAAAAGGCAATTCCCGGTATATTATGTTAACTATATCCTAAAGAGTGCTAAATTAAGATACCCTATCCTTGAAAAGCTAGCTTTGGCCTTTGTCATTTCTACACGTCGACTCCGTCCATATTTCCAGGCACATTCAATCCAAGTTGTGGTGGATCAGCCCCTAAAAGGAATATTGGAAAGGCCAGAACATTCGGGAAGTCTCGCTAAATGGGCGATCAAGCTAAGTGAGTTCGAAATCGCATACGTACCACGAACAGCAATAAAAGCTCAGGTTTTGGCAGATTTAATGGTAGAAACCACGGAGCAAAGTTTTGCTCAGAAAGAAAATTCTCCGTCCGCTTGGATCATTTATGTCGATGGAGCCTCTGGAAAGAATTCGTTAGGAGCAGGGATAGTCCTCATCAATCCAAACGGAGTCAAAATAAAGCATGCAGTGAAATTCTTTTTCCCGGTTACTAACAATCAGGCTGAATATGAAGAACTTCTTGCAGGGTTAAGATTCGTGAAAGAGCTCGGCATCGATCACGCCCACGTCAAAACATATTCCTTAGTAATGGCGTCGCAAGTGCTCGGGAACTTCGAAATCCAAGAACCAATTCTCAAACAATATCTCGTGTTGGTGAAAGTAGAAATCGGGAGATTCAAAAGCTTTGTTATTGAACACATCCCAAGGATCGGAAATGAGGAAGCCGATGCCTTATCAAAATTCTGCGTTACTACGGGGGAAGTAACATCTGAGATTTTTCAGCCATCGGTCGAAGAAGGGGAGGCAATGCAAGTTGACCAGCGTTACTCCTGGATAGATCCATTCATTCTGTACTTATTAAAAGGAGAATATCACCCTGCTATTAAAGATCGAAGAAGATTAAAAGTTAAGGCAACGTATTACAACCTGATCTCCGGGATACTTTACAGAAGAACTTTCATCTCACCCATGGCAAGATGTGTTTCGGAAGAGGAAGTCCCCACCATACTCCAAGACATCCATTCAGGAGAATGTGGTAGCCATTATGGAGCCAGAACCCTAGAACAGTGGATCTTACATCAAGGGTATTTTTGGCCGACAATGAGGAAAGACGTAGAGCTGTATGCCAAGAAATGCGTTCAATGCCAGAAATTTGCTCCACATCAACTCCAACCCGCTCGATGACTTTGCTCGATCACGACACCATGGCCGTTTGCAATTTGGGGGATGGATCTCATCGGGCCATTTCCAATGGCAAGTAGTCAGCGACGCTTCATCTTGGTTATGATTGACTACTTCACTAAGTGGATTGAGGCCAAGGCACTAGCAAGAACTACGACTCAAATAATCAAAATATTTATTTGGGGTGATATAATTTGTAGGCATGGAGTTCCCATGACAATAATCACAGATAATGTACCTCAGTTAAATAACGCGGAAATGATTGATTTTTGCAAGAAAGCGGGAACCGACCTCCGATTTTCCTCAGTGCATCATCCTCGGAGCAACGACCAAGTAGAAGCGGCCAATAAACGAATCTTGAACTTGCTCAAGAAAAGAGTTCAGAGTTTAAAAAACAGTTGGGCTGATCAACTCCCCTCAGTGTTATGGATCCTAAGGACTACACCTTCCAGCTCCACAGGAGAGACTCCCTTCAAGCTCTCACATGGATCAGAGGCCCTCATCCCAATAGAATTCGAAGTACAATCGCCCAGGGTCTTACTGGCTAGGAAAAACTGGGAAGACTGGCTTGAAATTAATGATGAAAAAATGAGATACCGCCTGGATCAAATCGAGGAACTTAGAGATGAGACTACCATCAGGCAAGAGGAAGTGAAAAGGAGGATGGCGCGATATTTCGATCAGAAAGTAAGGGTCAAGCAATTTCAGGTAGGAGACCTAGTTTTGAAGAAAGTGGATGCTGCAGCAAGAAATAGATCGGTCGGAAAATTGAATCCCAATTGGATCGGGCCTTTTATCATAAAGGAAGTTCTGAAAAGGGGAGCTTACAAGCTGCAAACGTGTGAAGGGGAGGACATCACTCATACCTGGAGCGGAGATGATTTGAAGCGGTTTTATTCTTAGGACAAATCGCGGGGTATTTACTCTCAAGACTCGAAGCTAGGAAATGTTAAGTCCGGGGTAACACTGCCGAGTACAGCTCGATCCCCCATGAGAGTCGTTGTCATTAGCGTAACACCACCAAGACCACGTGTAGCGAGGAGTTTTAGCAACGTGTAGTGGGAGCTTGCAGATTCTCGTGCGGAGGGCTTCTGGGCGTCGGATCCCAGCTGGCACCTAGCAAACCACCTCTGCATTTTGGGAGGGTCAGGGTGGGTGCTTAGCTCTACCATGCGCCATAAGGGATATTATTACGGTTTTATTGATCTTCCTTGAGATGAGATGGTGCGGTCTCAGCACCCACCAGCCTCATCCTTGTTGATCAATCTAGGTCGTGGTAATCGGGCGCACCTCCTTTCTTTTTTCTGAACTCAGTTTTTATCGCATAACCGCGCGGCAAGGTTAAACTAGGTTGATCGCAGGGCGAGTTTTTCGGAACTTCTATTCGCTGTCGGATCAGCGGTCAAGCCAGTCTATCGAAGAAAAATTGTCAAGACAAGCGGGTGAGGAGACAAAAAGCAGTGAACCAGTCACCACCACTAGCACAACAAGTAAATAATTATCTTGTAATCGCGCGGGTAAGAAGTTGCAAGTCGTCAGTTTGTTATATGGAATTCTGTACTGTTTTTTCTCATCTGAATATAATCGCGCGGATAAGAAGTTGCAAGTCACAAGTTTGTTATATGGAATTATGTACTATTTTTTCTTATCTGAATGTAATCGCGCGGATAAAAAGTTGCAAGTCACAAGTTTGTTATACGGAATTCTATGCTGTTTTTTCTCATCTGAATATAATTGCGCGGGTACAAAGTTGCAAGTCGCAAACTTGTTATATGGAATTCTGTACTGATTTTCTTGTCCAAATTATAATCGAACGGATAAAAAAGGTTACGAGCCGCAGACCCGTGACGTGGAATTCGGTGCAAGATCAAGTTGCGAAATCTTCATATCAATCCGTTAATTAATAGAGGAAATAAAAACCACTCAACCGCACGACATCACACAGCAGGAAAAATTAAGAATGTCATTAATAAAAAAAGGCCATTACACATATACCGCACAGTTTACACAAAATAGAATCCGCGCAGTCTGAAAAGTGAAAATAGATACATCTCGTCTATATCTTGGCTTTCTTCTTCTGGCGTTCTCGTCTCGAGCTGGACGAACTTGAAGTACAAGAAGACTCGCTCGACCCGATGGATTCTGAAGAATCGGACTCTCCGCTATCCCTAGAATCTTCCTCGGTAACTTCTTCGGCGTCGTTCTCTTCACCATCGCGGGTATTGGCCTCAGCCTCAGAAGCAGGAGTTGATTCAACTATCTTAGCCGCACTTGCTGCATTATCCCGCTCGGCCTCCAGTGTTCTGAAGTCGGGGAAGAGATCGTCAAATGTAAGTTTTTGTTCTTCCGGTACCAAAGAACCTCTCTTCTTGAGGATGTAAAGAATGTCTTCCCATCCTTCCCGCAAATGGGAGATGATTTCGTGCAAGAAAGCCGGGTTCTCCCGGTTATACATTCGCTGTAAGATTAAAGCAATATAAAATTTGGTTAGAAATTGAGACCGGCCGGATAAAAAACAACGAGTAAGGTTCTTGTTACCTCGACGGCCTCCCTCAGCTTTTTGTTATCAGTCTTCAGAGCTTCATTTTCTTCTTCTAACTCCTCCACCCTTGCCTCTAGCCGCTCGGCTACGCCAGTAACCTCGGCCAGGGCTTCACCCATGAAGTGGTCAAGGGTGAAGCTTCTCGCCCGAGCTTGAGCGACTAAGGTGGGTAGCCATGCGGTTGGCACTGATTTCATCTCGGCCATGTTTTTCTTCCCGTACAGAGCAAAGCCAGCCTCCCGGGCATGGCGAGTAAGTTTGGAGCTTGACCATGGATGAAGAGAAGTGGAAACCGAGATATGTTCCCCATTCCGGTGAAATCGCACGGCCTCCTTACAACAGAGATCCTTCAGGGGCTTCTCGATCCAATCCGGCATGAAAGGAATGGCCGGACTTTCACTCGCAGCAGGGTCATCGGCCTCGATACGGTCAGCTTCCCTCTATTTACGCAGCTCACTTTGAGTCAGCACCGGACCTTCTGGAGAGATCGGTTTGCCAGCCGGAACCTCTAGTTGAACTGTAAAGGGAAGGGGTTAACAGAACGCCACGAATACAAACTTCTTAAAGCAACAGAACGCTTACATTTGGTCGTATCGCATTCGGCCGCGACTACCCGCAGCGGCAAATAATAAATAATATCCAGCCGCTCCTTGTAGAAATTTGTGATTTCTAATTCTTTCCATCCGAGCTCTATCCTTCTAAAGTTATTAGCCGTGCGGGCTTGCGGACTTAAGGGGAGGATTCCGAGGTTACCCGTGAAGACCAGATATCTAGTCGACCAGTCCGTAACTTTGTTAGGGAGATTTACTACCTTCAACCCCTTGCAGCCGAAGTAAATAATGTCGCGGAAAAGTTTGTTTTCCTTTTTACCCGCCCTGATTGATCGGGCCACGAAACAGTTTCTGAAGAGGTTCATAGTGAATTTTACCCGCTCCGATCGCAGATAGATCAGAAAGCTCATTATGGCGCCAATTGTGTTCGGGGGGAGTTGACTGAGGACGACTCCGTAAAAGTCCATAATTTCTATCAGCTCGATGAACAAGGGGAAAGAAAAGCCATGTTCAAAGTGATCGATGGGTATGACAGCCATGTTATTTCCAACCGAATTTATCCGCTCAGCCGCTGAAGGTAACCGCGCGACTATTGAGTCATCGTGCATATGCCTGTGCACAAATTGCAAAAGCTCGCTTTTGGTCAAGGAGGAGCTCATGAATTCTGACCGGAGGAATACGGCTGAAGCACTAGATCGCTCGGATATCATTTTTCTTATCTGGTGGAAGAATCTTCTGTACTATTTATAGGAAAAATTGTAATCAGAAAATCGTAAATGACCGGGCATATGGTCGAAAAACCGCGCGGGTATATCATAACGTGAAGCCGAGTGGCTAAAAGACATAATGTCAAGGGAAATTTAAAATTCAAACAACAGTTTACGAATAAATTTAGCCGCACATTGCCACCAAGTTCAAATAAACATACAAAACTTTTTTCCCTTTGCATTCTTTTCCCTCTTTCTCTCGTCACTCATTAGCTTGCCGCGATCTGGCAGGTCCCCACAAATGTGAGCCACCAAGTCACCCGTGTGCAGAATCGTGGAGATCGCAGTGGATAGATGGTGAAGCACAGTGTGATGGTGCCGATGAATCCTTGCAGCGTCGCGACCCACATGACCAAGATATACCCCCGTTTCTGTGGAGGTCGCTTGTCCGGCAAGTCGCGCGGTTGAAGCTGCTTGATTCATCGACAAGGTCTCATCCCGAACCATACCATCACCCCTTTGGTTCCCGGGCCGGCATCACACTTCATTCTCCGCCTGATGACACTGGTTTCGATAGTGGGCGACGTCGTCCAGTAGTCGTTTTTGCCGTTGATCTCGATCTCTCAACTCCTTCTCGTGCGCTACGGCTTGCGCGATCAGCTGTGCCTTCCCATATTTTGTCTCTTCTCGGGCAGCTCTGGCCTCCTCCAAAGCCGCGGCGGCTTCTTTACGGGCAAAGTTCACCTCTCCAGCCAAATTCTCCACCGTCAGTTTTAGCGCACCTTTCTCCTCCTCCGCAGATTGAAGCTTTTCCTCTAACCACGCGAGCTTACGACTAAGTTCACCAGAAGGCCTCTGTTCCTCGTCAGGTGGAGGTGGACTGTTCACAAGGATAATTGCCGAGCCCGCACCATTTGTCACTGAAACTGCAACACAAACAAGCGATTAAAAGAAAGATCATCGATGGATAAGCCGGACACTAAAGGGACGATACTTTGAGGCAATGGATCAAATTCAAGTCTTTCTCTCGCTGCTGTTAATTCGCGGTAAGAGAATATTGGTTGTCGCGCGTTCTCCGGATCGATCCTCCTTATCTTGGCTTTCCAAAGTAGCGCGGACTTGGTTCTTCCCGCCTCATATATCTCCTTGGTCATCGGTATTTCCCTACCTTCGAAGATCAGGCGGACTGCACATTTTTCCCGCAGTATCTTCTTTGCGAGATTTACCTTACTCGAAGCGGACAACAACTTACCTGTCCGAGGGGTCTCAGTTTCTTCTACCCGCTCGCGCATGTCCAAGTCGGTCTTGTCGTCAGGGGCAAGGCCAGCGGCCAGAAGTGCTTCTTCGACGGTAGGCCCTTTATGGAGCTCGGCGAGGGGTTCGGTTGTGGGATTCGCACCACTCGTTACGACCATACTGTTAAGAATTTCCCCCATCCCCTGCAAATAACCGACATTAACAGGGAGGTCAAGTTCCAGAGAGTCTTCGTCCGCAATAAGAAATTTCTCTAGCATGGCCAATGCGGTTACCTCTGAAGGCTGTTCGATCTCCTTTTGCGAGTCAGCAGATATCTCGCCCTCCTCAGAAATGGTGGACAGCGGGGCCGTGGCGACTTTGAGAGCGGATGACTTCTTATTATCTTTCCCCTTTTTATGAAGCTTCCTTTCTACCCGTTCCTCGGTGGTCGGCCCGGATCGACATTTTCGTTTCTCCGGGGAGGGCTCGCTGATCTCTAACTCAAGTTTCAGCTTATCCGCCGCAGTCAAAGCGGCCTTCATGGCCTTCTCCCTGATGTCATTAAGAGTGTTGGCTAGAGAAATTAATCTGCTATCATGGTTGTGTGGAGTGTCATCGGTGATGTCGACGTCAGGGGTAATGGCGGTCTTAGGGGTGACAGGCATGTTGATTTTGGCCCCACCGTTCCCGCTCTCCTCGCTCGGTTTTTCGGCTAGAGTAATCAGTGATGTGGGAGCTGTAGAAGTTGAAAGTCCACCTAGTGCCAACTAGCTTCACCTATGGGGGGGGGGGGCGAATAGGTGTCTTGTAGCGTTTTTGCGGAATTAAAAACTGTACCTGCACAAATAAATCAAACAACACAGCACAGAAAAGACTCAAGCAATTTATAGTGGTTCCCCGATTTGGGTACGTCCACTTTCCCCCTTCAACCTATCTCCCAACCAGGGACGACTCGGTCACTTCACCAACAGGATTGAAATCCAATCCTTGCACTAACGGAAGGAACCCTTCCACACATAGGAGTCACCACTCCCACACCACGGGTTGCATCCAACCCTTACAACTAGGAACCAATCGTTCCTTTATAATGAAATTGAAAATAGAATGTATTAGAAATACAAATAACTTATGGAGACTAAGGTGTCCCTCTTCGTTCGACGACGTGTTCTTGAAGTCAACGAAGAGTCCACAACCCTAGATCTCTCTTGGAGAGAATCTCCCCGAAACCGGCGGCGGCAAAGGGCGGCGGCTTGGCTCTTGGGATTAGCGGCGGCAACGGAGTGCTGCGGCGATGCAATGGAGATTCAACCTTTGTAGCAAAGGTAGCAAGGTCTTCCAACGGTCACACTAGGATCGATCATCTCGATCGATTCAGAAGGGGATGGTTTTCCCGATCTACGAATCAAGAGACAAAAGGTCTCTGGTTAGACGCGTGATACGCTTTGCTAGGTTGAGCTTCTGTCGCCGGAGATCTGGAAGAAATCTTGATCAGCAACGACGACTAACTGTACGAGTGGCAACGATGGCGACAGAGCAAGATCGCGATTTAGGTCACGTCGGCGGCCTTTCTTTTTGAAATCATGTATTCGTATATCTTCCGCTCAACCATACGGAGGTATATATACATTAGGTCATTCCACATGACCGTTGTGGGACCCACCAAAAGGAAACCCTAAGTCCGGTTCGAAATAGTTCAGTTAACTTGGACCGGTACAGAGAATAGGCGAAAATTGCCTAAGTCAAATTCGGCGAGAATCGTAGGAGATTCTCGCCGAATCGGCGAGAATCAACTACGATTCTTGCCGAATTCTACTTAACAGAATTCAATCTCTACTGATAACACAAGCCGGTGAGAATCGGCGAGAATCACAATTGATTCTCGTCGAATCGTCGAGAATGCAGAGTCATTCTCGACGAATCGGCTAGAATCACTTCGTGATTCTCGACGATTCTTCCTTAGAAGAATTCAAGGCGGCTTCGAGACAACCGGCAGCAATCGGCGAGAATCAGTTCGTGATTCTCGTCGATTTGTACTTAGACGATTTTCGTCTTTCTTCCCGTGAGCTGGTCTTTGGCCCATCCTTGCTTCTTGTCTGCTCTTGATCTTACATAACCTTGTGCTTGAAAATAAGTACACTCCAATAGAGAGAGTACACGCAAGCCAACACACTGATCTGCTCAACGAGGGATTACGTTGTACAGACTCGTGTATATTGACCTACTACACCCTGACATTGGTGTGTACTTAGCGATGAATAACTTCAAGCACAACTTGAAAACAAGTAATCAAATACATTGTCAATTCACCTTAGCTTGTTCAGGGGCTTCTTCAAATCAGGCACATTGTGGATACAATACCCAACAGAAGTTTTCTTAGTCGTTGTGTCAGGCGGACTAGCAACTTTGGCCGCATTTTCCCGAACGAGCGGTTTTGCATTCAAACCGGATCTCCTGTACATGTCTCCCAAAAAGCTTTTCATCGGTATAGAGAGCAACAAAGTGTTAACCGTAATCCAAGTATGCTGTCTCCCAGGGGATATCTGGATATCTCTCTCCTTCCGGCGGTATTTATAGCTTCGGGGCGTATTAAAGGCTACATCGGTCTGGCGGGTAAAGCTAACATTTTTAAAATTCTCCAACATTCGGAAATGTGCGGGGATAATGTTTACCCGGGAGACCGCTATTCAGTTTCTCCCTTAAGATGAGTCAAGGGTCTGATTCTTGACCGCGTAACCGCGAGTGATCATCTACAATCACTAGCGTATAAGACTTCCCTCCTAAGCTATGAACTTGCATTGGACCAAACAAGTCCATGTGCAGAAGATAAAGACATCTGGAGGAGTCTTTGTCTGAGATGCCCTTAAAGGTAGCCCGAGTCTGTTTGCTCATCTGGCATGCAGGACAGGGACTATCTTTGATGCACTTAATAATGGGAGCATCCCTTACTAAATCTTTGGAAAACAGCATATTAATTGTCTTGTAATTAATATGTGCCAATCTCTTGTACGATTGTTCACAAAGAGATGCACCGCCTTTTGCTACTAGGCATACGGGGGTAGAAGAATCTAGACTGAGAAAATCTAAACAGAAAAAATTTCTGCTCCTAATGCCGGTTAATACCGTCTCCGAAGAGGCACATGATATTATCAGGCATTTATCCTTGCAGAACTTAACGTCATACCCTTTATCACATAACTGGCTTACACTGATCAGGTTATGATTTAACCCTTCAACATAAGCTACGTCATTGATAGAGAGTATACCGTTAGAAATCATACCGTAACCTCTGGTGACTCCCCGATCAGATCCCCCAAAGATGATTTGGGTCTATTCTCAACTAGAGAGTACTCCCGTAGCAGGCTTCTTGTCCCAGTCATATGACGGGAGCATCCACTGTCCAAATACCATATGGGAGTTTTGGTGGCCTTTGGAAATTCCTGCAAAACAGAATTAATTTGCCTTAGGAACCCAATCGAACTTGGGTCCTAGATTCCTCGTTAGCATGCTCCCCCTCGAATGGTTAGCCCTACAAGTGGTCTACCTCGCATTGCCAACATGAGGAGTCTCGTTATTCCTCGGATTAAACCAGCAATCCATGGCAAAGTGACCAACTTTGCCACAACACCAGCAGTCAAATTTGTTATACTTTCTCCTAGGCACTTGCTTCACTCTTGGAACGGAAGGTTCAGCAGGGGCCTCAGACCTGGAGGTGGAGGCATCATGATGACAACAGTCGCATGATTTCTTCACCTCCTGGTCTCTCAGTGTAACAGGCTTGGCCTTGGGTGCCTGCTTCCTATTATGGCCGCTAGAGAAGTGGCCATAATCCTTCATCTGAACTTCCTCATAAGGTGCCTTGAAGACACTCTCGCCAAAATTGCGGGGGAAGGTCCAACCATCATATTGGCTCTTTGGCTTTGCAACCGAGGGCCTGAAGTGAGGGTCATATGTTGACTCAAAGTCATGTTGGTTATAAGGAAAGCTGGGCTTTCTGAACGCAACAGGACTGAGTGGGGCGTTTCTCTTTTCAGCAGCAGAGGCCTTCTTAACAGCCTTATTCTTCCTCTGGTTCCTGTTTCTCCTTGATGAGGAACCAGGTACCCCTACGTGCCCCAAACCAGCTCCTTTGGCCTGAGCAGTGAAGGTATCAACCAGTGGAAGAACTGTCTTTTGCATAGAGAAGCTCTTAACGATCTTCTTTTCTGCCGCAAGTTGTTCTTCCAACCTGTCAAATTCCTCCTGCTTAAGATCGAGGAGCTTAAGAGACTCTTAATGCTTAGAAGTCAGGTCCAAGTGCTCCTGTCGGAGGGAGATCAAACTGGTGATCTCTTCCCTCAGGGATACACTCTCACCTTTAAGGAATTTAACTTCCTTTTTCTCAGCCTTCAGTCTCTTTCGACACTCCTCGAAAGTATTGAGCAGAAGCTCATACTTATCGAGGAGCTCAGCTTCACGGGCCGAAGGGCTATCCTCAGGGTCATCATCCTGAGACTCAGGATCAGAGTCAGAGTCAGAGAGAGGGGTGTGAGCTTTTACCTTCCCAGTGAATGGGGGGCATTCTCCTTCTGAGTCAGAGCGACCCACCAGCCCGAAGTAGGCTTTCTCATCATCACTGGAGTCTGAGGAATCATACTCACTCAGTGTCTTTGACTTTTTGGCGATGTAGCTCCTCTCCTTCTTCTTATCTCTAGAGGTCTTATGCTCTTCTCCCTTCCCCTTCTCTCTCTTGCCTTGATGGCAGTCGGCCACGACGTGTCCTGGCTTATTGCATCCAAAACAGATGATGTCAGTATTACGATGTTTGTTCGGTTTTGATTCATACCTGTCAGAAGAATAATTCTTCTTCTGAAATCTGGAGAAGGAACCGTCTCTCTTTCTTTGATTCCTCATCTTGAGGAACTTCTTGAATTCTCGGGTGATGAGGGAGAAATCTTCTTCAAACAACTCTGAGCCGGAGGAGCCTGGCTCGGAGTCTTCCTCCTCATCCTTTTTCCCGGCACGGGATGAAGCCGCACCCTTGCCCTTCCTGGAGTGAATGGCTTTTAGGGCCACAGTCTTTTCCTTGGCTGCAGCCTTCTCTGCCTCTTCTTCAGCTTTCCTCGTGTTCAACTGGAGCTCATAGGACATGAGCTTCCCAAAGAGTATCTGGGGATCAGTTTCAGCTAATCTACCAAACTCTCGGATGCCGCAGATCTTCGTGTCCCATTCCTTATTAAGGGACCTAAGGAATTTATCATTAAGTTCACCATTAGTGAACACTCTTCCGTATCCCTTGAGAGCATTGACGATCTTGAGGAATTTTTCAAAGGTAACTCCGATCTCTTCCTTGGGCCCCTGCCTGAAGGCCTCATATTTCTAATTCAGGAGGGATCTCCGATCATCCCTCACTTCATCTGTGCCCTCCATCAGGATAATCAGGTTGTGCCAGATATCCTTAGCCGTCCTGTAGTTACAGAAGTTCTGCATCATGGAGTCATTGACTGCACTGATCAGTATGTTCTGTGCCTTCTTGTCAAGTCCGACCAGCACCATCTCGTCCTTGTCCATTTCAGAAAGCGTCTTTGGCACCATTTTGGTAGGATCAATGGTGGAGGCCTTAGTGAGAATATAAGGTCCCTCCTCCACGACCATGAAAAGTCGAGGGTCGACTGCTTCCATGTAGAATCTGATTCTTTCTTTCCAGATAGGAAAGTTCAGTCTGGTGCACACTGGGATTTTGCCGGAGTACTTGAGTCCGTCCATGGTAGATATCTGTCTTCTTCTTGACACTGGTGGCAGGATTCTACTCAAGGTGTGAACCTTTTTGATGAGTAACCTCCCTCTGATACAACTTGAAAGTCCACCTAGTGCCAACTAGCTTCACCTATGGGGGGGGGGGGGGGAATAGGTGTCTTGTAGCGTTTTTGCGGAATTAAAAACTGTACCTGCACAAATAAATCAAACAACACAGCACAGAAAAGACTCAAGCAATTTATAGTGGTTCCCCGATTTGGGTACGTCCACTTTCACCCTTCGACCTATCTCCCAACCAGGGATGACTCGGTCACTTCACCAACATGATGGAAATCCAATCCTTGCACTAACGGAAGGAACCCTTCCACACGTAGGAGTCACCACTCCCACACCACGGGTTGCATCCAACCCTTACAACTAGGAACCAATTGTTCCTTTACAATGAAATTGAAAATAGAATGTATTAGAAATACAAACAACTTATGGAGATGTCCCTCTTCGTTCGACGACGTGTTCTTGAATTCAACGAAGAGTCCACAACCCTAGATCTCTCTTGGAGAGAATCTCCCCGAAACCGGCGGCAGCAAAGGGCGGCGGCTTGGCTCTCGGGATTAGCGGCGGCAACGAAGTGCTGCGGCGATGCAATGGAGATTCAACCTTTGTAGCAAAGGTAGCAAGGTCTTCCAATGGTCACACTAGGATCGATCGTCTCGATCGATTCGGAAGGTGATAGTTTTCCCGATCTACAAATCAAGAGACAAAAGATCTCTGGTTAGACGCGTAAGACGCTTTGCTAGGCTGAGCTTCTGTCACCGGAGATCTGGAAGAAACCTTGATCAGCAACGGAGACTAACTGTACGAGCGGCAACGACGGAAGCGGAGCAAGATCGTGATTTAGGTCACGTCGGCGGCCTTTCTTTTTGAAATCGTGTATTCGTATATCTTCCGCTCAACCATACGGAGGTATATATACATTAGGTCATTCCACATGACCGTTGTGGGCCCCACCAAAAGGAAACCCTAAGTCCGGTTCGAAATAGTTTAGTTAACTTGGACCGGTCCAGAGAATAGGCGAAAATTGCCTAAGTCAAATTCGGCGAGAATCGTAGGTGATTCTCGCCGAATCGGCGAGAATCAACTACGATTCTTGCCGAATTCTACTTAACAGAATTCAATCTCTACTGATAACACAAGCCGGTGAGAATCGGAGAGAATCACAATTGATTCTCGCCGAATCGTCGAGAATGCAGAGTCATTCTCGACGAATCGGCTAGAATCACTTCGTGATTCTCGACGATTCTTCCTTAGAAGAATTCAAGGCGGCTTCGAGACAACCGACAGCAATCGGCGAGAATCAGTTCGTGATTCTCGTCGATTTGTACTTAGACGATTTTCGTCTTTCTTCCCGTGAGCTGGTCTTTGGCCCATCCTTGCTCCTTGTCTGCTCTTGATCTTACATAACCCTGTGCTTGAAAATAAGTACACTCCAATAGAGAGAGTACATGTAAGCCAACACACTGATCTGCTCAACGAGGGATTACGTTGCACAGACCTATGTATATTGACCTACTGCACCCTGACATTGGTGTGTACTTAGCGATGAATAACTGCAAGCACAACTTGAAAACAAGTAATCAAATACATTGTCAATTCACCTTAGCTTGTTCAGGGGCTTCTTCAAATCAGGTACATTGTGGATACAATACCCAACAGAAGTTTTCTCAGTCGTTGTGTCAGGCAGACTAGCAACTTTGGCCGCATTTTCCCGAACGAGCGGTTTTGCATTCAAACCGGATCTCCTGTACATTTCTCCCAAAAAGCTTTTCATCGGTATAGAGAGCAACAAAGTGTTAACCGCAATCCAAGTATGCTGTCTCCCAGGGGATATCTGGATATCTCTCTCCTTCCGGCGGTATTTATAGCTTCGGGGCGTATTAAAGGCTACATCGGTCTGGAGGGTAAAGTTAACATTTTTAAAATTCTCCAACATTCGAAAATGTGCGGGGATAACGTTTACCCGGGTGACCGCTATTCAGTTTCTCCCTTAAGATGAGTCAAGGGTCTGATTCTTGACCGCGTAACCGCGAGACTGTGGCAATCAGCAAGCCGTCTTTCCATCTGAGAGTCGCCGGTCTTTTTATTGAAGACCGCGTAGCCGTGCGGTTAAAAGCCTGCCCTCTTTCTTCTCTAGCTGTGCATCCTGTCACCTCTGTCCGCTCTCCTGTCCCCCGGGCAGCCGGTGATTCTAGCTCTTGCCTTCTCGGGCAGGACCCCGAGCCTATAAATAGGCATGAACAGTACTCTCTAGGCATCGCGAATCGAATCCTCAAGCTCGCCGTCTCTGGCAGTGGTCTCGAATCCTTTGTCGAGCGGGTTACTATCTGATCGGGTGCTCCTTGGTAACCGTTGTAATCGCTTCATCTATGACAACCAAAAAGCCCGTCGCAAGAGTGGTTTTAGCCGCGACGGGCGAACTCCGATGTCGTCGCTATTAGCGGCACCCCTTTTGTCTCCTTTTCATTTAACCGCTAGTAACCGATAACTCGCAGTTCCTCTTTTACCGTTTTCTCTCTCTCGCAGGTTCTCCAACGACCAAGAGACGTTCTCGACACAAACATGACCACCACTGGGCAACCGGGAACCGGCCCGGTTTTCCCCTAACCGGCCGGTTATTAAAACAACTGTGGATTTGAAATCCAATGGTGCAGATGGAGGCCAACCTTTTATGTTTTATACTTTTATGTTTTAGGATTTGCTAGTTTGTTGTTATTGTTGGCAGAAAGGAGAAAGAAAAGTAGTAGACGGCAAAAGCGAGCAAGTTGAATCCGGTATTGGAGGCGTCCGGCGAGGAGATCTCGGACTCGGATCTTTCTCGAGCGATTTGGAGGTGACCGGCGTTGAACGAGCAAGCTGAATCCATTTCGAAACATCCAAGACTCACGAGAACCAAGGCTGGTTGTGCAACAAGCAACACTTTAAAAACCGGACCTGTCCGACTGGTCGAATCGTCGTCCGGTCTCCAGTCCGGTTCGGTTAGATGTTCAAAACCGGATTCGCCAAGAACCGGCTGACCGCCACCGGGCAACCGGGAACCGGCCCGGGTTTCCCCTAACCGACCGGTTATTAAAACAATAGTGGATTTGAAATCCAACGATGCAGATGGAGGCCAACTTTTGATGTGTTATACTTTTATTCTTTAGGGTTTGCCGGTTTGTTGTTAGTGTTGGCAGAAAAGAGAAAGAAAAGTAGTAAACGGCAAAACCGAGCAAGCTGAATCCGGCGTTGGAGGAGATCGACGAGGAGATCTCCGACTCGGATCTTCTTCATCGAGCGATTTGGGGGCGACCGATGTTGAGCGAGCAAGCTGAATCCATTTCAAAACATCCACGACTCATGAGAACTACGACTGGTTGTGCAACAGGCAACGCTTTAAAAACCGGACCGATCGAACCGCCGACAAGTATCCAGTCCGGTCCGGTTAGATGCTTTGAACCAGATTCGCCAAGAACCGGCTGACCGCCACCGAGCAACCGGGAACCGGCCCGGTTTTCCCCTAACCAACCGATTATTAAAACAACTGTGGATTTGAAATCCAACGGTGCAGATGAAGGCCAACCTTTTATGTTTTATATTTTTATGCTTTAGGGTTTGCTGGTTCGTTGTTAGTGTTGGCAGAATGGAGAAATAAAAGTAGTAAACTTCAAAAGCGAGCAAGAAGAATCCGGCATTGGAGGCGACCGACGAGAAGATCTCGAACTCGGTTCTTCTTCCTCGAGTGATTTGGAGACGATCGGCATTGAGCGAGCAAGCTGAATCTATTTCGAAACATCTACAACTCACGAGAACCATAACTCGTTGTGCAATAGGCAACACTTTAAAAACCGGACCGGTCTGACCGGTCGAACTGCCGACCGGTCTCCAGTCCGGTCCGGTTAGATGTTCAAAATCGGATTCGCCAAGAACTGGCTGACCGCCACTGGGCAACCGGGAACCGGCCCGATTTTCCCCTAACCGACCGGTTATTAAAACAATAGTGGATTTAAAATCCAACGGTGCAGATGGAGGCCAACCTTTTATGTTTTATACTTTTATGCTTTAGGGTTTTCTGATTCGCTATTAGTTTTGGCAGAAAGGAGAAAGAAAAGTAGTAAACAACAAAAGCGAGCAATTTGAATCTGGAATTGGAGGCGACCGGCGAGGTGATCTCGAACTCGGATCTTCTTCCTCGAGCGATTTGAAGGCGACCGACGTTGAGCGAGCAAGCTGAATCCATTTCGAAACATCCACGACTCACGAAAACCACGACTGATTGTGAACCAGGCAATGCTTTAAAATTCGGACCGGTTCGACCGATCAAACCGCCGACTGGCCTCCAGTATGGTCTGGTTAGATGCTTAAAACCAGATTCGCCAAGAACCGGCTGACCGCCACCGGTCAACCGGGAATCGGCTCGATTTTCCCCTAACAGGCTGGTTATTAAAACAATCGTGAATTTGAAATCTAACGGTGCAGATGGAGGCCAACCTTTTATGTTTTATACTTTTATGCTTTAGTGTTTAATGGTTAGTGTTGGCAGAAAGGAGAAAGAAAAGTAGTAAACAACAAAATTGAGCAACTTGAATCCAGCATTGGAGGCGACTGACGTGGAGATCTCAGACTCAGATCTTCTTCCTCGAGCGATTTGTTGGCAACTGACATTGAGCGAGCGAGCTGAATCCATTTTTAAACATACACGACTTGTAACACCTCATTTCCGGCTAGACCCCTAGGAGTGGTTTTATCATTACTAGGTCATGACAAAACCCAAATGAACCCAAGAAGACCAAGAGAGCTTAGGTAGGAAGGTGAAAATCACCTTGGTATGCAAATACTAGGTCAGAAACTTGCTTAAAATAAGATTAGGACTCAGGCGTTGAGTGCGTCGAGTGTACTCAACGCCATAAGCAGAATGGCGTTGAGTGCACTGATTGCACTCAACACCATCTTACAGGTGGGTTGGCGTTGAGTGCGTCGGGTGCACTCAACGCCATAAGTTGAATGGCGATGAGTGCAGTGACTGCACTCAACGCCATCTGGTGTTATCTGGATGGCGTTGAGTGAGCTGAGCTCACTCAACGCCATAGTCCGGGTGGCGTTGAGTGAGCAAAGCTCACTCAACACCATGATCTGGATGGCATTGAGTGAGCTTGTAGCACCCCCGCCCCCCAAACCTTTTGCCCGGGTTGGGCCGAAGGGGGGTACTACTGGCCCAAGACGCCCACCCAGTGCTCATAGGGGAAACGATCCACCCTGTCCAAGCACTAGATTACCGCCTTGGTTGGCTCGAATCATAACATTCACAACCCATCAGAATATAGCGGAAGCATTAACAGGAAACCATTGCAGATTTATATATCACATATCAAAATTACAGCGGTTCTAGGGCCGAAGCCTAAGTACTTATATAAGCCTGTGGGCTATACATGTGCTACATATAATCCTCATATACTCTCTCTCTACGCTGCTCGGCGGAACTCACGTCTCTAAACTCGAGGGACGGCGGGGGTGCATCTGCTCGAGTAGACCTAACTGCTGGTGTAATCTCCTATGGCAGCGGGTCACTACGGTTCTCCACCTCCTGTGAATGGTTAATCAAATAACCGTTAGTCACAGAGCTAAGTGGAAACAAATATCCTCCCCGGATCCACATCCTAGGGACGAGCACGCACACACCCAACAGAAGTAAATAGCCGAAGCACGAGGGGGTTAGCACAATATTCCATATATGAACAGCTAGGAGAAAATATAAAAGAGTGCAGTATAACCGGAAAAAGAAGCAATAGTATAAAACAGTTATAACAATACTCTACTAGCTCATCAGCACAACATGTTTTCATATCCTGAATTCTATCGCTGGCACTCACAGCCGCGCATATACCGCAGGCATTTACAGTCGCGCACATACTACAGGCATTCACAGCCACGCACACAAACCCTATGTCGACATAGTTTGGACTGCTTCTGTTCCAGCAGGGTAGCGAGCCCCGCGGGCCTCACGGATGTGGCCGTCGGTGACAGTGGCCAGTCCTGCCACTTCTGGGGGTGATTGTACCGCACAACCCCAGGCCCTATCGTACAACTTGGTGTACTCTTGGATGTGAGCGACATCCAGCGAATCATTTTGGCCGACCAGCGGAGGAAAACTCGACGGGGAATAAAACGGTCGGTCACCCGTGGTACCCATCTCCCTGTCGCCTTGAGTCGTCAACCTTCCCGCACCGGTACGAACGGTCCGCGGAAGGGACTGACCCGCCACAATTCCACCGCAAGCAATTTACAAACAATCAATCAACGACAAACATAATACACACCGGGTCTACGTCGGCCTGCCCTACTAGGCTTAAACTTCGGGCGGCGGCGCTTAGCTCTACTTTCATCAAGGAGCGTGGGAGCGCATTATTTGGGGCTAGACCTGGAGGAATACCTCAACTCCGGTTATCCCCAACTAAGGATCAACCTTAATAACGACTGCTCGTCAGAGCAGGACCCGAGATTATAATAGTAAATTGCAATGAAGACAAATGCGGTGCTTATGCTGCTTATTTAAAGTGCTGGAAAGAAACGTGACCAGTATGAAACTGGAGTAGCACTGAATTAAAAGTACTTGACCAGTACGAGACTGGAGTAGAACTGAATTAAAAGTACTTGACCAGTACGAGACTGGAGTAGAACTGAATTAAAAGTTCTTGACTAGTACGAGACTGGGGTAGAACTGAATTAAAAGTACTTGACCAGTACGAGACTGGAGTAGAACTAAATTAAAAGTACTTGACCAGTACGAGACTGGAGTAGAACTGAATTAAAAGTACTTGACCAGTACGAGACTGGAGTAGAACTGATTTAAAAGTACTTGACCAGTACGAGACTTGAGTAGAACTGAATTAAAAGTACTTGACAAGTACGAGACTGGAGTAGAACTGAATTAAAAGTACTTGAATTGAAAAGAATAAAGGAACAGGACCAGTGCAAGACTGGAATAATCATAAAGAAAATGGTTAGTAGTCCAATCACTCCATCCAGAAGGCTTCAGTCTCATCTCCGTTCTTAGGAGGCACATTCAGTTCTATTTCAGTTCTTAATAAGGCTTCGTTGGATTACACCCATTATTAAGATCCGATTATGATTTGGTTGCGCCTTATTAATCATGACTTAATCGGATTAGTGGCTTATCAGGAGTTACATCCTTAATATTAATCAAGAATAATGTGCAACTCGCTGCTCGTACTCTCACTTTCCGAGCGAGTCCAGATCACCCGAGAGTCGAGGCGCTCAACGGTTTCACAAAGCCTAGGAACACACGGAGCTTGGTCACTTGCCTCAGCCACTCTCATCGATACGATAACTTTGAATTTATTAATTAAATTCGAAAGGACGGTCGTGCGATCCAATTTCATTTTCGAAGAAAATGAGCATAATAATTTCCGAACGCGACCCTAGACTTTCAAATTTTAGGAAAAATATCACAACTTATCCCCATGACCCCAAATTTTGATACAACCCTTAAGAGAGCCTAAAATGAGCCTAGTAATTTTTTGTAATTTTCCAAAGTGTTTTGGGCCTTTAATTTGGCAAAACAAATTTTATTTGGGCTTTAAAAAAAACAAGTCAACTCTAAAAAATCTCAAAATTTTTGTGGAGACTGAACTCATTGAGGGGAGTAATTTCCATGTTCAAAACTTTTTCACAAAGACTCTATCTTAGCCTCTGAAAAATCAAACCCCTTATTATAATATTATAATATTATAATAATATAAATTATAAAAAGAATTTACTGTTCATCATCTTCTCCCCCCCCCCCACTGTACAAATCCCGCGCCCCTTACGGGCCTTCCCAGCCGCCGGTCGGCCGTGGCTCCACCACCGACAAACCCGCCGGTGGTGGGCGCTCCCTCCGGCGGTGGTCCGGCGGCCTGCCGCCGCCGGCCATCGCCGAAGCCATTTTTTTATTTTGAATCGTGGGGGGAGGTGACGGCGGCGGCGCTCCGGCCGCCAGAGCTCGCATGTGTTACGTCAGAAATGGGGAGGGGGAGGAAGAGAAGGTTCCACCTGGGTTTGGCGGGCTCGGGAGGGGGCGACTTGGTCGGACATGGCTCAAGGTGGTGGAGGAGGGGGAGGAGCTCCTCGGCTTGGCTTTTTCCGGCCACCAGAGCTCCGGCAGAGGGGGGAGAAGGGGTGGGGGAGTTTCCCTCTGGGCTGGTGCACGATAATTAGGGGAGGGGGCCTTTATATAAGCTTGGGGGGAGGGCTTCTCCTCTCTTCTAAGATGTGGGATTAATCCCTCCTTAGGGAGGGATTAATCTCCACCCTCCAGCTGTCCATGGACAGTTGGATGCTCATGGACAGCTGGAGTCTCAAACTCATTTCCCCATGTGGGAAATGAGGTTATCCCTTCATGGGCTTGGGCCTTTGTAGGTGGGGGAAGGGGAAAAAGAAAGAAAGGGGGATAGTGGGTTGGTGGGCCTCTACTTGGCCCATAGGAGTGCTGGCTGGTTGGGGCCCAAAGGAGATTGAGGGAAGGGGAAGGGGCAAGGGCTATCCATTCATGGAGAGGAGGTGGGCTCTTATTTGGAGAAAAATCCAAAAATGGATTTTTAGGAGGGTTTGACCAAGTCATCCCTAGGGTGGGTCCCCCTTGCTGGTCAAAGTCAATGTAGGTCCAAGTCATCGGGGTCGAGTCAAAGTTCGGGTGTCGTGTCACAATTGGTGTGCGCACACTTTTCGGTGCACGATTATGCTTGATTTGACCACGAGTTGACCAATTATCGTCGAAATTGATCGGAACGACTTCTAATGACTTCGTATTGACCATACAAGTCCGACGCCACTGACTGGGGTTGAATCAGAGTCCGTTTGGCGAAAGTCCAAAATCTGAGCGTTGTAGCGCGCTAAAATGGTCAAAACGCTCATAATCATCGTTAGGCTTCGAATCGCGACGCAACGATTTCCGATGCATTCGTATCAACTATACGAAGTCATAGGAATTGACAGAACTCAAATCAGAGTTCTCTATGTCAATATCCAAAAATCTCATCTTCGCGGCGTTCTGCGAGGAATGGCCACATCCACTATATGATCTCGGGGTCCCACTGAACGAGTTTCGATGTGCTCGTATTGACTATACGAGGCCACAGGAACTGATAGAACTTAATTCAGAGTTCTCTAACTCGATACCCTTCCTTGGGTTGCCTCATACCGGGTCACGGGTAGAGGCTCGGGTCACTTTTATTGGGCCCACTAGGGCTCTAGTGGCCCAATAAAAGTCGGGATGTTACAATCCAATAAAAATAAAAGGATTTTCGTCCCTGAAAATTTGCTTAAGTAGGGAGAAAAGTAACATACCTGGGGAAAGAGCTCTGGGTGCTTTTCTCGGAGGAGTGCTTTAGGTTCCCACGTGAATTCTTCTCGTCCACAGTTTGACCATAGTACCTTAACCATTGGAACAGTTTTATTACGTAGTGTCTTGACCTTATAATCCACTACTCTGATAGGTTCGAGACAGACAGATCTATCTGACTGTAGTTGCACAGGTGGAGTAGGAAGGTATTTCTCTGGTTGCCGGTGGACTCGTCTCAAGGAAGAGACATGAAACACATCGTGAAGATTCCCCAACTCTGGGGGCAAGGCCAAATGATAGGCGACGGGGCCAACACGCTCTATCACCGGATAGGGGCCCAAGAAGTGGGGATCTAACTTTTTCTGCTTCCTCAACCGGGAGACACCATGCATGGGCTTTATTTTCAAGAATACCATTTCTCCCACGCTAAACTCCACCGGTCAGTGACGCGCATCGTAGTACTTAGCCTGCCGGCTCTGCGCTTCCCGCATTCGCTCCTTAATTAGCCGTATCGTTGCCGTAGTGTCATCGATGTAAGCCACTCCCAAGGCTTCCGGGTGCTCTTCCTGAGCCCAAGTCAACGGGGTTCGGCAACGCCTTCCATACAATGCCTCGTATGGAGCCATCTTAATGCTAGCCTGGTAGTTGTTATTGTATAAAATTCGACCAACGGCAATAGCTGCTCCCATGGCTCATTGTGCTCCACTATGCACAGTCGAATAAGATCCTCCATCATCCGATTCGTCCTCTCCGTCTGTCCGTCTGTCTGTGGGTGGAAGGCGGTGCTGAAGGCCAACTTGGTTCCCAAATACGCCTGCACCCGCCTCCACTCCTTAGATGTGAAATGCCCGTCACGATCTGACACGATGGACTTTGGTACTCCGTGGAATCGTACCACTTGCTCTAGGAACATCCTGGCAAGGATATCTACTCCGTCACCCTGTCGGTTTGGAATGAACCGCGCTACCTTGGTGAGTCGATCTACGACCACCCAAATTGAGTCATTCCCAGCGCGAGATCGAGGTAGGCCGTGGACGAAGTCCATGGATATGTCTTCAAACTTCCACTCTAGTATTGGCAGGGGCTGTAATAGGCCTCCTGGACTGCGGCATTCGGCCTTAACCTTCTGACAGGTCCGACACCGCGCCACGAAGTTGGTGACATCTCTTTTCATTCCAGGACAGTAAATGGTCCTGCGCAGGTCCATGTACATTTTAACTACGCCAGGGTGAATTGAGTACCTTGACTGATGGGCCTCTTGCAAAATTTCCTCACGAATGTCTCCGGTAGCGGGAACAAATATGCGATGCTTGAATTACAGAATCCCTTCATGCAGTTTATAATCCTCCTGTGCCCCTCCTTGTAGAGATCGGATGATCGACATCACCTCTGGGCCGATCTTCTGGGCTTCTCGTATCCGGTCCCGGATGTCGCATTGGATTTCCATCCAATACAGCTGCGAGTAGTACTCTTCCGGATCTCTTCGGGCAACCAGGGTAATCTCCATGTCTATCAAAGACTGGAAGAGCTCTTTAGGGATCTGCTCCATCCAACTCCCGGCTATTGCAGGCTGGCGGCTCAAGGCGTCAGCAACTCTGTTAGCCTTCCCAGGGTGATATTGGAGAGCGAAGTCATAATCGCATAAGAATTCCAGCCATCGGCGCTGCCGGAGGTTCAGCTCTTTCTGCATGAAGATATACTTGAGGCTCTTGTGATCGGAGAAGATCTCACATCTTACTCCGTACAGATAATGCCTCCATATTTTAAGGGTGAAGATGACGGCGCCCAACTCTAAATCATGCGCCGCATAGTTTAACTCGTGCTGCTTTAATTATCGCGAGGCGTAGGCCACTACCTTGTCGTGCTGTATTAGGACTGCTCCCAATCCCTTAAGGGAAGCATCGGTGTAGATTTGGAATCCCTCGGTCCCTGTGGGGATCGTAAGGATTGGCGTAGAAGTCAGCCGCTTCTTCAGCTCGACAAATGCGGCCTCACACTCCGCCGTCCATCGGAATGTGACGTCCTTCTTGGTGAGAGCAGTTAGGGGTAGGGCAATCTTGGAAAAACCCACGACAAACTTCCTGTAGTATCCGGCAAGACCGAGGAAACTACGGATATCCGCAGCTGTCCTGAGTGGTGGACAATTTTGTACTGCCTGGATCTTGGCTTGGTCCACTGCTACTCCCTCCTTGTTTATCGTGTGGCCCAAGAATCCAACTTCTTCTAGCCAAAATTCGCATTTACTAAAGTTGGCGAAGAGAGAATGCTCCCGGAGTTTTAGTAGCACCATCTACAGGTGCCGAGTATGGTCCATCTTGGTCTTCGAGTAGATTAGGATGTCGTCTATGAAGACGATGACAAAGTGATCTAAGAAATGTTCGAAGACTCTATTCATCAGGGCCATAAAGGCGGAAGGCGCGTTGGTGAGCCCAAAGGGCATAACTAGGAACTCATATAGACCATATCAGGAGCTAAAGGCAGTCTTGGGGATATCTTCCTCTCGGATTCGAAGCTGGTAATAGCCGGATCTCAGGTCCATCTTGGAAAACAAGGACGCACCTTGCAATTGATCGAACAGTTCGTCAATTCTAGGGAGGGGATAGGTATTACATACAGTCAGCTTATTCATCTCCCTATAGTCGATGCACAGTCGTAAAGTCCCATCTTTCTTCTTGACGAAAGTACTGGGGCTCCCCAGGGCGAGGAACTAGGGCGGACGAATCCAGCATCTATTAGTTCCTGTAGCTGGATCTTTAGTTAGTTCAGTCAGCTCGCTTGGGGCCATCCGGTAGGGGGCTCGTGATACTGGCCGTGCTCTGGACACGAGCTCGATCTGAAAGTCGACCTCTCGCTAGGGTGGCAATCCCGGGAGGGACTCAGGGAAAATATCCGGAAAGTCGCGGACTACTGGGACTTTGGCGAGCACCTGGGATTTGCCTTCCATCTCGAAGTAGATAAGGTATACTTCGTCCTTCTGTCGGACAGATTTCACCATCTGCGTAGAAGTCAAGATAATACGCGAGATAGAGGGCACACCTGTCAACGTGACGGTCTGGCCATTCGGGTTCTGTAGCCGGACTTCTCGCGTGGAACAGTTTATCTGGGCTTGGTGCTCGGCCAACCAGTCCATTCCCAGAATTATGTCGAATCCAATTATTACTTGGATGGTTGCGTAGATTTCAAATTCTACTTCACCTAGCATAGCTTGGAACGAGCACTTTTCGGTAGAAGTCATATCCGACCCGTCCGGTAAGCGGATTCGTATAGACAGTCCGGTTGAACGAATAACATTTCCTTTTGTTGCGATGAACTCGTGGGAGACGAAAGAATGAGTTGCTCCCGTGTCGAAAAGGGTTTTGGCAGGAAGTCCTTCTACCAACAAGATTCCTGACGACATGGGAAAATATATATTTATATATCAACTATTTAATACAGAGGATATAAGCACACATAAGTAATATACAACATCAGTAGTTAGATCTGATATCTCTCTATCTCCTAAGATATATACCTATGACTACGTCAGGGGCCGGTCCGTGCTGCAAGTCGAGTGCGTAGGCCTCCTGGGGCGCTGCTCGGCCCTGCTGGCCTCTCCTGCTAGCTCTGCCTCTATGACCTCTCTAACCCTGCCCTCGTGCCGGCTGTCCACCCTGAACAGCTCCCAATCCGGGTCTCCCCGTCGCCTGAGGGCAAAAGGCCCTCATATGTCCTGGCTGATGACATAAGAAGCAGTTCCCTGCGAAGGGAACATCTCGTCGGGCCACAAGTGGGGGCTGCGGTGCTGGAGCTGGTCTGACGTTTGGCTGTGCAGCTGGGGGTGCTGGGGGTGCTGGTGGGTGCCTATAAGGCTGTCTGCGGCGTCGTTGCCTGCGCTCTCTATCCTGTCTATGGGGAGCGACTCCTCCGTATTGCCTCTAGTCTCGAGGGAGCTCTTCCTTACCTCTGCGCCGCTGAGCCACTGTCTGCTGGTCCAACTCTAAGGTTGCCGCATGGGTAGCTATGGTGTGGAAGGTGGCCTGAGAGAGCATAATCAGGGCCTGCCTTAGGTCGTCTCATAGTCCTAGGAAGAATCAAGAAGCTCTATCCCTGTCGGAGGCAGCCAGGTTCCCGGCGAAGCGTGCCAGGTGTATGAACTCTCTCTCATACTTTGCCACAGTGCGGTTGCCCTGTCGTATGAGCAAGAAACTCTCTTGCAGCGCGGCTCGGTCTATATCTGTGATAAAGAACTCTAGTAGAGCTATGGAGAACTCTCCCCAAAGGATCGTGCTCATCGGCCGACCTCGAAAGGTAGAGCGACTAGCTGCTCTCCACCAATCCCTCGCATATCCCTCCAAGATGGTCACCACCAAAGAGACTGCTGCCACAGCTGGGCACATCATCCCTACTAACAGTTCCTCCACTCGCTCCACCCACTCCTCTTCCTGAATGGGCGTTTATGTACCCCTGAAAGGGGGAGGCCTCAGTCCTCGAAAAGTCATCAGCAGATCGGTGGGTGCGGTCATCTCTCGTGGTGGCTGTGCAAGGGCATCACAGAAAGTCGCTAGTATAACCGTCAGTGTCTGCCCCATATCTGTCTTGGCAAACGGTACGGCCGCGGGAGCGACCGGGTCTGGTGGTGGGGTAGCTGGAACATATCCTCTACACGAGGATCCTCCGTTACTGTCCTCCGGTATCTGGAGAAGTAACAGGAAAGAGTGTCAGTATTTTGCAAAAGTAGTGGCAATTTGCAAAAACGACAGACAAAGCGGAAACAACGGTGTATGTGCATACTATCGTACAGTCTAGAATCCCTAAGCCTCTACACTAAAGTCCAAGGCTTCCACTGCAAGGTTCGTCCCGAACCTAAAACGAAGCGAGGACGAAGGGATCCTGAGACTGCTCCACAAGGAAGAATCGTGATCGCTCTGATCCATTTATAGCACCCCCCCAACCTTTTGCCCGGGTTGGGCCGAAGGGGGGTACTACTGGCCCAAGACGCCCACCCAGTGCTCATAGGGGAAACGATCCACCCTGTCCAAGCACTAAATGATCGCCTTGGTTGGCTCGAATCATAACATTCACAACCCATCAGAATATAGCGGAAGCATTAACAGGAAACCATTGCAGATTTATATATCACATATCAAAATTACAGCGGTTCTAGGGCCGAAGCCTAAGTACTTATATAAGCCCGTGGGCTATACATGTGTTATATATAATCCTCATATACTCACTCTCTACGCTGCTCGGCGGAACTCATGTCTCTAAACTCTGGGGACGGCGGGGGTGCATCTGCTCGAGTAGACCTAGCTGCTGGCGTAATCTCCTGCGGCAGCGGGTCACTACGGTGCTCCACCTCCTGTGAATGGTTAATCAAATAACCGTTAGTCACAAAGCTAAGTGGAAACAAATCTCCTCCCCGGATCCACATCCTTGGGACGAGCACGCACCCACCCAACAGAAGTAAATAGCCGAAGCACGAGAGGGTTAGCACAATATTCCATATATGAACAGCTAGGAGCAAATATAAAAGAGTGCAGTATAACCGGTGTGAGAAGTAGCGAACAAAAGACTAAAGTAGCGAACAAATGACTAGAAAACAAGCCGGAACTTTGAATAATCGAAATTTTATTATCTAAAAAGATATAATTTATAAAGGTATGGCCTCCCTTTTATAGAATGGAGGAGAGAGGATAGAATACAAACTAATAATATGGGACTAAAGCTATACATCAGATCCGGATGGCTAAAACAACAGACCGGAACAGGACGCGCGGTTAGACAATGTTCTAACCGCTCGGCAATACCAGAAGAAAAAGAGAGATGCGGTAGGAGACTGCTAGACCGCCCGGTTTCCAAGCCGCCAGAGATAAACCGTCAGACCGTCGGACACCACACAGCAACAGTCTGGATTCATCCACGCCAGACACAAACCGCCAGACCGCCCGGTCTAAAATCCGCCAGGCTCAAACCGCCAGACCGCCCGGTCTCATACTTCGACACTCCCCCTCAAGCTGGAGCATAGATATCAATCATGCCCAGGTTGTCACAGATGTGGAAGAAGGAAGTAAAAACCGACTTGGTGAAGATATCTTCCAACTCTTTGTCGGAGGTGACGAACGGAGTGCAAATCTGTCTCTTCAAGACCTCTTGTCGGATGAAATGGCAGTCGACCTCTATATGTTTCGTTCTCTCATGGAAGACTGGATTTTTGGATATGTATATAGCGGCCTTGTTGTCACAGAACATAGGCAGAGGATAATCGTAGACCTCTCCTAGGTCAAGCATGAGAGCCCGCAACCATTTTAACTCACACGTGATTGACGCCATACTCCGGTATTTGGCTTCTGCACTGGACCTTGAGACAACAGACTGCTTCTTGCTCTTCCAGCTCACAAGATTACCTCCAACAAATGTGCAAAAACCCGATGTAGATTTACGGTCACCTTTATCATCCGCATAGCTTGAGTCTGACTAGGCTTCAACTCTCAGATTACCATACTTCTGAAAGAGTAGCCCTTTTCCTGGTGCTGCTTTGACATACTCTAGTATCTTCAAGGCAGATTGAAGATGACATTCCCTTGGAGCTTGCATGAACTGACTGACCTTGCCTACAGCATAGGCGATGTCGGGTCTGGTCACCGTGAGATAAATGAGTTTGCCCTCCAGACGTCTATACCTCGTGGCATCGGATATAAGAGGTGAGTCATCTGTCCATGTTTTGTCCTCTCTAGTGGCCATGGGATACTAGGCCGGTTTGGCACCGGTCAATCCTGCGTCTTGTAGAAGATCAAGAGCATACTTTCGTTGGGAGAGAACAAACGAGTCGGGCTTCCGAGAGATTTCTATCCCCAAAAAATATTTCGGGGAGCCCATATCCTTCATGACTAGGTGTTGATGGAGGTGTTTCTTTGTCAAGTCCACCCCAGCCTGGTCATCGCCGGTAAGAAGAATATCATCCACATACACTGCCAAAACCACAAGGCCCGATACGGTTTTGCGAATAAACAATGAGTGATCGGCTGAACTTCTTGTAAAGCCAATGGCAGCCACAATGCCACTAAACTTGTCGAACCATGCCCGAGGGCTCTGTTTTAGGCCGTAGATGGCCTTCTTCAACTGGCATACTCGTGTCTCCCCCTGAGCAACATACCCAGGAGGTTGCTCCATATAGACGTCCTCCTGAAGATCCCCATACAGAAAAGAATTCTTGACATCAAGCTGGGAAATAGCCCACTCCCTGTTGACGGCCATAGAAAGAAGAACCCGGATGGTGCTGAGGCGAGCAACTGGGGAGAAAGTATCAAAATAGTCAACTCCATAAGTCTGAGTAAAGCCTTTGGCCACCAGTCGGGCTTTGTAACGATCCATAATACCGTCTGGGCGAAACTTCACAACGAACACCCAGCGGCAGCCAACCACATCAGTACCTACCGGTGGAGGAACAAGGGTCCAGGTACCCCTTTCAGTAAGAGTGGCGATTTCCTCATCCATGGCAGATTTCCAATGAGGAATAACAAGAGCCTCCTAGTAAGTGCGGGGAGTGGTAGTAGCCGAGATAGCCAAAGCAAAGCACCTGCGAGAGGGAGTAAGCCGATCATAGGAAACAACAGCCGTAAGTGGGTGTTGAGTACATGCCCGCACCCCTTTGCGAAGGGCAATGGGAAGATCCAGGTCATCTTGTGCCTCAGGGACCGGAGCGTCCGTGACGGAGAAAGCTGGCCAGGGACTAGAGAGAGACGGCTGCGGAGAAGAAGGAGGGGAGATAATAGGGAGAGGAGGAGACAGAGGAGGAGATGATATAGGAGGGGAGACGTCGATATGCGTGGAAGGATCACAGAGAGATGGTGGAGAGTCAGAGACAATAGGAGGAAGCGGGGATGGAGAAGAAAAGTAGGAGGCATTTTCGAAGAAGGTGACGTCCGCGGAAACAAACTGTTTGTACAGAACAGGGTCAAAGCAACAATAGCCTTTTTGAGTGGTCGAGTATCCCAAAAAGACACATTTTGTGGAACGGGGGGAAAGCTTGTCACGGGTAGCAGACGGAGCATGCACAAAAGCCGTACACCCAAAGATACGGAGAGGAAGAGGAAAGGGTTCCTTGCCCGGGTAGAGAATGGAGAAGGGGGTCTTGCCGTGAAGAACCGAAGAGGGAATGCGATTGATGAGATAGAGGGCAAGAAGAACAGCATAGCCCCAGTAGGAGCGAGGTACCTGCATCTGCGTCATTAGAGTGCGAGCGATATCGAGGAGATGACGGTTTTTACGCTCCGCCACCCCATTTTGCTGGGAGGTGTAAACACAGCTGGTCTGATGAATAAGACCATGTTGCATACAAAAAGACGAAAACTCATGACTGAGGTATTCTTTAGCATTATCAGAGCGCAGTACTTTAATAGAAATAACAAACTGAGTTTTAATCATATTATAAAAAGATTGCAAGACAGATAAGAGTTCAGAGCGATCTTTTAAAAGATACACTCAGGTACATCTAGAGAAATCATCAATAAAAGTTACGAAATAAGAACTACCCCGACCAACGGTGAGAGTAGGAGCAGGACCCCAGACATCAGAATGAATGAGATCAAAAGGGCGGGAGGATCCACGGCCTTGCTTCAGCGGGAAGGAGGAGCGGTGATGTTTGCCAAGCTGACACGCATCACAGTTGAGCGGAGGACTGGTCTGAGGTAAGTGGGGAAGAAGCTGACGAAGAATCCGAGGAGGAGGATATCCAAGGCGAAGATGCCATTGAAGCAGATCAGTAGACGAGGAAGAGAAGGCGGACAGAGCGGAAACATTATCGAGGAAGTAGAGACCGCCGCTCTCAGTCCCAGTAGCAATCGTCCATTGGGTCCTCGGGTCCTGAAAATAACAAGAAGTAGGAGTAAATAAGACAGAACACTGAAGTTGCTGGAAGTGTTTGTGCTGCTCGGCCAAGTCCGCGGAGAAAGGGCGATTCTGGAGGATTTCAGCGCCAAGAGCCTGAACTTGCTGATAAGCCGTAGCAGGAGACATGGAAGGGCGAGAGAAGAGATCCGCGTAGAGAGTATAAATGCGGGATGTCTTGGCCCCCTTCGAGTAGAGAGTAGCAAGGTGAAGCCACGCAGTCTTGACCGTCTCATCATGGCGTATGACATGAAGACATTCATCGGAGAGGCTGTTAGCCAACCACGTTCGGACAAGCGCATCACTGGCATCCCAGTCATAAAATTCAGTAGAGTCTAGAGGAGGAGGGTCATCGGTGAGGTGATGACGTTTGCGCTGAGAGCAAAGAAGAAAGGTGAAAGAAACACTCCAATCCGGATAGTTGGAGCCAACAAGTTTAGAAACCGTGCAAGGGTTGCCAGAGGGAGTAGGAAGCGGCGTCGGAGTGGCGATAGGAGTGGTGGTAGTGGAGGTTTCAGAAAGGGCCATAGGAGAAATCTGTGAGAAGCCGCGCGGTTAGAATACAAGCCGCGCGGATAGGAAGAAGAAGAGCAGCGGCGGTCACGATGACAGATACCAGCGGCCAGAGAAGCCATGACCAAGCCGTAGATCCAAGCAGGGAAAGAAGTCAAGCGGCTAGAAGATAGACCGCGCGAACAGAAGGGATGAACGAACAAGGCAAAACAAAAGGCATCAGGTCACGACGAGTAAAGATACAGGTCGCTGCGACTGAAAGGCAGGAAAAAATGGTCGCGCGGAAAGGGCGCAAGCAGGCGGAAGAGACAAACCGCGAGAACAGGTCGCGAGAGGAAGGGGCAAGCCGCGCGGACAGGGCGCAAGCAAGCGGAAGAGAAACAGCGAGAACAGGTCGCGAGAAAAAGAGGCAAGCCGCGCGGACAGGGCGCCCAGAATCAGGAGGAGAAGATCGAGTCCTCTGATACCATGTGATAAGTAGCGAACAAAAGACTAAAGTAGCGAACAAACGATTAGAAAACAAGCCGGAACTTTGAATAATCAAAATTTTATTATCCAAAAAGATATCATTTACAAAGGTATGGCCTCCCTTTTATAGAATGGAGGAGAGAGGATAGAATAAAAACTAACAATGTGGGACTAAAGCTATACATCAGATCCGGATGGCTAGAACAACAGACCGGAACAGGCCGCGCGGTTAGACAATGTTCTAACCGCTCGGCAATACCAGAAGAAAGAGGGAGATGTGGTATGAAAGAGTAGGGATAGATACTACTCTAGAGGGGGGTGAATAGAGTAATCAAAAATTGCACTAGCAAAGTTGACTTTCTACTCAACTCCCTTGGAGTTAAATGCGGAATGAAGGTTATAGATATTTGAGATTAAACCTTAAAGCCTAACACAAGTGTTGTGCACAACAAGGCAGCCAACTGTAATTACAGTTAAGGCTTGGAAACCTAAACAACAACTAGCAAACCTAGTTAAGATCTAATCACAGCCACAATACAAGTAATTAAACAAAGCAATCCAGACGACACAAGGAATTTATAGTGGTTCTCCAAACAACTTGGGTACGTCCACTCTTCTACCAACAAGGTAGGAATCCACTCAGGTTTTTGATCAGGTGCCCTGCCACCAACAAGATCTGCTTCAGGTAGATCAAGAAACCCTTTAGACTTTTGATCAGGTGTCTAAAAACCAACACAGGTTTTTGATCAGGTACCCTGCCACCAAGGGATACTTTTGAAGGGAGTAATAACCCTTTACAGGAGGGGGAAAGGAGGTTAAGGTGTCTTTTCTATTTTACAATAGATTAGAGAAGCACAATAACTTGCACTGAGCTAGAAGGCTCTAAAAGAATCAAGGCTCCCCCTGGCTAAAAGAACGTCCAGGTGAAGTCTTGCTTCAGTGCAGAAACACTTCAGAAAATACTGAAGGAAAAAGCTACAAGAAGATAAATAATATTAAATAAGATTTCTTCTTTAGGCAGCTATCTTCTTCTTCTTCTTCTTCAAAAGGCTCTGAGTGAAGATCTTCCTGTAAGCAGGAGAACTCAGGTTGAAGAAGAGTGAAGAACTAAAGCTTCTTCTCAGTTAGATGTGAATGAGAGCAGTTGGAGACTGTAAGCTTTTTGTTTGAATGCTGCAGTTAGCTTTTCAATGTGTGAGAACTAGTTGTTTTCTTCTTCAAAGAAGTCTTTATATAGCAGTAGCAGCAACGGCTCTTACTTGAGTTTGAATCTTGTCTTCTACTGAACTCTGCAAGCTGGGCTGCAAAAAGCATAAAGCAAAACAAAATACTGCAAGCAGATATCTTATAACGGGATAAAGCTTTCTAAGAAGCTGCAAATAATTCTGATGAAATAAAACTAGAGAAAGTCACATCAGAAAAGACTCTTTACAGCCAAGAAAGACTTTTTGAGTCTAACGGCTATAAAGGACAGTCTGGCAGATAAAACAGAAAACATATCTCAGCTATAAGACAAACAACTTTGTCAGAAAAAGATTAGCTCATGCATATAGAATGGAACAGATATTGCATGGAAATAATATCACAATTTATTCAGATAATCTTTTATAAAATATGCCAAAATAAGTATGAAATTAGTCACATCATAGAAGACGACAAAACTATTTTAAAACATACAGCAAAACATCGAACGACCCTCGGAGATCGTCGACCGACGCACGGAGATCGTCGACCTATCGGACAGATAGTCGAACGATCCAGATAGTCGAACTATCAAAGAAGATAGTCGAACTACCTCAGCAGATAGTCGACCTATCAGAACAGATAGTCGAGCTATCAGATAGTCGATCTATCCGGACAGATAGTCGAACAACCAAACAAAACAGATAGTCGACCTATCAAACAGATAATCAACCTATCACAGAAATACAGATAGTCGACCTATCAACAGATAGTCAAGCTATCAAACAAAACAGATAGTTGACCTATCAACAGATAGTCGAACTATCAGATAGTTGAACTATCCAAGCAGATAGTCGAACTATCAAAGCAACACAGATAGTCGACCTATCAACAGATAGTCGAACTATCAAAGCAACACAGATAGTCGACCTATCAACAGATAGTCGAGCTATCAACGCAGACAGAACGTCAACCAACTGATAGACGATCGTCGATCAGCCGATAGACGATAGTCGAGCGACATTCGACCATAGTCGAACGAAAAAACTACTTAACCAAATATTCATCTGGAAAAGCAATTCTACACAACTAGAGAATCTAACCTATCAACTAACCTTTGACCATAAATAAATCTTGGGTCAAGAGACAGAAAGAGAGGACTGAACTCAAATCAAAACCTAGGGTTCCAACAATCTCCCCCTATTTGAGTTAAGTCTCTCAACAATTAAAACATACAAAACTAATTACTGAAAGTAAAATAAAATGCATAAAGAGAAACAGCTAAGCAGATATCATCAATCAATCGGATAAGAAATTAACTGTCAATCAATGAAAGATTAAGGAGCTTCAGAGTCAGGCTTAGGATCAGAAGAGCTAGAAACAAAAGTAATCTTTCTTGTGGGATCTAGAGCTTCTTTTCTTGATAGCTTCAGGTCTTGTTCTCCAATAATTTTTAATTCTGTTGTTCTTGGGACCACTGCCTCAGGATGCTTTTCCATATACTTTGAAGGATCAAATATCTCAGGTCTAACCTAGAACTTGTCTAGCTCCTTCATTCTGAATTTAGACATTGTGGTCAATCCTGCAGTGTCCTTTCCTTCTGCTTTTGCTTTCTTAATTTGCGCTGCTCCAATCAGTTCAAGAAAACGAGCCATCTTAAAGTTAGGATCAAGCTCTGGGCTTTCATAAACAATCTCAGAAGAAGTATCAACTGGTTCTTTATCCTGAATAACTAGATAAGAAAGGGGAGCAGACTTAGCAAGTATCTTGCTAGAATTTTCAGATAAAATAATTTGCTTACCTTTTGAAACATCCTTCTCAGAGTGATCTGGCTTAGGAGAGGTAGAAATTTTAAGTTCTTTGGACTGAGGAGGAGAAAATGTTGGTCTTTGATATACTACCTCCTTTACCTGTTCCTTAACAACATCAGGTCATTGATGGCCAGTTTGACTCTTATCTTGGTATCCTTGCGAACTTCTCCTTTGAGCAGACTGAGATGGATTTGATCTTTCGGACTGAGCAGCAGGTTTAGAAGATAAATTTCCTGAGGCTCCTGCACCGGGAGGTGGAGGAGGAGGACCTCTAGGATTCCATCTAGGGACAGGAGAGTCATACCTCTTTGACTTTTTCCTTTGCTTTTGCTGGTTCTTAGAGAACAACATCCAATGATGGAAGTCTTTTGACTTTGGATCAATTCCTTTCAGTATATAATACGGTGTATCATTATCTGGATTAGCAGGAGGAGGAGCAACAACTTTTCTTTTCTTTTTAGCAATTCTTTTTCTTTTGGATTCAGCAGACTCATCAGAATTGATTTCATCTTCAGAATTAGAAGAGATAGGCAGATCATATGGGTCAATTGCATCTTTCAAAGCTCTTTCCTTTTCCTTTAAAGCAGCTTTCTCTAGTTCTTCTTCCATGGCATCCTGTGCCAATATAGCATCTAAGTCCAAGCCCGGGGAATCATCCCATACAGTAGATTTTTCAATTTGGGCATCTGCAGTGATTCTTGAATCTCAGAAACTGTCATAGTGACCAGTTCTGCTTGCACTTCTGGCTGAGCAACTTCGGAAATTTGAACCTCTGGTTCTGGTTAAGCTTCTGGATCAGGTTGGATAACAGGCTCTTGAACATCTAGAATTTCTTCCAATTTATCTGTAGTATTATGAATAAAATTGTTCTAAATGACATCTAATCATGCCTTCCAGATATTCCCAAACTATCATATCAGTTATCAAGTCTAAAAAGTAAGTAAAGGGAATACCTTCAGAATCGACCACAGCATGTCCTAACTCCCACAATTCATCTAAAAAGGAGGTGATGATTCCTTCTAGGTACAGGGCAACCAAGGGAGTAGAACTTTCTTCTAAACAAGCTTTAACAATAAATTCAGATTTCAACAGAGCATCAGAAATTTCTTTTTCAGATAAAGAAGGAGGAGCTGAATCTTCTATTGCTTTCTTTGCCACTGCAAGATGAACTGCTGGAGGAGAGGTCAAGGGCTGCTCAGAGACATCTTCATTAAGCATCTCACCCTGCCTGATTTCAGTAGATACTGAAACCAGGCCCCTAGAAGAAGAGGGCTCAGCAGAGTTTGAGAGTTTCAGAATAGCAGCAGTCGGAGAGGAGATAGAGGAAGCAAGGGGAGCAATCGCCTCTTCAATCATAATTTTGATTGAGGGGGTAATTAACTCCACAATGCTAGAAATAAATGCAGGAGTAATTTCAAAAGATGATGATGATGATGGAATTTCAGAAGATGGAAGATCAACAGGGATGGTATATGCAAGATGAGCTGGAGAATGAACTGGAGATGTATGAGTGGATGCAGGGTGATCAATGTGATCAGGAGAGGGAATAGGAGAGTGAACTGGAGTAGAAATTTCAGACACCAACAAATCAAAACTGGGATGAGAAATCCCAGCAAGATGAGTCGGGAGAGGAGATGCAGGTGGAGAAGCAGAATGTCGTACTTCAATTGAAGTTGAAGGAACTTCAACTGAAGTAGACAGCAAAACTGATGAAGAAGATGGAAGAGATGGATTTGCTGAGCCAGCTGCTAGAAGGGGGGAGTGACTGAGACAGTCCTGGTGCTCTCAGAAGTAACTGGAGCAACCCCTGTGGGAGCGGGCTTCAGGAAGGTCCTTTTCCACTTTGCAAACAGCGATGGATCCATCTTCTTGCTGGCATTGATGGAGGAGGCGGCTGACACTAGCAGATGGGGGAATTTCTCCTTCAGAAAAATTCCAACTACCCTTCCTAGGGTAACTTCTTTCTTGCCATTCTTTTTCCTGATCAAATCAAATAGAACGCCTGCCCAATTTATCTGCTTCTTATTTACAATTGCACACATTAGTGCAAATTGCTGCCTTGTAATATTATCGTGGGCGGAGTGCTTTCCCAGTAGCACTTTTCCAACTATTTCCGCAAGAAACTAAATCTTAAACGGGAAATTCACTTTGAGCAACTTAGAGGGAATGCCTTCAGCATGTCCCAGCTCAGTTAACATCCTTCCGAACTCAGGAGTATCTTGCTCATACTCTTCTTCACCATTAATCACTCAAAAAATTTCAGTCAGAATAGCGGGAGTCAATATTACCTCTTCTCCGCTAATGGTTCCAGTCATCGAGTCATCAGTTGAAGATGAAGTGAAAGCCCACTCTTTGATCTCTTGAGTGTTTATCTTTATTCTGTAGTACATGAGTTTCTCTAACCCTTGATCTTTGCACAGATTTAGAATTTCCACTATTCCTGGTTCGCAGCAGCTGAAGGCGTCGAAATCTACGCTGAAACCGGCATCAAACTTCACTACTGCAAGAAGCGCTGGAGCAATCGCCATCGAAAAAGCTGGAGAAGACGAGAGAGAGACGGCGAGGACGGAGCGCAAGACAAAGAGCAAGCGGGAAGACGGAATGCGAAAAGACGCTCTCCGTCGATGATAAAAGCAACTATCTCTTAACCTAGGTCGACCATCGGCTTTATATTAAAACAGCGATCGTCGATCTATTTAAAAGATACTGGAGACGATGGTCGAACGGTCGTTCGACGATCGGTCCTGAAGCAGAGTAGTCGATCAATCGTTCGACTATTTCTGTCTTCACAAACAGCAAGCTGTCGTCAACCATAGATCGACGAGAGGCTCGACCTGTTCGACTATCTTCGAACGCCGGTCGACGATCTTCAAGCAGATAAGCTATCTTCAACCATAGGTCGACGATAAACTTGATCCGATCGACTATCGTCGATCGTCGTTCGACTATCTTCGAACAGGTTTCAACAAGGCAGACGTCACACTTAGTCTCTTCCATTAATCATGCCTAGTTGAACCAAAAAGAACAGATGCTTCTGTTCATCTAAGGGCTTGGTGAATATATCACCTCTCTGAAGGTCTGTGGATATGAACTCAAGGCTGATCTTGTTCTTTTCCACACAATCTCTCAGGAAATGGTGTCTACCGATCTCCAGTCTAGTCCGGTTAAATGCTCAAAACAGGATTCACAAAGAGTCGGCTGACCGCCACCGGGCAATTAGGAACCGGCCCGGTTTTCGCCTAACCGTTTGGTTATTAAAACAACCGTGAATTTGAAATCCAACGGTGCAGATGGAGGCCAACCTTTTATGTTTTATGCTTTTATGCTTTAGGGTTTGCTGGTTCGCTGTTAGCGTTGGCAGAAAGGAGAAATAAAAGAAGTAAACGACAAAAGAGAGCAAGAGGAATCCGGCGTTGGAGGCGACCTCGGACTCGGTTCTTCTTCCTCGAGCGATTTGGAGGCGATCGGCGTTAAGCGAGCAAGCTGAATCCATTTCTAAACATCCACGACTCACGAGAACCACGGCTGGTTGTGCAACATGCAATGCTTTAAAAACCGGACCGGTCGAACCGCTGATCGGTCTCTAGTCTGGTCTTGTTAGATGCTCAAAACTGGATTCGCCAAGAACCGGCTGACCGCCACCGGGCAACCAGGAACCGGCCCGATTTTCCCTTAACCGGCCGGTTATTAAAACAACCGTGGATTTGAAATCCAATGGTGCAGATGGAGGCCAACCTTTTATGTTTTATATTTTTATGCTTTAGGGTTTGCTGGTTCATTGTTAGTGTTGGCAGAAAGGAGAAAGGAAAGTAGTAAACAGCAAAAGAGAGCAAGATGAATCCAACGTTGGAGGCGACCGGCGAGGAGATCTCGGACTCGGATCTTCTTCCTCGAGCAATTTGAAGGCGACCAGCGTTGAGCGAGCAAGTTGAATCCATTTCGAAACATCCACGACTCACGAGAACCACGACTACTTAGTGAATTGCGAGGGAAGGACCAGAAGGTATCGATTTCTGATTTCTCTCTGTAGACTTCAAGAGTTAAAGCTATCAATTTATTTATCTTTGTTCCCAGCCGGATAGCCCCATCATCTCTCCTATTTTTGATTTTTTTTTCAAGATACCCAATCCCAAGCTATCGATTTTTATGTTGACTGGCGGCGACGAGTAGATCTCAGAAGTCAGAACTCATGTTGTAAGGAAAACCCTTAAATTGCAATTTGCAATCTATTTTGTTCTCAAATTTGTCATGCATGTTTAACATTTGAACTCGTGTGATTTTTAATTTTTAATGTTGATGTTGCAGATCAGCCATTTAAGCATATGAATATATGATTATATGAATGTTTGACAACACATCACTCTAAATTTATTATTTTTAAAAGAGGTTTGCGAATTATCCAGAAAATTGCACCAAGGTATATCTTAATTTCTTTTGTTCAATTTTGTAGTTTTTAGTTTTTTACTTTCTAGTTGAGAAGAGCTGTTCATGAATGTTCTTCCTTATTTCTTTCTTTGTCCATAACATATGTATCTTATTGTTGTGAAATGCTTAATTGTGGAATTGTGTGATTTATGATTTTATTCTCTGCATGTAGTCATGTATACATATGTGATATGTGAAATCAGTCAAATCACAATTATTAGTTTGTATCAGAAAATGAATTCTTCTTCCGAACCATCTAATGTTTCTTTACGAACTATTTGCAAAAAAAATGATCCTGGTTGGAATCATATTAGTCTCATTCAGATTTCAACTCATTACTCTGCTTCAGATTTATATCTCATGCACAAAATTCGCCCTTTGCATAATGGGCAGAATGCTAGAGCGGGCTGCCGACAGTAGCCCTATTAAAAAATAGATGTAGGACCCCCTCTTATTTTAGGCGTAGCAGTTCTATGAAAATTTAAATGGATGGTCCAGATTCATTTGTTTAATCGAACGGCTGAGATCTCATGATCTAATCAGATCGAACGGTCCAGATTAATTTGGCGGGCCGCATGCTAGAGCGGGCTGGTTGTGCAACAGGCAATGCTTTAAAAATCGGACAGGTCTGACCGGTCGAATCGCTGACCGGTCTCTAGTCCGGTCTGGTTAGATGCTAAAAACCGGATTCTCCAATAATCGGCTGACCGCCCAGTCGAACCGGGCAACCGGGAACCGGCCCAGTTTTCCCCTAACCGGTCGGTTATTAAAACAACCGTGGATTTGAAGTCCAACGATGCAGATGGAGGCCAACCTTTTATGTTTTATACTTTTATGCTTTAGGGTTTGATGGTTCGTTGTTAGTGTTGGCAGAAAGGAGAAAGAAAAGTAGTAAATGGAAAAAGCGAGCAAGCTGAATCCGGTGTTGGAGGCGACCGGCGAGGGGATCTCAGACTCAGATCTTCTTCCTCGAGCGATTTGGAGACGACCTGCGTCGAACGAGCAAGCTGAATCCATTTCAAAACATCCACGACTCACGAGAACCACAACTACTTCGTGAATTGCGAGGGAAGGACCGGAAGGTATTGATTTCTGATTTCTCTCCGTCGACTTCAAGAGTTCAAGATATCGATTTATTTATCTCTATTCCCAGTCAGACAACCCCATCATCTCTCATATTTTCTATTTTTCAAAATACCTGTCCCCAAGCTATCGATTTTTATTTTGACCGGCGGCGCGAGTAGATCTCAGAAATCTGAAATCATGCTGTAAGGAAAATCCCTAAATTACAATTTGCAAGCTATTTTGTTCTCACAATTGTCATGCATGTTTAGCATTTGAACTCATGCAATTTTTTATTTTGTATGTTGATGTTGCATATCAGCTATTTAAGTATATGAATATATGATGATATGAATGTTTGACAGCACATCATTTCAAATTTATCATTTCTAAAAGAGATTTGCGAATTATCCAAAAATTGCACCAAATTATATATTAATTTCTATTGTTTAATTTTGTAATTTTTAGTTTTTACTTTCTAGCTGAGAAGAACTGACCATGAATGTTCTTCCTTATTTCTTTCTTTGTCCATCACATATGCATTTTATTATTGTGAAATGCTTAATTATGGAATTATGTGATTTATGATTTTATTCACTACATGTAATCATGTATACATATGTCATATGTGAAATCAGTCAAATCACAATTATTATTTTATGTTTGTATCAGAAAATGGACTCTTCTTCCGAACCATCTAATGTTTCTTTGCAAACTGTTTGCGAAAAAATGATCCCGGTTGGAATCATTTTAGTCTTATTCAGATTTCTGATGGTAAAAAACACTATAAGTGTTGAAGCCAGGAAAATTTTTCTACTCCAAAAATTAGATCAAGGCAGCCTAAGGTTACTGATTTTGCTGTCTGACATCACAGATCAAGTGGCTAGCACGAGAGAGAGAAAACCATCTATAAGCACACCCCAAGTGCTCCAGCAGGGAGGTCCCACCACTTACCCAGAAGTTTGGGAGAAACTTCCCCTCCACAACCAAAAGGCTGGGCGAGGTACTAGGCTTGCATGGATTGAGCGAGTATCCACTTGGGGGGGCCTCAACCTCTTCCAAAGGTGTCATTTCTAGTACCACTAGAGGTCTATTTTTAGAGAAATCATGGGGGGGGGGGTTGTTGGGTTTAGGTACTAGGATGGCATGGATTGAGCGAGTATCCACTTGGGGGACCTCAACCTCTTCCAAAGGTATCATTTCTCGTACCACTAAAGGTCTTTTTATAGAGAAATCATGGGGGGGGGTATTGTTGGGTTTTTCTAGGATGGCACAACACTTGTGCACGCAGTGGAATTGAGAACAAGAAACCCCAAAAGAGTTTGGATCTTTCGATGAACATTAATCAAGAAGTAAAACGGCTATAAATAAATTTATATCTTTGAGGGATTGAGTCAATACTCAACCAAGGTACTCCGATGAAGTCCAACGAACGACAACAATCGGAGTTCCGAGCATAGAATAGTTTTCACGCCACTACGGATATCTACACAAGCACGGAGAACCCTAAACTCTTGCCGCACATGATCTAGGTCGGAACTAGTTTTCCCTCAACGTCTCCACGGACTACTAGATCCGTTCAAGGAGAGGCGGCGGTGACGAATCCGACACACAAGAAACTTTTTTGGGCGACGACAGATGGTCGGCAATCGGTGGCAGTGAGCGGCTTTACCGACTTAGCGGAACACTTCCGTCATCGGGAGGAAGATATCGCCGCTCGATTAGGTCGTGAATCAACAGTTACTTGTCAGTTCAACTGTACATATCTTATATTTATGTTGAACCAAACCAATCAAGGTCAACAAACCCACCGAACCAGACTTAAAAGAAATAAACCGGTCAAAACAGAATTCATCGAGTATCACATTGATATTTGACGAATATTAACTATTCATCGAGTTAACATGTGAATATTCGACGAAACGAAATAGGGCAAATCGTCTGGGTATCAAGGCGATATACAACGAATCGAGATCTAGCTCGTCGAATCTATCATGACGATACTCGACGAATCCAAGGCAGAAGCGTTGAGATGTCTCGACGATACTCGACAAAGCGTTCAGTTATCTCGAAGATACTCGATGAATCTAAGATGGAGGTGTTGAGATATCACAATGATATTCGACGAATCTAGACCATTCATCGAAACCTCTCATCTATACTCGACGAATTTCCCTTAGCTTTCTTTCGATAACTCACCTGATGACCCATATTCATATTACAGGTCCCAGAATGAAATTCCTCCACATCCAAAATGTCATAGGCTTGGTCCTTCACTCATATCACATATGAGCAAGACCAACACAAACCTTTCCAACTTCTTCAATGATCTTATGTGCGACCTCATAGGCTCATACTGCGTTGGCAGTGAGACTACATGCTTGATCACTTCCAGATCACCATGGTAGTACCAACAGGTATATGCAAGTATCCAGCTACTAGCAGCGAGTTCCAAGGGTCTACTCGCCCAAACTCGCGAGATACTCGCTCATACACACATCTGCTCGCCCAAGCTCTCCTCTGTTCGCCCAAGCTCGCCTCTGCTCGCCTCTTCTCGCTTAATGGTTTGCAAATAGACGTCTGCATGGGTACTTCTGATCTCGATGAATTATGGGTTATACAATAAGTGTTTACATTGTAGAGTGACTTATAAAAGTTGAGGAATTAATAGAATGAAACAACATCTTGCTGGGATTAAAGGAAATATCGATACTTGCAAAAAGATTTCACATGACATTCGACAGCAGATGCAAGAAACTTGAAATGAATATCTGAAAACAACAAGAAACATAAGAATCTTTGGATAGTACAAATTCATATGATAATCATATGAATGATGATAAAGCTTCTCTTCCTAGGTCTGAAAATTCCATCGTACAAGAAAAATGAAAGAGAAAAATTGATAATGTTGACCATTACTTTACCACCTAGAACATCAGCAGGATCACAATCATCGTTGAAAAGTGTCTTGTCCTTAAAAGAGGTGGTACATCGTGCTGATATGGCGGTAGCTAGATGGTTTTTTGATAGTTATATACCTATAAATGCTTTAAATTCAGCATTTGCACAAAAGTTATTGATGTAAATGCTTCAATTGGTCCTGATTATAAATTGTCTACATACCACATGATGAGAATTAATTTTCTTAGAAATTGCAAAGAAGAATGTTGACTTCTTGTAGATTCATATAGAGATAACTAGAGAGCTACTGGATGTACGTTAATGACAAATGGTGGACTGATAGGATGAGTAGAACATTAATTAATTTCTTGGTTTATTCACCTCGTGGTATCTCATTTTGCAAATTAGTTGATGCTTCAGATGTTACAAAAGATGCAACGACTTTGTGTTCTTTATTTAAAGAAGTAGTTGAATGGATTGGTCCAACAAGTGTGGTTCAAATCATTACAAATAAAGCAGCAAACTACAAAAAATGGGGGAGTTACTACATGAAAAATATGGCAATATTTATTGCTCACCATGTGCAACTCATTGCTTAAATTTAATTTTAAAGAGTATTGAAATATTAAGTCATATGGTGGACATTGCAAAAAAGCTGCAAAGATTATTGTATTTATTTACAATCATATCTTTCTTTTATCTTGGTTGAGAAAAAGGGAAGGATGGAGAGAGATTGTTCGCCCAGCAGCAATACGATTTCCCACAACATTTATTACACTGAAAAATTTATACGAACATAAACATGATTTATAGGCTTTAGTGACTAAAAAATATTGTACTGATTCAAAACTTGCAAATTTAAGCAAAGGTCAAGAAGTTGTTAATATTATTTTGGATAATCATTTCTGGCACATGTGCTTGGTGATGACAAAGATTGCAGGTTCACTAATAAGATTATTACGCATTGTTGATTCTGATGAGAAATCATCACCTGACTATGTTTATGATGGAATGTATAGAGTAAGAAAGGGAATTAAGTTAATTTTCAAAAATGTCAAAAGATTATATAAGTCACATACACTCATTATCAAAGAAAGATGGAATCATCAGCTTCGCCAAAGACTTCATTCCGCAACATATTTCCTGAACCCTTCATTTCAATATGATCAAGTTTAGTTACTCCAATAAACCAGAAGTTGTGCAAGCCTTAATTGATCTTGTTGGAAATAAGGATATTTGCAATAAATCTTCAACTGCAATGAAAGAAGTTAGACTATATTGTGATAAGCTTGAGAGCTTTGGGAAGCTCATCGCCATCAAAATGTCAAAAGAAATGCAACCGGATGAGTACTAAATAGAAAATTAATTTAATTTCAATATATAATTTTCTAGATTTGCTTTTAACTAAATTATATAATCTTTATTTCATAAATGAATGGTGGAGGATGTTTGGACCTAGTGTTTATCACTTACAAAAATTGGCTATTCGTATACTTAATCAAACTTTCTCGTCTTCTTGATGTGAAAGAAATGGGAGCATCTTTGAGCAAATTCATACAAAGCAAAGAAATCATCTTCAAAGACTCAATGATCTTGTTTATGTTCGTTATAACCTTAATGTGAGGGATATATATGCAAAATTTATGTTTGTTTTGGCATGTAAAATTTTATTAAATTGTATGTTTGTTCAATATCTTATGTGTTAAATCATTTGTAGGATATACTTAAAAAAAACAAATTATGACCTTTTGGATTATACGAGTATTAATACAGTAGACTTCTGGGTAGTTGAAGAAGAGCCAGCTCAAGAGCTTAATTATAATGATTTAGAATGTGAAATATGAGGAACACGCTATGTCAATTGATAGAGAAGTTCAAACTTGTGATCAACAAAATGATCAAATTAATAGTAAGTTATATGTATATGATTATCTAATATGTATATTATTATTATATTTATGTTTGTGTAGTCGTATCATTGTATGTGCATAATTGAATGATTTTATATTTGATTTTGCAGATGATGAATGTGTTGATAATATTCTTAAACAAGTCGATCTTGAAGCATTTGGAGCGAAATCATATGATAAATATGATTTGATTGATTTCAATCATATAATATGATGAATATTGATTTCATTAATAATTTGTTGATGTTGATTTAACTTTTCAAAAATTATTATGCTTTAAGACATTAAATTTTACAGACGGTGTGTTATTTATTTATTTCATGAATCTGTGCGAGTTATTATTAAATTATGAAGGTATAACTTATAAGTGTATAACCTTAGTTGAATTATATATATAGTTTCAGTAGTGCTATCACGATTCAACCCCGGTTCAACCGGTTAAACGATGAAACTTTCGCTCCCTTGATTCGATGTCCGGTCCGGTTTTTAAAATGTTGACAACAAACTGAAGTATTTTTTCACAGTCTTGTGGGTAAAATAATAATTTTTTTATTATAGTAGCCCTATTAAAAATATGTTTAGGACCCCCTCTTATTTTAGGCGTAGGATCCCTATGAATATTTAATTGGACAGTCCATAACCATTTGTATGATCGAACGGCTGAGATCTTATGATCCAACCAGATCGGACAGTCCAGATTAATTTGGTGGGAGCCGGCATTACACCGGTGTTACACCTTGAATTTTGATTTGTTTTTGATAAGTATTTGCATATAAACCCCAACTTATAGGAAAATTGGGTTGGTCCATGCAACGGGATGAAGTATTTTTTTCATAATCTTAAGAGTAAAATGATTCTTTTTTATTATAGGACCCCTCTTATTTTAATCTTAAGAGTATTTTTTTATTAAAAAAAGATTTATGACCCCCTCTTATTTTAGGCGTATATGTCATATGAAAATTTAAATGGACGTGTTTGATTAAATGGCTGATTTCTTATGATATAATCAGATCGGACGGTTTAGATTAATTTGGTGGACTGCATGCTAAAGCGAGTTGGCTGTACAACGGATCGAAGTTTTTTTTATATAATTATAAGGGTAAAATGATAATGTTTTTATTATAGGACAGTAGTCGTATTAAAAAATAGGTTTATGATCCCCCTCAGATTTCCGTCTCATGCAAAAACTTCGCCTTTTGTATAATGGGTCGCTTGCTAGAGCGGGTTAGCCCGTGCAACGGACTGAAGTATTTTTTCATAATGATTAGGGTAAAATGATAATTATTTATTATAGGACCCCCTCCTTTTTTAATCTTAAGGGTAATTATTGATTAAAAATAGGTTTAGGACCCCTCTTATTTTAGGCGTAGGAGCCCTATGTAAATTTAAATGGACGGTCGAGATTCATTTGTTTGATCGAGCGCCAGAGGTCTTATGATCTAACCAAATTGGACGATCCAGATTAATTTGGTGGGCCGCATGCTAAAGCGGGTTGGTTATGCAACATGTTGAAGTATTTTATTTAAATTTTAAGGGTAAAATGATAATTTCTTTATTATAGGATAGTAGTCCTATTAAAAAAATTGGTTTAGGACCCCTCTTATTTTAGGCGTAGCAGGCCTAGGAAAATTTAAATGTACGGCCCTGATTCATTTGTTTGATCGAACGACAGAGATTTTATGATCAAACCAGATCGGACGATCTAAATTAATTTGGTGGGTCGCATGCTAGAGCGAGCTGGCTGTGCAGCAGGCTGAAGTATTTTTTCATAATAATAAGAGTATAATAATAATTTTATTATTATAGAACAGTTGCCATATTAAAAAAATATGTTTAGGACCCCCTCTTATTTTAGGCGTATGATCCATATGAAAATTTAAATGGATGGTACAGATTCATTTGTTTGATCGAACGGCTGAGATCTTATGATCTTACCAGATCAAATGGTCCAAATTATTTTGGTGGGCGTCGACATTACATCGGTGATACACCGTGAATTCTGATTGGTTGTTGATAAGTATTTGTATATATAGTTGATGAGGTTAACCCCAATTTATAGGAAAACCGGGTTGGTCCATGCAACGGGATGAAGTATTTTTTCATAATCTTAAGGGTAAAATGATAATTTTGTATTATAGGACCCCCTCTTATTTTAATCTTAAGGGTAATTTTCTATTAAAGAATAGGTTTAGGACCCCCTCTTATTTTAGGCGTAATGAAAATTTAAATGGACGGTCCAGATTCATTTGTTTGATCGAACGGTTGAGATCATATGATCTAACCAGATCGGACAATCCAGATTTTTTTGGTGGACCGCATGCTAAAGCGGGCTGGCTGTGCAACATGACGAAGTATTTTTTCATAATTTTAAGGGTAAAATGATAATTTTTTTTATTATAGGACAGTAGCCTTATTAAAAAATAGGTTTAGGACCCCCCCTCTTATTTTAGGCGTAGTAGACCTATGAAATATTTAAATGAACGGTCCAGATTCATTTGTTTGACCAAATGGCTGAGATCTTATGACCTAACCAGATCAGTCGATCCAGATTAATTTGGTCGATCGCATGCTAAAGCTGGCTGCCTGTGCAACAGGTTGAAGTATTTTTTTTCATAATCTTAAAGGTAAAATGATAATTTTTTTATTATAGAACAGTAGCCCTATAAAAAATAGGTTTAGGCCTCCCTTATTTTAGGCGTAGGATCCCTATGAAAAATTAAATGAACGGTCTAGATTCATTTGTTTGATCGAAAGGCTAAGATCTAATGATCTAGCTAGATCGGACTGTCCAGATTAATTTGTTGGGCGCTGGAGTTACACTGGTGGTTACGCCCTGAATTCTGATTGGCTGTTGATAAATATTTATATATATAGTTAATGGGGTTAACTGCAAATTATAAGAAAACTGGGTTGCACATAGCTGGTTTCCCCTAATCTCCCACTAAAGTCATCAGAAGATACACGTGCAACCACCGCATGCACGATCTGCACATCCAATCCTCGGCCACCCAGAGTCGGGCGACCTCGCCGCGGCCGGCCCCAGGAAGGCCAGGCCAAGGCTGCCTGCTTCCCGGCGGCCTCGCCGCAACTGGCCCTTGCAAGATCCGATTGAGACCGCCCCGGATCGGGGAGGCCTCGTAGTGGCCGGCCCCCGCAAGGGAAGACCGAGGCCGCCCGGATCTAGGCGACCACGCCTTGGCCGGTCCTCGCAAAGGCCGATCGAGGCCGCCGCGATTAGGGCGGCCTCGCTGTGGCCGGCCCTTGCACGGGCCGACCGAGGCCGCCCGGATCGGGGAGGCCATGTCGTGGCCGGCCCCTGCAAGGGCTGACTGAGGCCGTCCGAATCGGGGCGACCTCGCTGTGGTCGGCCCCAGCCGCCCGATCCCAGGCAGCCTTGGCACGGCCGACCCCCGCGAGGGCCGGCCGAGGCCGCCCGTTCTCGGGAGGCCTCGCCACGGCCGGTCCCCCCGTGACTCTCGCTGGGCATGACGATGGTCGTCTCCGTCCCCGCCGGCCGTCATCGTCGAGCCGCCAGTCTTGGTGGGCGGGCTCTCCTTTGGTCCAGAGTTGGGATTGCCATTTTCCAAAAAATGACGATCCGCGTACTCAATTTTGAGCGATCCTATTTGCCGGTCCGGTAATAGTTATGCGAAATTACCGTACCGCCCCCTTAAAAATTTATAAATAGGTCAGATTCTACTTCACAAGAACCTCTCTCTGGGCTTTGAAAACTTCCTAACTCTCACTCTACTTCACTATTTTTTCTTCTCCTTTCTCTCTACAAGATCTCCACCCAAGACAACTTCCGCAGGGCTCCGCCAAGGCCGCAAAGTCAAGACAAAGTTGGAAAAGAAGTAAGGCAAGCGCGGGACGTGCACTCGCTCTGAGAACTACCCCGCAGATCATCATCCTCACAAAGGAATGGAAGACGGGACGCGTGGTTCAATCATCGCCAACACACCAAGCTCACTCCGAAGGCAAGGCATGGCATGTACCCTCAGAAAGCGAACATCGAAAGACCGTTAAAGCTGCACGGTCGCCAGCGACACCCGTCATTTGTTATCCCCCATCTTATTAAGTGTAACGAGGCACGGTGTGTCGCCTTCACTCTCAACCTATAAAAGCTCTGTAATAAACTCTTATATAGTAGATGTTAGGTCGGCACCGTACCGACTGCGAGGTTTTTCACCCCGATTGCGGGTTTTTCACGTTATCAAACCTTCATCTCAACACCCTGTGAATATTTGAGTATTGATATGCTCGACCGCTCCATGGGCTAGGATGGTTCACAAGGCCCGGTCTATCAAGACCACATTGCGGACCCCAACATATATATTTCTACCACTATAAATTAAAGGAAATAGTTTTGAGATGAATTTTAAACTCATTGAAACCATCAATACTGTTGGATCTATCTCCACTTTTGATCCACCGTCGGATCAAACTGCTCCCTCTCTCTTCACTTTTTCGTAGGTCTCTTAAACCTATTAGAGCCCGCCCGGTGAAGCCATGCCCGCAATGTAGCCCGCCCAATTTCTATCAAATTTCAAATTTTAATTATCGTTTCTTTAATATATACCCAAATAGATAGGCTCAGCCCACGATGTGGGACTAAATTTGTGCAAGTTTTTAAAATAAAATACTCCCTTAATATAATCTAACCTCGTTCGCATAGAGCCCGCCTGATGAAGCCATGCCCGCAATATAGCCCGCCCAATCTCTATCAAATTTCAAATTTTAATTATCATTTCTTTAATATATACCCAAATAGATAGCCTCAGGCCACGATGTGGGACTAAATTTGTGCAAGTTTTTAAATTAAAATAAAATAGGAGCGCCAAGTGAGCCTCGATCCGCCCGACCACTAAAAATACATCAAGAGCCTTCCCCATTAAGCCCAGAACACTTTCAAATTATTTTGTAGAACCAGTTTTATATGTACTTTACATTAAAATTACTTAACATTACTGATGGGCTCCACCTCCATTTATAGGAGAAAAAGCCCCCCCCCCCCATGATCTCCCCCAAAAGTGGATCATGGGTGGGCCATCCCCCATGAACTCTCACGATGAGAGAATCATGGGGGAGCGAGACCCACTCCCTCTCCCCATGGAGGGAAACCGCCGTCTGGCCGCCTAGCCGCCGCCGCCTAGCCGGCCTAGCCGCCGCCATCTCCCCGCCTAGCCGCCGTCGCCTTGCCGCCGCCTAACCGGCCTAGCCGCAGCCGTCTCCCCGCCTAGCCGTCGCCGCCTGGCCGCCTCGCAAGGCCGCCGCCTCGCCGGCCTAGCCACCGCCGTCTCCCCGCCTAGCCGCCGTCCGATCGCTATAAGGCCTTCCTTGCCGTTCGATCAAGAGGGTAACCACCCACTACCCCACCACGTTAGTGGTGGGGTCCACCATGATCTCCCCTTGGAGCCTATAAAAGGACCCCAGGGGCTCTTCATTTCTCACCCTTTTCTCTTCTCCGCTTCTTCCTCTTCTTCTTCAGGTGAGAGCTCTCCTACCTCCTCCACCGAGTCGGCCACCGCTCGCCGTGAACCACCACCAGCCACTAGCAGTCACCGGCGGCCACCTGCAGCCACCAGCGGCCACCAGTAGGTGCCAGCGGCTATTAGCACCCCACCAGCGCGGTGTCAGCAAAGGGACGCCCAAGATCGCGAGGAAGCCGAGTAAAGAAGACAATCGAGGCCAGCAAGCGCGCGCCGCCTCGAGCGCACGCGCCAGAAGCATCCTCCACATTCCATCATTTAAGTCACTTCCGCGGAGCAGCCTGTTGCCCGCTTGAAGCTACAGTCTTTCTCTCTCCCATAAAGTTGTAACGGGAGCGACCTGTCGCCCCGATTCACCAAGCATATTGTAACCCCCGGAAGCTAGTGGAATTTGACCGGCACAGTGTAAGACCCCCCCCCCCCCTTTTTTTCTTTTTAAAACCCGGGGTCTTAGGCCCAGAATCGCCGCTTTGCGGTGACACCTTCACGTCCTGAAGGGTCATCACCACAAGCCGCCGATTTTGCCGGCCAATTCGATCACAGAAAGGTAGCACAATAATTGAAGTAAGAGCAAGTCCACTGAAAGTAAATCACATATATAGAATAAAATCTCCACGAAGGGAGTGTCCACAAAATAACAAAAATCAGAGTACTATAAATGCGGGCTTATGCCCGGTACATCATATCCTCACTACAAATCTCTCATGCGGAAGCAAAAACAGAAACTACTCAGGGTCGAGACTCACGGTCCCGGCTGTATGAACTCCGGAGCTAGACTGCCCCATCTCCAGGCGCACCGGTCTCTGGGGCTGCTCCTCCATGCTGGGCTCCACGATCCCCTAAATGATGCGGTTCGAAAACCGTTAGTCATAAAGACTAAGCCCTATCATCCCCTACCCCTTCCCCCATGGCTCCTAAGTACCGAGCGGAGAGGAAGAAAGGGAAGGACATGAAGGTGGAGATTTAATCAAGAAACAGATAGCAGCGGAACTAATCTAGCAATTCTATAATAAATATGACAGAAACAGAAAGTACGAAAGGTAACCTTAACTTATGTGCGAAAGCGCATAAGCCAAGGGATCTTTTGCAAGGCTCCCATCGTATAGAGTGTCTCATACCACTTATACGTTGGGGTGTCGGTTATCAAACAGCAGCATATATATATATATATAGAATTTAACCTTAATTTATAAACTTGCCAACACAAGCTTATAGACCAAGGGGTCGTTTTGCAGGTCCTAATGTATAAGCGTCCCATACCACTTATACTTTAGGTGTCAGGGTTAAATGAATCGATTATGCTATGACATGCAAGTGGGTATGAGGAAACATGCAAGTGCAACTCACACACCCGACTCTGTGCACACAGACCTTTAGTTCCCCCTTTCGGAGCCGTTACCTCCCAGGATACCTCCGTAGTGGCAGACGGAAGCGGTGGGTTGGGCCTCGCCCCCCTCTAAACCAGTAAAGCACTACCGGTCAGACCTATCGTACGCCTCAACGCTTGGTGCACTAAGCGGACGCCTGCGTACTCTTGCCGGCTGGCGCACCGGACTTCTGTTGGCGAAGTGTTAACCACACTTGCCGAGTCAGCGTATTGGCGTCGGTGCATCGACCCTCCAATACCGAAGACCCACCACCTTAATTTTCATTCCTTTTATGCACATGCAGATTTAATCGTAAACACACAAAAATCGAGTCGAAGCTCCCCGGACCAAAACGTCCGTCTCTTAACCAACCGAGCCGAAGCTCCCTGGACCAACCCGTCCGTCTCTTAACCAACCGAGCCGAAGCTCTCATCAATCTTCCTGTGTCACACAGTGTTTGTGAAAGGTGCAGCCCTAGTTACTAAGTTACTCTTGACAGTTTGTTATTAAAGTTTACGTTAACCCAGGACTGCCCCCGGTATTCCCCGTGAAGGGCTCTCAAAGGGCACTAGGAACTATGATGGTAGCTGAAGCCCATCGTTCCCTTTCGCAAGGCACTTATTGTTATTGGTTGATCCCCTTTACCCATTCCCTTCTCATATTATGATAGACTATCCTAGGGTGATTTTTAACCTTCCTCACTTCGGGAAAGACGATCTTTCGTCGAACCCGAACACCTCTTATCTCTAGCTATCACTACTTCTCTCTACTCTTCATATCATCCTATTGTGATTTCATCCACAATTATCCACCCAGACAAAATGACTAACTCCAATGACTTTCTCAGATCATGTCCTATTGCAATTCACAAATTTGCTATATGCAGACCAACCTAGACTATATGTCGAACCGGCATGACGGGTCGGTCACGGGCGTGACCGCCCCTTGACTCAAAATCAGGGTCGACAAACTTCAATTCCTGGGCTTCCCAGGGTTCTGTTAAGACAAAACCATTCCCAGGGGTCTAGCCAGAAATGGGATGTTACAATTCCCAATAAACAAAACAAAGATTTCGTCCCCGAAATCAAGGTTAAGCCTACGGGGACTTCTACCGAAATAAGCTAAACTTGTAACATCCCATACGATTTTTTCTATTGGGTTCAAGCGACCACTTGTTTGATAAACGAAGTCAATCTCCCCAATAAATAAAAGATTAGCCCCTACTTTCCTGCGCATGCCTAGGTTTTAAATTTTTCCTTATCTAGTCCTACCGGTTTAGTACAATAAGGTAATTTATAGTATACCAAGAGGTGGTGAGGTATACCTGACTGAACAACTCTGGGTATTTTTGCCCCATCAGGTCCTGCGGTTCCCAGGTGTGCTCTTCCTGACCGTGGTTTCTCCACAGAACCTTGACTAAGGGGATCTTCTTGCGACGCAAGATCCGTACTCCTTTGTCGTCGATCCGAACCGGCTCCAGGTGAACAGATCGGTCTGAAGCTACCGGCCCTTCGGTGGTCAAAATCTGCTGCTCCGGGCGTAGTAGAGCCCTTCTCAGCAAAGAAATGTGGAAGACGTCGTGTAGAGCTGCCAACTCTAGCCTGTAGGCTAGGGGTCCGATCCTCTCCAGGATCCGGTAAGGGCCCATATACCTAGGGCTGAGCTTCTTCCTCCGACCGCGCACTCGTGAGACTCCGTGCATGGGCCGGATCTTCAAGAACACTCGGTCCCCTACCTGAAACTCCACCTGACGATGTCGGGCGTCATAGTACTTAGCCTGTCTGCTCTGCGCCTCCAACATCCTATCTCTGATCAGTCTCACCTGAGCCTCGGTGTCTTCAACAAAATCCGATCCCAGCACCGTCGGATCCTCGTCTTGGACCCAAGAAAGCGGGGTCCTACATTTTCTTCCATACAAGGCTTCATAAGGCACCATCCTGATGCTGGACTGGTAGCTATTGTTATAGGAGAACTCGACCAACGGTAACATCTTCTCCCACGGCTCCCCTCGGTCCAGTATACACAGTCGTAGTAGATCCTCCAACGTCCTGTTGGTGCGCTCTGTCTGCCCGTCCGTCTGAGGGTGGAAGGTCGTGCTAAAAGTCAGTCAGGTGCCCAGGTATGCCTGCACTGACCGCCACTCCCTGGATGTAAACCGTCCATCGCGGTCCAACACTATCATCCGGGGCACGCCATGATATCGGACATACTGCTCCACGAACTACCGTACTAGCACTCCCACCGAGTCATCTTTCCTGATTGATATAAAGCGGGCCACCTTCGTCAACCGATCAACAATCACCCAGATCGAGTCATTCCCCGTCCGAGACCGTGGAAGGCCATGTATAAAATCCATAGCTATATCATCAAACTTCCACTCCGGCACCGGGAGTGGCTGTAATAATCCTACGGGGTTCCTGCACTCCGCCTTCACCAACTGACATGCCTTGCAATGGGTCACGAAGTACGTAATGTCCTTCTTCATGCCCGACCAAAACATCGTCTTCTTCAGATCAGCGGTCATCTTTGTGATCCCCGGGTGCATAGAGTACCGGCTGCAATGCGCCTCCATCATAATATCCTCTCGGATCTGGCCTCCTGCGGGTATATATACTCTGCCTCTGAAATGTAGCAATCCATCTCTCAGGGAATAATCTCCTATCGAACCCTCCTCCAAGGCTCGGAACATCGGCACTGCCCACGCATCTGTCCTCTGTCCATCCCAAATGCGATCCCGAATATCGTCTATGGCCACCATCGATGTCAGATACTCCCTATACAGCTCTAGATCATCCTCGGACATTAGGGATATCTGCATATCTCTGAATCACCGGACTAGCTCCATGGACATAACCTGGGGCCCAGCTTCGGAAGTGGCAGCTCTCCGGCTCAATGCGTCGGCCACCACATTTGCCTTCCCTGGATGGTAGTGCATCTCATACTGATAGTCAGCTAAGAACTCCACCCAGCGCCTCTGCCTGATATTCAGCTCCTTCTGCGTGTCCACGTATTTCAAGTTCTTGTGGTCAGAGTAGATGTCGCAGTGGACTCCATAAAGATAATGGCGCCAGACCTTCAGAGCAAAAACGACCGCTCCCATCTCAAGGTCGTGCACCAGGTAGTTATTCTCATGGGTCTTCAGCTGGCGGGAGGCATATGCTATGACGTGTCCGTTCTGCATCAGCACTGCTCCCATCCCCTGGTATGATGCATCGGTATACACCTGGAATCCTTCATTTCCATATGGAAGGGCCAGAATAGGGGCTGAGATGAGTCGGTCCTTCAGCTCCTGGAAAGCCGTCTGGCACTGCGGGGTCCAAACGAAAGGTGCCTCCTTCTTCGTCAAAGACGTGAGTGGGAGGGCAATTTGAGAGAACCCCTCCACGAACTTCCGGTAATAACCGGCAAGTCCCAAGAAACTTCGTACATCGGTGGTTGTCTTTAACTGCGGCCAATCACGGACTGCCTGAATCTTTGCCGGATCCACCGCCAACCCGGCTCCGCTGATAATGTGGCCTAGGAAAGCCACCTCCTTCAACCAAAACTGACACTTGCTGAATTTCGCATAAAGACGATGCTCCCGCAACCTTTCCAAAGTCAGTGCCAGATGCCGAGTTTGCTCCTCCTCCGTCCTAGAGTAGATCAGGATGTCGTCTATGAATATTATGACGAACACATCCAAGTAGGCCTCGAAAACCCAGTTCATGAGACTCATGAACGCCGACGGAGCATTCGTGAGCCCGAAGGGCATCACGGTGAACTCATACAGGCCATATCTGCTACTGAAGGCCATCTTCGGGATATCCTCCTCCTGGATCCGTAGCTGGTAGTATCCTGACCTCAAGTCCAGCTTCGAGAAATAATGGGCTCCCTCCAGCTGGTCGAACAATTCGTCTATCCGTGGGAGTGGGTAGGTATTCCGGACGGTCAGCCTGTTTAGTGCTCGATAATGGATACACAGGTGAAGTGTCCCATCCTTCTTCTTCACGAATAGGATCGAGGCTCCCCATGGCGAGGAACTCGGTCTAACAAATCCTGCCTCAACCAATTCCTACAACTGAGTCCGAAACTCTGCCAACTCCTTCGGGGCCATCCGATAAGGGGCCCTAGATGCCGGCTTGGCCCCCGGCACAAGCTGTATCTGAAAGTCCTGCTCTCGGTGTGGAGGTAGTCCTGGCAATTCCTCTGGAAAAATGTCAGCGAAATATCGCACCACCGGAATGTCTGTCACTGACTCCTTAACTTCCTCCATCTCAAAAAGAATCTGATAGACCTCCTCTCCCTGCAGATGGGCCTTAACGGCCTGTACCGAAGATAAGAGTATATGAGAGGCATGTCTTATACCTTCGATGACAATGAAAGAGTCCTTGTGTCTCACGGTGATCCTCTTTGCCTGGCAGTCAATCTGGGCATGGTTCCAGTGCAGCCATACCATACCCAGGATCAAGTCGTAGTCTGTCAGCCTCAAAATCGTCGCTGGAGCCTCGAATGCCTTTCCACCAATTTCTGCCTCCATATTGCAGTGATCCGTGGTAAGGAGCTCAGATCCATCCGGTAGTCGCACCCTCATCCTCGAGCCTGTGAATCGCTCCACGCCTTCCAGTCCTTCTACGAACGTCTCCGACACAAAGGAGTGAGTAGCTCCAGTATCGAACAGCGTGCGGGCCGGCTTGCCACTGATGAAGACTATACCTGGGGTGATTAGATGTCTTAGGGTTCTATAATGAGTTTTACTTTCCTTGCTAATCTATCTAGTGAGGTTCAAAGTTTTAACCATTAAAAGGGAAATTCTATGAAAATAAAGAGGCATTGCAGCGTACCTGCTATGACCTGCTCCGGCTTCCGAGGCTGCGCAAGGTCCAAGGCATATACCTGCTCCCTTTCCTGTCTACGATCTCCCCCCTAGTATCCACGATCGCGGCCACGTCCTCGGCCTCCGTAATGCTGAGCTGGTGGGACACCCTGTGGTGCTGGAGGTGGTGCCCCCCTCATGGGGCAGTTCCTCCGAATGTGCCACTCTGATACCTCTTGTAAGACCCCCCCCCTTTTTTTTCTTTTTAAAACCCGGGGTCTTAGGCCCAGAATCGCCACTTTGCAGTGACACCTTCACGTCCTGAAGGGTCATCACCACAAGGCGCCGATTTTGCCGGCCAATTCGATCACAGAAAGGTAGCACAATAATTGAAGTAAGATCAAGTCCACTGAAAGTAAATAACATATATAGAATAAAATCTCCATGAAGGGAGTGTCCACAAAATAACAATAATCAGAGTACTATAAATGCAGGCTTATGCCCGGTACATCATATCCTCACTACAAATCTCTCATGCGGAAGCAAAAATAGAAACTACTCAGGGTCGAGACTCACGGTCCCGGCTGTATGAACTCCGGAGCTAGACTGCCCCATCTCCAGGCGCACCGGTCTCTGGGGCTGCTCCTCCATGCTGGGCTCCACGATCCCCTAAATGATGCGGTTCGAAAACCGTTAGTCATAAAGACTAAGCCCTATCATCCCCTACCCCTTCCTCCATGGCTCCTAAGTACCGAGCGGAGAAGAAGAAAGGGAAGGACATGAAGGTGGAGATTTAATCAAGAAACAGATGGCAGCGGAACTAATCTAGCAATTCTATAATAAATATGACAAACAGAAAGTACGAAAGGTAACCTTAACTTATGTATGAAAGCGCATAAGACAAGGGATCTTCTGCAAGGCTCCCATCGTATAGAGTGTCTCATACCACTTATACGTTGGGGTGTCGGTTATCAAACAGCAGCATATATGTATATATAGAATTTAACCTTAATTTATAAACTTGCCCACACAAGCTTATAGACCAAGGGGTCGTTTTGCAGGTCCTAATTTATAAGCGTCCCATACCACTTATACTTTAGGTGTCAGGGTTAAATGAATCAATTATGCTATGACATGCAAGTGGGTATGATGAAACATGCAAGTGCAACTCACACACCCGACTCTATACACACAGACCTTTAGTTCCCCCTTTCGGAGCCGTTACCTCCCAGGATACCTCCGTAGTGGCAGACGGAAGCGGTGGGTTGGGCCTCGCCCCCCTCTAAACCAGTAAAGCACTACCGGTCAGACCTATCGTACGCCTCAACGCTTGGTGCACTAAGCGGACGCCTGCGTACTCTTGCCGGCTGGCGCACCGGACTTCTGTTGGCGAAGTGCTAACCACACTTGCCGAGTCAGCGTATTGGCGTCGGTGCATCGACCCTCCAATACCGAAGACCCACCACCTTAATTTTCATTCCTTTTATGCACATGCAGATTTAATCGTAAACACACAAAAATCGAGTCGAAGCTCCCCGGACCAAAACGTCCGTCTCTTAACCAACCGAGCCGAAGCTCCCCGGACCAATCCGTCCGTCTCTTAACCAACCGAGCCAAAGCTCTCATCAATCTTCCTGTGCCACACAGTGTTTGTGAAAGGTGCAGCCCTAGTTACTAAGTTACTCTTGACAGTTTGTTATTAGAGTTTACGTTAACCCAGGACTGCCCCCGGTATTCCCCGTGAAGGGCTCTCAAAGGGCACTAGGAACTATGATGGTAGCTGAAGCCCATTGTTCCCTTCGCAAGGCACTTATTGTTATTGGTTGATCCCCTTTACCCATTCCCTTCTCATATTACAATAGACTATCCTAGGGTGATTTTTAACCTTCCTCACTTCGGGAAAGACGATCTTTCGTCGAACCCGAGCACCTCTTATCTCTAGCTATCACTACTTCTCTCTACTCTTCATATCATCCTATTGTGATTTCATCAACAATTGTCCACCCAGACAAAATGACTAACTCCAATGACTTTCTCAGATCATGTCCTATTGCAATTCACAAATTTGCTATATGCAGACCAACCTAGACTATATGTCGAACCGGTTATGCAATGATCCCAAAACTCGTCCAAATGCCCTAAAATATTTACTGGGGACTTATCATGATATAAATGGCCTAAATCCAGAGTGTGGGAATTTTCCTAATTTATTTGGCATTTAATTAATTTCCTCGAAAATCCCAAGGGCTACCGGTTTGAACATGAACTACCCAAAGTTCTCATGCAAGATGTCCAGCAAATTTATGATAAATAGTAGGTTATCTCAATAGGGTAAATCCAAATTATCATAATTTTTCTATCATCAAAAGGGCAACAAAACTATTTTAGCAATATTTACTATCTTCCATTATTTATGAACCAAGTACAGAGAATATTCTTCCAAAAATTGTAAATAAATTATAATATGCAGATAAAGGCTTAAAAATAGCACTGACCCAGTTTCATAATTTTTTAGCAATAAAATCATCCCTAAATAATTTTAAAAGCATAGAACTCCTTTTTAACTTTTGTGAAGAAAGTACTGAATTTACTTAACTAAAAATTATACAAAAATTCAAGGTTAACCACTCTGTCCTAAAACATTTATTTCCAAGATTTCATGAGACTTTCATGAACAGAAAGGTACAAATAATTAAAACATTAATTGGGGTTATAATCAACTTTACAAACGAAGTGCTAGAAATAACCATCATAAAATTCCAGTAAAATTTCTATAAATTCTACCCACTTCAAAACTAACTCTACCCGAGTTTCACAGCCTTTAGATAATTATTAGTGATGGATTGTGCTTAATTAGTATTTCAACCTAAAGCTAAGATTAAGGTTTCGAGGCATCTACTTGTCTCCAAATTTTCCAAGATTCCATCCAGGCGATTATTATCATGCTAATATCAACTCTACAGAGTTTCAAGGCAATACGAGGGCAATTGCGCCATATCCTTCACAACACTCAAAACCCTCCATCTAGGGCTTGAGTTTGGATCCTATGATAAACCAACCCTAAACCACATCATTTTCTCCAAGTGGGTTATAGTAACCCTTCCAAGTCAGTGGTCAAGATATCAGCCTCGGTTGAGGTGATATGACCGTTTTAACTTCTAGTGCACTTTTTACTCAAAAATGCCTCACTCTTGCCTAGTTAAGAATAGGTGACTCCCTATCCAAAACTCATCCAAATGAGTTGAAAATTTGTACAGAGTTAATTTTTATAGTCAGGGACTACTCACCAAAATTTGGGAGGGTTTGGAGGTTATTTGACTACATAAATAAATTCCTCTATCTTTATTAAATTAAAACAAAAACTTTAGGCAAAGTGTCTCCAAAAATTCCCATTTTTGGACTGCCTTTAGATATAGCTAAGTTTAACCCCCTGCCCAAATTTCAGGTCATTTGGACAAGGGACAAAGAGTGGGCATCCATTTTAATTTCTGCCCAACTCTAGGTACAGCCCCCACTAAAACAGGTGCTGCGGTCAAACCGCTTACCCAAACTAGTTGAAACTAATTTTAAATTAATCTAGACTCGAAGGGTTACGACTTTCTTGACATGTCATTTTTCTTAAATCGGACTCTAAGTGCCTCATTTTGCAGCCTCTAAATATACTCAAATAATATATATTTTCACTATTTATTATATATATTATTTATATATTATAAACTGGTTTTACTGTTCATCTTCTACATGAACCCGAAAACAGAACATAGAAAATCCATATTTCCTGTAGCTCTTTCGTGATCCGTCGCCGGCTATCCGTTCACTTCCCTGGCCAACCTCCACCACCACCACCTCCGTTGAGGCGATGGCTATCGGTCGGCGGTGGTTTGGCCGCCGGAGGTGGCGGTTTCCGGCGAACTCAAAACAATATTTTTCCATGCTTTTCCATGAAAACACGAGGTTGGTCCGGCTCCTTTGAGCACGTACTTCATTTCTAAGAACCTAAGATCTACCCATAAGAGAAGAAGTAGAGGAGGACCTTGTTCGCGGTTTGGAGGCGAGATGAACGACGGGGTGCCATGGTGCGGTGGTGGCGTTGCTGAACTTCTCCTACAGCAAGGTACAAGGCTTCAATCCGTTGGTCAAGAGAGTAAACCTCTCATCTTGCTCTAATGGGGCTTTTATAGATCATCAAGTGGGGAGGGTAAAGGGTAAAGCCTTAATGGCCATGAATGTTCTCCCCTTAATGGTGTTTCGGTTATGGTAGGGGCAGTTGGAACGCTGGAAACGAAGAGATGTTTGTCAGGTGGCGATTTCCTATTTGACCAGCATTTCCTTCTTTTATTATATAATTACAGAAGGAAAACGACCCATAATTACTCCTGGTGTAACTTCTCACACCAGCGTTTATTACCATGCGTGTTAGAATAATTTCGGGCCTGAACCGTCGTTTCGGTCAATGTCACGGGCGTGACACATAGGTCACGGGCGTGACAGGACCGGGTGGCCAATTCTGGGTTCGACGACCGTCAAACTGAGGTCGACGATCGTCGAAGGGTGGTCACGCCCTAGGTCACGGGCGTGGCACATGGGTCACGGGCGTGACAGGCCCGGGTGGCCAAATTCTGGGTTCGGCGATCGTCGAACTGAGATCGACGATCGTCGAAGGGTGGTCATGCCCTAGGTTACGAGCGTGACACATAGTTCACGGGCGTGACAGGGCCGGGTGACCAAATTATGGGTTCGGCGATCGTCGAACTGAGATCGACGATCGTCGAAGGGTGGTCACGCCCTAGGTCACGGGCGTGACACATAGGTCACAGGCGTGACAGGGTCATGAGGCAAATTCCGCGCTCGGCGATCGTCGCGCTGAGATCGACGATCGTCGAAGGGGTCACGCCCCTGGTCACGGGCGTGACACCTGGGTCACGGGCGTGGCAGGGCCGGGTTGAAAATTCTGCGCCCGACGATCATCTCCCTGAGATCGACGATCGTCGAAGGAGTCACGCCCTAGGTCACGGGCATGACGGGTCGGTCATGGGCGTGACCGCCCCTTGACTCAAAATCAGGGTCGACAAACTTCAATTCCTGGGCTTCCCAGGGTTCTGTTAAGACAAAACCATTCCCAGGGGTCTAGCCGGAAATGGGATGTTACACACAGACCTGGTCACGTGGTTTTTTACCCATTTAAGGGGTTTTTCCATGTCATCAAGACTTGTGTTCACTGTTTCATTTTCATCGACTGTGTGCGCGCTCGACCGCTCCGTGAGCTGAGACGGTCCAAGATTATCCAGTCCGACCGGGGCATCGAGTTAGTCCACAACAGTTTGGCGCCGTCTGTGGGAAACATTCCCAACATCCTTCAGAAGACAAGTCACTCATCTTTACCGCTTCCAAAGCTCAGATTCCATGGCGAAGAGAAGTACTCGCACCACTGAAGGATCCGCACTTGGCGGACACATCGAACCAGCACGATCCCACTCACTGGTGGACGTGCCACTGACTGCCGAAATAGCTTTCGCCCCCGTCATCGCCCTGGAGGGACGCGTCCGCAAAATGGAAGAACAACAAACGGAAATGCTTGCATTAATCCAAAACATGGGAGCACCTCCTGCTCCCCTGATGCCGCCAGCCCCAGCAAATCCTCCGCTGCAACCAAACCCGGAAAGGGTCCAGGAACAGCCCGAGGATTATTCTGATGCCGCCAGCTCCACTCACCCAGCTCAAAGAGGAGTAAGAGCATATCATCTCCATCACCACCTCGCCGGCGACATTCACCCCCTCCTCTCGAAAGATTTACTCGGGAGGAAATTTGGGAAGTTATAGCCAAAGAATACCGCCAGGCTGGAAGAAGAGACTTTCAGGCTCACCGACCGCTCTGCCAAGGCTCCCCCTTGACGCCGCAAATCCTCGATCATCCCATTCCACATGGATTCAAGCTTCCAAACATCGAGATGTTTGACAGGACCGATGATCCACTAGAACAGATCAACCACTTCACCACCATAATGAGGATTTACAATGCTCCAGACCAGTTGCTCTGCCAAGTGTTCCCAGCAACACTCAAAGGACAGGCTCATACATGGTTCCATTCCCTGAGAGCTGGCACCATTACTAACTTCGCAGAGCTGACCAGGCAATTTACTGACCAGTTCATCGCAAATCGGAGAATTATTCGTGATCCCTCTCACCTTTCAGGTATTCGACAAAATGAAGGGGAGTCTCTCAGGGACTTCTTTCGCCGCTTTACCTCTGAGGCACGTCAAATTCCAGGCATCGGTCCCGAGCTTCTCAGAGGCGTCTTCCTTGGCGGACTCCACCCCAGTGGCTTCTATTCAGCACTCATGAGGAAGACTGTGCCCAGTTATCCAGATCTCATTAATCGAGTCGAGGCCTAGATAGCAGCCGACGAAGCTATTGAAGCGCACCGACAGCAGTTGGAGGAGAATAGAAAAGGAAGAAAGAAGAGGAACCAACTCTCACAAGACAAGAAGAATGACACCAGAGTGAGCGTCACCGCAATAGCCGTCAATGAGACCTTCCAAGGAATGGGGGGCAACATCCATTTCAGGAATACACCCCTCTGAATACCACCCGCACGAATGCGATGTACGTCATTCAGAATGATTCGGCCTTCCAACGACCAAGAGCGTCGCGACCAAACCCCAAGGCAGACCAGACAAGATACTGCGAGTTCCACCGCGCAACGGGTCACAACACTGAAAAGTGCGCCGGTCTCAAAGATGAAATTGAACGTCTTGTTCGCCAGGGGCTCCTCGGGAGATTTTTGCAAAGACAGACACAGATCCCAGCACAAGAAAATGGTAGAGGAAGGCAGATGGTAGGCAACATAGAGACCATCGTCGGATCCCCAGCAATGAATACCTAGGACAGACGCTCTCCCCGACGCAGGACGACCCTCTGCAGCACACCTGCAACCCGGAATTTGCGTCGCATCCATCCCTCCGCATTTTTATCTTTTATTAATGGTGTTAATCATCTGCTTTTTCCATCATCTTGTTTTGCCACTTTAGAACAGTAAAAGTCATGAGCTCAGGCTCGCGCGAACCAAGTTTATTTCCAAGTACAATATCATATTTGCTTTAAGGTAAAACTGTGCTTACAAACCGAACAAGCAGGTCCTTCAGCAACTTTGCCCCTCAAACGTCATGTCATCGCCAGGGTCTGCTCCCCTCACGATCGCACCCGGATTGAGTACATATGTTCTCCGACGGTTGGATTGAGTACTTACACTCTCTAACGCCATCGCCAGGGCCTGCCCCCTCGCGATCGCACCCGGATTGAGCACATACGTTCTCCGGTACCCGGATTGAGCACATATGTTCTCCGACAGTCAGATTGGGTACTTACACTCTCTGATGCCATCGCTAGGGCCTGCCCCCCTCGCGATCGCACCCGGATTGAGCACATACGTTCTCCGGTACCTAGATTGAGCACATACGTTCTCCGACGGTCGGATTGAGTACTTACACTCTCTGATGCCATCGCCAGGGCCTGCCCCCTCGCGATCGCACCCGGGTTGAGCACATACGTTCTCCGGTACCCAGATTGAACACATACATCCTCCGATGGTCGGATGGAGTACTTACACTCTCTGTCTCCATCGCCCGGGCTTGCCCCCCTCGTGATCGCACCCGGATTGAGCACATATGTTCTCTGATGCCCGGATTGAGCACCTACGCTCTCCAACAGTCGGATTGAGTACTTACACTCTCTGGCGACACCGTGGGGGCCTGCCCCCCTCACGAAGAAGCCGCGAGCATCCCTCACGCAAACTAAGCCGCGAGTATCCCTCACGCAAACTAAGCCGCGAGCATCCCTCGCGTAACCTAAGCCGCGGGCAACCCTCGCGCAAACTAAGTCGCGAGCATCCCTCGCGTAACCTAAGCCGCGAGCAAGCCTCGCGCAAACTAAGCCGCGAGCATCCCTCGCGCAACCTAAGCCGCAGGCAACCCTCGCGCAAACTAAGCCGCGAGCATCCCTCGCGCAACCTAAGCCGCGGGCAAGCCTCGCGCAAACTAAGCCGCGAGCATCCCTCGCGCAACCTAAGCCGCGGGCAATCCTCGCGCAAACTAAGCCGCGAGCATCCCTCGCGCAACCTAAGCCGCGGGCAAGCCTCGCGCAAACTAAGCCGCGAGCATCCCTCGCGCAACCTAAGCCGCGGGCAACTCTCGCGCAAACTAAGCCGGGAGCATCCCTCGCGCAACCTAAGCCGCCGGCAACCCTTGCGCAAACTAAGCCGCGAGCATCCCTCGCGCAACCTAAGCCGCCGGCAACCCTTGCGCAAGCTAAGCCGCAGGCATCCCTCGCGCAACCTAAGCCGCGGGCAACCCTCGCGCAACCTAAGCCGCGGGCAACCCTCGCGCAATCTAAGCCGCGAGCATCCCTCGCGCAACCTAAGCCGCGGGCAACCCTCGGGCAATCTAAACCGCAAGCAACTCTCGCGCAATCTAAGCCGCGAGCAACCCTCACGCAGTCTAAGTCGTGCGCAACCCTCGCGCAACCTAAGCCGCGAGCAACCCTCGAGTAAGCTAAGCCGCGAGCAACCCTCGCGCAATCTAAGCCGTGAGCAACCCTCGCGAAAGTCAAGCCGCGGTCGCAAACCGCGCAAATCAAGCCGCGAGCCAGCCTCGTGCAAGCACGATGGCAAGCCAGCAAAGCCGCGAGCCAACCTCGTTCAAACTAAGCGGCGGTCACAAACCGCGCAAGGCAAGATCACAAGCAAGTCTTGTGCAAGCCAAGCTCGTGCGAGCAAAAGTCACGAACCAAGCTCGTACAAGCAAAAGTCACGAGCCAAGCTCGTGCGAGCAATAATCGCGTGTCAGTCTTGCGCAAAATGACGTTACACGTCAAACTTACGCGAAACAGCATGAACTTTGCCAAATTGGGTACCCTTCTGGAAGCACCGTCTTTGCATCTGGGAACCTCGCCGCAGCAAGTTTCCCCTTTCGACCTTGTACAAGAAGTACTCGATGATACACTTGGGGGGCAACAGAAACTCCACATCTCAGTGATCCCTTCCCTTTGGCGCTTAGTGCGCCATGCATGTTACACCTTGCGCACATCGCGTATGCACCGTGCATCACGCACGCATCACTCGCTATCCATCGCACACATTACATATCGTGCACATCGTACCGTATGCACGCATCACATACCTTGCACCTTGCACACACAAAAAAGCGCAGTTGTGCATATCGCGCCATGCACGCGCAAATTAGAAATGTACAGCTCACGTTCGACGCACCCATCCACGCGCAAGGTCAGACGGGCGCTGGGTTACGCACGCGCGCAGTGTCGCGCACGCACGCCCGCACATAGGATCACGCGCGCACGCACACCCGCGCGCGGCCTGCGCAGGTAGCCAGCGCGTGCAGCCTGCCCGCGCGGACTGCACGCCCGTTGGGCCTGCGCGCACCCAGGGCCTACGCGCGCCCAGGTCCAGCGCGCGCGCACAGCCTGCGCCCGCCCAGGGCCTGCGCGCGCGCGCCAGGACCGGCAAGCGCACAGCCTGCGCGCACGGCATGCGCGCACTAAAGGCCTGCGCGCGCCCAGGGCCAGCGCGCGTGCGCAGCCTGCGCACGCTCAGGGCTTGCGCGCGCGCACAGCCTGCGGGCACCAGGACCGGCGCACGTGTAACCTGCACGCGCAGCCTGCGCGCACCAGGACCGGCGCACGTGCAACCTGCACGCGTGGCCTGCGCCCACGGCCTCGCGCGCAGCCTAGGCGCGCGGTCTGTGCGCGCACGACCGACGTCTTCGCCCACGCGATGCTTAAGCATGCACGATCCGCCTTGGTGTCCTCGTCCGCTGAATCCTCCTCCGAATACCTTGGAAGTACTGGCCGCCGCCGCCTCAGCCTTCTAACCGGAAGCCGTCATGACAGTAGGAAGCAGGGGAAATCTCTCCTCTCTTGCTCACTTCGCTCTCAGATAACAAAGATTTGGGGGGCAATTGATGGGCTCCACCTCCATTTATAGGAGAAAAATCCCCCCATGATCTCCTCCAAAAGTGGATCATGGGTGGGTCATCCCCCATGAACTCTCACGATGAGAGAATCATGGGGGGAGCGGGACCCACTCCCTCTCCCCATGGAGGGAAATCACCGCCTGGCTGCCTAGCCGGCCTAGCCGCCGCCATCTCCCCAACTAGCCGCCGCCGCCTGGCCCCCTCGCCAGGCCGCCTCCTAACCGGCCTAGCTGCCGCTGTCTCCCCGCCTAGCCTTCGCCGCCTAGCCGGCCTAGCCGCCTCCGTCTCCCCGCCTAGCCGCCGCTGCCTGGCCGCCTCGCCAGGCCGCCGCCTAGCCGGCCTAGCCGCTGCCGTCTCACCGCCTAGCCGCCATCCGATCGCTATAAGGTCTTCCTTGTCTTTCGATCAAGAGGGGAACCACCCACTACCCCACCACGTTAGTGGTGGGGCCCACCATGATCTCCCCCTAGAGCCTATAAAAGGACCCCAGGGGCTCTTCATTTCTCACCCTTTTCTCTTCTCCGCTTCTTCCTCTTCTTCTTAAGGTGAGAGCTCTCCTGCCTCCTCCACCGAGTCGGCCACCGCTCGCCGTGAACCACCAGCAGCCACCAGCAGTCACCGGCGGCCACCTGCAGCCACCAACGGCCACCAGTAGGTGCCAACGGCTATTAGCACCCCACCAGCGCGGTGTCAGCAAAGGGACGCCCAAGATCGCGAGGAAGCCGAGTAAAGAAGACAATCGAGGCCAGCAAGCGCGCGCCGCCTCGAGCGCACGCGCCAGAAGCATCCTGCATATTCCATCATTTAAGTCACTTCCGCGGAGAATTCTGTTGCCCGCTGGAAGCTACAGTCTTTCTCTCTCCCCTCAAGTTGTAACGGGAGCGGCCTGTCGCCTCGATTCACCAAGCATATTGTAACCCCCGGAAGCTAGTGGAATTTGACCGGCACAGACCCGGTCACGTGATTTTTTACCCATTTAAGGGGTTTTTCCACATCATCAAGACTTGTGTTCACTGTTTCATTTTCATCGACTGTGTGCGCGCTCGACCGCTCCGTGAGCTGAGACAGTCCAAGATTATCCGGTCCGATCGGGGCATCGAGTTAGTCCGCAATAATTACCATGTCTTTAATTAAATAAGTTTTACCGGTTCTTAAATTAAGTTAAAATTACTATTTATTTAATTCTGTTAAAATTACGGTTTCTTTAATTCACCTTTTGTTTTCCATTAATATAATCGGACCAAGTACGTCGGAGGCGGCTGGGTACTGTCGCGTTTGGCTGTAGGGGCGTAGCCCCGTGTCGGACACTCGTGTGTGTGTGTATATATATATATATACGAGTGACAGGCACGGGCCTCCGTCCCGATGACCACACACCACAGTACCCGGCCGGCGACGGCGGGCTTCGCCCGCCCCCGGACCCTTTTTTTATATGTAAATTTTTTTAATTGTTATTATTAAACTATAAAACTTTGTTAAAATATTTTATTAAATTAAGAAAATAAATTTTATTAAAAAAAATGAAATTCAAGATCTTCTTCACCGCCGCCGGCGGCCTGACCGGAGATGCCCGACAGATTCGCCTGGAGGAGGCGAACCGCCGGGGGTCTCCGGTCAGGCCACCAGCGGCGAAGAAGACCGTGAGCTGCGTAATTCTCGCAACTCCCGGTCATCAATGCCGCCGCCGGCAGCCTGACCGGAGACCTCCGGCGGGTTCGCCGGGAGCCGGCGAACCCTTCGGCGACATTCCAGAGGCGCTCCGGCGGGGCCACCGTCGGCGGTGGCCCTGACCGCGAAGCCCAGATCTGGGCCTCCCGGTCAGGGCCACCGCCGGCGGTGGCCCCGCCGGAGCTCCGCCGGATTACCACCGGCAGGTTCGCCTGCTCCCAGCGAACCCGCCGGGGGTCTCCGGTCAGGGCGGCGGCGGCTCCGCCGCCGGCCGGCGTAGATGACCGAGAGTTGCGAGAAGAAAAAAATTTTGTGATTTGGATTCATCGGGTTTTAGGAGAGAGAGTATTGGAGATTTTTGGGTTTTTTTTATATGCAAACCAAAATCGATATTTGGAGACCAAGATTCAACGGTTTATGATCAAAACACTCAAACCGAACGGCCCTTATTTTTTCTCCTATTTTCGAACTCACGCTATTGACAGATCACCTATCTTTGTATAATAGTATAGATAGATATAAATATATGTAATTATGTATAGCTTGTAAGTCATATTTTTTAAAAAACCGTAGAATAGTATCTTTGACTCTCATTTTGTCTAATATAATAATTTCCTCGGTGGTGTAAAATGCGGTATAAATGTCAACTTCTAATGATCAGACTTATTAAATTACCCAGAAGCTACCACCGACACTCTATTCAATATTTATACTCATTATTTAACAAAGAGTGCCGCCAGAAAAGTCTTAATTAATAGTTTGATTTATTTTCCAACGACCACCCTGTAAATATTATTTATTTATAATTCGCCCAACCAATGTAAAACTATATTAAATTTGTTTTGCTTAAAATTATGTGAATATTAAGATTATTAAATTATAAAAAAATTCATAACTTTTAATAGGACAATTAAAAAACACTTAGATTCCATCATTTGTTTTCTCACAAAAATCACCATAAGTTCTAAAAAACTTATTTTATTTTGAGTTGCCGATGAAAAAAGGAGTTCATAGAAATAGAATTTTGAAAAGTAAATGTTTTGAGAAAATGAAATTTGTGGTAAAAAATTATTTACATAAAATTGAGTTTGCAAAGGTCTTCAAAAAACATTTCATTAAAAATAGAGAGAGACTTCAATGCCTTTCCCATTGCCAGCCTACAGTATAGAGAGATTGAAATCTTCGGATCTGGATCCCTTGGAGTTCCTGCGGGAACTTCAGGGGGTGGAGTTCCTATTTTGCGAAATAATTGAGCGGAATCAGGAAAAATGGTTAACATGAAAGTTGTAGATATCCCCGAGACGAATAACTTTCATGCTGAATATTTTTTGATTTGAAGTCTTTTAGACACTCGATTTGGGCCCCAAAAAAACCCAGTCCGAAAATAATTAAAAGACTTCAAATCAAAAAATATTCAACATGAAAGTTATTCGTCTCAGGGATATCTACAACTTTCATGTTAACCATTTTTTCTGATTCCGCTCAATTATTTCGCAAAATAGGAACTCCACCCCCTGAAGTTCCCGCAGGAACTCCAGGAGATCCGGATCTAATCTCCAATGGCGATGTGGATGAGAAATCTTCCGTGTGCGGCCGAAAGTCCATCGGGATGACAATGAGAAGAAATAGCCCTTTGCCTTCGGCTATGTTTGGGCGCACGTCAAGGTGCCTTAAGGCTATTGAAGATGGACTTAAGGCTATGACAAACAGTTATTTTTATGGCAACCGAGATGCACTTCATCCCCCTAAACAAGCAAAGCCTTAAGGCTATGTTTGAGGCTTCGTTTGGCACGGTAGTGGCGGTCGAGATCATAGAGGTTAAATTGTCATTCGTTAATGCCCACTGTGAAAATTTCATCCACTTTTTGTTCAAAGTGGATGATGATTTTTTAGGTGATCCTTAATGAATAACGGTTTAATCCATACATTTAAGCCAGCCACCACCGTGCCAAACGGAGCCTGAATCATCCTTTTCCCTCCGTTTCAGATCATGCGTGTTGGTACCTTATTGTTTGGTTGCATCCAGTTTAAAACCACCGCTTTAAACCAGACATTTTGTCCCTTTTTGAAAGGAGAAATATTTTGGTACGTATACGTATCTGCTGTATCTGCCGGAGAAAATCCGGCCAAAAGATCGTGAAATTAATGGTGTGATCACTTTTCAATCTACTGTATTAGAGAAAATATGATCGTATTTTTTAACGAAAGATCTGAGCAGTTATAATCACAGATTATATAGCCACCGTTCCAGAGTTCTTCCTGCGGAAACCATTTCCTTCCGACCAGCATCCCGTGGAAAGACCCCTCTTCCGAAACAGTGCAAAATAAATAAACAGTGGAAGCCAATTATCTCAATTCTTCATTTTCTTTATTGCTTTCTTGTGCATTCAAACCTGAAATGGAGAGAAAAGGACCCCCAATTCTAATTTCAAATCTTTAATTTTGGGAAGGGGAGTCTTTCAACCGAACGGAATCTTATTGAATAGAATTGTTGTGTCCGGTCAAGGGCGCAAACAGTCGCTAAAAATAGAAGCTGACGGGATAATTTTTTTAACGTGAAAAACTACAAAAATGAGTAAAAATCACGTGGCCGGATTTGGTCTGACCAAACTTCCACAAGTCTGGTGAGTTGTTCATAACTTTTTTTTGAAGAATATGAGGGTGATGGGTCGCTCTTTGTTACAATTATTTAGAGAGAGAGAGGTGCTCGGAGGGTGACAGGTCACCACTTATGGAGCCAAGTAATTGTGCGTAAGGAGGAGAGTGCACAAGGAGAAACATGCGCACGAAAAGGCGTGCACACAGAGGAACATGCGCACGAAAAGACGTGCACACAAAGGACATGCGCACGAAAAGACGTGCACACAAAGGACATGCGCACGAAAAGGCGTGCACACAGAGGAAGGCGCAAAAGGAGGAGCGTGCTCAAGGAGGAACGTGCGCATAGAAGGACGTGCACACAAAGGGACGAGCGCAAGGAGGAGTATGCACAAGAAGGAACGTGCACACAGAAGGACTCGCACACAGAGGAACGCAAGTAAGCAGGAGCGCACGCACGAAGGAGAAGTGGGAAAGAGAAGAGTGTATGAGAAAATCCGGGGAGGAGAGAGCCTTACAAATGAAGGAGGTGCGAGTCTTACTCATGGATTTTAGAAGAGCGACCCTGTAATTTTACCCAGTAACCACCGAACGGATGAATATGAGCGTCTGAAACGGGGCACACAGATTACCAATTTTACGGAAATGCTGAGCTTGCCTCTTGGGCAATTCGGGCCAACAGCCCAACCCGTAGGGGGGATGAGAAACCGGCGAGGCCGTCGGCCGGGGTAAGACGCCCTCGACCAAGGTTGGGCGTCTAAATGGTCGCCCAACCTGGGCGGCAAGGAGACCTCCCAAACTGGGGCCGCCCAATTTGGGCGGCCGCACAGAGGCCGGGTGAATAATTTGGCTGCCCGACCTGGGCGAACGGGAGGCCGCCACTAAGAGGGCCAGTGCTAGAGGGCGGGCGGCCAAAATGATTGTCCGTCCTTAGCGAGCGGGAGGCCTCCCCTTACATGGAGGGGGCAGAGGGTGGGCATCCAAAATGCCCTCCAGTCAAGGGAGATCGGTAGACCACCCCTTACAGGTAGCGGTAGAGGGTGGGCGGCCAAGATAGCCTCCCTTCCTTGACGAGCGGGAGACCTCCCCAACTAGACGGCCAAAGGACCGCCTGATTTGGGGCAGTCCTACCTCCTAGCGGGATACCGGTAGAGCCGAGCTGCAAAATATCCACTCGGTTTGGGCTACAAGAAGGTCGAGCCCTCACCGAGGTTGCCGATAGAGGCCGGGAAGCCATCGAGGCGGAGGGATCGATGGTTCGGGCGGTTAGGCCGGGGCGGTTACGCCTCGGCCGACTCGCCTCACTTGCAGGAGATTACGCCCTAGTGGGGAGTTTCAATGCTACTTACACCCCATATATCGGGGTGTGATTAACACTCTAAGGGCACCCTATCACATGCCCTCGAGTCCTAGTAGTTCAGGGTCGGAGCGAAAGGAGGGCGGAGACTTTTTTTGCTAGATTGCGTGTGTGACGATTTGTAGTGTTTACAATAGAGGTGCACGGTGTGGCAGGGGTGTGGAAGCGTGACTAATCCTCCAATTAGAGTGGTCACTTACGATGTTATGTGTGCATTGTTAAACCTATGGGAGGCAAAAGGTGCACGGGGTGAAACATGCACGAGTCGCATTGCGCTTAGAGTTACGTGTGTATAGTGGGTGCAGTTCGTGTGAGGTGCGTTCAAGGCATGTGTAGGGTGCATCACATGTATCTATGGATGTATACTCACAAAGGCTTGTGTGAATTTAACTTATCAGTCACAAGTCGATGCTCGTGGGGGAGGCCTAATGCGGCAGTGATCTTCAATAACTATGAAGAAGGTCGTTGTTTTGGAAGAAACTATGCAGAATACCTGGAAGACTGGAGGTGTAAACTGGAGGTGTAGTAGATCCCCAGTATAATGTTGTTGATGCGTCGTTGCGATGTAGTTGGCCTCTCATTTTTAGAGAATCTATCTGAGATTGTAAGTTTAGGCTCCGAATGATGTTGTTGGCAAGTTTTTTGCTTCGTATTTGTTGTACATTTTCACATCTGCACTGTGTTGTCGTGTTTGCATCGAGTACCATTGTACTATGTACGTATTCCTGCGCTTTATAGTGGCTTTGTACACTATTAGTGGTACTTTGGATGTCCCTTTTTGCATCACATATTTATTCGTTGATTTTTATAACGTCGAGAATTGTGTGGTGTTGGCACCGTTGCTCTGTGTGTGACTTCGATCTCCTTTTTGGATGTTCGTAATTGAGGGTGAGACCTGGGCGGTGTTGTAATCTTCTACCGAGATGAAAAGCAAGTACTTTTGGCTAGGTAGCGAGAGGTCACATGGGCAAAGCACACTGCCAAGAGGAAGGTGTTATGAGCACGTGTAATGCCCCAAATTCCTGTAGAAGGAAAATGGATTCTGCGTGTTACCGCCTGGCGGTAGAGTTAGCGCCGGCGGTAGAGGTAGCTGTGTTAGCCGGTATGCCTCTCTGTGAGGTACCTCTTGGAGGAAGCATTACCGCATGGTGGTAGCGTCGGGGAATCAAGAGCGTCGTGTGATTGTGACGCGGAGTCTACCACACGACGGTAGGTCTGAAAGTGAAGGGATAGATACTACTCTAGAGGGGGGGTGAATAGAGTTATCAAATTTTGCACTAGACAAAACTTAATAGTCTACCCAACTCCCTTGGAGTGAAATGCGGAATGAAAAGATTATAGATAAGGAGATAACCCTAAAGCCTAACACAAGTGTTGTGCACAAACTCAAGCTAACTGTAATTACAGTTAAGGCTTGGAAATCCTAATCAGCAACTAGCAAACCTAGTTATATCTAATCACAGCCACAATGCAAGTAATTAAATTAAGCAAGCCAGACGACACAAGGAATTTATAGTGGTTCCCCAAACAACTTGGGTACGTCCACTCTTCTACCAACAAGGTAGGAATCCACTATAGGTTTTTGATCAGGTGCCCTGCCACCACAAGATCTGCTTCAGGTAGATCTAGAAACCCTTTAGACTTTTGATCAGGTGTCTAAAAACCAACAACAGGTTTTTGATCAGGTGCCCTGCCACCAAGGGATACTTTTGAAGGGAGTAATAACCCTGTACAGGAGGGGGAAAGAAGATTAAAAAGTCTTCTCTATTTTACAATAGATTAGAGAAGCACAAAGACTTGCACTGAGCTAGAAAGCTCAAAAGAATCAAGGCTCCCCCTGGCTCAAAGAATGTCCAGGTGAAGTCTTGCTTCAGTGCAGAAAACACTTCAGAAAGTTCTGAAGGAAAAACTACAAGAAGATATAAAATATAAAATAGAAATCTTCTAGCAGCTATCTTCTTCTTCTTCAAAAGAACTCTGAGTCTGAACTTCCTGGAAGCAGGAGAACTCAGGTTGAAGAAGAGCAGAAGAGCTTAACACTTCTCAGTTGAATGAAGATTGCTGAGAGCAGTGAACTTGGTCTTGATGAAAGCTTGAATGCTAATTGAATAACTCTTAGAATAACTGGTTAGCTAGCTGAAATCCTTCTCCAAATGATTCCTTTTATAGCAGCAACAAGCAACGGCTCTTTTCAATTTGAACTGTTTGTCTTCTTCTGAAACTTGAAACCTGGGCTGCAAATATCACAAAGACAAACAAACTCTGAAGCAAAATATTCTATAAAAGGGATAAACCTTTTTCAAAGAAGCTGTAGGAAGCAATCTGATAATAAAGGTACTAAATAAAATCACATCAGAGACAAACTCTTTATAGCAGAAGGAAGACTTTTCAGTCTAACGGCTATAAAGGACTGACAGCAGATAAAGTAAAATACAATGACAACTAATAAGACAAACAACTTTATCTGAAAAGATTTGACTCAGGCAAAAGGGATGGAGCAGATATTGCCTGGAAATATTATCATAAAACAACTGAAATAAAATGCCAGATAATATATTAATTAATTAAATAGAATAAATAAATACAAAATAAAAAGGCAAACAGAAAACGTCGAACGACCCTCGGAGATCGTCGATCGAAGAACGGAGATCGTCGAACTATCGGACAGATAGTCGAACGATCCAGATAGTCGAACTATCAAAGGAGATAGTCGAACTATCACAACAGATAGTCGAACTATCAGAAGATAGTCGAGCTATCAGATAGTCGACCTATCAACAGATAGTCGAACTATCAAAGAAAAACCGATAGTCGACCTATCAATAGATAGTCGAACTATCAGAAGAGAAACAGATAGTCGATCTATCAACAGATAGTCGAACTATCACAGAACAACGGATAGTCGAACTATCAACAGATAGTCGAGCTATGAGATAGTTGAACTATCAAAGCAGATAGTCGAACTACCAAGGGAAAACAGATAGTCGACCTATCAACAGATAGTCGAACTATCAGAAGAAAGCAGATAGTCGACCTATCAACAGATAGTCGAGCTATCAAACAACGCAGATAGTCGACCTATCAAACAAATAGTCGAGCTATCAGATAGTTGAACTATCCAAGCAGATAGTCGAACTATCAAACAAACAGATAGTCGAACTATCAACAGATAGTCGAACTATCACAGCACACAGATAGTCGAACTATCAACAGATAGTCGAACTATCCACGCAGACAGAACGTCGAGCAACTGATAGACGATCGTCGAACAGTTAGTCGACGATAGTCGAGCGGCGTTCGACCATAGTCGAACGAACAAACTACTTAACCAAATTCTTATCTGGATAAGTTGGGAACTCTACAGCTAGACAACTAACCTTGACCATAGATAATTCATGGGTCAAGAGACTAAGAAGACAAGACTAAACTCAAATCAAACTAGGGTACCAACAATCTCCCCCTATTTGAGTTAAGTCTCTCAAAAACTAAAACACAGAGCTAGCTATAGAACAATAAAATCAATACAGGAAGTAGTTAAACAACTAACTAGCAATTAATAATCAGTCAGATATATAACAGTCAATCAAAATTAAGGATCTACAGAATCAGGTTTGGGATTAGAAGAGCTAGGAACAAAAGATACTTTCCTCAAGGGATCTATGGCTTCTTTCTTAGACATTTTCAGATCTTGTACACCAATAATCTTTAGATCTGAAGCCCTTGGAACGACTGCTCCTGGATACTTTTTCATATATTTAGAAGGGTCAAATACCTCAGGACTAACCTGGATTTTATCAAGTTCCTTCATTCTGAATTTTGATATAGTAGTAAATCTTGCAGAATCTTTTCCTTCAGCCTTAGCTTTCTTTATCTGGGCTGAGCCAACAAGCTCTAGAAAACGAGCCATCCTGAAATCAGGATCTAACTCTTGACTTTCATACTTATTTTCAGATGTAGTATCTATTGGCTTCACAGCTTTAAACTTGGTAGACAGATCTAATAAATTTTCAGCTGGATCTTTAACTTCTTGAATAATAAGAGATGTCGGAGGAGCAAACTCAGCAAACTTCTTACTGAATTTTTCTGAGAAAACAGTTCTTTTACTCTTTGAAGTGTCTTTAGCAGCAGGTAAAACTTTTCTCTTGGGTGAAGGAGGGGGTGAAAATGTTGGCTTTTGATAAACCCCCTCCTTTACTTGCTCTTTTGTCTCAGCATCGTGCCTTTGATATCCAGAATATGATTTACCTTGATGGCTTTGAGAACTTCTCCTTGAAGGAGGCTGAGAAGGTGCAGATTTGTCAGAAGGGGCAGATGGATTTGCTGAAATATTGCCAGAGGCTCCTGCACTGGGAGATGGAGGAGGAGGACCTCTGGGAGTCCATCTGGGAGCAGGACTATCATACCTCTTTGATTTCTTCCTCTCCTTTTGCTGGTTCTTAGAGAACCACATCCAGTGCTGGAACTCTTTGGATTTAGGATCAATCCCTTTCAGAATGTAGTAAGGAGTGTCATGATCGGGATTGGGAGGAGGAGGAGCTACAACTTTTCTTTTCCTCTTTGCAGCTTTCTTTTTTTAGAATCCTCAGACAGATCTGAATCATCTTCATCCTCAGAATGAGATGAGGGAGGATGATCATATGGATCATAGGCTTCTGATACAGCCTTTTCCTTTTCTTTTAGGGCAGCTTTCTCTTTCTCTTCTTCCATGGCATCCTGTGCCAGGAGAGTATCTAAGTCTAAGCCAGGGGAATCATCCCATACTGTAGATTTTTCAAGTTGACTTTCAGGATCCATTTCTTGATGCTCAGGAACTGTCGTAGGGACCAGTTCAATTTGCACTGCTTGCTGAGCAGGTTCAGCAACTTCAGGAACTTGAACAGCTGCTTCTGGTTCAGGTTGAACTTCAGAAGCAGGTTCACTCACTGGCTCTACAACCACTTGAACATCAGGAGCAGATACAGGTTCAGGCTCTTTGACAACAACTACTCCTTCCATTATATCTGTAGGATTAGGAATAAAATCTTGCTAAATGACATCTAGTCATCCCTTCCAGATATTTCCATACTAACATATCAATTAAGTAATCTACAAATTGGGAAAGAGACATACCTTCAGGATTTTCTTCAGGGTGACCTAACTCCCATAAATCATCTAGAAAGGAGGTGATTATTCCTTCTAGGTACTGGGCAACCAGGGGAGTTGAGGATTCTTCTAAGAAAACTTTTACAACAAATTCAGTCAACATTATTGCATCAGATATTTCTTTTTCAGATGGAGGAGGAGCTGAAACTTCTGTTACTTTTTCTGTTACTGCAAGTTGAGCTGCTGGAGGGGAGGCCAAAGGCTGCTCTGCGATATCTTCATCAAGCATCTCCCCCTACCTGATTTTAGTAGAAACTGAAACCAGGCCCCTAGAAGAAGAGGGCTCAACAGGCTTTGAGAGTGCCTGAACAGTAGCAGTCAAAGAGAATATAGAAGAAACAAGGGGAGCAATTGACTCATCAATCATGGTTTTGATTGAAGGGGTAATTAACTCCACAATGTTAGCAATAAATGCTGGAGATATATCAAAAGAAGATGATGATGGAATTTCTGAGGGTGGAAGAACAGCGGGGGTGGTATATGCAATATGAGCAGGAGAATGAGCTGGAGATGGAGTTGGAGAATGATGTGGAGATGCATGGGTGGATGCAGGGTGATCAACATGTTCTAAAGATAGAATTGGAGAGTGAGGAGGAGTTGGAATTGGAGAATGAACAGGAGAAGAAATATCAGACGCCAACAAATCAAAGCTGGGTTGAGAAATCCCAGCAAGATCAGTCGGGAGAGAAGATGCAGGAGGAGAGGCAGAATGTCGTACTTCAGTTGAAGTTGAAGGAACTTCAACTGCAGTAGACGGCATAGCAGAGGAAGATGGAAGAGAGAGATCAGCTGAGCCAGCTGCTAAAAGGGGGGGAGTGACTGCAGCAGTCCTGGTGCTCTCAGATATAACTGGAGCAACCCCTGTGGGAGCGGGCTTCAGGAATGTCCTTTTCCACTTTGAAAATAGGGAGGGATCCATCTTCTTACTCGCGTTGATGGAGGTGGCGGCAGACACAAGCAACTGGGGGTATTTTTCCTTCAGAAAAATACCAACAACCCTTCCTAGGGTAACCTCTTTCTTTCCATTCTTCTTTCTTATCAAATCAAACATAACACCAGCCCAGTTTATTTGCTTCTTATTAACAATTGCACACATTAGTGCAAATTGTTGTCTGGTGATATTATCATGGGCTGAGTGCTTTCTTAGAAGCACTTTTCCAACTATTTCTGCAAGGAACTTGATCTTGAAGGGAAAATTCACCTTGAGGAGCTTGGAGGGGATGCCTTCGGCATGTCCCAGCTCTAACAACATTCTTCCGAATTCAGGAGCATCTTGCTCATATTCTTCTTCGCCATTAGTCAATCCAAATAAATCAGTCAAGACGGCGGGAGTCAAAATTACCTCTACTCCGCCAATAGATCCTGCCATTGAATCTTCAGTAGAAGATGAAGTAAATGCACATTCCTTTATCTCTGGGATATTTAACTTGATCCTTGTAGACATTAGCCTTTCCAATCCTTGATCTTTGCATAGCTGGAGAATTTCCACGATACCTGGTTCACAGCAGCTGAATGCATCAAAATCCACGCTGAAACCTGCGTCAAACTTGACTACTGCGAGGAGCGCTGGAGAAATCGCCATCGATTTGCTGGAGAAGGCGCGAGAGGAACGGAGAAGACGAATCGGCAGAGAAAAGAGACAGAGCAAGCACGACGACGGAATACGAAAAGACGCTCTCCGTCGACGATAAAAGCAAAGATCTTTTAACCTAGGTCGACTATCCGCTTTATATTAGACCGGAGATAGTCGATCTATTCAAAAGATACTGGAGACGATGGTCGAACGGTCGTTCGACGATCGGTCCAGAAGCAGAGTAGTCGAGCAATCGTTCGACTATTTCTGGCTTCTCAAACAACAAGCTGTCGTCATCCAGAGATCGACGATGAGCTCGACTTATTCGACGATGGTCGAACGCCGGTCGACGATCTTCAAATAGACAAGCTTTCATCAACCATAGGTCGACGATGGGCTTGACCCGATCGACTATCTTCGAACGTCGTTCGACTATCTTCAAACAAGTTTCAACAAGGCAGAAGTCACACTTAGTCTCTTCCATTGATCATGCCTAGTTGAAACAAAAAAGAACAGATGCTTCTGTTCATCTAAGGGCTTGGTGAATATATCACCTCTCTGAAACTCAGTGGATATGAACTCAAGACTAATCTTGTTCTTTTCCACACAGTCTCTCAGGAAATGGTGCCGAATCTCAATGTGCTTCGTTCTAGAGTGGTGCACTGGATTTTGTGCAATTGAGATAGCACTGGTACTATCACACATGATTTTGGTGTTCTTGTGTGAGTAACCATAATCCACAAGCTGGTTTTGGATCCACAGGATCTGTGAACAACAACTGGCAGCTACTATATATTCAGCTTCTGCAGTTGAAGTTGAGACAGAAGCCTGCTTCTTACAGAACCAAGAGACCAATCTCTCTCCCAAGAACTGACAAGTTCCTGAGGTGCCCTTCCTGTCAACTCTACAACCAGCATAGTCAGAGTCAGAGTATCCAATTAACTCAAATTCTGATTCTGCTGGGTACCAAAGTCCTAGATTTGGACATCCCTTCAGGTATCTCAGGATTCTCTTGAGAAGAATCAGATGAGATGTAACACCCCAATTTGTCGTAGGAGCGACGGGGATTGTTTTTGGCCAAGTCAGATTTTTGGTGCAGGTGACACGGGCCCCGACACGGTCGTGTCGGAGGCCGTGTCGGGCGTGTCGAGCTCGAATCGTCGAACTGGCCGTGTAGTCGACCAGTGTAGGTCGACGATGGTCGTGTGGAGGGACACGGCCTAGGACACGGGCGTGTACCAGGCCGTGTCACTCAAGGGAATCGTCGTAGTGGTACACGGGCCGTGACATGGGCACAGACACGGGCGTGTCAGAGGTGACACGGGCGTGTCCCATGCCGTGTCACCAAGCCGTGTACCACTCTGACGGCAAGGTGTCGATTTATTGCACACGGGGGGCGTGACACGGGTCCCGACACGGGCGTGTCGCAGGCGACACGGGCGTGTCGGAGGCCGTGTCACATGCCGTGTGCTGGTTTTCAATCTGGGTCGAGACGGCGAATGAGCTACACGGCCAGACACACGGCCGTGTGCCAACCCGTGTTCGGCCCAGATTTTATAATTTGAGGCTTAATCGTGGCCGTTCATTTCCTTGGCTTTGGATCCGACGGTGGGGGGCTGCTCCTGGATGGTTTTACCCGGGAATAGGGTTTAGAAACCCTCATTTTCTCTTGAGTGGTTCTCTTTCTAAAGCTAGAGAGAGGAGAGAGCAAGGAGGAGGAAGAAGGGCTAGATCCGGCCGCCGGAGGAGCTTCGGAGTTCCGAATCACGATCCGAGTCCAGATCCGCGGAGGCGACGCCGTTGCGGTGCTTTCCAACCGTATAGTTTTCGATGGCGCCGCGGAAGAATGCAAGGGTAACGATTTCTCATCCTTGGGCATGTGAAGCCCTCTTTTCCTTTGCATACGAAGCCCGCTCTCGCGAGTGAGCGAAGAGTTGGAGCGTTCCTTGGGGTAGATATGTGAAGTCCCCCTTGTGTAGAGTCCGTATGCGAAAACGGACATAGGCATTTTGTGTGAAGCCTATCCGGACAAGTAGAGCCGGATCGGTGATGTTGCATTGCATATGTACCGGGGAAGACTCCGGGTGTTTGGGTGTTTTTCGGGTTTTCTACGTGGTAGATTGCATCAGGGAGCCTTGGAGATTAACTCAAGGTGCACCCGGAAAACTGGGCAAAGGCGGGTTTTGCCAACACGGTGGCCGGGGAGCCAACGTGAACATAACCGGGTTATGTGATTATTGTGGCGGAAACGGGACTCGGTGAGTCTTGACCTGCGCATATGGCTTAAATTGCCGTTGCGGTATGAGCACGGGTCAGGCGGAACCGTACCCGGTCTATGTCGTTCGGTAGGACCGTTGGCATGGATGAGGGTCTTCGGCAGTCTATGGCTTAAATTGCCGTGACCAAGGCCAGGAAGGCAAAATGCTCATATGGACGACCGTTCAAGAGGCGGTGGTGGATTGGGAACGTCTATGGCTTGAATTGACGTGACGTTGGCCGGTTCGCCGAGAATGTGCCCTGAGTGCACGGGGTGTGTGGCCGTGCGAGCCTACGCCTGTGTTGATGTGTGTTCACATTAATAGCATTGCCTATACTAATGAAGTGCAGGGAAAGAGCATCGCCGCCCCGATTTTGGGGGCGGGATCGTTATAATTTGGTCAGCATTGCTGACCGTTGCTATTGTTTGCCACCGGGCGGTGGTTTGTGGCTTGCAGGTGCTGCGGAGCAGAGCGGGAAATAGCGGGCTAAAGCCCTTGTTGCTGTGCCGGCCCTTGAAGGCCTAATTGCTTATGTATCTTTCCCGTTTTCATGTATGGCCGGCCTGCGTGCCGAAGTTTGGAAAACACTATTTTGTTAAGTGAACAATGTAAGGCCTTAAGGCCAGTTCTCTTTTGTGTATGATTACATTACTGAGTTGGTAGTGGACATTCATGCTTTGTAGCAGGGTTCTTATTTTCTTTTGCAACTTAATAATTTGCTTCCGCTAGGTGTTGTGTAGGACGACATGATTGGTTGAATGGTTTCAACGCGTAACCAACCGGTCTGTTCGTAGTATATGGCGTCGGGCCCCGGCCGGACCTACTGCTATATGCTATGTGACGGATAGGGGTGTTACATGAGATTCCTTGGGGTTGACCTGGAATCTAGCACAAAGGCATGTAGCAAACATTATATCAGGCCTACTTGCAGTTAAATATAATAGGGAACCAACAATGGCCCTATAATTCTTTTGATCAACAGGCTTGCCGTGATCATCAGAATCAATAACTACATTAGTAGCCATAGGTGTAGGCATTGCTGAAGCATCAGCCATCCAAAATTTCTTTACCAATTCCTTGGCATATTTGGATTGGGAGATGAAGATACCATCAGCATCTTGCTTAACTTGGAGACCAAGAAAGTAAGACAGCACACCCATACTACTCATCTCAAACTTAGAGTGCATCAGGTCAGAAAACCTTTTGCAAAGTTTGGGATCAGTGGAACCAAATATAATATCATCCACATACACTTGAACTAACAGGATTGTGTCCTTGTGGTGCTTGATGAAAAGGGTTCTATCAACTACTCCCCTAGTAAAGTTGTGCTCTAATAGGAAACTAGCCAGAGTCTCATACCAGGCTCTTGGTGCTTGCTTTAGTCCATAAAGAGCTTTCTGCAACTTGAACACATGTGAGGGCTGAGTTGAAGAAACAAACCCTGGTGGTTGTTCAACAAACACCTCTTCCTTAAGCTCACCATTTAGGAATGCACTTTTGACATCCATCTGAAAGACTTTAAACTTCATGTAGGCTGCATAGGCCAAGAAGATCCTTATTGCTTCTAGCCTTGCAACAGGAGCAAAGGTTTGGTCATAATCTATACCTTCCTCCTGTCTGTAGCCCTGAGCTACAAGCCTAGCTTTATTTCTTACAATAATTCCATTTGCATCCAACTTGTTTCTATACACCCACTTGGTGCCTATGATCAATTGGCCTTTAGGTCTTGGAACCAAAGTCCAAACTTTACATCTCTCAAACTGATTGAGTTCCTCTTGCATAGCAATGATCCAGTGGGAATCTAGCTCAACATCTTTAAAGGTGAGGGGCTCAACCTGTGAGAGGAAACAAGTGTGCATCACATCCTGTCTTAACTGATGTCTTGCTTGAACACCAGCTGATATGTCTCCTATCACTTGAGATGTGGGGTGATCTCTAAGTGTGACAATATCAGTAGTTGGGATGTGATCTTCAGCAACAGTTGGGATTAATTCCTCAGGAGGAATTTGATCTACTGTTGGTGGAACAACAACAGCTTCTGCAATGTCTTCATCACTGTCTGATTCAGTGATCTGAAGAGTTGATAGTTGAAGAATCTCTTGAGTAGCATCAGGTACCTGCAATGAACTGGAGGAAGGAGAATTTTCCTTCTCCTTGTAAAACATCTGAGACTCATCAAAAAATACATGCACAGATTCTTCAATTTTACAGGTTGATTTGTTATAAACCCTATAAGCTTTGCTTACTTGGGAATATCCAAGCATAATTCCCATTGAAGCTTTTGCTTCAAACTTTCTAAGGTATTCTTTATTGTTATTATGAATGTACACTACACAACCAAATATTCTAAAATAATTAATTTTAGGTTTCTTTCCTTTAAGCAACTCATAAGGAGTTTTACACTTAAGCTTGTGTATCAGACTTCTATTCAGGACATAATTGGCTGTACTAACAGCTTCTGCCCAATAGGAAAGAGGCATATTAGCATCTGCCAACAATGTGCTAGCAGCTTCAATGAGTGTTCGATTTTTCCTTTCAACTACCCCATTTTGTTGGGGAGTTCTAGGAGCTGAGAAGCTATGCTTGATACCTTCTCTCTCACAGAATTCTTGCATGAGAAGAGAGTCAAACTCAGTACCATGATCACTTCTGATCAAGGCCACATGAGTAGAGTACTCAGTCTGCACACATAATAGAAAGTCTGTAAGGGCTTTGAAGTTATCAGTCTTAGTTCTAAAAAAGAAAACCCAACTGAACCTAGAGAAGTCATCTACAATGACTAAGGTGTAATACTTCCCTCCTAAACTCTTTACATTTATTGGGCCAAAAAGGTCCAGATGTAATAAATACAGGATTCTAGGAGAATCACTTTTATTTACAGATTTAAAAGAGTTTTTGGTTTGCTTGCCTAGCTGACAAGCCTTGCATAGGCTCTCCTTCTTGTAGGGGCAAGAAGGTAAACCTCTAACAAGGTTGTGTTTAGATAACCTAGATATATTTTTAAGGTTAACATGACTAAGCCTCTTATGCCACAAAGAATTATTATTAATTGTTACTTCATTAAATAAACAGATTTCAGAATGAGTTGAATTGAAATCTACTAAATAAATATTACCTAATCTAATGCATACTAAAACAACATTATTATTTAAAGTAATATTACAAGAAGAGTTAGAAAATGAAACCTGGTAGCCAGCATCACATAGCTGGCTGACTGAGATCAAATTGTGCTTCAGTCCAATCACATATGCAACTCTCTTGAAAGTAACAGCTCCAATTGTGATCCTGCCATAGCCTTCTGTCTGACCACAGCTTGAATCTCCAAAGATAACCTTTGGGCCGAGCTTAGCTTTGAACTTTGACAGATGATTTTTATTTCCTGTCATATGCTTGGAGCATCCACTATCCAAATACCACTTATTTTGAGTGATAGGATAGGCCTTCACCTGCAAGAAATTCATTTAGACATTGTGGACCCAAGTAACCTTGGGTCCCTTGTTTTTCACATAAGAAAAGCTAGAAATAAATGAAAATGCAGGCTGAGGGTGATAACCTAATGGGTGAGATCTCCTAGGTGGGATTCTCCATGCAAATGATGGGTCAACAAACCTAGGGTTTCTATTTTCATTTAGGTTTCTACGGTTTGATGATGATTTTGAAAATCATATTAAAAACGTCGATCGACGTTCGACGATGGGCGCTCAGATCGTCGAGCTTCGTTCGACCATTGAGCTTCCGATCGTCGAGCAGCGTTCGACGCTCTTTGTATTTCCTTAAAAAAGTGTTTCTTTTCTCTCTCTTAGCTTTATTTAAAGTTTTATTAACTTGGTTTACTTGCTCAGTGTTCTTTATCCCATCAGCTGAGATAAAGTTCACTGGAGTTGAAAGTTGGTTTTTAAGAATAACTGGGGGTTCACTGGGAGAAGCTCCTAAGCCTAGTTTGTTATTGTCTGACCTAGTGTTAGTCATGCTGGTTATTTCTAATAACTTAAGGCTTCTACCATTTAGAGATTCTTCTAACCTCTTAGATTTAGCTAACTCAATTTTAAGAAACTTAATTTTTTCACTATACTTAGTGAGATCTTCCTTTAACTTAATATTTTCAATAGATATGATTTCTGATTCAGCTAGCCTATGTCTAAGTTCTTTAATCTCTTTTTCAGAACTAATTAAATCTAAGCATAAAGATTTAAAATCTAATTTGAATTCTGCAGAAGTGAAATCATAAGAAGATAGTACCTCATCTTCTGTTGGCATTTCTTCCTCTGAATCTGAACTCTCTGCAGCTGAGTGATTGCTGCAGGCATCTATTGCCATCAGGCGAATTTCCTTTGCCTTCTTCTCTTCCTCATCCTCACTGGAGCTTGAGGAGGAAGATTCCTCATCTGAATCACTCCAGGTTTCAGCAATGAAACCTCTCTCCTTCTTCTTGTTCTTGTAGGAGGATGGCTTGGAGTGCTTCCCGTGCTGTTCCTTTTCTTTCCTCTTATCTTTGTTCTTCTCCTCTGGACAATCTGGTAAGATATGTCCAGGTTTCCTGCAACCATAACAGATAATTTCTTTAGCAGGTGAACGGTCATACCTTGGTTTGTCTTCATAGCGTGAAGACTTCTTTCTGAATTCCTTTCTCCCCATCTTGAGAAACCTCTTGGCAAATAATGCCATTAGTTCCTCATTGGATTGGCTGCCTTCAGAAGCATCAGCAGCCTTAAGAGCTAGAGATTGCTCTTTTCTTGTTGGAGTAGGGGTCTTTGCTTCAGCTTCTGCTTCCCTTGTCTTCAGCACTTGCTCAAAGGATTTGAGCTTGCCGAGAAGAGCTTCTGTTGAGATCTCTGTTGTACTTCTGGCTTCCTTGATGGGCCAGATCCTCAGATCCCATGTGCTAGGGAAGCACATAAGAATCTTATCATTGACCTCTGTCAATGAGATATCCTTGTCAAGGGTCCTCAGCTCATTGATGATTGAGCTAAGCCTTGTATACATGGCTTCAACTGATTCAGCATCAGTTTTCTTGAAGTTTTCATATTGTGAGATAAGGTTGGACCTTCTGTCCTTCCTTTCATCAGCTGAACCAGCTACAATCTGGTTCAATGTATCCCACATTGCTTTTGCTGAAGAGCAGTCAGCAACCTTCTGGAATACTTCATCAGACATTGTCTGAGCCAGTATATTCATTGCCTTGGCATCTGCAATCTTTGCCTTTTTGTACTCATCATTGTAGTCTGGAGGAGGCACTGCACTCATATCAGATGATGAGGCAGAAGCAGCAGCAGGTGCTCTTGGGGGTCCTGACAAAATAGAAGCAAAAATACTTTCATCAATATAATTCATATATAATTTGATCCTTGCCTTCCAGATGCCAAACTTAGCTAAGTTGCATGTTGGAGGTCTGGTGCTAGAATAATCCTTGGACTGGGCCATGATAGTGACAGTGAATATCTATAAACTTTGGTATCTATCAGGATCTTGTGACTTAGGTGTTAGCCTATTCAGTCAGTCAACCTCCCTCTGATACCAATTAAAAGTGAAGGGATAGATACTACTCTAGAGGGGCAGAGGGGTGAATAGAGTTATCAAATTTTGCACTAGACAAAACTTAATAGTCTACCCAACTCCCTTGGAGTGAAATGCGGAATGAAAAGATTATAGATAAGGAGATAACCCTAAAGCCTAACACAAGTGTTGTGCACAAACTCAAGCTAACTGTAATTACAATTAAGGCTTGGAAATCCTAATCAGCAACTAGCAAACCTAGTTATATCTAATCACAGCCACAATGCAAGTAATTAAATTAAGCAAGCCAGACGACACAAGGAATTTATAGTGGTTCCCCAAACAACTTGGGTACGTCCACTCTTCTACCAACAAGGTAGGAATCCACTACAGGTTTTTGATCAGGTGCCCTGCCACCACAAGATCTGCTTCAGGTAGATCTAGAAACCCTTTAGACTTTTGATCAGGTGTCTAAAAACCAACAATAGGTTTTTGATCAGGTGCCCTGCCACCAAGGGATACTTTTGAAGGGAGTAATAACCCTGTACAGGAGGGGGAAAGAAGATTAAAAAGTCTTCTCTATTTTACAATAGATTAGAGAAGCACAAAGACTTGTACTGAGCTAGAAAGCTCAAAAGAATCAAGGCTCCCCCTGGCTCAAAGAATGTCCAGGTGAAGTCTTGCTTCAGTGCAGAAAACACTTCAGAAAGTTCTGAAGGAAAAACTACAAGAAGATATAAAATATAAAATAGAAATCTTCTAGCAGCTATCTTCTTCTTCTTCAAAAGAACTCTGAGTCTGAACTTCCTGGAAGCAGGAGAACTCAGGTTGAAGAAGAGCAGAAGAGCTTAACACTTCTCAGTTGAATAAAGATTGCTGAGAGCAGTGAACTTGGTCTTGATGAAAGCTTGAATGCTAATTGAATAACTCTTAGAATAACTGGTTAGCTAGCTGAAATCCTTCTCCAAAAGATTCCTTTTATAGCAGCAACAAGCAACGTCTCTTTTCAATTTGAACTGTTTGTCTTCTTCTGAAACTTGAAACCTGGGCTGCAAATATCACAAAGACAAACAAACTCTGAAGCAAAATATTCTATAAAAGGGATAAACCTTTTTCAAAGAAGCTGCAGGAAGCAATCTGATAATAAAGGTACTAAATAAAATCACATCAGAGACAAACTCTTTATAGCAGAAGGAAGACTTTTCAGTCTAACGGCTATAAAGGACTGACAGCAGATAAAGTAAAATACAATGACAACTAATAAGACAAACAACTTTATCTGAAAAGATTTGACTCAGGCAAAAGGGATGGAGCAGATATTGCCTGAAAATATTATCATAAAATAACTGAAATAAAATGCCACATAATATATTAATTAATTAAATAGAATAAATAAATACAAAATAAAAAGGCAAACAGAAAACGTCGAACGACCCTCGGAGATCGTCGACCGAAGAACGGAGATCGTCGAACTATCGGACAGATAGTCGAACGATCCAGATAGTCGAACTATCAAAGGAGATAGTCGAACTATCACAACAGATAGTCGAACTATCAGAAGATAGTCGAGCTATCAGATAGTCGACCTATCAACAGATAGTCGAACTATCAAAGCAAAACCGATAGTCGACCTATCAACAGATAGTCGAATTATCAGAAGAGAAACAGATAGTCGATCTATCAACAGATAGTCGAACTATCACAGAACAACGGATAGTCGAACTATCAACAGATAGTCGAGCTATCAGATAGTTGAACTATCAAAGCAGATAGTCTAACTACCAAGGGAAAACAGATAGTCGACCTATCAACAGATAGTCGAACTATCAGAAGAAAGCAGATAGTCGACCTATCAACAGATAGTCGAGCTATCAAACAACGCAGATAGTCGACCTATCAAACAGATAGTCGAGCTATCAGATAGTTGAACTATCCAAGCAGATAGTCGAACTATCAAACAAATAGATAGTCGAACTATCAACAGATAGTCGAACTATCACAGCACACAGATAGTCGAACTATCAACAGATAGTCGAACTATCCACGCAGACAGAACGTCGAGCAACTGATAGACGATCGTCGAACAGTTAGTCGACGATAGTCGATCGGCGTTCGACCATAGTCGAACGAACAAACTACTTAACCAAATTCTTATCTGGATAAGCTGGGAACTCTACAGCTAGACAACTAACCTTGACCATAGATAATTCATGAGTCAAGAGACTAAGAAGACAAGACTAAACTCAAATCAAACTAGGGTACCAACAAGGTCGTTATCGTCGGCGGTAGCACCGAGTGTAGTGTGGCAGAGTTTTTGGCAAGCTACCGCCCAGCGGTAAGGATACCGCTGGCGGTAATGGGGCCGATTAATTCGTTAAGGCTCTCAAGTGGTTACCGCGGGGTGGTAGAAGCTATCGCGCGGCGATAGTGGGTGTGATCATGTCGTAATTGACGCTGGATACCTCATGGTGATAGTGGTTTATCGCGTGGCGATAGTGCCCTGTAACGGTGTGGCCACGTGTCGACCTATGATTAGAGGTTTTGGGCGATGGGCACGCGAATCGAGGCATCGATTGAGGTATCGCGCGCAGGTAGCTTGGTTTAAAGCCCTGGAAGTGTCATTTTCTCTTCATTCCTTTGGAGGTTTTGTGCTGAGCGGTTGTAGTAGGAAGTGGGAAGTTTGGTAGAAGGAGATCTCGCCGCCATTGGAGTTTCATGGCTCGAATCCACGAGATAAGTTCAGATCTATAGAGGCAAAGTCGTAGCGGTCATTTCCATCGGGATGGAATCTCTCCCATGGCGCCGAAACAGACTTCTAGGGTAATGATCCTCTTCTTTGGACATGTGAAGTCCTTCATTTTGTCATTTGAGGGTAGACACTCCATGAACACGTGGAAGTGGTTCTCCCGACAGGTAGATACGTGTATCCCCGTTAGTGTTGCTTTTAGATCTTGAATCGAAGTATGAAATAGGCATGCTGTGTGAAACCCATCCAAACAGGTTTGTCTGGATTGGTGATGCTTGTATGTTATGTATGCTAGAGAAGACTCTGTGGTAGTCACATAGATTTTAGAGTTTTGGGGTGTGCATATGGATGTAGAGGGAGTACTAGAGACGGTCTCCAGGAAAATACATGTTTAATGGGAATAATCGATAGTTTGTCCCCTACCGCATGGCTGTAGCGCTACCGCCGGTGGTAGCTCCCAGTGAGCTAAGTATTGCTATTGCTTGTGAGACCTGTCTTGTGGAGACCTAGGGCCATCAATAGGTAAGGTCTATATCTTGTAGACCTAGGGGCAAGTGTGTGGAGCTGAGATCCTGTGTGGCCCAGCTTAGGCGACCGTGAGTGTTAGCCTAGGATCATAACAGAGTTATTAATAGTACGGACGGGAAAGAGGATGCTGACCCGCATTGTGGTATGGTGCGCCCGATGAATTGAGCACCGAGAAAGAGCTAAACTGTATCCAACCCTATGTCGATCGACTTGGAGTGATTCAAAGTGTAAATCACCATGACTTTGTTGTGGTCATAGGGGCGTTGTATTTGGCTTCAACCCTGAAAGACTAGAATGCTCAAATATTGCTGACCGTCATAGAGAACGAAGGTATGACCCTTGGAGGTCCTTTGCACTGAGAATGTGCCCTGGGAGCATGGGACGTTGGATGGCCGTGCCAGCGTTTTTGGCGAATGGTGTTTATTTGCACATTCTGTTTGCCAATATTTGATTATGCTAATGCCTGCAGGGAAGGAGCACCGCCACCCAGAGTGAGGGGTGGGGTCATTATAATTTGGTCAGCTAATGCTGACGATTGCTATGTTTGCCACCGTTGTGGTGGAATGTTTCGTGTAGGTGTAGCTGAGCCAAGCGGAAAATAGCGGTATGGAGCCCAGGATTGCTATGTTGGCCCTCAAAGGCCAAAGTGAATTACCCATTTTTAATTATAGCTCCATGTGTGGTCGACCTGCGTGTCGATGTATGTAAGACAACGTTATTTGAGTTGAACCTTGTAAGGCCTTAAGGCCATAACATTTGTGTATTGTACTTTCATTCCTAATTAGTTGTGTTGATATTCAAATGGTTGGGTTCCTTTAAGAATTTATTAATCATTCACTAGAATGCACTCTGTGTTAGGGTAAACGTTTATGGATTATGGTCTCAATAAGTAACTCCACTAACTGTCCGTAGTATATGGTGTCGGGCCCCGACCGGACCTTCTATTATATGTTATGTGATGGATGGGGGTATTATAATTTGGTATCAGACTCTGGTGTTGGTCTTCCTTATTCAAATTTGTGGGTGAATACCTTTAAGGGGTAGTGAGCACATGTATGTGCGTTACCGTTATAACATGAAAGAACCAATGAATGTCCACTTAGGAATGAAAATACACATGTTTGTGTAACTTGCGTGTTCCTATAATTTTATTTAGGGCAATTTGTTTGTCACTTAATTAAGTGTTTTCGTGTTTATAGGTGACTAGGAGTGGTGCAGAGCAGTCACAATGCCCGCACTTTGCGGATAGTAGTGTGACTAATGATGCGCCTGCGACCCCTCCTTATACTGAAACCATATGAATGGTAGCGGAAGCAGTTTTGCCATGATTAATGCTCAGTCAGGGCGGTAGGTGCAACCTCCTTCCCCTAAAATGGGTCAGGTGCCTCTTGGTGCGGCTGAACCGTTAGTAGCAAATCAGTTGGCTACAGAGATTCTTGTGCCAAGAAGAGCGGCAAAAAAGTAGCTGAAGCACATTATGAGATTCAACCCACCAATATTCATGGGGCTGAAACCCCAACGCAAGCTGAGCACTAGCTTTCTAAGATTAAGAGAGTCATGTAAGCAACAAAGACTGAGGAGTGGAAGAAGGTTACAATAACCACTTTCCTTCTAGTCAACCAAACAAGATTGTGTGGGATGAGTTAGAGCTCCATCACTTTACTGGGATATAACTCACCGATATCTCGATGGAGGAGTTCTCGAGATTTTTTCTGGCATGGTTCATCCCATCAATGCAGAAAATAGCTATTGAGAATCAGTTTCAGAGACTTACTCAGGGTGAGAGTAGCGTGGATGACTACCTGCATGAGTTCACGAGATTGGAGTGTTATGTTGGCTCTACTTTTACTGATGAGGAGTGCAAGACCAACCATTTATCTGAAGGACTACGTGACGATCTGAGGATGCTGCTCAAAGGACCGATGACGCAAGGTTTTCTGACCCTGGTCAATACAACCTGATCTCTAGAGAAGGATCTGAAGAGGGTTCAAGGTAAGAAGGACTTGGCTGTGAAGAGGTTGGAATTTAATGTTCCAAGTTCATGGAAGTCTGGGCATCGAAAGTGGTACAAGAAGCCCAAAACTTCTGGACCGACTACTTCATCTGCTACTACTGGAGCATCGTCTGGGCGAGGAGGCCCAATTCTTTGTTTTAACTGTGGCAAACCGGGTCATATAGCCTGCGACTGTTGGAGTGGCAAGTCAGAGAAGAAGGCAGGAGCATCATATGCTTAGAAAGGGAAGATGATGGAGTCAACTGCAACCCATCATTCTCCAGCCCAACCAAGAGTCTACAACCTTAGCCAACAGGAGGTCATCAAACAAGGCGATGTGGTTACAGACATGTGTTAGATTTTTAGTCATAATACTTTCTATACCATACATCTTATACATTAGTTGTACACTGTCGTGCTTTAGGATTTGTTGTATTTGGACTGTCCGGCTCGAGCACTGTTTGATACAGGTGCTTCACACTCTTTCTTGTCCGAGGACTTAGTATTACTTATTAGAGTGTATTCTTCAATGACAAAGGATATATTGTATGTGTTGTTGTTTAACGGTGTTCGATGCGCGTGGATAGAGTTTATTACATTAAGGTGTTGATAGGAAGTCAAGCTTTTGACTTGGAAGCGTCACTACTGCCGATAGTATAGTTTGACGTGATCTTTGATATGGATTGGTTCTCGGAGCAACATGCTTTTATTGATAATATACTGAAGGAGGTCAAACTGGGGTTGAATACAAGTCATGAAACTACTTTCTCTGGTTTGAAGGGGTCGAGCAAGACGCTGATGTCTGCTCTCCAAGTAGTTAAAGCTGTTCATGAGGGGCGGAGGTTTTCTTCACCATGTTAGAGGCTAAGAAACCGAAACATGATTTGGTCAGTATTCTGGTGGTGTCAGAGTTTGCCGACATTTTCCCTAAGAATCTCCTTGGAGCTCCACCTCAGAGAGATATTGATTTCACCATCGAGTTGGTTCTAGGTTCCAAACCTGTATCATTGTCACCTTACAGCTTAGAATCGAGAAAGATGCCAGAATTGAAGGCACAACTTCAAGGGTTGATAGAGCAGGGGTATGTGCGTCCAAGTTTGTCACCTTGGAGCGCACATGTCCTATTCGTAAAGAAGAAGGATGGAATTCTGCAGCTATGTATCGATTATATGGAATTGAATAAACTGACAGAGTAGAACAAGTATCGGATTCTAAGGATTGATGATCTGTTCGACTAGCTAGTTGGGTCAACTATATACTCAAAGATAGATATGAAGTCTGGATATTATCAATTGAGAATCCGGGAAAGTGATATTCCCAAGACAACATTCAGTACACGATATGGGCATTACGAGTTCACTTTCAAGCCTTTTGGGTTGACAAATGCGTCATCCGTGTTTATGGATTTAATGAACCTGACGTTCAGGGAATATTCAGATCGGTTCGTGATAGTCTTTATTGATGATATTCTAGTGTACTCCGAGTACAAGGATGATCATGTGGAGCATTTATATATTGTTCTGGAGACCCTGAGGAGCAATAAGTTGTACGCCAAGTTCTCTAAGTGTGAGTTTTGGCTATCTTCGGTAGCATTCCTTGGTCACATTGTTAGTTGAGAGGGAATCACGGTGGATCCAATGAAGATTGTTGCGATTCAGGATTGGTCTGTGTTGTCTTCTATGGCAGAAGTCCGAAGTTTTCTGGGTTTTGCCGGCTACTACAGGCGCTTTGTGGAGAACTTCTCGCGGATAGCATTACCCCTCACGACTTTGACAAAGAAGGGTCAAAAATTTGTTTGGTCGCCAGCATGCGCGCAAGCCTTTGAAGAATTGAAAATTCGTTTGACCATGACGCCTATTTTGTGCTCGTCATATGGAACGGAGGTCTTTAAGATCTACAACGACGCTTCAAGGAGCAGATTAGGCTGCGTTTTACTACAACATGGGAAGGTGATAGCGTATGGTTCACGCTGGATGAAAGTACATGAGAGGAACTATCTGGTCTATGATTTGGAGTTAGCGGCTATGATATCCTGCACAGGACAATTGGATACAGATGCATGACGAGCATCTCATTTGAAATTTGGAGGCCTTAGAGATCACTTGCATTGATAGGAGGTCTAGTGTTGAAGCACGTTTGAATTCGAGATTTGGAGGCTTTGGAGTTGGAGGATAGCATGAAATGCTACATGGCTGAGTCTTTGGATGGGTCAAATGCCCAGTTTATTGTTGATGATGGGATGTTATGGAAGAACCGTCGATTGTGCGTCCCAAAAGTGGGTAAACTACGAGAAGAATTAATGTACGAGGATCATTATACCAAGTACTCGATTCACCCGGGGATCACAAAAATGTATAAAGATATGAAAAAGCTATTCTGGTGGCCAGGACTTAAAACGGAAATAACACTATATGTGGAAAAGTGTTAGACTTGTGCTTTGGTGAAGGCCGGATGTCAGAAGCCCAGTGGATTTTGAAGTCTTTGCATATGCCGAAATGGAAGTTCGACGAGATAACCATGGATTTCGTGCATGGCTTGCCGAGATCGCAGAAGGGAAATGACGTTATCTAGGTGATTGTTGGTCATTTAACGAAAGTGTCACACTTCATCCCGAAGAGGAAGGACGATTCAGTGGAAAAGCTAGCAAAGTTTTATGTGGATAATATTGTACGACTGCACGGTGTGCCCTGTAGTATAGTGAGTGGATGAGATGGGTGCTTTAGGTCCAACGATTGGAGGCTAATACATAAACTGTTGGATACCAAGCTGAAGTTTAGTATGACCTTTCATCCATAGACGGATGGTCAGACTGAGAGGGTAAACAGGACGATGGAGGACATGCTTTGTATGCGCGCCCTCGTTTTCGGAAAGAAATGGGAGGATCACCTATTTATGATCGAGTTCACTTACAATAATAGCTACCAGGAAAGCATCCAAATGGAGCCCTTCGAGGCCCTTTATGGTAGAAAGTGTTGTACTCTGCTGTCATGGCTGGAGACGGAGGAATCAAAGTTGTTTAAGCAGAAGGAAGTCAAGGGTGTGAATTTGATTGTTCGAATTATACGGGAGCGGTTGATGATCGCTCAGGATAGGCATGTTAAGTATTATAACGCCAAACACAGAAATGTTGAGTTCGCCGTTGGCGATTGGGTTTACCTAAAGATTAAACTGTTCAAGGGTGTGTCAAGGATTTGGCGCTTGAAAAAGCTAAGTCCGAGATACCTTGGGTCGTTTAAGGTTTTGGAGCGCATTGGTGAAGCCTCCTATCAGTTAAATCTTTAAACAGAACTTAGTCATCTACATGACGTATTCCATATATCAGTGTTGAGGAAGGTGGTGCAAGAAGCTACGCAACAGAACAGATGTCGATTGATGATGGGTTGATAATGAAGGTCAAGCTCATTCACATTGAGGATGTGGAAGTCAAGCAACTTCGCAATAAGTCGATTAGGATGGTCAAGGTCCGCTGGGACAACTATGGCTGAGAGGAGCTATCATGGGAGCGGGAGCAAACCATGAAGGCGTAGTTCCACGAGTTATTTGTTTGATTTACACCGTTTGATATTGTTACTTCTATAGTTTCCTGCATGTGTTCATTTCAAGATGAAATTCCTTAAGTGGGGGAGATTTGTAACACCCTAAGTTCCTGTAGCAGGAAAATGGATTATGTATGTTACCGCCCGGTGGTAGGGTTAGCGTTGGCGATAGCGATAGCTGGTATGCCTCTCTGTGAGGTATCGCTTGGCGGAAGCGTTATCGCACGGTGGTAGTGTCGGGGCATTGAGAGCGTCGTGTGATTGCGACACAGAGTCTACCGCGTAGCGGAGGTCGTTATCGCCGACGGTAGCACTGAGATTAGGGTGGAAGAGTTTTCGTGAAGCTAACACTAAGTGATAGGGATACCACTGACGGTAACGGGGTCGATTAATTCGTCAAGGCTCTTGGGTGGTTACCACGTGGCGGTAGAAGCTATCGCGCGACGATAGTGGATGCGGGCGTGTCGTAACCAATGCTGGATACCGCATGGAGGTAGTGGCCTGTTGTGCGGCGATAACACCCTATAACGGCGTGGCCATGTATCGATCTATGATTGAAGGTCTTGGGCAGTGGGCATGCGAATTGAGGTATCGATTGAGGTACCGCATGTCGATAGCTTGTTTTAAAGCCATGGAAGTGTCTTTTTCTCTTCATTCCTTTGGAAGTTTTGGGCTGAGTGGTTATAATAGGAAGAGGGAAGTTCAATTGAAGGAGATCTCCCCGCCGTTGGAGTTTCAGGGCTCGGATCTGCGAGATAAGCTATGATTCGCGGAGGCAAAGCCGTAGCGATCATTTCCATCAGGCTGGAATCTCTCCCAAGGCACCGAAACAGACTTCTAGGGTAACGATCATCTTCTTTGGACATGTGAAGTCCTTTATTTTAGCATTTGAGAGTAGACACTCCATGAACATATGGAAGTGGTTCTCCCGACGGGTAGATCCTTGTATCCCCATTAGTATTGCATTTAGATCCGGAATCGAAGTTCGGAATATGCATGCTGTGTGAAGCCCATCCGGAGAGGTTGGTCCGGATTGATGATGTTTGTATGTTGTGTATGCCGGAGAAGACTCCATGGTATTTGCATAGATTTCAGTGTTGTGGGGCGTGCAGATGGCTGCAGAGAGAGTACTGGAGATGGTCTCCAGGAAAACACCCGTTTAAGGGGAAGAATCGATAGTCTGTCCCCTACCGCGTGGCGGTAGCACTACCGCCAGCGGTAGCACTACCGCCAGCGGTAGCACTACCGCCAGCGGTAGCTCCTAGTGAGCTCTGCATTGCTTGTTAGGACTGTCTTGTGGAGACTTAGGGGCCATCAATTGGTACGACCTATCTCTTATAGACGTGGGGGCCAGTGTGTTGAGTTGAGAGCCAGTGTGGTCCAACTTAGGCGGCCGTGAGTGCTAGCCTAGGATCAAAACAGAGTTATGAATAGTATGGATGGGAAAGAGGATGTTGACCTGCGTCATGGCATGGTGCACCAAATGAATAGAGCACCGGGAAAGAGCTGAAATATACCTAACCCTATGCCGATCGACTTTGAGTGAGTCAAAGTGTAAATCACCATGACTTTGTCATAGCCATAGGGGCATTATCTTTGGCTTCAGCCTTGAAAGACTAGAATGCTCAAATGTTGTTGACCATCGTAGAGAATGTAGGTGTGACCCTTGGAGGTCATGTGAATCGAGAATGTGCCCTGAGAGAACGAGGCGTTGGACGATCATGCCAACATTTGTGGCAAATGGTGCTTGTTTGCACGTTATGTTTGCCAATATTTGATTATGCTAATGAATACAGGGAAGGAGCACCGCCATCCCGAGTGAGGGGTGAGTTCATTATAATTTCGTCAGCTAATGCTGACCGTTGCTATATTTGCCACTGTTGCGGTGGAGTGTTTCGTGCAGGTGCAGCTGAGCCAAGCGATAAATAGCGGGCTGGAGCCCAGGATTGCTATGCCGACCCTCGAAGGCCAAAGCGAATTACCCATTTTAAATTATAGTTTCATGTGTGACCGTCTTGCATGTCGATGTATGTAAGACTGTGTTATTTGAGTTGAACCTTGTAAGGCCTTAAGGGCATAACATTTGTGTATTGTACTTTCATTCCTAATTAGTTATGTGGACATTCAATTGTTTGGGTTCCTTTAAACATTTATTAATCTTCCGCTAGAATGCACTCTATGTAAGGGTAAACGTTTACAGATTATTGTCTCAATAAGTAACTCCACTAACAGTCTGTAGTATATGACATCGGGCCTCGACCGGATCTTTTGTTATATGTTATGTGATGGATGTGAGTGTTATAATTTGGAATCAGACTCTGGTGTAAGTCTTCCTTATTTGAATTCGTGGGCAAATTCCTTTAAGGGATAGTTAGCACATGTGTGTGCGCTATCGTTATAACATGAAAGAACCCATGAATGTCTACTTAGGAATGAAAATACACATGTTTGAGGAACCTGCGTGTACTTAGAATTGCATTTTAGGCAATTTTTTTATCACCTAATTAAGTGTTTTTACGATTATAGGTGACTAGGAGTGGTGCGGAGCAGTCACAACGCTCGTACTTTGCGGAGAGTAGTGCGCCTAGTGACGCGTCGGTGACCCCTCCTTCTGCTGAAACCATACGAATGGTAGCGCAAGCAGTTTTCACCATGATTAATGTTAAGATAGGGAGGCAGGTGCAACCTCCTGCCCCTGAAATAGGCCAGGTTCCTCTTGGTGCGACTGAACCGTTAGTGGAAAATAAATTGCTGTAAAGACTCTTATGCCAAGAAGAGCAGCAGAAAAGCAGCTGAAGCACGTGATGAGCTTCAACCCACCAATGTTCATGGGGACTGAAACCCCAACATAAGTTGAGGACTGGCTTTCTAAGATTAAGAGAGTCATGTCAGCAACAGAGACTGAGGAGTGGCAGAAGGTTACAATAGCCACTTTCCTTCTGGTCAATGAAGCAAAATTGTGGTGGGATGAGTTAGAGCTCCATCACTTTTCTGGGAGATAACTCACCGATACCTCGATGGAGGAGTTCTCAAGATTATTTCTGGCACGGTTCATCCCATCAGTGCAAAAAATAGCTATAGAGAGTCCATTTCAGAGACTAACTCAGGTTGAGAGTAGTGTGGAAGACTACCTACATGAGTTCACGAGATTGGGGCATTATGCTAGATCTACTTTTACTGATGAGGAGCGCAAGACCAACCTGTTCTATGAAGGACTGTATGACGATCTGAGGTTGCTGCTCGCAGTATCGATGGGGCAGAGTTTTCTAATCCTGGTCAATACAACTCAATATCTGGAGAAGGATCTGAAGAGGGTTCAAGGTAAGAAGGACCTGACTGTGAAGAGGTCAGAATTTAAAGTTCCAAGTTAATCAAAGTTTGGGCATCAAATGTGGTGCAAGAAGCCCAAAACTTCTGGACCGACTACTTCATCTGTTACTACTAGAGCATCGCCTGGGAGAGGAAGACCAATTCTTTGTTTTAACTATGACAAACTGGGGTCATATAGCCTGCGACTGTTTGAGTGGCAAGTCGAAGAAGAAGGAAGGAACATCATATGCTGAGAAAGAGAAGACGGTGGAGTCAATCGCATCCCATCATGCTCCCGCCCAACAAAGAGTCTACAACCTTGGCCAACAGGAGGCCATCAAACAAGGCGATGTGGTTACAGGTATGTGTTAGATTTTTAGCCGTAATACTTTCTATACCGTACTTATTATACATAGGTTGTACATTGTCGTGCTTTAGGGTTTGTCGTAATTTTGGACTGCCCGACTCGAGCACTATTTGATATATGAGCTTCACACTCTTTTCTGTTAGAGGACTCTGTATCACGTATCGGAGTGCCATCTTCTATGACGAAGGATAAATTGGATGTGTTGCTGCCTAACGAGTGTTCAATGCGTGTGAATAGAGTTTGTTGTGTTAAGGTGCTTATAGAAAGTGAAGATTTTGACTTGGAAGCATCACTACTGCCGATAGTAGAGTTTGAAGTGATCTTTGACATGGATTGGTTCTCAGAGCAACGTGCTTTTATTGATTGTAGACTGAAGACGAACAAACTGGGGCTGAATACAAGTCATGAAACTACTTTTTATAGTTTGAAGTGGTCGAGCAAGACGTTGATTTCTGCTCTCCATGTAGTTAAAGCTGTTCATGTGGGGGCGGAGTTGTTATTCACCTGTTAGAGTCAAAGAAGCTGAAACCTGATTTGGTAAGTATTCCGGTGATGTCAGAGTTTGTCGACGTTTTCCCTGAGAATCTCCCTAGAGCTCCACCTCAGAAAGAGATCGATTTTACCATCAAGTTAGTGGCAAGTGCCAAATCTATGTCACGGCCCCCTTACCAATTAGCACCGAGAGAGATGACAGAATTGAAGGCACAACTTCAAGAGTTGATAGAGCCTGGGTATGTGCGTCCAAGTTCGTCATCTTGGAGCACACCAGTCCTCTTTGTGAAGAAGAAGGACAGAAGTCTGCGACTGTGCATCGATTATTGGGAATTGAATAAACTGACAGAGAAGAACAAGTACCCAATTCCAAGGATTGATGATCTGTTAGACTAGCTAGTTGGGTCGACTATATACTTGAAGCAGATCTGAAGTTTGGATATTATCAGTTGAGAATCCAGGAAAGTGATATTCCTAAAACAACGTTCAGTACACGATATGGGCATTACTAGTTCATTATCATGCCTTTTGGGCTGACAAATGCACCATCCGTGTTTATGGACATTCAGGGAGTATTTGGATCGGTTCGTTATAGTTTTTATTGATGATATCCTAGTGTACTCCCAGTCCGAGGATGATCATGCAGAGCATTTACATATTGGTATGGAGACCCTAAGGAGTAATCGGTTGTATGCCAAGTTCTCTAAGTGTGAGTTTTGGCTAACTTCGGTAGTATTCCTCGGTCACATTGTTAGTGGAGAGGTAATCACGGTGGATCCAGCAAAGATTGTTACTATTCGGGAGTGGCCTTTGTTGTCTTCTGTGGCGGAAGTATGGAGTTTTCTGGGACTTGCCGTCTATTACAGGCGCTTCGTGGAGAATTTCTCGCGGATAGCATTACCCCTCATGACCTTGACAAGGAAGGATTAGAAATTTTTTTGGTCGTCAGTGTGCGCGCAAGCCTTTGAAGAATTGAAAAGTCGTTTTACCATGGCGCCTATTTTGTGCTCGCCATGTGGAACAGAGGGCTTTGAGATCTACATCGATGCTTCAGGGAGCGGCTTAGGCTGCATTTTACTACAACATGGGAAGGTGATAGTGTATTGTTCACGTCAGTTGAAAGTACACAAGAGGAATTATTCGGTCCACGATTTGGAGTTAGCGGCCGTGATATTCGCTCTTAACCTTTGGAGGCACTACTTGTATGGCGTGAAGGCCGACATTTACACCGACCATAAATGCTTGAAATACCTGTTGGATCAGAAGGACTTGAATATGCGCCAGCGGAGATGGATGGAGTTCCTCGGGGGTTACACCTTCAAGATACATTACGTCCCTGACAAAGGTAATGCGGTTGCGGATGCCTTAAGTCGCAGGGCTCCCGTATAGGCCAATTGGATATAGATGCATGACGAGCGTCTCATTTGAAATTTGGAGGCCTTAAAGATCTCTTGCATCGATAGGAGGTCTAGTGCTGAAGTACGTTTGAATTGGACAGAGGTACAGTATGGCCTCCTCGACTGGATTCGGTAGGCTTTGGAGTTGGATGATAGCATGAAACACTACATGACTGAGTCTTTGGATAAGTCAAATGCCTAGTTTACTTTTGATGATGGGTTGTTATAGAAGATCAGTCAATTGTACGTCCCAAAAGTGGGTAAACTACGAGAAAAATTAATGTATGAGGCTCATTATACCAAGTACTCGATTCACCCGGGGAGCACAAAAATGTATAAAGATATGAAAAAGTTGTTCTCGTGACTAGGAGGACATAACACTATGTGTGGCAAAGTATCAGACTTGTGCTTTGGTGAAGGCCGAATGTCAGAAGCCCGGTGGATTTTTGAAGTCTTTGCCTATACCGGAATGGAAGTTCGACTATATATCCATAGATTTTGTGCATGGCTTGCTGAGATCACAGAAGGGAAATGATGCCATCTGGGTGATCATTGATCGTTTAACGAAAGTGCCACACTTTATCCCGAATAGGAAGGAGATTCAGTGGAAAAGCTGGAAAAGCTTTATGTGGATAATATTGTACGACTGCACGGTGTGACCCGTAACATAGTGAGTGACTGAGATAGACGCTTCACGTTCAACGATTGGAGGCTAATAATTTAACTGTTTGGTACCAAGCTGAAGTTCAGTATGGCCTTTCATCCGCAAACGGATGGTCAGAGTGAGAGGGTAAATAGGATGATGAAGGATATGCTTCGCATGTGTGCCCTAGATTTCGGGAAGAGATGGGAGGATCACCTATTTATGATTGAGTTCGCTTACAATAATAGCTACTAAACAAGCATACAAATGATGCCCTTCGAGTCCCTTTATGGTAGAAAGTGTCGTACTCTGTTGTCATGGCTGGAGACGGGCGAATCTAAGCTGTTTAAGCAGAAAGAAGTCGATGATGCAACTTCAATTGCTCGAATAATTCAGGAGTATTTGTTTATCGCTCAAGATAGGAAGGCTAAGTACTATAATGCCCAACACATAAATGTTGAGTTCGCCGTGGGCGATTGGGTTTACCTGAAGATCAAACCATTCAAGGGCGTGTCAAGGATTCGACGCTTGAAAAAGCTAAGTCTAAGATACCTTGGGCCGTTTGAGGTTTTAGAGCCCATTGGTGAAGCCGCATATCAGTTGAAGATTTCAACGGAACTTAGTGATCTACACGATGTATTCCACATATCAGTGTTGCAAAAGGTGGTGCAAGAATTTACACAAGTGGTTGCAAATGATCAGATGCCAATTGATGATAGTTTGACAACGAAGGTCAAGCTCATTCACATTATGGATGCCGAAGTCAGGTAACTTTGCAATAAGTTGATCAGGATGGTCAAGGTCCGCTGGGACAACTGTGGCCGAGAGGAGCTATCATGAGAGCGGGAGCAAACCATGAAGGCGAAGTTCCCCGAGTTATTTGTTTGAGTTACACATCTTGATATTATTACTTCTATAGTTTCCTGCATGTCTTAATTTCGGGACGAAATTCTTTAAGTGGGGGAGATTTGTAACTCCCCAAGTTCCTGTAGAGGGGAAATGGATTCTGAGTGTTATTTCCCGACAATAGGGCGGTAGCGGTAGCTATGTTAGCTGATATGCCTCTCTGTGAGGTACCGCTTTGCGGAAGTGTTACTGTGCGGCAGTAGCGTCGGGGCGTCGAGAGAGCCCTGTGATTGTGACGCAAAGTCTACCGCGGGGTTGTAGGTCGTTATTGCCGGCGGTAGCACCAAGTGTAGGGTGGCAGAGTTTTCGGGAAGCTACCGCCCAATTATAGGGATATTGCTGGCGGTAATGGGGCCAATTAATTCGTCACGGCTCTCGGGTGGTTACCGTGCGGCGGTAGAAGCTATCACGCGGCGATAGTGGGTGCGGGCATGTAATAACCGACACTGGATACCACGTGGAGGTAGTGGCCTATTGCCCGGCGATAGCGCCCTATAACAGTATGGCCACGCGTTGAACTATGATTGGAGGTCTTAGGCAGTAGGCGCATGAATCGAGGCATCGATTGAGGTACCACGCGGCAGTAGCTAGTTACCACACGTTGATAGGTTGGTTTAAAACCTTGGAAGTGTCATTTTCTCTTCATTCCTTTGGAGGTTTTGGGATGAGCGGCTATAGAAGGAAGAGGGAAGTTTGGTCGAAGGAGATATTTCTGCCATTACAGTTTCGGGGCTCAGATCCGCGAGATAAGTTTGGATCCGCGGAGGCAAAGCCGTAGTGGTCAATTCCATCCGGTTGGAATCTCTCCCATGGCGTCGAAACAGACTTCTAGGATAACGATCTTATTCTTTGGACATGTGAAGTCCTTTATTTTGGCATTTAAGGGTAGACGCTCCACGAACACGTGAAAGTGGTTCTCCCGACAGGTAGATCTGTGTATCCCCATTAGTGTTGCATTGAGATCCAGAATCGAAGTACAGAATAAGCAAGTTGTGTGAAGCCCATCAGGACAAGTTGGCCTGGATTGGTGATATTTGTATTTTATGTATGTCGGAGAATACTCTGTGGTAGTTGCATAGATTTCAGAGTTGTGGGGCATGCAGATGGCTGTAGAGAGAGTATTGGAGATGCTCTCCAGGAAACACCCGTAGACCTGGGGTCCAGTATGTGGAGCTAAGATCCTATGTGGCCCAGCTTAGGCGGTCGTGAGTGCTAGCCTAAGATCATAACATAGTTATGAATAGTACGGAATGGAAAGGGGATGCTGACTGACGTCGTGGTATGGTGCGTCCGACGAATTGAGCATCAAAAAAGAACTTAACTATACCCAACCCTATGCCGAAGACTTGGAGTGAGTAAAAGTGTAAATCACCATGACTTTGTCATAGCCATAGGTGGTCTTTGGCTTCGGCCTTGAAAGACTAGAATGTTCAAACGTTGCTGACCGTCGTAGAGAACAGAGGTGTGATTTTTGGATGTCCTGTGCACCGAAAATGTGCCCTGAGAGCACAGGGTGTTGGACGGTCGTGCCAACATCTGTGGCGAATGGTGCTTGTTTGCACGTTCTGTTTGCCAATGTTTGATTATGTTAATGCCTGCAGGGAAGGAGCACCACCACCCCGAGTAAGGGGTGGGGTCATTATTATTTCGTTAGCTAATGTTGACCGTTGCTATGTTTTCCACCATTGTAGTGGAATGTTTCGTGCAGGTGCAGTTGAGCCAAGCGGGAAATAGCGGGCTGGAGCCTAGGATTGCTATTTCGGCTCTCGAAGGCCAAAGCAAATTACCTGTTTTTAATTATAGTTTCATGTGTGGTCGGCCTACGTGCCGATGTATGTAAGACATTGTTATTTGAGTTGAACCTTGTAAGGCCTTAAGGCCAAAACATTTGTGTATTGTACTTTTATTCCTAATTAGTTGTGTGTGTAAGACCCCCCCCCCTTTTTTCCTTTTAAACACCGGGGTCTTAGGCCCAGAACCGCCGCTTTGCGGTGACACCTTCACGCCCTGAAGGGTCATCACCGCGAAACGCCGATTCTACCGGCCGATTCGATCACGGAAAAGTAACCAAAGTAGAGTAAACATAAGTGAGATAAAAACTCTATCCAAAAGTCCACAATGAAATAAAATCAGAGTAATAATATCTCCACGAATGGAGAGTCCACAGAATATAAATGTACTGAAAATAAGGGCTTAAGCCCGGTACATCAAATACTCACTACAAACCACTCAGCGCGAAAGCAAAACTACAACAACTAAAAATGAACGGGACTCACCGTCCCAGCTGTCTAAACTCCGGCGCTAGACTGCCCCGTCTCCAAGCGCGTCGACCTCTGAGGCTGCTGTTCCATGCTGGGCTCCACGGTCCCCTAAAATGTTATGGTTTGAAAAGTGTTAGTCTATAAGACTAAGCCCTATCATCCCCCACCCCTTCCCCCATGGCTCCTAGACACCGAGCGGGAAGGAAGAAAGGGGAGGACTTGATGGTGGAGAGTAATCAAGTACAGATGACATCGGACCTATACTAGCAGTTTTATAGTACATGTGGCAGTAAAGTAAAGTATGAAAAGTAACCTTAACTTATGTGCAGAAATGCATAAGCCAAGGGATCTTCTGCAAGACTCTCATCGTATAAAGAGTCTCATACCAATTTATACGTTCGGGTGTCGGTTATTAACAGCAATATATATATGAAGAATTTGACCTTAATTTATAAACTTGCCCACACAAGCTTATAGACCAAGGAGTCGTTTTGCAAGTCCAATTGTGTAAGCGTCCCATATCACTTACACAATAGGTGACAGAGGTTATATGCAATGATTATGTTATGACATGCAAGCGGGAATGATACGATCATGCAAGTGCAACTCACCCACCCGACTCTGTGTACACAAACCATTAGTTCCCCCTTTCTGGAGCCGAACCTCCCAGGATACCTCCGTAGTGGCAGACAGAAGCGGTGGGTTGGGCCTCGCCCACCTCTAAACCAGTAAAGCACTACCGGTCAGACCTACCGTACGCCTCAACGCTTGGTGCACAAAGCGGACTCCTGCGTACTCTTACCGGCTGGCGCACCGTACTTCTGATGGCGAAGTGCTAACTACAATTGTCGAGCCAACGTATTAGCGTCGGTGCATCGACCACTAACACCGAGGGCCCACCACCTTATAACTTATGCACATGAAATATTAATGCATTTCCCACCGAGCCAAAGCTCCCCGGACTATCCCGTCCGTTCCAATTATCAACCGGGCCTCCGGCCCGCCACGCTATCCCGCCCGTCTTCATAACCACCGAGCCTACCACTCGAATATCATAGTCAAACTAACTTCCCGAGACACCGGGGTGTGTAAAAGTGAACTCCTAATTATTCTAGTTGCTCTTTAAGATTTATCACTCCTATAGTTTACGTTAGCCCAGGACTGCCCCCGATATACCCCGTGAAGGGCTCTCAAAGGGCACTAGGAACTATGATAGTAGCTGAAGCCCATCATTCCCTTTCGCAAGGCACTTATTGTTATTGATTGATTCCCTTTACCCATTCCCTTCTCATATTACAGTAGGCTAATCCTAGGGTGATTTTGACTCTTCCTCTCCTCGGGAAAGACGATCTTTCGTCGAACCCGAGCACCTCTAAACTCTAGCCCAACCACTTCTCACTACTCTTCCTATCCTTCTATGGTGAACTCATCCACATCTATCAAACCCAGCAAAATGACTAACTCTTACACCATGTGCAATCATATCCTATCGCAATTAACCCAATTAGCCAAATGCAGACCGACCTAGGCTATATGTCGAACCGGATAGGAGATAATCCAAATAATCATCCAAATGTCTTAAATTATTTACTGGAGACTTATCATGGCACAAATAGACTAAATCCAGAAAATTGTAATTTTCCTAATTTATCTGGCATTTAATTAGTTTCCTTAAAGCCTCCAAGGGCTACCCGTTTGAACATGAACAACTCTAAGTACTCATGAAAGATGCCTAACAAAATTATAATAAATATTAGGTTAACTCAGTAATGTAAATCCAAGATATCATAATTTTTCTAGCACCTAAGGGGCCTTAAAACTATTTTAGAAATAATTTCTATCTTTCATTATTAATGAATCAAGTACAGAAAATTGTCATCCAAAAATTATGAATTAATTATATTGAGCTAATAAAAATCTAAAAACATCATTGGCCAAGTTTCATAATTTTTCAGCAGAGATTAAACTCAAAATAAAATAATTACCAAAAACCTCAATATTATGGACTTATAAGGAAAGTACTATAAACAACCCTCTAAAAATTATGAATAAATTACTACAAGCATATTTAGGCCTGAAAGTATCTGTGCCTAAGTCTCCTAATTTTTCAACAGATATATCATCTATGAATAATTTTATACCACCAAACCCCTTTTTAATCATTTGTGCATGATGTACTAGATTTGATCAAACAAAAATTATACTAAAAATCAGGGGAAACAATTTCAACCTAATACATACACTGCCAAAGTTTCATGGGGTTTCAATGGACAGAATAATTTTTAATAAATAAAATATTATTTAGGGCTATATCATACCTAACAAATGAAGTACCAAAAATATTGCTCATAAAATTCCATTAAAATTACTAAGGGTTCTTTCTACTATAAAACTCATGCTCCTTAAGTTTCACACCCTTTTGATGAGTTATATTGGCTTGTGTTATACAAAGGTGATTCTACCCTAACCCTAGGGTTGTTATTTTGAGGTATCTACCTACCCCAAAATTATCTAAGACTCCTTCCAGAGGGCTTAGGGTACACTACCTTCAACTCTACTGAGTTACAAGGTCATACAAGGGAATTGCACTTATGCCCTTCACCTCACCCAAAAGCCCTTCCTTAGGGTTTGAGTTTGAAACCTAGGGTAAATTAACCCTAAATCACACCATTTTCCTTAAGAGGATGACATTGGTCATACTAAGTCAGTGTCCAAAACTCCAGCCTCTGTTGAGGTGAGTTGACCACTCCAGACCCATGGTGCACTTTTTAATCAAAAACACTTCCTTAAGGCCAAACTAGGGTTTGGTGATTCCCTAACTAAAACTCATCCAAATGAGTTGAAATTTTGTACAGAGCTAGGAACTAATACCAGAGACCATTAACCAAAATTTGGGAGGGTTTGGAGGTCATTAGACCACTTAATTAAAATACCCTAGTATTATTAAATAATAACAAAAACCATAGGACAAAGTATTCCCAAAAATTCCCATTTTTGGACTAATTCTAGGTATAACTAAGGTTGACCCCCTGCCCAAATTTCAGGTCATTTGGATAAGGTATGAAGTGTGGGCACCCGTTTTAATCTCAGGATAGCCCTAGGTATAGGTCCCACCAAAATGAATGCCCTGATCCAACTAGAGGCCCAAATGGTTCCAAATCAATTTCTGATGAAAGTAGACCCTTAGAGATACAACTTTCATGATGCAAGTTTTCTCATCAGAGGTCCCGAAGTATTTTTAAAAATTAAATCAAAGTGCTGCAGAAAGTGTGACAGAAAATCATAAAAATCAATGAAATAATAATAAAACGAAATGATTCTGCACGAATCTTGGCGCGCATCTGGCGGCTGCCCGTCATCTTCTCCAACAGGACAACGACCACGATTGCCAGCGCCTTGGAAACATTGCAGGCTGATTTCCCAACCACCCGGCCGCCCCCCTGGCCGACCACCACCACCTTCGGGGAGGTGGGGCTACCCCCAGCCGGCCGCACGGCTGCCGGAGACGGCTATTCCAGCGAACCCGAGTATGCGATTTTCATGGAAAAGCTTGGAAAATTCAATCTTCGATCGGTCTCAATTGAGCCTGAATCATAGCCTTAATGAAACCCTAGATCTACCCATAAGAAAAGAGGAAGGGGAGGACCTTTCTGACGGCCTAAAGGTGAGAGGAGCGGCGGGACACCATGGACGACGGCGGCGGCGCTCGGCTTCTGTAACAGCTCAGTGGGACGGCTTGCTCCCTCCAGGTGAGAGTTCAAAAAGACTCGCCTTCCCCCACTGGTGGTGTTTAAAAGGCCAATTGGGGAGGGGAGTGGCTGGATCCTTCATTGCCCATCAAAGCCATTAATGGCATGGCTCGGGTTGAGAGGAGGGGGCTAAATATGCCCCTTGGTGGCCGGGAAATGGCTGGAATGAACTCCTCTTCCCTAGAGGAGTTGATTGCAGCCATCAAGGGTGGTTGTTGGCCTCCCTTGGCTGAGCCCCACTCCATTCCTCCTCTTCCCAAAATTCTCTCTCCTCCATTAAAAAGAAATGAAGCTCTCTCTCTCTCTCTCTCCTAGTCACCATGCTGACTGGTCAACTCTCTAGGATAAGTGCAGCCAATATAATCCTAATAATTAAGAAATCAAAGTTAGCCTAAGGGGAAAAAGACTTGAGCTTGGGTTAGCCCAATTGGGCTAGGGTTTCACTTGACCTCGGGTAGAGTTGACTTTGGTCATCATGACCATTTGGGTTGACCCCAATGGATCCTTATTGACTCATTGGCCCCTCTTTAGGTCTAGAGAGACCTTTGGTAGAGTTATTTTGGTTTACTAAGGGCACCTTGTCCTTATATAGGTCAATTGCCCAAAGTAGGCCTAGGTGGGTCCTTGGCCAAATTGGCCACCTAGAATTAACTCCCATGGGCCCATAGGGTTTTGTTGGGCCTTTCCAAGGGTTAGTGAGATCTTGGAATCCTGGTGAAACAACATGATCATCCTAACTAGGGTTTAGGAATCTACTATTTGCAGACCATCTAATACAATCACCTTTATTCTCAAGTCCACCTGATCTTTTAGGTTTTTTAGGGTCTTGTCATGACCTAGTCATGACAAAACCACTCATAGGGGGTCTAGTTGGAAATGGGATGTTACAAATCCCAATAAACAAAGCAAAAATTTCGTCCCCGAAGTTAAGGTTAAGCCTACGGGGGTTCTGCCGGGATAAACTAAACTTTTAACATCCCATAAGGAGTGGGAGATTACATCACGACACCATGTTTGCTAAGTGAGGTTTAAAGGGAAACCTAAATCTATGACTAATTCGCCCAATTGGTAAAGCCAGGACCCCAATAAACAAAAGATTAGCCTCTACCCTTCCTAGGGCAGTCCTACTAGTTTAAAACAGGAAAGTAAATTGAACATCCTGAAAGGTTGTGAGGTATACCTAACTGAACAGCTCTGGATACTTTTGTCGCATCAGGTCCTGCGGTTCTCAGGTATGCTCCTCCTAGCCGTGGTTCCTCCACAGAACTTTGACTAACGGAACCTTCTTGCGACGCAAGATCCGTACTCCTTTGTCATCGATCCGAACCAGCTCCAAGTGAACTGACCGGTCTGAAGCTACCGGCCCATCTGTGGTCGAAATCTGTTGTTCCGGGCGTAGTAGAGGCCTCCTAAGTGAGGAAATGTGGAACAAGTCGTGTAAGCCTACCAATTACGGTGATAACTCCAGCCTATAAGATAGGGGCCCGACCCGCTCCAAGATCCTGTAAGGGCCCATATACCTAGGGCTGAGCTTCTTCTTCCGACCACGCACCCGTGAAACTCCGTGCATGGGCCGAATCTTCAAGAAAACCTGGTCTCCCACCTGAAACTCTACCTGACGGTGTCAGGCATCGTAGTACATAGCCTTTCAGCTTTGCGCTTCCAGCATTCTGTCCCATATTAGTCTCACCAGAGCCTCGATGTCTTCGACAAAATCTGATCCCAACACCTTCAGATCCTCGTCCTGAATCCATGAAAGCGGAGTCCTACATCTCCTTATGTATAAGGCTTCAAAAGGAGCCATCTTTATGCTGGACTGGTAGCTGTTGTTATAGGAGAACTCGACTAGTGGTAAGAGCTTCTCCCAAGGTTCGTTTCAATCCAAAATGCATAGCCTTAGGAGGTCCTACAATATCCGGTTGGTGCGTTCCGTCTGCCCATCCGTCTGGGGATGAAAAGCTGTGCTGAAGGTCAGTCGCGTGCCTAAGTAAGTCTGTACGGATCTCTATTCCCTGGATGTGAACCGATCATCCCAATCCGACACGATTGTCCTGGGCACACCGTGGTAACGAATGAACTGCTCTACGAATCTCCGCACCAGTACCCCAACCGAGTCATCTTTTCTGATTAGAATGAATTTGGCCACCTTCGTCAGCCGATCGACGATGACCCAAATTGAATCGTTTCCCGTCCGTGATCGGGGGAGGCCATGAATGAAATCCATCGCGATGTCCTCAAATTTCCACTCCGGCACCGAAAGTGGCTGTAGCAATCCTGCGGGGTTCCTACACTCCGCCTTCACCAGCTGGCATGCCTCGCAATGAGTCACGAAGTATGTAATGTCCTTATTCATCCCTGGCCAAAACATCGTCTTCTTCAAGTCGGCCGTCATCTTGGTGATCCCCGGGTGTATAGAATATCTGCTACAATGTGCCTCCGCCATGATGTCCTCCCGAATCTGGCCTCCTGTGGGTATATATACCCTGCCTCTAAAATATAGCAATTCATCTCTTAGTGAATAATCTCCCGTCGAACCCTCCTCCAAGGCTTGGAATATCGGCTCTGCCGATGCATCTGTCCTCTGTCCGTCCCAGATGTGGTCCCGAATATTATCTATGGCAACCATCGATGCTAGATACTCCATATACCGTTCTGGATCATTCTCCGACACTAGGGATATCTGCATATCTCTGAAAGACCGGACTAGCTCCATGGACATTAGATGTGGTCCTTTCCCTAAGGTACCTCCTTTCCGGCTTAAAGCATCTGCCACCACGTTCGCCTTCCCGGGATGGTAGTGCATGGTGTACTTGTAATCCGACAGGAACTCCACTCAATGTCTCTGTCTGATGTTGAGTTCCTTCTGCGTGTCAACATATCTCAAATTCTTATGATCAGAGAAGATGTCACAGTGAACTCCGTAGAGGTAGTGTCGCCAAATCTTCAGAGCAAAGATCACTGCACCCATCTCCAGATCATGCAACAGATAGTTCTTCTCATGTATCTTCAGCTGTCGGGAGGCGTAGGCTATTACGTGCCCGTTCTGCATCAAAACAGCACTCATCCTCTGGTAGGAGGCATCCGTGTACACTTGGAATCCCTCCCTTCCTGACGGAAGAGCGAGAATGGGAGCCAAGGTAAGCCGACCTTTCAACTCCACAAAGGCCGCCTCGCACTGTAGCGTCCAAACGAAAGGGGATTCCTTCTTCGCCAGGGATGTAAGAGAGAGTGCAATCCGGGAGAATCCTTCGACGAACTTCCGGTAATATCCGGAAAGTACCAGGAAGCTCCGTACATCCGTAGCTGTCTTCAATGGTGGCCAATCCTGCACTGCCCGAATCTTGGCCGGGTCTACTGCCAACCCAGCACCGCTGATAATATGACCTAAGGAGGGCACCTCCGTTAACCAAAACTGGCATTTGCTAAACTTTGCATACAGCTGGTGCTCCCGTAGCCTCTCTAGAGTCAAAGGCAGGTGTCGTATATGCTCCTCCTCCGTCCTTGAGTAGATGAGGATGTCGTCAATAAATACGATGACAAATACATCCAAATAGTCCTCGAATACCCTATTCATGAGGCTTGTAAATGCTGACGGCGCATTTGTGAGCCCGAAGGGCATCACTGTAAACTCAAACAATCCGTACTACTACTGAAGGCGGTCTTCGGAATGTCTTTCTCTCAAATCCGTAGCTGATAATAACCTGATCTCAAGTAAAGTTTCGAGAAGAAATGCGCTCCCTCCAGTTGATCAAACAACTCGTCAATCCGTGGCAGTGGGTATGTATTCCGGACCGTCAGTCTGTTCAACACTCGATAATCAATACACAAGTGGAGATTTTCGTCCTTCTTCTTGACAAATAGCACCGGGGCTCCCCACGGTGAAGAGCTTGGCCGGACAAACCCTGCCTCTACTAGTCCCTGCAACTGGCTTCGGAACTCTGTCAACTCTTTCGGGGCCATCCGGTAAAGGGCCCTAGATGCCGGCTTGGCCCCCGAAACAAACTGTATCTGGAAGTCCTGCTCTCGGTGCGGAGGTAGTACTGGCAGTTTCTCTGGAAAGACGTCAGCGAAATCTCGCACCACTTGGATGTCTGTCATAGACTCCTTGACTTCCACCATCTCAAATAGAATCCGATAAACCTCCTCTCCCTGCAGATGGGCCTTAACAGCCTATACTAAAGATAAGAGTATACGAGAGGCAGGTCTTATACCTTCGATGACAATGAAAGAGTCCCCGTGCCTCATGGTGATCCTCTTCGCTTGGCAATCAATCTGGGCATGGTTCCAGTGTAGCCATACCATGCCCAGGATCAAGTCGTAGTCCGTCAACTTCAAAAGTATCGCTGGAGCCTCAAACGCCTTTCCACCGATTTCTACCTCCATGCTGCAGTGGTCCGAGGTAAGGAGTTCAGATCCATCGGGTTGTCGCACCCTCATCTCTGAGCCCGTGAATCGCTCCACGCCTTCCAATCCTTCTACGAACATCTCTGACACGAAGGAGTGAGAAGCTCCGGTATCGAAAAGCGTGCGGGCAGGCTTGCGCTGATGAAGACTATACCTGGGGTGGTTAAATGTCTTAGAATTCTATAACGAGTTTTTCTTTCCTATTTATTCTATCTAGTGCAGTTCTACAAATTTGTCAACTGAGAAAGGGGAAATTCTTTTAAAACAATTAAACATCTCGGCGTACTTACTATGACCTGCTCTGGGTTCCGAGGCTGCGCAAGGTCCAAAGTATACACCTGCTCCCTTTCTTGTCTACGATCTCCCCCTGGTATCCACGTCCTAGGCCACGACCTCGGCCTCCAAAATACTGCGCTGGCTAGGCAGCCGGTGGAGCTGGTGGGGGTGCCCCTCTCATAGGGCAATTTCTGCAGATGTGCCTAACCTGATGGCAGTGGAAGCACTCTGGCGGAGGATATGCCATTTCCCCGGGTCTCTAGCCCTCCCGTGTCTGAAGAGGTGGTGGAGGCACCACCACTGGCTCCCTTGTTTCCTGTCTTGCCTCCTGACGAGGTTGGTCCTCGACCCTTCTCCCGTTCGTGATATGGGCTCATCTCTGATCGTTCCTTGCTCCTCGGCCCTGATCCTCCGCTTGCCGTTTCTGGCCCCGAGTAGCTTGTCAATCAGCCTCTATCCTCTTGGCCATCTCTAACATCTGAGGTATTGGCCCGTCAGATACGAACAGTAGGGCCTCCCTCAAGTCCTCCCGCAGGACCTTATAGAACGTCTTGATGTATCCTGCCTCATCCAGCTGATAGGAGTTCGCAAGCTAGGATAAATGGTTGAACTCCCGGTGGTACTCTACCACTGTCTTATTGCCCTGCTTCAGCTGCAGGAACCTGTCCTCCAGCTCATCCTTAACCGACTATGGAACAAAATGCTCCAGTAACGCGGTCCTAAACTCCTCCCAAGTAATCTCTGCAATCTCTATATCCGCAAAGGTCGTGTACAGTGACGTCTTCCACCATCTCTTGCGTGAGACTCCAAGCAAGAGACCACCAATGGCACTCTCTCCTCCCAGGGGCACCGTATCCCTGTCAACATCTCGTACATAATGTCCAGCCATTCTTCCGTCCGGACAGCTGACTCTGTCCCTAAGTAGGCTGGGGGAGAGAGTCCTTGGAAGATGCTCAGCCAGTTGGCCTCCGGGTTTGGCTGCGGGACCGGAACCTGCTGGGCCCTAAAAGCCTCCAGAATGGCTGTCAGAGTCTGCCCCATCTCCGACTGTAGGAACTGAGTGGGGACTGGGGGAGGTGGTGAAACATTCGGAGTCTGCCGGACTCCGCCCTGTGGTGTAGGCTATGCTGGAGGCTGCATATCACAAATAGTCTGTAAGAAATTGACTCAAGCCTAATTAATAGTGGATAATTACATGTGATCCCCATATGGGGACACCACGCTTCCGCTGCTTAGTTTGTCCCCAAACTAAACTCGAGCGGGGGAGACCCAGGGTTAGTGGGCTGCTACTCTTCCGATCGAGGTTTCCTATGATACCACTTGTAAGACCCCCCCCCCCCTTTTTCCTTTTAAACACGGTCTTAGGCCCAGAACCGCCGCTTTGCGGTGACACCTTCACGCCCTGAAGGGTCATCACCGTGAAACGCCGATTCTGACGGCCGATTCGATCACGAAAAAGTAACCAAAGTAGAGTAAACACAAGTGATATAAAAACTCTATCCAAAAGTCCACAATGAAATCACATCAGAGTAATAATATCTCCACAAAGGGAGAGTCCACAGAATATAAATGTACTGAAAATAAGGGCTTATGCCTGATACATCAAATCCTCACTACAAGCCACTCAGAGCGAAAGAAAAACTATAACAACTAAAAACGAATGGGACTCACCATCCCAGCTGTCTGAACTCAGGCGCTAGACTGCCCCGTCTCCAAGCGCGTCGACCTCCGGGGCTGCTGTTCTATGCTGGGCTCCACGGTCCCCTAAAATATTATGGTTTGAAAACCGTTAGTCTATTAAACTAAGCCCTATCATCCCCCACCCCTTCCCCCATAGCTCCTAGGCACCGAGCGGGAAGGAAGAAAGGGGAAGACTTGATGGTGGAGAGTAATTAAGAACAGATGACAACGGACCTATATTAACAGTTTTGTAGTACATGTGGCAGTAAAGTATGAAAAGTAATCTTAACTTATGTGCGGAAACGCATAAGCCAAGGGATCTTCTGCATGGCTCCCATCGTAAAAAGAGTCCCATACCAATTTATACGTTGGGGTGTCGGTTATTAACAGCAATATATATATATATATGAAGAATTTGACCTTAATTTATAAACTTGCTCACACAAGCTTATAGACCAAGGGGTTATTTTGCAAGTCCAATTGTGTAAGCGTCACATACCATTTACACAATAGGTGACAGAGGTTATATGCAATGATTATGTAATGACATGCAAGTGGGTATGATACGATCATGCAAGTGCAACTCACCCACCCGACTCTGTGTATAAAGACCTTTAGTTCCCCCTTTCTGGAGCTGAACCTCCCAGGATACCTCCGTAGTGGCAGACGGAAGCGGTGGGTTGCGCCTCGCCCACCTCTAAACCAGTAAAGCACTACCGGTCAGACCTATTGTACGCCTCAATGCTTGGTGCACGAAGCGGACTCCTGCATACTCTTGCCGGCTGGCGCACCAGACTTCTGTTGGCGAAGTGCTAACCACACTTGCCGAGCCAATGTATTAGCGTCGGTGCATCGACCACTAACACCGAGGGCCCACCACCTTATAACTTATGCACATGCAATATTAATACATTTCCCACCGAGTCAAAGCTCCCCGAACAATCCCGTCCGTTCCAATTATCAACCGGGCCTCTGGCCCGCCAGGCTATCCCGCCCGTCTCCATAACCACCGAGCCTACCGCTCGAATATAGTCAAACTAACTTCCCGAGACACCGGAGTGTGTAAAAGTGAACCCCTAATTATTCTAGTTGCTCTTTAAGATTTATCACTCCTACAGTTTACGTTAGCCTAGGACTGACCCCGGTAAACCCCGTGAAGGGCTCTCAAAGGGCACTAGGAACTATGATGGTAGCTGAAGCCCATCGTTCTCTTTCGCAAGGCACTTATTGTTATTGGTTGATTCCCTTTACCCATTCCCTTCTCATATTACAGTAGGCTAATCCTAGGGTGATTTTGACTCTTCCTCTCCTCGAGAAAGACGATCTTTCGTCGAACCCGAGCACCTCTAAACTCTAGCCCAACCACTTCTCACTACTCTTCCTATCCTTCTATGGTGAACTCATCCACATCTATCCAACCTAGTAAAATGACTAACTCCTACACCATGTCCAATCATATCCTATCGCAATTAACCCAATTAGCCAAATGCAGACCGACCTAGGCTATATGTCGAACCGGATAGGAGATAATCCAAATAATAATCCAAATGTCTTAAAATATTTACTGGAGACTTATCATGGCACAAATAGACTAAATACAGAAAATTGTAATTTTCCTAATTTATCTGGCATTTAATTAATTTCCTTAAAGCCTCCAAGGGCTACCCGTTTGAACATGAACTACCCTAGGTACTCATGTAAGATTCCTAACAAAATTATAATAAATACTAGGTTTACTCAGTAATGTGAATCCAAGGTATCATAATTTTTCTACCAACTAAGGGGCCTTAAAACTATTTTAGAAATAATTTCTATCTTTCATTATTAATTAAACAAGTACAGAAAATTGTCATTCAAAAATTATGAATTAATTATATTGAGCTAATACAACTCTAAAAACATCATTGGCCAAGTTTCATAATTTTTCAGCAGAGATTAAACTCTAAATAAAATAATTACCAAAAATCTCAATATTATGGACTTGTAAGGAAAGTACTATAATCAACCCTCTAAAAATTATGAATAAATTACTACAAGCATATTTAGGCCTGAAATTATCTGTGCCTAAGTCCCATAATTTTTCAACAGATATATAATCTATGAATAATTTTATACCACCAAACCCCTTTTTAATCATTTGTGCATGATGTACTAGATTTGATCAAACAAAAATTATACTAAAAATCAGGGGCAACAATTTTAACATAATACATGCACTCCCAAAGTTTTGTGGGGTTTCAATGAACATAATGATTTTTAATAAATAAAACATTATTTAGGGCTATATCATGCCTAACAAATGAAGTACCAAAAATATTGCTCATAAAATTCCAGTAAAATTACTAAGGGTTCTTTCTACTTTAAAACTCATGCTCCTTAAGTTTCACACCCTTTTGATGAGTTATATTGGCTTGTGTTATACAAAGGTGATTCTATCCTTACCCTAGGGTTGGGGTTTTGAGATATCTACCTACCCCAAAATTCTTTAAGACTCCTTCCAGACGGCTTAGGGTACACTAACTTCAACTCTACTGAGTTACAAGGTCATACAAGGGTATTTGCTCTTATGCCCTTCATCTCACCCAAAAGCCCTTCCTTAGGGTTTGAGTTTGAACCCTAGGGTAAATCAACCCTAAATCACACCATTTTCCTTAAGAGGATGACATTGGTCATACTAAGTCAGTGTCCAAAACTCCAGCCTTTGTTGAGGTGAGTTGACAACTCCAAACCCATGGTGCACTTTTTAATCAAAAACACCTCCTTAAGGTCAAACTAGGGTTTGGTGATTCTCTAACGAAAACTCATCCAAATGAGTTGAAATTTTGTACAGAGCTAGGAACTAATACCAGGGACCATTCACCAAAATTTTGGAGGGTTTGGAGGTGATTAGACCACTTAATTAAAATACCCTAATATTATTAAATAATAACAAAAATCATAGGACAAAGTATTCTCAAAAATTACCATTTTTGGAATGACCTTAAGTATGACTAAGGTTGACCCCCTTCCCAAATTTCAGGTCATTTGGACTAGGGATGAAGTGTGGGCACCCTTTTAAATCTCAGGATAGCCCTAGGTATAGGTCCCACAAAAATGGATGCCCTTGTCCAACCAGACGTCCAAATGGGTCCAATCAATTTTGGATGAAATTAGACCCTTAGGGCTACAACTTTCATGATGCAAGTTTTCTCATCAGAGGTCCCAAAGTATTTTTAAAAAATTAAATCAAAGTGCTGCAGAAAGTGTGATAGAAAATCATAAAAATCAAAGAAATAATTGTAAAACGAATTGATTCTGCACGAATCTTGGCGCGCATCCGGCGGCTGCTTGTCCTCTTCTCCAACAGGCCAACGGCCACGATTGCCCGCGCCTGGGCAACATTGCTGGCTTATTTCCCGACCACCCGGCCGCCTCCCTGGCCGGCCACCGCCACCACCACCTTCGGGGAGGTGGGGGCTACCCCCAGCCGACCGCATGGCCGCCGGAGACGGCTATTCCGGTGAACCCGAGTATGCGATTTTCATGGAAAAGCTTGGAAAATCCAATCTTCGATCTGTAAGACCCCTTTTTTTTTTCTTTTTCGAACACTGGGGTCTTTGCCCAGAATTGCCGCCTTGCGGTGGCACCGACTCACGGGAAGACCGCCACTACAAAATGCCAATTCTGCCGGCCCTTTTTGATCACAAAGAAAGAGAAGTAAATATTACACTGAATGTAAACATGTCCACAGAAACACATATGATAAAATCACAACAAGTCCATCAAGATATAATAAAAGAAAGTACTGCAAAGGAACAGTTCAGATGAAATATAGAAAAATGGGCTCGAGCCCGGTACATCAGAGTCCTCACTACAAATCACTCATCACGGAAGCTATAAAAATACTAATCACTCACGGAGCTGGACACAGGTGCTCCGGTGCTAGACTGGCCCACCTCCATACGCACCGTACTCTGCTGGTGCTGGTCCCTGGGCTGCTGGTCCCTGTCTCCCATCCGGAGCTCCTGTAATGTTGTGGTTCGAAAACCATTAGTCATAAAGAATAAGCCCTATCATCCCCTACCCCTACCCCACGGCTCTTAAGCACTGAGCGGAGAGGAGGAAAGGGAAGCTACAATGGTGGAGAATAATCAAACGGGTGACAGCGGAACTAGTCTAACAGTAAATATATATTGTATAAGTAGCTAAGTATGAAAGGTACATCTAGCAGTCCTACGGTAGTGAGTAATAAAGTAGACATGTAGTAAGTTGCAAATGTATAAGGAGACAAATTTAAAGCAAGTAAGTAAATAAGTAAGTAACCTTAACTTATATGAATGCCCATACAAACTTATAAGTTAAGGGGTCTCTTGCAAGGCTCCCATCGTATAAAAAGTCTCATACCGATTTATACGTTGGGGTGTCGGTTGTATGCAAATATGAGTGTAGTGATATGCTATGCCATGATTCATACAAGTGCAACCCACGCACACGACTCTATGCACACAGACCTTTAGTTCCCCCTATTCGGGCAGCTAGCTTCACTCCCAGGAACCTCCGTAGTGGCAAATGAAGACAGTGGGTCGGTCCCCCAACTCCTAGGCGAGTATCCACACTACCGGGCCTAGCCCTCCCGTACGCTCCTAGAAGAACATAACCTAGAGTATCCGCGTACTAGTGCTAGCTATATCCACCAGACTTTCTTTGGCTAAGTGTCCCACACCGCCAAGTCAACGTACCGATGTCGGTGTGAACGACAATCAAATACCAAAGACCCACCACCTTATTTTGTATTCAAACCCTCGAGCCCTCGACTCCCCGGACTGTCCCGTCCGTGCATCTATCTTCAGAGCTTCCGTCTGAATGGCAACCAAACCAACTTATTCTACCTCCCTAGCTACCGGGGTGTGTGAATGTACAACCCTAGATATTCTAGTTGCTCTTTTGGTTTATTATTCCTACGGTTTACGTTAGCCCAGGACTGCCCCCGGTATTCCCTGTGAAGGGCTCTCAAAGGGCACTAGGAACTATGATGGTAGCTGAAGCCCATCATTCTCTTTCACAAGGCACTTACTTTTGTTGGTTATTACCCATCACCTGTTTCCATTCAAATTACTTTGGAGCTAACCTAGTGTATTGAGACTCTTCCTCTCCAACCGGGGTGGACGATCTTTCGTCATTCCCAAACACCACCTAACACTAGCCAATCTCACACCCTACTCATCCTAACTTCCAATAATGAACTTAATTAAACTTACCCTATCCAAACCAGCAACCTACCAAAATTCTATTTCCCCAAGTTCATTACTCACTCTAGTTCGGTTTCTACGGTTTTACTATATGCAGACCATCCTAAGCTATATGAGGTATACAAGGGGAGGTACTCCAAATTATCTTCCAAATCTTCTATAAAATTTATAGGAGGTCCATCATGACATAATTAGCCTAAATCCAAAAATTTATGATTTTCCTAATTAATCTGATATTTATTTAATTTTTCCAAAAGATTGGCCATGGGTAATTGTAAACATGAACTACATGATCTTCTTAAGTAATGGCCACCCAAAAATTATGATCACTAAACAACAGCAAGGTGTCATCAAATACTAATTTTCATGATTTTACAGAAAGTATTTAGCCTCTAAATAATTTATCCATTACCATCTCATTAATCCTATGTAAAGAAGGAAGTATTGAAATCACTCATCATAAAATTATAGAAAAATTACTGAATATTAGTAAAGTACAGAAAAGGTTATTGCGCAATGATCATAATTTTACAGGCTTGCTAGACATCAAAATAGATTTAATTAAGTTTTCATGGGAAACAACACTTAATGAAGCAAGTCTTAGAATTAAACTTCTAAAAATCTCATAAAAACTCACAAAGCTTTTAAGTCATATCAAAAGTTCTCTGCCTAAATTTCATCAATTTCCAGAAAGTATTTTCTCCATAATAAATTTCTAAGCAAATAAGATAAACTACTAAATTGTTAATGAAGTATCCAAAATAATGATCCTAAAATCATAATAAAATCTCCAAGGCTTGTACTAACCTTAAAAACTACTCTATCCAAATCTCATCACTGTTCAATGAGTTTTAGTGACATTTTCTATCTCTACAAGTTTTGTGCCCTAAACTATGATTAGGGTTTTGAGGGACTTATTTACTTTAAAATCCATTTAAATTTCTACAAGAGGGTTCTAGCTACCCTAGAATTCTTTCCACCAAGTTTCAAATCATAACCAGGTCATTTGACCACTTGCCCTTCACAACCCACCAAGAACCATCCTTAGGGTTTGACCTTGGGTCCTATGGCAAAATTTACCCCTATCAACCTCAAACTCCTTGAAAGGGTGCTAGAGAGCATTCCTAGTTCGTGACACAAATCTCAGCCTCTGTTGAGGTGATCTGGCCACTCCAATCTCAAAGTGCACTTTTGACTTAAAAACCCCTTAATAGGGCAAAGCTTATGTTTGTCCATTTCTAATCTAAAACATCTCCAAATGAGATGAAAAATTATACAGAGCCTCATGGTGAACCCAGGGACCACTAACCAAAATTTGGGAGGGTTTGAAAGTCATTAAGCCATCTAATTAATTTACCCTAAGATTATTAATTTCTTCTAAAAAACTATAGAACAATATTCTCCAAAAATTTCCATTTTTGGACAGGCTCTGGGTATAGCTAGGGTAGACTCCCTTCCCAAATTTCAGATAATTTGGTCAAGGGATGAAGGGTGGGCACACCTTTTAGTCTCTGCCTAGCTCTAGGTATAGATCCCACCAAAAGAGATTCCCTGGTCAAACCAGTTGACCAAATTGACCCAAATCAATTTTAAAATGAAGTAGACCCATAGGGATTCAAATTACATGTTGACCATTTCTTCATGAAAAGCCTCTAGGTATTTTTCATAAATTTCCTAAGGTGGCTGTTATTTGAATACAGAAAATTCATATAAAAGAAAAGAATTAAATACAGCACTAATCCTGAAGCATATCCAACTGAGCTGGGTCATCTTCTTCCTCCAGCCAAGGGCTGAGATTAGCCCGACCTGGAGTGCATTCCAGATGTTGCCGCCGACCATCAAGCCTCCTCCAGGGCCGACCACCGCCACCACCACCTCCGTTGAGATGGTGGCCATCGCCGGGCGGCAGCACGGCCGCCGGAGAGGCAAAATCCGGCAAACCCGAGTACTAATTTTGCGGGAAAATTAGGAAGAGGAGCTCTTCCCGATCGATTTCAGTTAAGACCGATTCTTAATCCTAAGAAGGCTAAGATCTACCCGTAGAGAGAGAGGAGGGGAGGACCTTGTTCGCAGGCTAGAGGCGTGCAGATCGTCGGAAAGCCATTGGCGCGGGGGTGGCGTCGCCAGAATTCTTCTATAGCATGGAACAAGCTCCAAATCTGTCGGGTAAGGGTGGAAACTTCATCTCTGAGTCTAGGGAGCCTTTTTAAACCAGTAAAAGGAGGGAGGGGAAAGGTCTAACTGCTGGTGGCCATTAATGGCCCATTATAGCTTGGCTCGACCATGGTTGTGGGGGCTAGAAATGGCTCTGTAACAGTTGGAGGAGGGCTGGAAACTCCTCCTCTCCCTATGAGGACTTGAATCCAGCCGTTTAAAGAGGAGGGGAAGGGGCCACGACATCAAGTGCCATTGATGGCCATGAGAGCAGATTCTCGGCCATGGCCATGGCTCCTCCTAGCTTTCAAAATCGACAGCCACGTGGCATGACCGGTCAACCATTTTTAAAATAAGACTTAATTGGGTCTTATTAAGAGAAACGGCTTAATAATGCCTCTGGGCCCACCATCTAGACTGGCCCGATTCAGCTGAACCAGCACACAACCAAAAAAAATCCTGTCCAAAAAATTCTAAGTACAATGGCGTTGAGTGAGCTCAGCTCACTCAATGCCATCCAAGCTACGACGTTGAGTGAGCTCTGCTCACTCAACGCCATCCATGTTGCGGCATTGATTGAGCTCTGCTCACTCAACGCCATCCCAGATACGGCGTTGAGTGAGCTCTGCTCACTCAATGCCATCTAGAATGGCCCTCCCAGACTATGGCGTTGAGTGAGCTCAGCTCACTCAACGCTATCCAGATTATGGCGTTGAGTGAGCTCTGCTCACTCAACGCCATCCAGTCTACTCGAGGTGGCGTTGAGTGCAGTCTATGCACTCAACGCCGTCTAACTTATGGCGTTGAGTGAGGTAAGCTCACTCAATGCCATCCAAACTACGGCATTGAGTGAGCTCAGCTCACTCATTGCCATTCCAGGCTTCAGCAGACGTCGTTGAGTGTAGTCCGTGCACTCAACGCTGTCTAATTTATGGCGTTGAGTGAGCTAAGCTCACTCAACGCCATCCAGTCCACGGCGTTGAGTGAGCTAAGCTCACTCAACGCCATCCAGTCCATGGCATTGAGTGAGCTAAGCTCACTCAACGCCATCCAGTCCACGGCGTTGAGTGAGCTAAGCTCACTCAACGCCATCCAGACAACACCAGATGACGTTGAGTGCAGTTAGTGCACTCAACGTCATTCAGCTTATGGAGTTGAGTGAGATAAGCTCACTCAATGCCATCTAGACTACGGCGTTGAGCGAGCTCAGCTCACTCAACGCGATTCCAAAGTCACGGGCGTGACAGATCGGTCACGGGCGTGCCAGGCCCATGTTGAAATTTTTGAGCTCGCTGATCGTCTTTCTGAGGTTGACGATCGTCGAAGGGGTCACGCCCTAGGTCACGGGAGTGACGGGTCAGTCACGGGCGTGACCACCCCTTGACTCGAAATCTTGGACGATAAACTTCAATTCCTGGGTTTCCTAGGGTTCTGTTATGACAAAACCACTTCCAAGGGTCTAGTTGGAAATGGGATGTTATAAATCCCAATAAACAAAATAAAGATTTCGTCCCCGAAATCAAGGTTAAGCCTACAGGGGCTCCTATCAGGAGAAAAAGGCTTGTAACATCACATGAGGGTTGAAAGATTTACATCTCTACGTTACGTTTGCTATGTGTGGTTTGAAGGTGATGGTCAAATCTAAGACCAATTCGTCCAGTTGACTAGGTATATACCCCAATAAACAAAAGATTAGCCCCTATTCTTGAAATTTAAGTACTATTGGTTTTAAAACAGGAAAGCAAATTGATTGTCCAGAGGGGTTGTGAGGTATACCTGACTGAAAAGCTCCAGATACTTTTGCCGCATCAAGTCCTGTGGTTCCCATGTATGCTCCTCCTGCCCATGATTGTTCCACAGGACCTTGACTAACGGAACCTTCTTACGCCGCAAGACCCGCACTATCGTGTCATCAATCCTGATAGGCTCAAGGTTGACTGGCCGATCTGAGGCCACCGGGCCGTCTACTGTGGAAATCAGCTGTTCAGGGCATAGCAGAGCCCTCCGTAGTGAGGAGACGTGGAAGACGTCATGCAATCCCGCTAACTCCGGCGAGAGCTCCAGTCTATAAGCTAAGGGGCCGATCCGCTCCAGGATCCTGTAAGGCCCCATATATCTCGGACTGAGCTTCTTCCGCCCGCGAACCCACGAGACTCCTTGCATCGGCCGTATCTTCAAGAAAACTCGGTCTCCCACCTGGAACTCCACCCGACGATGCCTTGCATCGTAGTATTTGGCCTGCCTGCTCTTGGCTTCCAACATCATGTCCCGGATCAATCTAATCTGGGCATCTGTATCCCCCACAAACTCCGAGCCCAGTGCCTGCGGATCCTCATCCTGAACCCATGATAGTGGGGTCCTGCACCTCCTTCCATACAATGCCTCGTATGGAGCCATGCTTACGCTGGACTGATGGGCATTGTTGTACGAAAACTCGACTAGTGGCAGTAATCTCTCCCAAGGCTCGCCGCAGTCCAAAATACACAGGCGCAAAAGATCTTCCAGTGTACGGTTGGTGTGCTCCGTCTGCCCGTCGGTTTGAGGGTGAAAAGCTGTGTTGAATGTCAACCGAGAACCCAGATGGGCCTGGACTGACCTCCACTCCCTGTATGTAAACCACCCATCCCGATCCGAAACGATAGTCTTGGGCACCCCATGATAACGCACAAACTGCTCAATGAACCTCCATACTAATACACTAACCGGAGCATCCTTCATCACTGGAATGAATCGGGCCACCTTTGTTAGCCTGTCTACTATCACCAAGATCGAGTCATTCCCCGCACGGGATCGGGGTAGCTCATGTATGAAGTCCATTTCTATATCCTCAAATTTCCACTCCGGCACCGGAAGTGGCTGCAGCAAGCCTGTCGGGTTCCTACACTCTGCCTTTACGAGTTGGCAGGCCTCGCAATGCGTCACAAAGTACATAATGTCCTTTTTCATACCCGGCCAGTACATCGTCCTCTTCAAATCTTTTACCATCTTGGTGATCCCCGGGTGTACCGAGTATCGGCTGCAGTGAGATTCTGTCATAATGTCCTCCCGGATCTGGCCTCCTGCCGGTATGTAGACCCTGCCTCTGAAGCACAGGAGCCCGTCCCTCAAAGAGTAATCTCCTGACGTGCCTTCCTCCAAGGCCCTGAATATCGGCTCAGCTCTCACATCCAGCTTCTGCCCATCTCTGATGCGGTCCCGAATATCATCAGTAGTAACCATCGACCCCAGGTACTCCATGTATAACTCCGAGTCATCCTCAGACACTAGTGATATCTGCATCTCCTCGAATGCTTTAACCAACTCCAAGGCCATCAGCTGCGGGCCTATTCTTGACATACTCGCTCTCCGGCTCAGAGCATCTGCGACCACGTTCGTCTTCCCCGGATGGTAGTGCATGGTATACTGGTAGTCCGAAAAAAACTCTACCAAGCGTCTCTGCCTGATGTTTAACTCCTTCTGCATGTCTACGTATTCCAAGTTCTTGTGGTCCGAGAAGATATCGCAGTGAATTCCGTAAAGGTAGTGTCACCAGATCTTAAGAACAAAAATGACTGCCCCCCCATCTCCAAATCGTGCATGGGGTAGTTCTGCTTATGCTGCTTCAACTGACGGGAGACATAGGCTATTACGTGCCCATTCTGCATCAGAACGACACCCATCCTCTGATAGGAAGCATCTGTGTATAACTGGAATCCTTCCTTCCCTGACAGAAGAGAAAGGATGGGAGCCGAGGTGAGACGATCCTTCAGCTCCTGAAAGGCAGATTCACATCGTGGTGTCCAAATAAAAGGGGACTCCTTCTTCGTCAGAGATGTAAGAGGGAGGGCAATCTGGGAGAACCCCTTTACGAACTTCCGGTAATAACCGGAAAGTCCAAAGAAACTTCGAACAACCGAGGCCGACTTTAGTGGTGGCCAATCTTGTATTGCATGGACCTTCGCCGGATCCACTGCCAGACCTGCTCTACTGATGACATGGCCCAGAAAGGCCACCTCCTTTAGCTAGAACTGGCACTTGCTATACTTGTCATACATCTTATGCTCCCGCAACTTCTCCAAGGTCAAGGCCAGATGTCTCGCGTGCTCATCCTCCGTCCTTGAATAGATAAGGATGTCGTCGATGAATACGATAACAAAGACATCCAGATACTGTTCGAACACCCGGTTTATCAAGGTCATAAATGCGGAGGGTGCATTCGTGAGCCCAAAAGGCATCACGGTAAACTCGTACAAACCATATCTGCTGCTGAAGGCCGTCTTCGGGATGTCCTCAAATGGAATTCCAATTTTGAATGGGTCTACTTTTGATAAGTGGCAAGACCACGTAAAGATCGTTCTAGGATGCATAGACTTAGACTATGTCTTGAGGACTGATGAACCCATTCCTCTCTCTTCGTCTAGTACAGCCGAAGAAAAGGTTGCTTATGAAAAATCATATGAGAAATGAGAGAGGTCCAATAGAATGTGTCTTATGGTAATGAAACAGTCCATTCCTGAAGCCATAAGGGGTGCAATGCCTGATCAAGAAAATGTCATACAGTTCCTTACTGAAGTAGCTAACCGATTCACAAAATCGGATAAAGTTGAGGCCAGTACGCATCTTAGCAAACTGGTGAATATGCGCTACGACGGTAAAAGGAACATAAGGGAGTACATTATGGAAATGTCCAATCTTGTTTCAAAATTGAGGGCACTTAAATTGGAATTCTCTGAGGAGATTCTAGTGCACCTTGTTCTGAATTCTCTCCCCGCACAGTTTAATCCCTTTAAGATAAATTATAACACTCAAAGGGATAAATGGAGCTTCACTGAGCTCATAAGTCACTGTGTGCAAGATGAAGAGAGAATGAAACATGAAAGGATAGAAAGTGCTCATTTGGTGTTTCAAGGCAATGCGGGCATAAAGAAAAGGAAAAGGGATGTGTCTAAAGGGAAGGAAATTGTTCCCGCTAATGCTGATCCAGGAATGGCAAAAGTGCAAAAGTTGAAGACCAAAGTTGTCTCTTGCTTCTTTTGTAATAAAGTAGGCTATATGAAGAAGGATTGTGTTGTGTATCAGAAATGGCTCGTGAAGAAAGGTATTTCTCACATTTTTGTTTGTACTGAAATTAATCTAACAGAAGTGTCACCTAATTCTTGGTGGCTAGATACCGGTGCAACTATTCACATAAGTAACTTAATGCAGGGATTTCTAACATCCAGATCGCCAAATGAGAGTGAACGATTCATCTACATGGGTGATGGAAACAGAGTGGTTGTTAAGGCTATTGGAGTCTATAGGCTTAAATTAGGGTCTAGTTTTATTTTGGATTTGGAAGAGACTATGTTTGTACCATCTTTTAGACGTAACTTAATTTTTATTCCATTGTTAGACAGATTTGGTTTTACTGTCACTTTTGGTAATGGAGTATGTTATATCTCTTTTAATTCTGAAGTTGTTGGAACAGGCTCATTACTTGATAGCTTATATAAATTAGACTTAAATTCCTCGTATAATGAATCTAATGAAACCTTGAATGTGAATAATAGAAGCACTAATCGAAAATTGATTAATGAGAACTCATATAGTTTATGGCATAGGCGATTAGGCCACATCTCGAAAGAGAGAGTTGAGAGGCTTGTGTCCAACGGAGTTCTAAGCCCTTTAGACTATTTAGATCTTATGATCTGTACGGGTTGTGTGAAGGGAAAACAGACAAACATTAGGAAGTTTGGTGCTAAAAGAAGTTTGGGCGTCTTAGAGGTGGTTCATACGAACATTTGTGATCCATTCCCTACAACTTCTTGGAATGGACATCAATATTTTATCACCTTTATAGACGACTATTCTCGATATGGGTACCTATACTTAATACATGAGAAATCACAGGCACTGGACATGTTTAAAATCTATAAAGATGAAGTTGAAAATCAACTTAATAAGAAGATTGAAGCTGTCAGGTCCGACCGTGGTGGTGAATACTATGGTAGGAATGACGGGTCAGGTCAATGTCCAGGACCATTTGCTAAATTTCTGGAAGAGTGTAGCATCGTTCCTCAGTATACACAACCCGGGACTCCACGTCAGAATGGTGTTACTGAGAGACGTAACCGCACATTAAAGGATATGGTTAGGAGTATGATTGCTCATACCTCCCTACTGGAGTCATTATGGGGTGAAGCCTTAAAAACCACCGTTTATATTCTAAATAGGGTGCCCAGTAAAGCAGTACCTAAAACCCCATATGAGTTATGGATTAGAAAACCTCCCAGTATAAGACATCTTCATGTTTGGGGTTGTCCAGCTGAAGCTCAGCCTTATAGGCCACATGAGAAGAAGTTGGACACCAGGACTGTTAACTGCTTCTTTTTTGGGTGCTCTGAAAGGTCTAGAGGCTTCAAATTTTATTGTCCTTCCTCTAAAACCATAATTGAGACAGATAATGCTAAGTTTCTTGAGGACGTTGAAAGTAGTGGGAGAAATTCAGTTAGAGAGCTTACCTTTGAAGAAGAACATGCGGTCATTCCCATGATTAATGTTGAAAGTGGTATAGTCGATGCACCTTTGCAAGATACCATTTTGGTACCTTTGCATGGTGCAGACACCTCTCATCAGAATATTGAGTTACCTCCCACTGATACGTTAGAACCTGAACATCCTCCACCACAAGTGCCATTAAGGCGATCTAGTAGGGAAAGGAGATCGGCTATTTCAGATGACTATGAAGTATACCTTCATGAGCATGAGTTTGACATAGGGATAGAAGATGACCCTACATCTTTCAATGAGGCCAAACTCAGTGCTCACTTTTCTAAATGATCAAATGCTATGGTAGATGAGATGAAATCGATGCATAACAATGACGTTTGGGATCTAGTAGAATTGCCTGAAGGGAAAAATCAATTGGTTGTAAATGGATTTTTACAACCAAGAGGGATTCTAAAGGCAATGTCAAACGATATAAATCACGTTTTTTCGCAAAGGGATTCACTCAAAGGGAGGGCATTGACTACAAGGAGACATTTTCTCCTGTTTCTTTAAAAGACTCCTTTAGGGTCATCATGGCACTAGTAGCCCAGTATGATCTGGAGCTTCACCAAATGGATGTTAAAACAACGTTCCTTAACGGGAACATTCAGGAAGAAATCTATATGTTGCAACCACAAGGTTTTGAATTAAAGGGTTCAGAACACCTGGTATGCAGATTAAAGAAATTCATTTACGGTTTGAAGCAGGCATCACGTCAATGGTACATAAAATTTGATCAAGTCATTTCCGCTTTTGGGTTCAAAGAAAATGTCATTGATCAATGTATCTACCATAAAGTTAACGCGAGTAGATTTATCTTCTTGGTACTATACGTGGATGACATTCTATTAGCAAGCAGCGATATGGGGCTTTTGCAATAAACCAAGGCCTTTCTTTCAAAGAATTTTGAGATGAAGGTCCTTGGAGAAGCATCTTTTGTGATGGGCATTCAGATATATCGTGATAGATCACGTGGTATATTAGGTTTATCACAAAAGACCTATATCGATAAGGTGCTAAATAGATATGGCATGAAGGGATGTTCACCTGGTGAAACACCCATTTCTAAGGGAGATAAATTAAGTTTACTTCAATGTCCTAAGAACGATCTTCAAGTAGAGCAAATGAAAGACATCCCGTATGCTTTGGAAGTCGGGAGTCTTATGTATGCTCAAGTTTGCACCCGTCCAGATATTGTGTTTGCTGTTGGTATGCTTGGCAGGTTTTTGAGCAATCCTAGTATTGACCATTGAAAGGCTACCAAGAGGGTGATGCGGTACCTTCAGAGGACAAAAGATTACATGCTAACCTACAGGAGATCTAATCAGTTGGAGCTGATTGAATATACAGACTCAGATTTTGCGGGATGTCTTGACAGTAGGAGGTCCACATCAGGTTCTATCTTCATGATGGGAGGTGGAGCAGTTTCATGGAAAAGTGTCAAACAGACACTTATTGCTTCGTCCACCATGGAGGTAGAGTTCGTCGCTTGTTATGAGGCATCTAATCAAGCGATATGGCTTCGAAATTTTATTTCCGGGCTTCAAGTGGTGGATATAATCGAGAACCGTTAAAGCTGTATTGCGATATCAAAGCTGCAGAGCTTTATTCCAACAACGACAAGAGTTCAGCAAGGTCAAAGCACATTGATAAAAAGTTTCTTATCGTTAAGGAAAGAGTTCGGAATCGTCTGGTGTCTATTGAGTATATTAGCACTAAACTCATGATTGCAGATCCACTAACCAAGGGCTTACCACCGAAAATCTTTTTGGAGCATGTTGCTCGTATGGGTGTGGCTAGTCCTTCTGATATACCGATTTAGTGGGAGTCTGTTGGGTACATTGGAAAATGTGTACCTGATTTGAAGAAGCCCAACTTAGCTCAATGATATACATCAAGGTGTATTTAATGTTGTTTTGAGTTGACATGTGCAGGTGAAGAAGTATTAAAGAATGCAGAAAAATATTCTAAGTCCACATGTCGACACCTGAAGAAATTGTGTCGACACTTCAGAATATTTGTGTCGACACTTCAGAAAATCAGTGTCGACACAGAGAAAGATGGTCGACCACATTTATGTCGACACTGGGAAGCAGTGTCGACACATAAAGGAAATTGTCGACCTCAACACTGGAAAGCAGTGTCGACACAGAAGAAGATAGTCGACCAGAGAAAAATAGTCGACTAGTGGAAGATAGTCGACTAGTGAAAGATAGTCGACCAGAGAAAGATAGTCGACTCACAGAAGAAGATAGTCGACCTCTACTGTGTCGACACTGGGTGGATGTGTCGACACCTTGATATTGAGTCGACACATATTGGCAGAAGTCGACTATGCTTGTGTCGACACCAGAAGACTGAGTCGACACATTTTGGCAGAATTGAAGATTGATGTGTCGACACTTGAAGGCTGAGTCGACACATACTGAGTTCTGAATCTACAACAACTGTGTCGACACACAGGACTTGTGTCGACACACTGCAGAGTCTAGACCAAGTTATTTTCTGAAGAAGCTGTGTCGACTTAAAGTCAACTTAGTCGACATCATCAAAGACTGTGTCGACACCAAAGTCACTTGTGTCGACACAGATAGACAGATTGGTCTCGACATTTTCTAACAGACTGTCTCGACATTTTGCTGTCCAAGGCTAAGGTACAGGAACTGTTTGAAGACTTGACAGCTGTGAGTTGCCACCGTTTAACTGAAGCTGTCAGACCTGTCAGAAATCAGTTAGAAACCGGATCAGCCGGTTACCATGAAGAAAGTCTATAAATAGACATATTCAGAAGGAAATAAATAGTTAAGAAAGATAACAGGAGAAGATCTAAGAAGAAGAAACAAAAGGATTACGATCCTATTGAAGTTTCAATTCAAGAAAGTGTTAAGCTCAAAAGAAGATCTTCATCAGAAAATCTAAGAAGAAGTCTGAAGTATCAGAAAAGGTGTTGGATAGAGAGGGATCCAGTCATCTTGAAGAAGAAGAAGGAAGCCATCTGTGGTTTCTCAAAGGAGCTGTTTGGAAATCAACTCAGCTAAGTTCAGATTCAAGAAGCTTTGAAGAAAGCTCAGATTCAGTTGATTTCATCAGCTGATCAAGAAGTGTCTTGTCCTCTTCTCTCTCAACAAAGGCAAGACAATAAAATATCTTTTCTAAATTTCTGTAGGATCTGTTTACACAGATCTGAGTTGTAAGCCTGTGTTATAAAGGCTGAGTGTAGGAGAAGGTTATTCTCTGAGTGGTAGGCCTTGAGGCAAGGCTGAGGTAGGGCTGTTGAGCCTGAGTTGTAGGAACCTATCCAGGTTCTGAGCTGTAGGATCTGAGGATCTGAGAATAGTGGAAGTTTGGCCGAATCTAGCATATTGCTAGATAGGTGAAGGGGGAAAGTGGATGTACCCAGATCTTGGGGAACCACTATAAAACATTGTGCAATCTGGGATGCTTAGTTGTTTGTGAATGCTGTGCTAGATGTTTTAATTTTGTAATTGAATTCTGCCTAGAATTATAAACAAGAAATTAGAACCTATTCACCCCCCCCCCCTCTAGGTGTTTAGGTTGTCTTGAAAGTAAAACTATCAAGTGGTATCAGAGGGAGGTTCCTCAGAAAGGACTTAACAGTCTGAGGTAGATCTGAAAGGCAGAATCAAGATTCAAAAAGATGGGTTCTGGTGAGAATCATAAGGAGCTTGGGTCTATGAAATTACCCATATGCAAGAAAGAAATTTTTGGAATTTGGAAAGAAAGAGTCAGATTGTTTATGGAGGCATCTGACCCAAGGATTTACATCACAGTACAGGAAGGCCCCTTCATACCAATGAAGGTATCAGTTCTTGATGCAAATATCCAAACTCCAAAGAGTTATTCAGAAATGACCAAGGATGAAATCATCTTGGCAACCATGGATAAAAGAGCTCAGAACATTATTGTTAGTGCCATAGATGATTCAACATTTCAGAATCTGATTCACTACAAGACCTCCAAAGAGATGTGGGACACATTGATTGTTTACATGGAGGGATCTGAAGAAGTAAGGCAGGACAGGAAATCTATGCTCAATCAGGAGTATGAAAGCTTTAGACAAGGAAAATCTGATAGCATAACTGAGTGCTACAAGAAATTCTATAGAATTGTGAATGAGCTTATGTCCTATGGAAGAGTCTTCAGTACTTATGAACTGAATGACAAATTCTTGAGATCCTTAACAAAGGATTGGGACACAAAGATCTGTGCCATAAGAGAAGTGGCTAAATTGGCAGAGATATCTCCTCCCACCTTGTTTGGAAAGTTGCTATCCTATGAAATGCAACTTATGGTGAGGAAGGAGGAGGAAAAGAATTCAAGAGGTGAGCATAGAGAAAAGACTGTGGCATTCAATGCAGAAGCCACTAGAAAGAATAGGAGGAAATCACCATCTCCTCCTAAGGAAGTTGCAAAAGATAGTTCTGAAAATTCAGATAAGGGTTCAGAAAGCTGTGATTCAGATGCAGACTTTGCTGCATTCACAAGGCAATTCCAGAGGTTCTTGAAAAAGAAGCAATGGAAGTCTAGGCCTTCCACATCACAGCAAGTTGATGACTATTATCAGAAGAAAAGGTCATCAAGGAAAGAGAAGAGCAGATTAAAGCCCAGCAAAGCCACTACTTCAAAGATTGTCTGCTATTGTTGCAATAGGCCTGGACATGTAGTGGCTAACTGTCCTGATAAGAGAAAGGAGTTTTCAGACAAGAAGAAGACTCATCAAAAAGGCAAGAAGGAGAAATCCTTTGTTGCAAAGAAAGATAAGAGTCTAACAGACTAGTCAACTTCAGAGTCAGAATCTGAAGCTAAAGCATATATTGGACTATATGCTGCATCTGAAGAAGAGGAGTTTCTGCAGTTGCTAGACTCCATCAATGAACAAAAGGATCATCAGTGTATGGGGCTGATGGCAGGATCAGAAGAGGACATATGCCAGAATCAGTCTGGTCCTAATAAGGTACAATGTCCTTCTATTACATCTGTTTGTTGTACAAGTGAAGAATCAGCTACATCTGCATCAAGTGATGTAGATGCATCTGAATCTGAAGGAGATGTCTATCAATTGATAGACAAGTATGGAGACTTGTTGCAGGCCCTTAAGAAAAGCAAGAACCCGGTTAAATCTCAGGCTCAGGAAATTGCTGAACTAAGGGTTGCCACAACTGAGTTAGAGAAAGTTATTGATCAAAAATTAAATGAAATTGCCAAGCTGAAGAATATAACTATTATTCAGATGGGCACAATTAATTATACTAATGATCAAGTGAAGAGTCTGGAGGCCAGACTTAGAATTGAAAGGGATTTAGTGGCTAGTTACTCTAAGCCAAAATCTGTCTTACCCTTGATAGATGAATTTGTCACTCAAAAGGGTAAGGCTGGATTAGGATTTAAAGGTAACTCCAGGGCTGGCAGATTCAAGAGGAAAGGCAAAGCTCCTATTCAGCCACAAAATCTTTCAGTCCCCATAAAGTTTAGTAAGGTGGAAGTGCCTTCTAACAAATATGATCATGAAGATATTCAAGGTCATATTAAGACTAATGTTCTGAAGAACAAGGGTGTAAATGCAAGCAGGCATACCCATGGTCATAAACCCAATGGCTTTAAGAAATCAGCAGGTGAAGTTGCTGCAGCTCCAGCAATGAACAGAAATTCTTCTGACAAGGATGTATCTAGATCTAGATACAATAAGTTTGAATGTTGGTGCTGTGGCAAGAGAGGCCATTTTGCACTAGACTGCTGGTATAACTCAAGTGTTATAAAGAACAATAGTCTACCTGTTAGAAGAGGTTATGGTAGCTTTATTAATGCTAACCTGAACCAAGGACCCAAGACTTACTTGGGTTCTAAGGGTAAGTAATTCTGTGTTGCAGGTGAATCCAAGTAACCATGCCCCTATATGGTACTTGGATAGTGGTTGTTCCAGGCACATGACTGGAACAAAGGGGCTGCTGAAGGAGTATTCATCTGTCAAAGATGGACCTAAAGTGATTTTTGGTGGATCTGAAAAAGGAGTCATCAAAGGGTTTGGTAACATTTCTTCTAACCTAATTACTATCACTCAAGTGGCTTATGTAAAAGGTTTGAAACATAATCTAATAAGCATAAGCCAGCTAAGTGATTTAGGATATGACATTTCATTTGTTAAAGATGGATGTCATATCAAAAGGTCAAGTGATCAAAAGATCATATTGACTGGGTATAGGAAGAGAAATGTATATTGTCTTAATTTTGAATGTGAGAATAAGGCTTCTCCCATCTGTCTTGTAGCTGATGACAATGCCTCTCATTGTGTTAAGTGGCACAAGAGATTGGCTCATCTAAACTACAAGACAATTGGCCAACTCTTTAGCAAAGAGTTAGTAAGGAATGGACCTCAAGTTAAGTGTATAAAGGAAGGGATATGCTCAGCTTGTCAAAAGGGCAAGCAGACAAAATCCTCCTTTCAAAGCCTTGAAAACAAGGATTCTGTGAGGTGCTTATACCTCTTGCATATGGATCTTTTTGGTCCTATGCCAGTTCACAGTCTAGGTAGGAAAGTCTACACTTTTGTGGTTGTAGATGACTGACTATTCAAGATTTACATGGGTGTTCTTTCTGAGACAAAAATCTGAAACCCCAAGTGTATTACTTAATTTTGTAAAGCAAATTCAGAATGAACTGAATAGTACAGTGGTCAAAATTAGAAGTGACCATGGTACTGAGTTTCAATCTGAAAGCATAACAAACTTGTGTAAAGACTTTGGGATTTTCCAAGAGTTCTCCTCACCTAGAACACCTCAGCAAAATGGAATTGCTGAAAGAAAGAATAGAACATTAATTGAAGCAGGTAGAACTCTGTTGAGTGACACCTCTCTCCCAGAATATTTTTGGGCTGAGGCAGTTAACACTGCTTGTCATGTAATCAATAGGGCTACTATCACCAAAAGCCACAAAATGACTCCCTATGAGATTGTGAAAGGCAGAAAACCAAATTTATCTTACTTTAGGATCTTTGGTTGCAAGTGTTATATACTTAACAATGGCAAGTCATATTTGACTAAGTTTGCTGCCAAATCCCAGGATGGGATATTTGTTGGTTACAACACTAATAGTAAGGCCTATAGAGTCTTCAACTTGACTACTCAAGTTGTTGAAGAATCTGTACATGTTGTGTTTGATGAAACAAGATTAATCAACTGTGAGTTGTCTTGTAGATCAAATGACTCAACAGGTATAAGTAAAAGTATGGACAAGCTCTCCATTACTGAAGGATCAAAGGAAGATGGGGCATTGGAAATTGAAGGCTTCTGTCCAGGGGGAGAACAAGACACTATAGAAGCTGATGAAAACCAAGAGATTTAGCTAAATGAAGGAGCTGGAGATGTTCAATCAGAAGGGAATCTTCCTCCAGCTACAAGACATTTGAGAGATCATCCAGCTGATCAGATAATAGGTGATCCAAGACAGGGGGTGCAAACTAGAAGCAGAAATCAAAACACAGTTCTACATTCAAGTTTCCTGTCACAAATGGAGCCTAAGAAGTTTGAAGAAGCTATCCAAGACCAGCACTGGATTGATGCTATGCAAGAGGAGCTGAATCAATTCAGAAGGTGCAATGTCTGGGAGCTTGTTCCTAAACCAAGAGGCCACAACATAATTGGCACAAAATGGATATATAGGAACAAGCTAGATGAAAGTGGAATAATAGTAAAGAATAAAGCAAGATTGGTTGCAAAAGGATACAGGCAGGAAGAAGGGATTGACTTTGATCAAACCTTTGCTCCAGTAGCAAGGCTGGAGGTAATCAGAATATTCCTTGCCTATGCAGCCTATCAAGACTTCAAAGTATACCAGATGGATGTGAAGTCAGCATTTCTGAATGGTGATCTTAAAGAAGAAGTATATGTAGAGCAGCCATCAGGTTTTGTAGATCCTCTTAAACCTAATTTTGTTTATAAGCTTAGGAAAGCTCTGTATGGGTTAAAGCAAGCTCCAAGGGCTTGGTATGAAACCTTGTCTACTTTCCTTATTGAGAATAAATTCTCAAGAGGAAAAATTGACAAAACTCTATTTCTTAGGGAATCCAAAGGCAAGATCATCTTAGTTCAGATCTATGTTGATGACATAATCTTTGGATCTACTGAAAACAACCTTTGTAAAAAGTTTGCCAAACTTATGCAAGGGAAGTTTGAGATGAGCAGTATGGGGGAACTGAAATTCTTCTTGGGACTCCAAGTAAGACAGACTGATGATGGCTTGTCCATATCCCAGTCTAAGTTCACCAAAGAATTGATTAAGAAATATGGTATGGAGTCATCCTCTACCATGAGAACTCCTATGGGAACAAGTATGCCTATATGCAAAGATGATGCAGGTAAACCTATTGATGAGACTTTGTATAGAGGAATAGTTGGCTCACTACTATATCTCACTGCTAGTAGAGAAGATATTATGTATGCTACATGTGTCTGTGCTAGGTACCAAGCCTGCCCTAAAGAATCTCATTATACTGCAGTCAAAAGGATTCTGAGATATCTTAAGGGCACACCTAATCTAGGTCTTTGGTACCCTAGGAATAGAGATTTTCAACTAACAGGCTATTCAGATGCAGATTTTGCAGGATGTAGAGAGGATAGGAAGAGTACTACAGGTACTTGTCAATTCCTGGGAGGAAGACTAATATCATGGAGTAGTAAGAAGCAGACCAGTGTGGCAATTTCCATAGCTGAGTCTGAGTATGTTGCTGCTGGAAGCTGCTGTGCACTGCTATTATGGATGCAGCATCAGATTAGGGATTATGGTATTCAAGTAAGTAGAACACCTCTTTTGTGTGATTCTAAGAGTGCAATTTCTATTGCTAATAATCCTGTTTCTCATAGTAGAACTAAGCATATAGAAATAAAATACCATTTTCTTAGAGAACATGTAGAAAAAGAAGACATTTCATTGGAATTTGTGAAAACATTAGCAAATAGCAGATGTGTTTACTAAGCCCCTAGATGAGACCAAATTCAATAAATTCAAAATTGAATTATGTATGTTAACCATTGATTAGTGTAATCACAATATCATCAACAATGAAGTTGAAGTGGTAACAAGACATTCAAGTGATATAAAGACACATTGAAGTAGTATCAAGTACTCTGTAGTACTTATAAGTTGTGATGAACAAACAGAAATTGGCTAAGTAAGATGGTGTCGACACATTCAGTAATATTGTGTCGACTCAGGGTTGTAATGTCGACAAGTCAGAGATATTGTGTCGACACAGAAAATATGTGTCGACACTTAAGAATCTTATTGTCGACTTATCCAGGAATGTAGTGTCGACTTCACTAGGATAGTGGTGTCGACACTTACAGATTTTGTGTCGACACTTATACTAAGAGTCGACACAGAATTTCTGATGCTCTTCTATATATCTCTGGTGTCGACATAACTGCAAATTGGTGTCGACACATAATAGACGGACTTGATGTCGAGTCAATAGAAGCTTGTGTCGACACATTCCATCTGTGTCGACACTTATAGTCTGTTTTTGGCGTCTTTTGATCTTCTTTAAACAGAAGGTATAAATAGGTCAAAAACTCATTCTGTCGACACGCTTACAAGGTTTTCGAAACCCTGTGTCGACATTCTCCCGCTCTCTCTCTTTCTCTCATCTTTCAAGCTTTCTCGACTGATCAATGGCGCCAAAGATTGAAGATAATGTGAATGAAGGATATGAGTTGGTGCGCCAGGCCTTTGCTGCTGCCCCTCCAGATGTTCTTGGGGTTATCTCTCTCCTCTCCAACTCAGGATTAGAATTTCTGGTCTCCGAACCATCTAAGATATGGAAGAAGGAAGTGCATGAGTTCTATACTTCTGCATCTGTAGTCTCTGAAAGTCATGAGATAAAATCAACAGTTCATGGGTCACCAGTGGAAATTACACCAAGTAAGTTAAGAACAATTCTACACTTACCTATAATAGAGAATGAAGAGGATGTCCCTGCTTCTAAATCTAGGGAAGCTCTTCAATGGTGTGGATTGGATTCCACCATGAAGATTGGAGCTGCTTTCAATAGGAAAGGAATGAATCAACATGGCAAGTTTCTGTCTGAGGTGGTTGGAAAAGTTATTCTGTGCAAGCCAGGTGGACATGATAGGATTTTCGCCTATATGTTCAGCCTAATGACCAGGATTGTGTTTACAATTCCAACGGATTGGTCAACTGTAATCTTTGAAAAGATTAAGGAAGGAATCAAGAAGCCAAATCTGGATAGAATAATGAGTATATACCTAAGTAAGGAGATTCCTGATGTTATGCAACAACAATCTGGAACAAAGATTAATCACATGAGAAGGATGGACATGAGATTGTTCTCCAGATGGGATAGGGTGCTGACCAAAGAGATGCCTGAAGTGGAAAGGCAGGATTCACCTGAGAAATCCCCAGGTCATGCTACCAGTACTGAGCACCCACAAGAAGAACAAGTGAGACAAGAGGTTGAAGATCAGCCTGCTTCTACACAAGCTCAGGATGCCACAATACCTGTAATTCAAGAAGAAGAAGTAAGAATACCAGCTCAGCAAGTTTATTCACCTACATAGACTGTATCTACTCATGACTAGGTACAGGTGCAGGGGGAGCTGGTGTATTTTCCTACAAAAGACATCTCTAATATTTCTATTTCTGCACAGGTCCAGGGAAAGCAAGTGTCCTCACCTGCCCAAGACATCACCAATATTGAACAAGTACAGGGGGAGAAGATGTCTGAGCAAGTGCAAGACGATGCTCAAATTGATATATCTCCAAATTTGAATACTGCAGATGTTCCAGCCCAAAAGGAATATACTCTAGAAGAGTTATTTCCAGATAATGAAATAATTACTGATGAAATGGAAGTGGAGCAAGAAATTGAGGGGGAGCCTATGCATGTGGAGACTGTACAACATGGCACTGAAGCAGCTGTTCCTCCTCCTCCAAAAGAAAGAGTACAAATTGATAGTACTTCTGATTCTGAGAATGAAGAAGCCAGTGTGGCTAAGAAGAGAAAACTTATGGTCTTCCAGAGAAGGAGCAAGAGCTATAAGCAAGCTCTACAGTCTACAACACATCACACTCCTTCTGACTTTGATTATAACAAGTTTTTGATCGATTTACAAGTGAAATTGGATGAACACAGAGTGGCTATTAAAAAATATGTTGATGAAAACAACAAGTCCCTGCAATTTGACTTAGCTCAAGATATAAAATCTATTAGGTTTGAGGTCAATATGCATAAGAAGGAGATGACAGATTGCTTCCATAAGGGAGGCAATGCTGTGGTATATTTGGCAAAACAACAGCAGTCTATCATCCCTAAGGTGGATGATATTGCTTTAAAGCAAAGCTATGTCTTGGAAAATCAGCTAAGGATGAATGACAATTTAACTGAATCTCATCATGAGATCATTGAGGAATTGAAAAAGATTGTTCCAGGCTTGCCTGCAGCTAGAGCAAAGGAAATGGAAGAATTTGATAAGAACTTTCAAGCTGCTATTGATTCTATTAAAACTGCTATCACAACCTCTCAAAAGGAAATATCTGACAAGCTTCAAAAGTTAAAACCATTTTTTAAAGAGGGTGTGAATTATCTAGATGGTCAAATCAGATTTCAGAAGGAAGATCTAAGAGATCATGTTACTAGAGAAGCCATAAAGGGGGAGAGGATGTTAGTTCATGCAGGCTCAGAGCACACCAAATGGGTGACCAATAGTATTCGAGCCACATTGGGATATCCACCATTGTGTGATGATGCTATGGTGGCTGAGTCAGGAATACAAACAAGTCTACTTGAAGGCAATCAACCTGAGGTTGCCCAAGTCATTTACCCTCCTCCAGATTATGATATGATTGATCAGCAAGTTCAAGGAATGTATAGTCCTCCAAAGGAGGTTACTAATGTTGTTATTGGGAAGGTTGATAAGCCCGAGGCTACTTTGAAAGACCAGCAAGATGCTCTACTATCTAAGAAAAGATTTAGAGAGCAGGCTGAACTTAAGCCAGACTTTGAGCAGTGGAGTCCTACTTCCAGAAATATTATACTCACTGCATGGAAGGCTGTCAAAGACCAAGTGCAGGAAAGAGGCAAGTGGTACAATGAGATGGAATGGCAGAAGTATGAAGCCAGGCAAGAGGCCATAGTACAGTTTAGAAGAAAAGCCAAGCTGGGTAGGCTGCCTCCAGATGCTCAGGAGCCAAGCAAGTACTTCCCAAAGCCCTTTCATTATTTTGAAAGGCAAAGGCTCAAGGAAGAAGCAAAGAAGAAGGCTGATCTAAAAGGCAAGAAGCCAGCTGAAGATTCTGAAGCTCCTGTGAAGGCTCAAGTTCTATCTGGCAAAGGGATTGTCATAAAAGAGCCTGATCAGTCTTAATTCTTAGTTCTTTCAAAGTATTTTGTAATGTTTTGATTAAATCATTAGATGTAAATCTCTGTATTCAAACATTATCAAGTTATAAACAAAATGTTGTTTGGTATCATATAATGCTCATTCTGTGTTGGATGGTTTTTATTTTGTTTATATTAAGTATTCCTGTTATGTCATATTTCATCAGTACATACTTTTTATAAATGGTGTATATCATTGGCTATAGGGTTATGACTTCTCCAAATAGGGGGAGATTGTTGGGTACATTGGAAAATGTGTACCTGATTTGAAGGAGCCCAACTTAGCTCAATGATATACATCAAGGTGTATTTGATGTTGTTTTGAGTTGACATGTGCAGGTGAAGAAGTATTAAAGAATGCAGAAAAATATTCTAAGTCCACATGTCGACACCTGAAGAAATTGTGTCGACACTTCAGAATATTTGTGTCGACACTTCAGAAAATCAGTGTCGACACAGAGAAAGATGGTCGACCACATTTATGTCGACACTGGGAAGCAGTGTCGACACATAAAGGAAATCGTCGACCTCAGCACTGGGAAGCAGTGTCGACACAGAAGAAGATAGTCGACCAGAGAAAAATAGTCGACTAGTGGAAGATAGTCGACTAGTGAAAGATAGTCGACCAGAGAAAGATAGTCGACTCACAGAAGAAGATAGTCGACCTCTACTGTGTCGACACTGGGTGGATGTGTCGACACCTTGAGATTGAGTCGACACATATTGGCAGAAGTCGACTATGCTTGTGTCGACACCAGAAGACTGAGTCGACACATTTTGGCAGAATTGAAGATTGATGTGTCGACACCTGAAGGCTGAGTCGACACATACTGAGTTCTGAATCTACAACAACTGTGTCGACACACAGGACTTGTGTCGACACACTGCAGAGTCTAGACCAAGTTATTTTCTGAAGAAGCTGTGTCGACTTAAAGGCAACTTAGTCGACATCATCAAAGACTGTGTCGACACCAAAGTCACTTGTGTCGACATAGATAGACAGATTGGTCTCGACATTTTCTAACAGACTGTCTCGACATTTTGCTGTCCAAGGCTAAGGTACAGGAACTGTTTGAAGACTTGACAGCTGTGAGTTGCCACCGTTTAACTGAAGCTGTCAGACCTGTCAGAAATCAGTTAGAAACCGGATCAGCCGGTTACCATGAAGAAAGTCTATAAATAGACATATTCAGAAGGAAATAAATAGTTAAGAAAGATAACAGGAGAAGATCTAAGAAGAAGAAACAAAAGGATTACGATCCTATTGAAGTTTCAATTCAAGAAAGTGTTAAGCTCAAAAGAAGATCTTCATTAGAAAATCTAAGAAGAAGTCTGAAGTATCAGAAAAGGTGTTGGATAGAGAGGGATCCAGTCATCTTGAAGAAGAAGAAGGAAGCCATCTGTGGTTTCTCAAAGGAGCTGTTTGGAAATCAACTCAGCTAAGTTCAGATTCAAGAAGCTTTGAAGAAAGCTCAGATTCAGTTGATTTCATCAGCTGATCAAGAAGTGTCTTGTCCTCTTCTCTCTCAACAAAGGCAAGACAATAAAATATCTTTTCTAAATTTCTGTAGGATCTGTTTACACATATCTGAGTTGTAAGCCTGTGTTATAAAGGCTGAGTGTAGGAGAAGGTTATTCTCTGAGTGGTAGGCCTTGAGGCAAGGCTGAGGTAGGGCTGTTGAGCCTGAGTTGCAGGAACCTATCCAGGTTCTGAGCTGTAGGATCTGAGGATCTGAGAATAGTGGAAGTTTGGCCGAATCTAGCATATTACTAGATAGGTGAATGGGGAAAGTGGATGTACCCAGATCTTGGGGAACCACTATAAAACATTGTGCAACTGGGATGCTTAGTTGTCTGTGAATGTTGTGCTAGATGTTTTAATTTTGTAATTGAATTCTGCCTAGAATTATAAACAAGAAATTAGAACCTATTCACCCCCCCTCTAGGTGTTTAGGTTGTCTTGAAAGTAAAACTATCAGAGTCTGTAATTTTTCTTTTGCTTATTTTCAGTTAAATAGACTTCTATGTGCACACTATGTTTTGATGATTCTGAAATATAGTTATGTCTGTCATCCTTATTATTTTGTTGTACATATATGTTTAAGGTTGACATGACTAATCATTGGACTCGCTAAAGTCATAAAGAACCAGTTGGAAATAGGCATAAGCGATCATTTATTATGTAATTTCCATGCTGCACATCCTCTTTTTGATCCATGTCGTTGAAAGTACTAATATCTGTGACATGGAAGGTCCTTTCACGATGAGAAGTGATAACGGCCCCACGTCCCGTATTGGTGTTTTTAATGGACGGGATTGTTATGGAAACGTTGGTTAATTTGACGGCGTTATTATAATTTGACGTCATAAAGTTCACATGATCTATATTCGATATGACCTGTTTGGCCCAAGTGAGAGATTGTAAGATAATATCTTGTGATGGACCAATATTGATCATATAGACCCATGTGCGCCGTCGTGATAATCGACAATGTAGGAGACCCATTCATTTTATGATCGAGGCGGGTCTCGTCGCGTTTCCGTTGCGCCTTAGCCAAGGGCGCAGTTTTATGTTGATGAGGACTCATTATGTGTAGAACTAAATTTAAGTGAGTCGTGGCCCTACGATCTATGATGGGTGGATATGGCATGACATATATAAATGCTATAGTGTGGTTCTCCTCATAACCCTAGCCTTATTTCTCCTCTTGGAATCCCGTCGACAAGAGGTATTCTGTGAATAGGTATTCGGGCGAGAGAAAGAATCCCGCAACCTGTCTCAGTCGGCTCCTCCTGCGACACAGTGCGAGACCGGCGCTCCAGGAACAAGGGTCGACTTCCGGCGGCATCAGAGTAGCACAACTTTGGAGTTGATTCCACAACTCCATCTCCTCCAGCTAGTCGACTCGCATATGGCCGCAGGTATATATAGTAGAACCTCTTTCGATTCTTGCAAGTGATCCTCCTCTATGCAATGACATCCTCAAGATGTTGCATTTTAGTTTACATAATCTGCTAAAACTTTTTAATACAATACTCACCTCTTCTCTTGAGTAATCAGTGTTAATAGTCTCATACTATTTCAAACTTTCACCATAGTTGAGAATGACACTGTCAAACTTGTGGTTCAATACAACAACAATTGTATTTGAATTCAGCGGGCACTGTTTTTTTTTTTTCAATCTTCCAAAAAGTGCTGCCATTTTTCGTGGAATGAATTTATTTAAGGCCAATTTAAATCAACATCATGATTGGTGGAGAACTCATTTTTACAACTTTTGCTGGAGAAATTTTGTGTGCCAGATAACTTCAACTCTTTTCCTCTCTCTTATATTCCTGCGAGGAAAGTCCAAAGAGAGGTGTATTAAAGAAATGAATCAATAAAATAAAGTGTGAAGTCTAAGAACCAAAACAAATAAAACCAAAAAAAATTAGGCAGGTCATTGCTCATTATTAACAGATCCCGCAGTATTTTTTAGCGAAATTCGTCTTTCTGTAGCAATAATAATAATAGTAGGTGATAATAGGGTTGATATTGAAATTGGTTTCAAGTCAAATTCGGCACGATATCAAAATTGGTTTCGAGTTGAGTCGGCTCGACTCAAAATGTCTCGATTCCGAGCCGGCTCAGAATCGAATCAAGCCGGCACAGAATCGAATCGAGTCTCCTCGAAATTTAATAATTTTTCTCTTTATTCTAGTTGGCTCGGAATTAAATTAAGCAACCTCAAAATTTATCAATGAAACAACTAAACTCTTCACTCTTTCTATTAAGAATTAAATTTTAGTGTTTTTAATTCTAAATTAATAATATATTAATAAATACATAATATTATTAATCGATTCGAGCTAATTCAAATTATATTTCGAGCAATTTTTTGTTAGCTCGAAATCATATTCGAGTCAAATTAAATTAACTCAAATTCAATCAAATCAATTTTAATCGATTTCAATTCGACTCAATATTCGAGCGATTTTAAAACAATTTTTAAGTTTCGATAATATCCTCGGCACTAGGTCATGGAGCCTTTCAAATGGGGAAAAAGAAACCTTATTTTGATTCATAGGCTCCGTTTGGCATGGTGGAGACAGTCATGAACACGGGGTTAAATTGTCATCTGTTTACGCCCACCTAAAAAACTTCATTCACATTTATGTTCAAACGGATGATATTTGTTATGCATTGCTTAACGAATGACGTTTTAATCTGTGCGTTTACAACTGCCACCGCCATTCCAAACGGAGCCATAATATGATAATTAATAGATACATTTAAAAGTAACACAAACTTTAAAAACTTCAACACATCTTAGTCCACAGTCATTAATTTACTTCCACACCCCGTCATATTCCGACTTTGGGGAGAGTATAAAATCACTTGCATCTCCCACCTCAGACTGGAAAAAGGAAGAAGACGACACAGGCAGCTGAAACGCGCAACTCTATAACCCTTTACAGCAGCAATACATTGCGGTAAAGCCAAACCATTCCCCAAAATGCTCGACGGCAAAATCTCTCTCGTTCTCCTCCTCCTCCTCCTCGCCGCCGCCAATGCGGCGCCATCATCGATCGTCGGCAATCTGCGTTTCCGCGAGGCCCCGCAATTCTACAACTCCAATGGCTGCCCTCCTCCGATCAATCCATCGACGGAGTACTCGTCTAGCTGTCCTTCCTCCCTCGTCGACGTCGCCATGACTCTCGACGTTGCTTACCTCCGGGGATCCATGGCCGCCATCAACTCCATCCTCCAACACTCCTCATGCCCCCAATCCATCTATTTTCACTTCCTGGCTTCATCGTTCACCATTTTTCTCAACTCCACCATCTCCTCCATTTTCCCCTCTCTCCCCTTCATCATCCACCCATTCGACGATTCCCTCGTCGCCGGCCGAATCTCCACCTCCATCCGCGCAGCCCTCGACCGCCCGCTAAACTACGCTCGCTCCTACCTCCCCCGCCTCCTTCCCACCTGCGTCAATCGCGTCGTCTACCTCGATTCCGACCTAATCCTCGTGGACGATATCACCGCCCTCGCCGCCACTCCGATCCCTTTCCCGGCAGCCCTCGCCGCGCCGGAATACTGCAACGCCAACTTTACCGCCTACTTCACCCCGACATTTTGGGCGAATCCGTCTCTCTCGGTCTCTTTCGAGGGCCGCCGCGCCTGCTATTTCAACACAGGGGTGATGGTCATGGATCTGGAGCGATGGAGGGAAGAGGGATATACCGAGCGTATCGAGGAGTGGATGGATCTGCAGAAGCGGATGCGGATCTACGAGCTCGGCTCGTTGCCGCCGTTCCTGCTGGTTTTCGCCGGGAGAATCGCGGCGGTGGATCACCGGTGGAATCAGCACGGGCTCGGAGGGGATAATTTCAGGGGATTGTGCCGGGATTTGCATCCGGGGCCGGTCAGCTTGCTGCATTGGAGCGGAAAGGGGAAGCCGTGGTCCCGGCTGGACGCCGGCCGGCCGTGCCCGCTCGACGCCCTATGGGCGCCGTACGATCTTCTTCAGCCGGCCTTCCCCATCGACGTCGACTCCTGACTGCTGGTTCTGTATTTCTTCTGTATTTTGTTTTGTATATATAATAATAAGGGTTATTTATGAGGACCTCAGTTTGCGTAATTACAGTTTCCGCCCCCTCTATCTTTCAAAATTACAATTCCCTCTCCTCAATTACATTTCATAACACTCATGCACAAAAAGACTCCTTAAATTTTATTTTAAGGGGCACTTTTGTGAATGGATATTATGAAATATAAACATTGAGCCGAGGTTTTTGTAATTTCTAAAGATAGAGCGGTGCAAGCTGTAATTATGCAAAATTCGAGGGTATGTGCCGTTAATAACCCGTATAATAAAACAGTTGTTATACTCAAATCATGATCATATATCTGCAGCTCAAATTTTATACGTTTATAAATTACTATCCGCAGACAATTTAAATTTTAGCAATTGATGTCTTCTTCTAATAATCAATGTCTGACAGCAAAGGAATTTCTCCGACAATCTTTTGAGTCTATGCCGACAACTCCATTTCAACATTTTGACATGAATTTCACTATTTTGACGTGAATTCCATCATTTTGACGTGAATTTCACTATTTTTTGTCTCCGGTATTGACTCAAAAGGTTTACAAAGATGTTCCTTTATTGTCGGACACTACTTGTGAGAATAAGACAGATTATTAAAATTTAAACTTGACCTGCAGATAATAATTTATAAATATGAAAAATTTGATCTACAAATAATCTTTTATGATTTGCGAATAACAACTACCTATAATAATTATTGATGATGACAAAGCCATCATTCATCTTATACAAAGTAAATTGAAAAACAAAACATTTGGATCGAATTCAATCATCTGGAATTTTATGATGAGATGAAATTAATTTCATTTCATTATAAATCACAAGTCGGATCATTCGAATTTAAACAGAAATAATAACCAGCTCAGCTCCTTGGCAGCGTATTATGCCTTTTGGGGTCACTTGATCAAGTTCTTTTTCCTTGTACATATGAAGCGTTTTGGGTTGAGAATTTGAGGGTTTATATATGTACTAATGAAGGTATATGCATATTGGGTATGTTGTAAATAATAGGTTTGAAGGTAATGTCCCTTTGATCCTCTTATTGAGAACACACAGAGTTTGGCTCCGGCGGTCGTACACATATGGGTTAAATCGTCATTCGTTAAGGATCACCTAACAAACATCTTCCCTTTGAATATAAAAGTAGATGAAGTTCCTTAGGTGGGCATTAACGAATGACAATTTAACCTCCATGTTCATGACCCACCGTGCCAAACGGAGCCTTAGGCTCCGGAGGCTCCGTTTGGCATGATTGTCGTGGCCGTAAACGCTTGGGTTAAACTGTCATTCGTTAAGGACCATCTAATAAATATATGATAGGGAAAGGGGGTCGCAGATAACGGCAACACCCACCGATCAATAGAGTCAAAACAATAAGAAGCAAAACAAACCAACAACACAAGTGAACACCAAGATATACGTGGAAAACCTTCATCACGTGAAGGTCAAAAAACCACGGGGCACGGCACAACGAAAATCCACTATAATAAATAAGGATTACAGAAATTTATCTAGGTTTTCCCAAACCTAAAAAACCCTCCGGATTTGACACACAAATCCACTCCTCTCTACCACCAAGACAAACCACAACTTCTCTACAACAGGATAAAATTCTACTCTCTCTTCAAGCACAATAGCAAACGAAGACAAGAAATGATACACCTGAAACCGTAGACAAAGAAGCCCTTGAAACGGTAGAGAAAAACTCATCCTAACAGCACAGAGGAAACACCTCCTTCAAGCAACGAACTCCCGCCTACAGCAACGACAAAATCCCTTGCAACAGTGACGATGAATGGCGGCCGGCGGACGGCGCGAGCGCGGGAACGGCGGACGCGCGGGCGCGAGGACGGCAGACGTCGGTCGGCGCGGGCTCGGGCGCGGGGACGACGGACGGGAGACTTCCGCTGCTCTCTATTTCTTAACCTTAACACAAAGGTATCGGGGGGGGGGGAGTATTTTAAAAAGCCACACTTTAAAAAACTGTCCGCAGTTTTAAATAAAAAACTGTTCACAGTTTTAATAAAAACTGCCCCCTTCCAAAATAGTGAGAAGGAGATTGCAACCCCAAAAATTCAGGTTGCAACATCTGGATTTCTGCACACATATTTAACCTTTAGGGGCTGAACCCCAACAAACTCCCCCTTCAGACCATAAAGGAGAATATCCCACCTTGACTCCTTCAAGTGGGGATCATGCTGATCAAACGCCGGCAGAGATCATGCTTTTCCCTTGGGACGACCTTCGTCATCATGTCCGAAGGATTTTCATCCGTGTGGATCTTCTCCACCACCAACAGCTTCTCCTCCACAGCATCCTGAATCCAGTGATACTTCACGTCAATGTGCTTCTTCCTGGAGTGAAAGGCGGGATTCTTGGCCAAAAATATAGCACTCTGACTGTCACAGAAAACTGTGTACACGTCCTGTCGGAGATCAAGCTCTAGCATGGACTTCTTCATCCAAATAAGCTCCTTTGACGCCTCAGTCAATGCAATATATTCAGCCTCCGTCGTCGACAATGCCACGCACTTTTGAAGCCTTGACTGTCATGACACTGCTCTCCCTCCAAAAGTGACCACGAATCCAGAAGTAGATCTTCTCGTGGCAACATCTCCTGACATATCCGAATCCGAGTACCCAATAAGTTCTGGTGGACCTCCACCAAACTGTAAACAAAGGTCTAAGGTACCTCGGAGATAGCGGAGTATCCATTTCACAGCACTCCAATGGACTTTCCCTGGGTTTGCCAAGTAACGGCTCACAGACCCCGCAGCATAAGCTATGTCTGGCCTAGTGCAGACCATAACATACATCAGGCTCCCCACTGCGGATGCATAAGGAATTTGGCTCATCTCTTCCACCTCATTCTCAGATGAGGGGCTTTGAGAACTGGAAAGTCTGAAGTGCCCGGCCAGAGGAGTAGCAACGGGTTTTACCTTGTCCATCATGAACCTCTTCAACACTTTCTCCACATACTCAGACTGAGACAGCCATAGTTGACCAGCACTCCTGTCCCTGGTAATTTTCATTCCAAGGATCTTCCTTGCCGGTCCCAAATCCTTCATTTCAAAGGACTCACTGAGCTCCTTCTTCAACTCAGCTATGCTGGCCTTGTCATCCCCAACGATCAGCATATCATCTACGTACAACAGCAGAATAGTGAACATCTTCTCAGTCCTCTTCACATACACACAGTGATCAGCCCTGGTCCGTTGGAATTTGTTCTTCATCATGAAAAAGTCAAATTTCTTATACCACTGCCTAGGTGCCTACTTCAACCCATAAAGGCTCTTCTTGAGCAGGCAGACTAGATGATGCTTCCCCTTAGCCACAAAGCCTTCGGGCTGCTCCATATATAGCTCTTCCTCCAAATCGCCATGCAGAAATGCCGTCTTGACGTCCACCTGCTCGACTTCTAGATCTATGGAGGCAGCCATACCCAACACCAGTCTGATAGAGGACATTTTCACCACTGGGGAAAAAATCTCGTCGAAATCGACACCTTGTTTCTGACTGAAACCTTTCACCACAAGTCTCGCCTTGTACCATGGCTGAGAGCGATTTTCATCCAACTTTAGCTTGAAGACCCACTTGTTCTTCAAAGCTCTCTTCCCTTTAGGCAATGGGACTAAATCATACATCTCGTTCTTCTGAAGGGAGTACAACTCCTCTTCCATAGCAGCTGTCCAAGCCTCACGATCTTCAGCACTCTAAGCCTCCACATAGGACTCAGGCTCTCCACTATCTGTAAGCAAAATATACTCATGAGGGGAATACCTGGTATTGGGCCTTCTGACTCTCTCAGATCTGACAAGAGGAACCTCCACCACTGGTGGTACATCAACTGGCAGAGCTCCCCCTGCATCCGGAATCATCTCCTCATTAGGAATAAGCTCACCAACTTCCTCCTCAGCATGCCCATCATCATTAGCAGTCTCTACTGACCCATCATCAGCATAGAGTCTCTCCTCCGCAGGTGGAAACTGTGGAACCTGTGACTCCGCAGGATTCTGCTCACCAACCACTTGATCTTCAACAAAGATCACATCTCTACTTCTGATCATTTTCTATTCACAGGATCCCAGAGTCTATAGCCAAACTCCTCACGGGGAAATCCCATCAAGATGCACTCCCGGGACTTCTCATCAAGCTTCGATCTCTCTTCCTTGGGAACATGAACGTGGACTTTGCACCCAAACACCCGCACATGTCCGTACGACACTTCCTTCCCGGACCAAACACCCTCTGGAATATCACCATTCAGAGGTGCAGAGGGAGATAGATTTATCAGATGTACAACAGTTTGAACAGCCTCAACCCAAAACTGTTTACTAATGCCAGCTTGAGAGATCATACATTTGATCTTCTCAATAATCATCCTGTTCATCCTTTCTACTAACCCATTCTATTGCGGCGTCCTCGGGATTGTCCTTTCATGTACTATGTCATGCCTTCTGCAGTAAGCGTCGAAGGCACCAGTGTACTCTCCCCCGTTGTCAGATCGAACTCGCTTTATTTCTTTCCCGGTCATCTTCTCCACCTTCGCTCTGAACTCTTCAAACTTTGCTAGAACATCACTCTTCTGCTTCACAGAATATGCCCAGACTTTCCTGGAGTGATCGTCAATGAATGTGACAAAGTAAGCGGCTCCGCCCACAGACTTGGGCTCAATAGGACCACACACATCAGTGTGTATCAAGTATAGTAACTCCGCCTTCCTCTTTGGTTCAGAATCAGCAAAGGAAACACGTTTCTGCTTACCGGCCAAGCAGTGCGCACACGTATCAGGAAGCCCTCCTGATAGCTCCGGAAGGACCTTGTTCTTCACCAAGATCTTCAAGTTCTTCTCGCTGATATGCCCAAGTCTGCGATGCCATAACTCCATAGAGTCGCTCTCTGCCGCATTCACACTTGGACCACAGATCTTGGCTTTAGTACGATAAAGGCCACAACACTTCCTTCCTCTGGCTACCACCAAAGAGCCCTTCAACAACCTCCAGGTCCCTCCACCTTCAATGCTCGTGAAACCACTATCATCAAGCCTACCAACGGAAATCAGATTCATTCTCAAGTCAGGAATATGCCTGACGCCCTTGAGAATAATCTTCCCCAAATCAGTCTCCAGATGGACATCACCACTGCCAGCAATCAACGACTCACCGGAATTTGCCATCCGGATCACACCAAGATCTCCCGCAGAATAGGTGTAGAAGTAATCTATGTGAGGAGTGCAATGATAGGATGCACCTCCGTCCACGATCCAGTCTGCATCAACACAGTCCTGGCAAGACGACCCACTGCACTGTAAGCATAACGGCTCAGCCTCCACAATTGAAGTCGTCGCATCATCAGTGGATTCTACTACCTCCTTGGTCTTTCCCTTCAGGTCTCTTTTCATTTGGAAGCAATCCTTCTTGAAATGACCATTCTTCTTACAATAGTAGCACTCGATGTCCTTCTTAGACTTGCCCCTGGACTTACTCCTGGAACTGTCCCTGTGCTTCACATCCTTCTTCACAGACCGGCCTCTTCCCTCCATGAGAAAAACACCTGAAGTGGAAGATCCAGAATCATTCTTGCTCAGCTCTTCGTGTAGGCGACAACCAGACACCATCTCCAGAATCATTCTTTCTCAGCTCTTCGTTCAGGTGACAACCAGATACCATCTCCATGGTTACCACGCCATCAGGTGCTGAGTTGCTCAACGACACTACTAGAGTCTCCCAACTCCCGGGTAAAGAACTAAGGATCATCAGAGCTTGGAGTTCATCTTCCAAAGTGATGTTCATGGACTCCAACTGATTGATTATACTTTGAGCAAGGTTCAGATGCTCAGTCATCTGTGAACCTTCCCGGTACTTCAAATTGACAAGCTTCCTAATCAGAAATGCCTTGTTACCTGCAGTCTTCCGCTCGTACAAGGCTTCAAGCTTTTTTCCATAAGGCCTGAGCCGAGGTCTCTGTGGAAACATGATGAAAAACAGAGTCATCGAGCCACTGTCTTATGAACCCTACTGCCATTCGATCCATTTTCTTCCATTCTTCATCATCCTTAACTGAAGCAGGTCTCCCCGTCAACGGAGCATGAAGATCTTTACAATATAAGAGATCCTCCATCTGAGGCTTCCAGATGCTCCAATTCTTGTCATTCATACTGACCATCCTTGTGTTCTGTTCCATTGCTTTCTCAAACAAGTAACTCTATTACGTTCCACAAGTCGATTTATTTCAAGGGATTAACAAGAGAGGATAGGGAGCGGACCGATGGTCGTCACCTACCGCACCAAGTTAGAAACCGAGAAATAGAAACGAATAGCCAAAGAACCTTCCCTCTGATACTACTTTATAAAGAAAGGGGGTCGTAGATAACGGCAACACCCACCGATCAATAGAGTCAAAACAATAAGAAGCAAAACAAATCAACAACACAAGTGAACACCAAGATATACGTGGAAAACCTTCACCACTTGAAGGTCAAAAAATCACGGGGCACGGCACAACAAAAATCCACTATAATATATAAGGATTACAGAAATTTATCTAGGTTTGCCCAAACCTAGAAAGCCCTCCGGATTTGACACACAAATCCACTCCTCTCTACCACCAAGACAAACCACAACTTCTCTACAACAGGATAAAATTCTACTCTCTCTTCAAGCACAATAGCAAACGAAGACAAGAAAGGGTACACCTGAAACCGTAGAAAAAGAAGCCCTTGAAACGGTAGAGAAAAACTCCTCCCAACAGCACAGAGGAAACACCTCCTCCAAGCAACGAACTCCCGCCTACAGCAGCGGCAAAATCCCTTACAATAGTGACGACGAATGGCGGCCGGCAGACGGCGCGGGCGCGGGGATGGCGAAGGGCGAACGCGCGGGCGCGGGAGCGGCGAACGGCGAACGCGCGAGGGCAGCGGACGGAAGGCTTCCGCTGCTCTCTCTTTCTTAACCTTAACACGAAGGTATCGGGAGGGGGGGGGAGTATTTTAAAAAGCCACACTTTAAAAAACTGTCCGCAGTTTTAAATAAAAAACTGTTCACAGTTTTAATAAAAACTGCCCCCTTCCAAAACAGTAAGAAGGAGGTTGCAACCCCAAAAATTCAGGTTGCAACATCTAAATTTCTGCACACATATTTAACCTTTAGGGGATGAACCCCAACAATATCATCCATTTGAACATAAAAGTGGATGAAGTTTCTTAGGTTGGCATTAATAAATGACAATTTAGCATTCATGTTCACGACCGTCATCACCGTGCCAAACGGAGCCTTAGTCCATAGATGCGTCAGTGGGCGCCTTGATGTGATTTTCTTATATGGATAAGCTATCATATATGTATATATAATATGTATAGGTTGTTGGAGAAAACGCGTTGTTTTAACGTTTTCAATGTAAAGACACAAAGAGATGAAATTAAAAAAAAAGGTCTGTCCATCTGCCAGCCCTTGAGATTCCATTTCAGTATCGTCCTTCTTTTCTTTCTGATGACTTTTTGTTTATTTATAATTTCTATTTACTCAAAAGCCTGTGGAGAATTTGTATACGATGTATGAAATGAATCCTTCTTCAGCATATAATTATTTAAATTGCTCCTCATTTATTGTACAAAAAAAACTGTCTCTATTCAAGCAGATCATTAATCAAGAAAGGGAAAAAGCTTTTTTACTGTATCATTATTAGATTTTTTTACGAGGGTAATGTATCAGAATTTTTTTATTAGTGTTGCGGATCACTCATGGTTTTGGTAGGTCAAATTAATAGAACTGTCTTAGCCCGTTGAGCGATCGAGCGCGTAAACAGTCTCAAAAAATAAAAAGCTGACAAAACAACTTTTTAACGTGCAAAACCCATCAACTGGATGAAAAATCACGTAACTGGATTTGTGCCGATCAAACCTTCTCTGTTTGTTGGTTGTTGCACAAAGATTTTAACAGAAATGAAGGCGACAAACTGTCTCCCGTTACATTTACTAGAGAAAGAGAGAAAGCAGAGGTCGGAAGGGGACAGGTCACCGCTTACGGAGCTGAGTACTCAGGAGTCCTCTGTTGGTGCTTGGAAGTTGTAGTGACGTTCATTGCATGTACTGGTACTTGCGACATGGAAGCTTGGGTGGCGCGCTCTGCGTGCCCAAACCTCTACGACTTGTCTTCTATTGATCTCAGAGGAGTTTGGGCAATCGATTTGTCTGACGGGTCCGCTGCTGAGATGAGGGTGCTGAGAGTACTACGGTCTTGCTTCTACTCACGGTGTAGGGCAGACAAACTCGGGAGCACTGACGGGCTTGGTCTGCTGACACTGAGGAGGTTTGTGGTTTGTCCGGTCGTCGCGCAGACGGCCGAAGGCAAAAGGCAATTATTAGACTACTTGCGCCCTTCAAAGTGCTTCAAAGTGCTTGATGGATCTCGCGGGCGGCTTCAGCGGACAAGACGGACTTTGGCGGACAAGACGGACTTTGACGATCAAAACGGACTTTGGCCATCAAGATGGACTTTGGCGGTCAAGGCGGAATTTGACTGTTAAGGCGAATTTTGGCGGTCTTCCAAGTTGGTCTTGTAAACTGCTGTAGTCGAAGTGTGCTCTCAGAGTAGAGTTGCCCAAAAAAACCGGGCTCACCGGGCCGGCTCGGCCCGGCCCGGTGAAAAGCCCGGTAGGCTCGGTCCCGGGCCAAGCCCGGCTCGGGCCCAGGCCGGGCCATGGGGCCCTTCCGGGCCCCAGTCTAAGGCCACTGTCCGGCCCGGTGCCCGGCCCGGGCCGGGCCGGGCAAAGCCCGATCACCGGGCTTAGCCCGAGCCTGGAAAAGCCCGAGCTAAGCCCGGGCTAGCTGGAACCAACGGCTCTAAGAGTCGTTGGTTCCAACCAACGACTCTTAGAGCCGTTGGTTGCCAGCCCAGCAACCAACGGCTCTAAGAGCCGTTGGCTGCTAGTTGGCAGCAGCCACTTAGGCTGCTATTTGCAGCCCAAGTGGCTGTTATTTTTTTTTAATAATTTTTAAATTTTTTTTTAAAAAAAAAAAACTATAAACCCCCCTCCCCCCTCATTTCTTCCTTTCACCCTCCCACTCTCTCTCTCTCATCTCTATTTCTATTTTCTCGCGAACATGTCGTCAACGCAGGCGTCGTCTTCCTCATCCGTCGCTCACGAAGTGGTGGAGCACAAGCGTACGACGACAGTTTGGGAATATTTCGACTTAGTACAAGTCGACGCGGAGCAAAAGGCGATGTGCAAACAGTGCTCGAAATTACTTTCGACCGCTGGCAACTCGACACTTGCAAGACACGTTAAGTCTTGCGCAGCCAAACAAGCTCCTCCCGAGTCGACCCAGGCGCAATTATCGACATCCAGACAAATCTGGACGTACGATTAAGGACGACAGCGAGAGTTGCAGGTGAAGAACATCATCAGATGCGGGTTGTCGTTCAGCCACTACGACAACGAAGAAGAGAACGAGTACATTCACCAAGGGCTACAACTCAAATATCACCAAGTAAGTCGATCTTCTATTAGACGCGACGCGCTTAAATTTTACTTAGAGGCAAAACAAACTTTAATAAATTTTTTTGAAAAATTTGAGGGTCGAGTGAGTTTAACGAGCGACGTTTGGACAAGTAGTATAAAATTAGGATTATCATATATGTCTATAACGTGTCACTGGGTCGATCCCGTTTCCTGGGATCTAAATAAACGAATAATTTGTTTTGAAAGTTTCGAAGTCCCGCACACCGGTGAGACGATTTATCAAATAATTTCAAAATGTGTGAGCGAATTTAAAATAAAAAAAAAATTATGAGTATTTCTTTCGATAACGTCACAAATAATATCACTTCAATTGAGTGGTTAAAACGTGATTTGAAACCTATGTTAAACGGCGACTTTTTTCATACTCGTTGCGCGTGTCACGTTTTAAATTTAGTAGTACATGATAGTTTGTCATATATGAAACCATACATTAATAAAATAAGTTTAATGTTACAATTTATTTATAGTTCTAAACAACGACATCAAGATTTTAAAAAATTCGTAACCGGTCAAGGTCACAAATTTTTGAAACCTCTATTTGACATGTCAATTAGATGGAACTCTACATATATAATGTTAAAACGAGCGATTCGCCAAAAAAACACTATTAATGGAATTTTATACTTTGTTAGGTCAACATGAATTAACCGAGTTCGATTGAGCAATTTTAGAAAATTACATGGATTTGTTAGAAGTTTTTTATACTGCGACAAATAGTTTATCGGGCGTATATTATCCTACTAGCCCGCTAGTTATTGAAAATATTGTTAATATTTCACAAAAATTAAATTATTTTAAACAACACGCCGGATGAATCGAATTAATAAAAATAATGGAAATAAAATTTTTAAAATATTATAGAGAAATCCCAGTTATGTTTTCATGCGCCGCCGCTTTGAATCCTCTTTTCGGCGTAGACGGCGTAGAAAATTTTATTGAAGAAATAAATAACAATATAGACGTAGATCTAAATGATTCAGATTTAGATAATCCGAATCTTTTAAATTTTAACACTATTTTTACTCAATGTTATAATTATTACGATAATATATATGGGTCGCGGCCCCGAGAAGATGTGTCGCAACCCAAAACATCTAGTAGTTTTAAAAATAAAATGTTAGAGTTAGCCTCTAGGAAAAAAACGCGCACAACATCTAGTAGTTTAAATGAATTAGGGTTGTACACAAAAACACAATTTCGCGATTTTATGTCCACGGACGAATTAGAAAATTTCGATATTTTAAAATGGTGGAAAGGTAAAGTAAATATCTGTCCTATTATGGCCTATATGGCCCGAGATTTACTAACGATCCAAGCTAGCACAGTAGCTTCGGAGTCTGCTTTTTCTCTTAGTAGCAAGGTTTTAAACGAGCGGAGAAGTCGGCTAAGCGAAGAATCGCTCGAGATCTGCATATGCTACAAGGACCACCTGGATGCGATGAAGAGAAAGCAGCATATTTCAGCGATCGAGGATAGCTCGTCGGACATGAAAGACGAGATGGACGCGATCAATTTAAACTAGGGTCACTAGGCAACTTTTTGTATTTTTTTGATTTGTAATTTTCTAATTTTTAATAATTTAGAATATTTGTCATTTGACATTTGTAATTTTTAAAAATTTAGAATTTCCTAATTTTTGTATATTTACAGTGTAAATTTTACACATTTCTAAATTTGTATAATTTCATTACATTAATTATTAATAAATTTTTTTTTCAATATTAGGTTGTTCAGTTGTTGTGTTTTTTTTTTATTTTTTATGGTAATTTGTAATTGTATAATTTCTTTTTTAATTTTTATATAAAATTAATTATTATATAAAAATTATAAAATTAAAAAAATAAAATAAAAATAATAACCGGGCCCGGGCTAAGCCCGGGCCCGGTCCGGGCTGGCCTGGGGAGCCTTACCAGGCCCCCCCGGGGGCATTGCTCGGCTCGGCCCGGCCCGGTTACTTAGGCCCGGCCCGGGCCCGGTTCGGAAAAGCCCGGGCCCTGCAGGCCCGGGCCAAGCCCGGGCCCGCCGGGCTTTATGTGCACCTCTATCTCAGAGCTTGTCTGGAGAGCTGGGCGCACTGAACATGGGCATGGAACAGAGCGCACATGGGCACACTTTGAGTGGGGTGCGCGGGGGCGCACTTAGAGTGGAGTGCGCGGTGGCGCGCTGGGACAGAGCGTGCGGGGACACACTTTGAGCGGAGCGCGAGAGGGAGCCCTTGGACGGAGCGCGTTGGGGCGCACTTGGAGCGGAGCATGCATGGGAGTCCAAGGAAGAGGCGCGCGCGGGAGAACACAAGATGGATGTGCGAGTGTGCGTGCAAGGAAGGGGCGAGCGCGGGAGTGCGCAAGGAGGCAGCACGCGGGGGAGCACACAAGGGCACGGCGTGCTGGAGCACGCAAGGAGGTAACACGTGCGGGAGAGTGCAATGAAAGGACGCACACGGGAGGGGGAGCACGTGTCGGGAAGAGAAATGGAGGAGAGAGTAATTTTGTAGGAGGATTTTCCGGGGCCAGAAGAGAATGAAAATGAATGAGGATCGTGTCCTATTTATATATTTCAAGAGGGTTGTCTCGGTAAATTTACTCGGTAACTATCAGACGGGCGAATAGAAACGCCCGAAACAGGACACGCGATTCACAACTTTTATAAAAAAATAACTTTTCCCTTGGGCGATTTAAGCTCAACGAAAAAAATCAACCGCCCCTCCCGCGTGAGGAGGAGCGGCCCAGCGGGGTCGGTAGGGGGCTGCGTGCCCTCGGAGGCCAAAGGGTCGCCCATGAAAGGCTGCCCTGGACTGGGTGGAAGCAAAGGGTTGGGGGGGGGGACCATAAGGCCGCCCATCCTAGGCGGCGAGGAGGCCGCATGCCCGGGGCGGCCAAAGGGCCGCCCAGGTAGGACGACCTTGCGCCCTGGAATGGGCGGAGGCGAAGGAGGATGGGCGGCCATAAAGCCCCCGTCCTAGGCAGCGAGCAGTCTGCCTGCGCCCGGTGGCTCGGGGCCAAAGGGCCGCCCTGGAAGGGCGACCTCGCGCCCTGGAATGAGCGAAGGCGAAGGGGGGCGAGCGGCCATAAAGCTGACCGTCCCAGGCAGCGAGGAGTCCGCCTGCCCTGGGCGACCAAAGGGTCGCCCAGGTAGGGAGGCCTCGCGCCCTAGATTGAGCGGAGGCAAAGAGGTTGGCGGCCATGAGGCCGCCTGCTCCGGACGGCCGGGCGCTATTTATTTCTTCATGAAATTTTTCGTCGACCTGAGTTCGAAGTTGTCCTTTTGGGTTGGACGAAGTTCGCCTTTTCACCTTATAATATACATGAGGGTGTGCATAGAGTTCTAAGGGGACCTTATCAACTAGATTCAATTCTATGAATTAAAAATTTAAAAACTATATATTATAAGAATCCATCCCACATATCAATGAGTTTCAAATTTAGTCACGTTTCCTGAATCCCGAGACATCTAAGGAATAAGGTTTAATTGAATGAACTGGTCCTACAAGCTGAGCAACCGCGAATTCCTGAATTTTTTAAAAAATGAAAAAAGAATGTGCCTTGAAACACTAAAATTTTATATTGGCCTTCAAATTCTAGCGCAAAATCTTTAGAAAATTGATTGTGGGGGCACTAAAGGTGAGATTAAGCTATGGATCCACATAGGTTGATTTTTGTATCTCTCTTCTCATTTACAAGCCTATATCTTAGAAGAATGAGTGAGAAAATCTGAATCCTATTTGTAGTAAAGCTTGTAATCCAATTTCTCGTTATCCAACTTGTTGATTTGGGGGGCTTTCTTCTAATTTGCATGAATTTTTGCAGTAAAGCTTCTACGATCTACAAAGAGAACTTAACTTGATTTAAAATGTAGGATTTTGCATGCAATTCTCTGTTGAATACGTTGATATTTTGCTAAAAGTGATGGTCCTTATCTCCGGATGGAGTCATTATTGTGGTGTTATTAAAATAAGGTGCTAAAATCTAGTTGCATATTGAGACCTCGAAAAAGAAAGGTTGAAGAAGAACATGAATATTTGTAATTTTGATATTATGCAGGTAAATACATTAGTTTGAGACAGCAATTACTTATTTGTATGGACAAAAGGGCAAGAGAAATGAACTATAACACTAATGAAGAACCATCTAAGCTAACAAAAAACATGTCAGTGCATCGGTCGCAAAATTTTGACGGTGGAAATGAATATGACGTCATTGTGTTAGCATTAATGCCAATTCTGATAGCCTTTAAACTACAACATTTGGTGCTTGCGTTAATATCGGCAATGGTGATGAGCAATCTGGAGGTCTTTGGAAATGAACTATAATACAATACGCTACCCCTTTTTGCATGAATCCGATAAAAGAAATAAACTATAATGCCAGACGCAAGCATTAACAACAGACTTATTGATGAAAGTCCACAAAAGTTCCAGACGTTAAGGGAAAACACGTCAGTGCTATTGTTGATTCTGATAGCTCATTTGCGTTGTAACGGCAGACGATAGAGAAAACAAAGTTTGATAGTGATTGCACATGTATTTTCAATATTACCAATAGGGTCGTTTTGATTCCAAATCAAGGATTTTCAAAGTTTGTGTGCCCTTTTGTTGATGAAAATCCCAAGTCCCTTTGGCATCATCCCTCAAGGAGAACATCGAAACTCGAATTAATGCAAATGATCTCATCCACGATGCATTCAAGCATGTGTTCTTGATCTTCCTCAATTGATCCCTTGAAGTCTCCTCTTCCTCATCTACAAATATGAAGAAAGACTATTGAGATAAATTGATCTTCATCCTTTGGGGTCTAGGAGTTCTTCCAAAGGCAAAACACTTCAAAGATGAAACCTTTGGTTCACAATGGCCATCCTTCAAATGGTTCCATTGTTTGGAGACTTTTTTTTGTCTACATCCACTTTAGTTCATATATATTCCATCTTTGTTCTTGCTATTTTCTCTTGTATTACTGACAATGAAAAATCATCTTTAAGGTGATTTCGAGGTTGGGGTAGACCTCTTGGAAATCGCCACAGCGGAGGTGTAAATATTGTAGTAGATCTAGAAAAAGAAATAATATATGCAGAGGTGTCAAGAATAAGGAAGTTCTTATGGGATCTCCGGGTAGAAGAGGGCAAGCTGTCATGTAGATAACATCGACTCCAAGAAGCCCAAGACCATGTTGAAAGATGGAGAAAAGACTAGCAGTGATCAGAAGAAGATTTCATTTGTGCCCATCGATGTAGACACTAAGGGTGAGTCCATTAAGCAGAGGGTGCAAAAAATGGCACTTACCGCTGCTGAGAAACTACAGAGAAATGTGAGTGTGCGGTTAGCCGCTAGGTCTAGCGAGAAGAAGAAGAAGCGATCTGCTTCTTTGACTACAACTGTAAAGGTGGAAAAGACTTAAAGGAAGCAAGGATAAGAGCATATATGTTAGGATGGGTATGGCTAACCCATAGCACATGCCGCACGAGAAGGAAGTACCTAACCCTGTCCTGAAGTCTCTTGTCGTAAATCTCCCTGGCCAAGCTATTTATTCCGTGTTGAGAAAAACCATTATGATTTACCTTAACAAATTACTCTAAATGATTTTTCAACCTAGGACAATTACCAATGTTGTATAGAGAGGATAATTTGGTCTTAAGAAGTTCTAGGATGTCAATAATATAATGGACATGAGATAGACACGCTGAATTCAAGAGGAAAGTTACGATTTGTCAACATACGTCGACTAGAAGTAGGCATAACTCTGACTAGAAATCGACGCTACTTCGAATAGAAATCAGAGCATCAATATATAATGAAGACGACGCTACTTTGAGAATGAAAATGACGCATACGTCGATATGATGTCGACGCACCGTCGACTACAGAATTGCTTTGACAGACTGTTTGAATGAAGCTAGAAGTCGATGTTACTTCGATATGAACTCGAAGTTACGACGAGTAATTTTCTGAACAAAGATTGTTTTGAGGATTTAATCAGAGTTAATTCAAGAAAGGTTATCATTGATAAATTGTCTTCTTGGAGTCATTAAATTCTAAGCTATATATATACAGAGATACTTGAGGACATCAATAGAGAGATACATACATAAGAATCAATCACAGGAATAACATAAATACAATCATAATAAATAGATTAGATCGCGGCTTTGGCAAATTGAATTCAACAGAGAAAGATAGGAGGATTATCATCTGCGTTTGAAGTTCTTCCTTTAATCAGTCGATCAACATCATATTCCTGAATTTGCAAAAGAGAAATAGTTCTTTTTCTTCTCAAGAGCTTGCTGCAACAAATTCAGAGAAGATTAAAGGATCATTTGGAATCAGGGCTTATAATCATCGTGATCTTCATACGTAAGGATTCATCAGAAGTTCCAGAGATCATCTCAACAAATCCTCAGAAATCTGCAAAGAGGGCACAACAAGAAGATTACACCTACATCGAATCTTTTTTTATTTTCTCATTCTAAATCTTATTCACTTTAAGAAAAGCGTGTTTAAAATCTCTCTTCAAAGGATTCAGTGATTGGTTCTAAGAGTCTCCTTATCAAAAGACTCAGACATTGTATTTGTTTAAGATCTTATCAAAAGATCTAGTGCATGGTTCTAAGAGTTTCCTTATCAAAAGACATGATAGTGGATTCCTATCAAGGGTGTAAAAGAGTGGATGTACCAAGATTTTAGAGAACCACTATAAATTTTTATGTCTCATGTGATTTACATTTTTATGATTATTCATTTATTATTCTGTGATCTTAATCATTTGCATATCATTCTGGTTATTAACTCGTGAATGTGCAAATTCTGTGAAGTGTAATAGTTGAATTCTAAAATAGATTTTATTTTTTATTCACTCCCCTCTAGAGAAAACTCTGAGGAATAAGATAATTGTTCTCCTCCTTTCAATTGGTATCAGAGTGAAGGTTAATCTAGAATTGATTGATCAAGAAAAGATTAACTTCTGGTTATAAAGATCAGAACAGTTTATATATATATATATATAGTTTTAATTTCAAAAGAAAAATGTTTTCTAATACATTTAAAGGATTTATATCAACAAAACTCTGAGGAATAAGATAATTGTTCTCCTCCTTTCAATTGGTATCAGAGTGAAGGTTAATCTAGAATTGATTGATCAAGAAAAGATTAACTTCTGGTTATAAAGATCAGAACAGTTTATATATATATATATATATATATATATATATATATATATATATATATATATATATATATATATAGTTTTAATTTCAAAAGAAAAATGTTTTCTAATACATTTAAAGGATTTATATCAACAAGACCTCTATGTGTAATCTTGAAAAGTTTACACTATAGAAAACCAGAATTAGATTATACATGAATTCTACCGATGATGGTATTTTTGGGTCAATTTTGACAGGACCACCAATGTCTTATAAAAGGGATGCTGAAGGAAATATCACAATATAATTAGTACCAATATGTGAATGGAATGATGAAGATAAGAGAATAAAAGAGCGGGATGCTAAGGCAATGAACATATTAGTCTCAACTATGACAGATGATGTATTTCAAAAGGTTGCAAAATGTTAATCAGAAAAGGAAATATGAGAATCATCATTAAGAATTGTATATGGTAGCTCTGATGAAAGAAGGTGAAAGGAGGGGATAAATCTAACTTACTCTAGGAGGGGGGGGGTGAATAGAGTGTTTTTAAAATCTTTTAATTATTTTGATTTTTTAGCAGTAAAAATAAGTGATAATAAATATTATGTAAAAAGAAATAAGTTAAAATAACACAGCACATCACAGAAAGAAAAAGGGGCAACCAGACAACACAAGAAGTTTTATAGTGGTTCCCCAGCTGGGTACATCCACTCTTCTACCACCCTGGTAGGAATCCACTAACAGGTTTTGATCAGGTGACTGCCACCACAATATCTATTTGCAGGGAGATATAGCAACCCTTTAGGCTTTTGATCAGGTGCCCAAAAACCAACCCAAGTCTTTTGATCAGGTGACTTAACAAACAAGTGGTTAACTTTTGAAGGGAGTTAAAACTCTTTTACAAGAGGTGAGAGGAGGCGATGATGTCTTCTCTTTCTCTAATCAACAGAAAAGACTAGTGGATATTGATGTTGTCAAAGCTCCCCCTGAGAAGTTGAATGGTTCAGGAATACTGGAAGCTTTGCTTTAGGGTATAGGTCTCCAGCCTTGTCTTGTCAATGTCCAAGAATCCAGTAGACAGATGTTGAATAGATGTCTCTGAAGATTCTAGGATCTAAAGATGAAGAAGACTCTTGATTTGTGATGAATGTTCTTCTTCAGTGTTTTTGGTATGAACAAGGGAAAGAACAGACTGTATTTCTGCACAGAGAAGAAGCAGATCTTCTTCTGTATATTTCTGTGTATCTGTAAAAATTCTCTTCTCTGTAAACCTTTGCAATGTTCTTGCCTTCTGTATTTTTTTCTGAAAAAAAAAGAACCTCTTTTTTATTCTGTAGTCAAAAAACATTCTCCTTTGAATTTGAAAAGCTGGCATTAATTGCTGAAAGATCTAGAGAATACAAATGGCTGGAATATGACTTAAATGAATTTCCCCAACTGTCCCTAATAAAATAAGCAAGTAATTATCCTGATGAAGATCATAATTAATGATGCCAATAACGGCTATATTTAGGGGAATATGAGCATTAATTACTCAGGAATATTACTGCTAAATAATATAGAGAGTAAGGGACAGAAATCAGAAAAACTTCTCATTTTGGAGCGGGACAGAAATCGTCGACCTCTGAACGGAATTCGTCAACCTGAGTTCCAAGTTCGTCGACCTGAAAGTTCCTGTTCGTCGACCTGAGCTCTGTGAACTGCATTTAGAGAATAACTTGCCAATTCTGCGCTCTTAGTTCGTCGAGCTGAGAATCTGTCTGAAAGACATGATCGTCGACCTGAGCTCGAATATCGTCGAGCTCAGCTCAGAGAAAGAACTTTGAGTTCGTCGATCTGAGATCGACGATCGTAGAGCTGAGTTCGAAGAACTTCGAACTAATATTCTGAACTCTGAATTTCTAAGTCTTGAGTCTCCTGAGGTCCACTGCTGGCTGGTCCATAGAGATAGAACCTAATGACAAGCCTAAACTCTAGGACTCAAAAAATTGACCCTGGCTATACAAGGTGGGTCAGACTCAACCTAATTTAGTGAACCTAGCCCAAATCCAACTAGGGATCCAACAATTTCCCATAATTTGGGTGAGGTCACTAAAGCAAAATAAAAGAAACAATCATAAAGCATAAAAACATATATCTGACAGAAATAAAACATTCAGCAGATATTTACGAAAAGTGCTTCATGATTAAACATACAAAGTTCAAAAACAAGAATAAAACATAAACTAAATCACTTGTACTGCTTTGGATTTGCTTTCTCTGGCTTCTCAGAAGAAGGCTGTTTGAAAATGATTTCTCTGTTTTGATTGGCAGCTTCTCTCTTTGACATTGTCATGTCTGATGCACCAATGATGTTGAGAGATGTTGCTCTGGGAACTACAACTTCTGAATGCAATTTCATATAATCATCAACATTAAAGAATTTATTTGCCTTGGCATACCTTTTAAGTGCTTCCTTTCTGTATGAAGACATGATTGAGAATTATGAAGGATCCTTTCCTTCAGCTTTTGCTTTGTTAATTTGTGAGAGTCCTATCAGCTCATGAAATCTGGCCATTCTAGCTGATGTCTCCTGTTCTGGATCTACAAAGGGAATTGGTGGAGATTCTGGCCTTTTTGGACTTGATTCCTTCTGAGATTCAACAACAGAGTCTGTAGGATTTCTTTTGAATGAAGCTGGAGGAGGATGACTTTGAGATGAGTGTTGCTGACTGCCTTGCCTGGAATGTCTCTGATAAGTCTTGGTGACTGGAGCAGATCTTTGAGAAATATTGCCAAAGGCCCCTGAAGATGGAGGAGGAGGAGGGTCTTTCCTAAATTGCTTAGGAGGAGACCTGTACCTCCTTCTCTTCTTCCTTTCTTTCTGCTCATTCTTGGATAGCCATATCCACTGAGGCATCCCTGGATATGGAGTAATGTTGTTCAAAATATAATAAGGTGTCTCATGAGTGGGGTTAGGCTTTGGAGCAGCCTTTGGAACCACCTTTCTTTTCTTTGCAGCCTTCTTTTTAGATTTAGGATCATCAGATCCATCAGAATCATCATCTATGTCATCATCAGAAGAACTTTGAGGGTTATCATACAATGCATCTATTTCTTTCAATGTTTCCTTTGAGATCTGTCTTTCAGCCTGAGGAAGTGCTTGAAGTTCAGCAATTGTAGGTAGAGCAATACTCTCAGTAATCATTTGATAATCTTCTATATCTTTGTCAGCAACCAGGAAATCATTCAACTCAGGATCATTCTGAATCTGTACAAGTTCTTGTGCTACATCTAGAGCAATCAAATCATCTAGATTTGGAATTGGGCTATCATCCATAATGTAAGTTGGGCCTGATGGTTCCTCAATTATTTTAATAGCAAAACTTGTCTTCAGTTGATTAACAACTTCAGGACTTATTGGAGGAGTGTAACACACTATAGCCAAAGATGACTTTGAGCACACTGCTGGAACATAATTTATATATCCATAAACAAAAGGTTTTAATAAATTAAACAAATCTACTGTGGGATTTATAAAACAATCACCAACAGTCACAAACTCTGAGGAAGCAGCTTGCTCATCTGCACTTAACATATCAGAATCAATTATTTCAGCCTCTATAGCCATTTGTACATCTGTTGCTGTGAACTCAACTAACTGCAAAACTGGAGCTGCTTCTGCTGGAGGAGGAGAAACTGGAGCTTCTTTATCAAGTATATCCCCCTGCCTGGTTTCAGTAAGTACTGGAACCAGGCCCCTTGTTGAAGAAGGAGGTACAGAGGAGGCAGAAAGTAGGGCAGCAAGAGATGAAATGGAGGCAGTAAGAGGTGAAATAGTCTCTGCTATAAGTTTCCTTATGACTGGAGTGATGTGCTCCAGGATGGAGACAATGGAGGGAGAATCTATGTCCATAAACTCAGGAGGGGTTTGAGTGGATATAGATGGGTGGATGAGGGTAATGGAATCAGTGAAAGGAATAGAATCAGTCATTGTTTCATGCTGAGTGGGAAAGGATGAAGAAGAATAAGATGGTGAGGGAGTATGGATGGGGGATGACAGCAGATTAAATGATGGTAAAGATGATATGTTGGGTAGGGGGATATCAACAAGATGTGAAGGAAGAGGGGACTAAGGAGAAGTGACATGCTCTGGGGTATGAGGTGGAGTAGCATGCACTGGAGATTGGGGAAGGGTTGGTTGATGTTTAGGTGATTGAACTGGTGAAGAATGTTGGATTGGGGAAGCATGAGGTGTTGGTGTATGGGCTGGAGATGTGGATGTTTGTTGGAGGGTTGTTGAGGGTGTTTGAATTTGAGGAGGTGTTGGTTGTTGAGATGAAGATGGAACTGAAGTTGAAAGAGGTGGAATTGGAGTGGAAGCTTCTTCAGCAAGGTGGGGAGTGGCTGGAGCAGCCCTGGTACTCTCAGAGGGTCTTGAGGAAGAGGTAGAAGCCTTTGATGGTTTGGTAATTGTCCTCTCCCATCAGTCAAAGAGGGCAGATATCAACCTCTTAGAGGCATTAATGAATACTGTCGGGGAGACCAGTACGTCATTAGCCCTGGCTTGCAGAAAAATTCTCAATACTCTTGCAAAACAAACTTCCTTCTTAAAATTTTTCTTCCTAATCAAGTCAAACAGAACTTGTCCCCAGTTAATCTTTTTCTTATCAACCAAGGCACTCATCACCAAAAATTGGTGCCTTGTGATGTAGTCATGGGCAGTGTGCTTGCCCAGTAGGACCTTGCTTACTACATCAGCCAAGAACTTGTATTCAGCAGACAAGTTCTTCTTCAGTAACTTATTAGGGTTTCCCTCAGAGTGATCCATTCTTATCAACATCCCATCAAAATCAGAACTATCTATTTCAAGATCAAATCCAAATATATCAGAAAGAACAGCAGGAGAGAGAGAAACCTGTGTTCCAGAAATTGATCCTATCATCTCTGTATCAGATGAAGTTGATGTGTAGACCCATTCCTTGATCTCGGCGGCTGGCAACTTGATCCTTGTAGTCATAAACTGCTTTAATTTCTGATCTTCAAACAACTGAAGAATATCCATGAATATTTTGTCTGAGTGACCAAAGGAATCAAAGTCAATGTCGAAACCAGTGTCATACTTCATGCCGCAGAGAGTGCTTGTTGGAATCGCCATTGCTTTCTGAAATCGCCTACAAAAGAAACGAGAAAGATCAAGTGCAGAAGAGTTCTGAAAGCGCGGGATTGAGCTCGAAGAATATAACCTATTATAAGGTTTTCATAATATGAAACGACGAGCTCCGTCCTGCAACAAAGAATTCTTCGATCTGAGGTCGACGAATTCGGAAAGTTCGTCGATCTCAGTTTGAAGTGGAGGGAAAACAGTTCGTTGATCTCAATTCGACGAAATATTTTCAGAAACAAGATCATCGATCACAGGTCGACGAAAGTTACTTCTAAGAGAAATATCGTCAAGCTTAGGTCGACGAAGGTTTCTCGGGCTGAGTTCATCGATCGTCGATCTCCGTTCGACGAATGGTTTCCTAACAAGAGATCGTCGATCGCAGGTCGACGAACTCTTAACAAAGAGGTCATAGATCGTCGATCTCTGTTCGATGAAAAATGCCCAGATCGTTGAACTCAGAACAAAAATTAAATTAAACCTTCTTCATCTATCATGCCTAGCTGATTCACAAAAAACAGATGGTTCCTCTCATCCAGGGGTTTGGTGAAGATGTCTGCTCTTTGCAAATCAGTGTAGATGTAAACAAGGTTAATTTTGTTTTTGTCCACACAATCTCTAATGAAATGATGTCTTATTTCTATATGCTTTGTTCTACTATGATGCACTAGATTCTTTGCAATAGAAATTGCACTTGTGTTATCATAGAGTAAGGTTGAATTATTTAAGTTGATACCATAATCTAGAAGTTGGTTCTGAATCTACAGCATCTGTGAACAACAACTCCCAGCTGCTATATATTCAGCTTCAGTAGTTGAGGTAGACACAAATGTTTGCTTTTTGCAAAACAAGGAGACAAGTCTAGCACCAAGGAACTGACATGTTCCTGATGTGCTCTTCCTGTCCACTCTACATCCAACAAAGTCAGCATCTGAGTATCCAATCAACTCAAATTCTGACTCAGTTGGATACCAAAGTCCTAGATTTGGGCAACCCTTTACATATCTTAAAATTCTTTTAAGGAAAATAAGATGAGATTCTTTAGGGTTCACTTGGAACCTAGCACAAAGGCATGTAACAAACATTATGTCTGGCCTACTTGCTGTGAGATACAACAGGGACCCAACAATTCCCATATATAATTTCTGATCAACAGACTTTCCATGTTCATCAGAGTCAACTACAGCATTAGTAGCCATGGGTGTTTTCTTTACTGAGTCATTTGACATCCCAAACCTTTTGATTAGCTCCTTAGCATACTTGGATTGGGATATGAAGATGTCATCAGACAACTGCTTCACTTGGAGGCCAAGGAAGTAAGAGAGTTCACCCATGCTACTTATTTCAAACTTGGACTGCATTAAGTCAGAAAATCTTTTGCATAGTTTGGAATCAGTAGAGCCAAAGATAATATCATCTATATAAATTTGTACTAATAAGATTTTATCTTTATGATGCTTACTAAATAAGGTCCTATCTACAATGCCTCTAGAAAATTGATGTTTTAGAAGAAAGCTGGCTAAGGTTTCATACCAAGCTCTTGGAGCTTGCTTTAGACCATAGAGAGCCTTATGCAATTTAAAAACATAAGAGGGATTAGTTGGAGAGATAAAACCTGGTGGTTGCTCCATATATACTTCTTCTTTGAGTTCTCCATTCAGAAATGCACTCTTGACATCCATTTGGTAGACCTTGAACTTTTTGTAGGCAGCATATGCAAGGAAGATTCTTATAGCCTCAAGCCTTATAACAGGGGCAAATGTCTGATCATAGTTAATGTCTTCCTCTTGCCTATAGCCTTGAGCTACTAGCCTTGCCTTGTTTCTTATGATAATGTCATAGGCATTAAGTTTATTTATGAATACCCACTTAGTTCCAATGACTGGGTAGTCTTTGGGTCTTGGAACTAAGTCCCAAACTCTACATCTCTCAAATTGGTTGAGCTCCTCTTGTATTGCCATAATCCAGAGTGGATCTTGCTCAACATCTTTTATAGATTAGGGCTCAATTTGAGATATGAAGAAGGCATGCATCAAGTCTTGGTTGAGTTGATGCTTTGTCTGCACATCTACTAATATGTCTCCTATTACTTGAGATACAGGATGATCTCTAAGTATGACAGGATTAGTTGGTGGATTTGGTTCAGCAACAGCCTGGGGAGTTAATTCCTCTTGTGGAATTATGTGGGTTGTTGTTTGTTTAACAACTGTTTCAGTGAAATCATCTTCACTGTCTTTAGAGCTTTGTGGAGAGGTATGGGCATTAGCCTCATTGGTGAGGTTCAACTCATTTAACTGCTCACACAAATATGGTACTTGCAAAGATTCACTGATAGAAGAGTTCTTCTCCTTGTAAAACATGTTAGTCTCATCAAAGGAAATGTGTACAGACTCTTCTATTTTCATTATAGATTGATTATAAACCCTATATGCCTTGCTGACTTGGGAATATCCTAGAAAAATTCTCATTGCAGCCTTGGCTTCAAACTTTCTAATATATTTCTTGTCATTATTGTGAATGTAACAAATACAACAAAAAATATTAAAGAAATCCACTTTAGGTTTCTTCCCTTTAAGTAATTCATATGGAGTCTTGCCCTTAAGCTTATGTATCAAACTCCTGTTCAGGACATAGTTTGCTGTGCTTACAGCCTCTGCCCAAAAGGATAGTGGCAAGTAAGCATCTGCAAGCAATGTTCCTGCAGCTTCAATTAGTGTTCTGTTTTTCCTTTCAGCTATCCCATTTTGTTGAGGAGTTCTAGGAGCAGAAAAATAATGTCTGATACCTTCCTCCTCATAAAATCTTTGCATGGGAAGAGACTCAAACTTAGTACCATGATCACTTCTGATCAATGCAACTGGAGTAGAGTTCTCAATCCTTATGCTCTTAAGAAAATCTGTAAGAAACTTGAAGTTATCTGACTTGTTCCTCAAGAAGAACACCCAAGTGAACCTTGAGTCATCTACAATCACTAAGGTATAAGATTTCCCTCCTAGACTTTGTACAGCAATGGGTCCAAAAAATCCATGTGGAGCAAATACAAAATCCTAGGTGAATCACTTTTATTAATGGCTTTGAAACTGTTTTTAGTTTGCTTGCCTAATTGACAAGCCCTGCAGAGGCCTTCCTTCTTATAGGGACCAGAAGAAAATCCTCTAACAAGGTTGTCCCTAGATAGCTTAGCAATGTTTTTTAAGTTAACATGACCTAATATCTCATGCTAAAGTTCATTATTATTATTAATTTGGTTGAATAGACATTTCAGACCTAGCAGACTTAAAATTTACTATGTAAATGTTTCCTACTCTAGATTCAGTTAAAACAATCTCGTTATCAACAAAAAAAATAATGCAAGAGGATTTATCAAAAGATACCTGAAATCCTTCATCACAGAGTTGACTAATGGAAATCAGGTTGTGCTTTAATCCACTTACATAAGCTACTTTCTTGAATGTGACAACTCCAATCTTTACATCTTCATAGCCTTTAGTCTGGCATAGTTGGAGTCACCAAAAATAACTTAAGGATCTAGCTTGGACTTGTAGTTGGATAGATTGTCCTTGCTGTCAGTCATATGTTTTGAACAACCACTATCCAGATACCATTGTTCTTCTATGGTAGGATAGTCTTTCACCTGCACAAAAATAGATTAGATATTCTTGACCCAGGTTACCTTGGGTCCTTGTTGATTTACATTACTAAAGCTGAAAATATATGAATATTCAGGTTGAATTTTGTAACCTAAAGGATGATATCTTCTAGGTGGAATTATCCACTGGGTGAATGGATTAATATGTTCTCTAGGTTGATTATAGGTTCTATAAGATTTGAAATTTTTGTTATCAGGAACTGAGTTCGACGAATTTTGGTAAGTTCGTCGATCTGAGTTCGACGAATGGAGATGAGCTCGTCAAGCTCCACTCAGAGAATGAAAATATTCATTCTCTGCGCCCCAAGTTCGTCGATCTCGGGTCGACAAACCATACTGGTTTCGTCGATCGTAGTTCGAAGAATAATTATAGTAAAAGTTTGTGTTCGGAGTTCGTCGACTTGAGTTCGACGAACTATACACATTTCGTCGATTTTAGTTCGATGAAATCTGCTGAACATTGTTCTGGTTAAGATTTTTCGTACTCTTTTTCTTTTTCTTACTCATGTGCTTAAGTTCTGTTTGATTAACATTATTATCTTCTATTTTCTCTTTACCCTTTTCAGAAACAAATTTTATAGGAGTTGATAAAATATTTTTCTGAATCAGTGGGGGTTGGCTTGATGAAGCACCTAAGCCCAGCTTGCCATTAAGTCTGGCATTCACTGTACTTGTGATGTTCATCAACTTGATGCTTCTCCCATTTAGAGATTCTTCAAGTTTCCTTGCCTCAGCTAATTCAGTTTTTAATGAAAGATTTTGTTCATTAGCTAAGGTCAATTCCTTTTTCACTTTAATGTTTTCTGAAAGTAAGTTGTCATGTTTAGTTAATTTTTCTCTAAGGAGTTTAATTTTTTTCTCAGAATTTATTAAATCAATACACAAAGATTTGAATTCAGCTTGAAACTATCTGAATTGAAATCAAACGAGGAGAGTACCTGATCTTCTTCAGACTGAGGTTCATCACTATCTAACTGCTCAGCTTCTGAGATGTTGCCTGATGCATCAATAGCCATCAAGCAAACTTCCTTTGCTTTAGCTTCCTCTTCATCTTCACTAGAGCTGGAAGATGAAGATTCTTCTTCAGTATCACTCCAGGTTTCAGTAACAAAACCTTTCTCCTTTCTTTTATTCCTGCTGGAGGAAGGCTTGCTGTAATGCTGCTTCCTGATCTTCTTTTCTCTTCTTCTATCCTTCTTCTGAGTCTCTAGACACTCAGATATGATATGTCCAGATTTCTTGCACCCAAAACACACAATTTCCTTAGTAGGTGTTTTGTCATACCTGGGCGTGTCATCTTGTCTTGATGACTTTCTTCTGAAATCCCTCTTGCCTATCTTGTAAAATCTCTTGGCTAAGAGACTTAGGAATTCTTCATTGATTGTTGGAGCTTCTGATTCTTCATTAGCTTTAAATGCAATACTTTGCTCCTTTCTGCCTGATGAAGGAGTCTTCTACTCTGCTGCCTCTCTGGACTTAATCAGCTGCTCATAAGACTTGAGCTTTCTGAAAGTTAGAGTTAGATCTGATATACTCTAGAGGGGGGGGGGGGTGTGAATAGAGTATGTATGCATATTTAAAAACTTTTCCTGAGTTATAAAAGATTATACCTAAACTTAAATATAATATCACAGTATACTAAATTGAAATAAATGAAACCACAAAAAAGCTAAATAACACAACCACAACAAGAACAAGAAGAAGAGGGCAACTAGACAACATAAGAATTTATAGTGGTTCCCCAACCTGGGTACATCCACTCTTCTACCACCCTGGTAGGAATCCACTCAGGTTTTTGATCAGGTGACTGCCACCAATGAGCTTTTGATCAGGTGCTCAAAAACCAAACCTCAAGTCTTTTGGTTAGGAGACTTGCAACCAGGAATCACTTTTGAAGGGAGTAGAGAACCCTTTTTATAGAGAGGGTAAGAGAGTGATGGTGTCTTCTCTTTCTCAAATACAAATGAGAAGACTAGTGGAATTAATGTTAACAAAAATCTCCCCCTGAAATATTGAGTTTGTTCAGGGAGGAATGGAACTTTTTCTTCATGGTGATAGACCTTCAAGCTTTCAACTTTTAACCAGAAGAACTTTAGGAACTTCTTGACAGATGTAGTATAGTTATCCAACTGAAGGTTCCTGAGAGTATGACAGAAGAAGACTCTTGATTTGGATGGTTGTTCTTCTTCTTCAGAAAGATTGTTCTTCTTCTGGTCTAGCAGTTATTGATTACTTGACTGATTGATTCTCTGTGTCTCAAGAATTCTATATGTCTCTTCGATTTTGTCTGTATTGTGTATCTTGTCTGTAAGAAAAAGAACTTCTCATCTTTTATATTTTCCATGTGGAAGTGCTTTTTGAATTTTGAAATTCTTCCTGTAATTAATGCTGACGGCCTTGGAATAATTTGGCATTGATTTGTTTCCCTAATAATCCCTTAGAAAAACGGCAGGCAATAATCCTGATGAAGACCGTGATTAATGCTCTTGTCTAACGGTAATATTCAAAAAATATTAGAGCATTAATTAATCAGGAAACATTGCTACATAATAAGGACAAAAGAGGAAAACATCCAAGACTGGATTCGTTGACCAGAGTCCATAGTTCGTCGAGCTGAAGATAGCTGTTCGTCGAGCTGAGATCCAAGATCGTCGACCTCTGAATGCTGCTTGATAACTTTCTTTTATGCATCAAGTTCGTCGAGCTGAGCCCTGAGAACTGAGTTCGTCCAGTTGGTCCAAGATCATCGAGCTGAGTTTTGATTCTGGACTTAGACTATTTTCTGGTGTAGATTGTTGAAGTATCATTTTAGCGTTGAGTGTAATGTCATCTGTCGTTGAGTGAAATGTCATCTGTCGTTGAGTGAAATGTCATCTGGCGTTGAGTGAAATGTCATCTGGCGTTGAGTGAAACGTCTCCTGGCGTTGAGTGTTGAATCACCTTATCCAGAATTAGTCGACCAGAGAACAGAGTTCGTCTAGCTGATATTCTTAGTTCGTCGACTGAAGTTTGACTCAGAGAAGTTATCACTTTGTCCAGAGTTCGTCAAGCTGAGAACCAAGTTCGTCGAGCTGAGCTAAGAGATTTGTCTCTGAGTTCGTCGAGCTGAGCATGATTTTCATCGACCGGAGTTTGACGAACGTAGAACTCCTTTTTCTAAGTCTTGAATTCTCTAAGTCTTGAGTCTCTAACTTTGTTGAAGGCTGGTCCCTTGTATTGTTGAACCTAAGGACTTGACCTAGACTCTAAGACACAACCATGACCCTAGTCTATACATGTTGGGTCATATCCTAACTTAGTGAACCTAGCCTAAATCCAACTAGGGATCCAACAATCTCCCCCTATTTGGGTGAGGTCACTAATTATAGACTCAATAAAAGAAAATGTACAAAGCAAGAACACAATATATATCTGGCAGAGAATTAAACAGTAAATGTGCAGCAGATATATTTACACAGTTAGCTTTGTAACATAAAACACAATTTATCAAAAATATACCATATAGCAGTTCAGGTTCTAGTTTTTTTGTTTCTTCTCCTTGGGCTTAGCTTCTTTGCTCTTATCCCCAGGCTGAATAAAAATGATTTTTCTGTCAGGATTAGCAGCTTATTTCTTTGATATGTACATATCTGCTGCTCCAATCACTGTCAGGGTGGAGGTTCTGGGAACTACAGCCTCTGGGTGTCTAGCAATATAATCTGCAGGATTAAATACCTTCTTGCTTACCTGAAGTCTTTCAAGTTCTTTCTCTCTATATGAGGACATGGTAGTGAACTTGGTTGGATCTTCTCCTTCTCTGGCTTTCTTTAACTGTGACAGACCTATCAATTCTTGAAGCCTAGCCATTCTGAAATTAGGATCAACATCCTGACAGACAGATGATTGATCATCTTGGGAGGGTAGCAGAGTAGCAGGCCTGAATTGAGTAGACTGTGCTTGAAAGTATGTTTCTTTCTGGCTTTGATCACTCTTAGTGTATAGTGACTTTGGAGGTGCGGTTTCACTATATTTTCCTTTAGGCTTGTGTGATACTGAATGTCTTCTTTGTTCAGCTTGTTGTTGGGGAGGAGAGAACTCTGACTTTTGATAGACTACTTCTTTTATCTGCTCTGTACAACCCATACTTCTTTGCTGACTGCTTCCATGAGATTGATGTCTAGATGACATTTCTTGCCTCTGATAAGTTCTGGTGAATGTAGGCTTGGAAGGTGCATCTGACCTTTGAGAAGTGGTTCCTGAAGCACCAGCAGCTGGAGGAGGAGGAGGAGGAGGATCCTTCCTGTATTTATGAGCTGGGGGAGGAGAGTATCTTCTGCTTTTCTTTTTGGCCTTTTGTTCATTCTTGAAAAGCCACATCCAGGCTGGCATCCCTTTGTACGAGGTTAAGTTTTGTAAAATATAGTAGGGAGTGTCATTTGTATTTCCAGGCTTGGGAGCAGGAGGAGGAGGAGCCTTCCTTTTCTTAGAGATTTTCTTCCTCTTTTGATCCTTATCAGAATCATCATCATCATCATCATCATTAGAAGGTTGAGGATTATCATACATATCATCAATTTCTTTTAGTGTGTCCTCAGAAATTGTTTTCTTTTTTGTCTGAGATGGAACTGGAAAGGGGACTGGAGAACTGTATACATCTGTACTTTGAGCAGCTAACTTATTTTCTTCCTCTATGTCAGCCAAGATCAAGACATCTAGATTTGGCACTGGAGAATCATCCATTATAAATACTGGAGCCATGGGAGAAGATACAATGGGAGAAACAATCTGTGGAGATGACGGAGTGGCAGGGATAGCAAAACTGGCCTTGAGTTGTTTGACAACTTCAGGGCTTATTGGAGAAGAATAGAGGGTAATAACCAATGATAGATTAGTACACTCAGCTGGAGGGAGACTTAGATAAGCTGTATCAAAAGATCTTAACAGACTCATCAAGTCTACTGTGAGATTAATAAAAATATCACCAACAGTATTTATTTCTAGTATAACTGACTCATCTATTTCCATGTCAGTTTCAATAAAATTAATCAAATCAAATAAATCAGTATCATCTGCTTCAGCTTCTGCTTCGGTATCCATTACTGTTGTATCTGAGACCTGTACAACTGGTTCTGTTGCTACTGCTGCAACTGCTGCTACTTCTTCATGAAGTGTCTCCGCCTGCCTGGTTTCAGTAGATACTGAAGCCAGGCCCCCAAATGAAGAGGGAGCAGTAGTGAGGGCAGAGATCTGGGCAGCAAGAGAGGATATAGAGACAGCTAGACGAGAAATGACCTCTGCTATAAGAAATTGGAATAGGGATGTGAGGAGGGTAATGAGTGGAGTGATAAGAGATGGATCCAGGTTTGGAGAAGTGGATGGTGGAGCAGTAGCTGGTTGAGTGGAAATTGCAGTTGCTGAGGGGTTGGGAGGTGGAGGTGGAATGGGAGTGTCTAGGGGGGAGCATGTTGAGGAGAAGGAGTGTTCAGTGGAGAGGATAATAAATTGAAGGAGGGGAGTGAGGAGAGGGTGGTGTGGGGAATATTAGCAAGATGAGATGGAAGAGGGGATTGGGGTGGTGTAGGCATGGATGTATCATGCTGAGGTGAAAGAGGAGGGGATGGTATGTGTAGGGGAAGAGGGAATTGGAGAGGCTAGTGGTGTTGGGGTATGGATTAGAATGGTAGTGGAGGGTGGAGTTGGTTGGGCTTGTGATTGGGATGGAACTTGAGGGGCAGGAGGTGGTGGAGGGGTGGAGAGGATCCATTCAGTGGGGTGGGGAGAGGCTGGTGCAGCCCTTGTACTCTCAGAAGTTTTAGTGGAGGAGGAGGTAGCCTTAGTTGGCTTAGTGATGATCCTCTCCCACTTGCTAAAAAGAGCACAGGTGAGTCTCTTTGAAGCATTGATGGATATGATCGAGGAGACCAGGGATCCTGCAGCCTTTTCCTTGAGGAAGATCCCTAGGATCCTTCCAAAACACACCTCTTTCTTATTATTCTTCTTTTTAATCAAATCAAACAGAATTTGACCCCAGTTCACAACTTTCTTATTTACTATGGCGCACATAACCAGGAACTGATGCCTGGTGATGTAATCATGTGCTGTGTGCTTCCCAAGCAACACCTTCCCAGCTATATCTGCGAGAAACTTATACTCGACAGACAAAAGTTTCTTAAGTAGTTTGTTTGGGGTGTCTCCAGAATAACCCATTATACTTAGCATCAAATCAAACTCTTCAGAATCTATTTCTAATTCGTCCTCACCATTTTTCAATCCAAAAATCTCAGTTAGAATGTCGGGGGCAAGAGAAATAGTGTTACCCGCGATGGTGCCAGTCATCGTGTTCTCGTCTGTAGTAGCTATCTACACTCACTCCCTGATTTCTGTGGCAGATATCTTGATACGAGTCGAAAGTAGAGTCTTTAGTTGTTGGTCTTCAAGAAGTTGAAGAATGTTCAGGAAAACTTGATCAGAGTACTGGAACGATTCAAAATCCAAGTCAAAACCAGTATCAAATTTCATAGCAGCAAGAGATCTTGCGGAAATCGCCATGAGAGCCTGCAAAGAAAAAAACGACGATCAAGTGCAAAAGAACTAAAAGCGCGGGACGGAGGTCGAAGAAAACCTAAATATAATGTTTTCCAGAATATGAATCGATAGATTCCGTTCCACGAAAAATGAAAAGTTCTTCGATCTGAGGTCGACGAAATAATTTAGAGTTAAACAGTTCGTCGATCTCAGTCTGAAGGTTTGAAGATATTTCGTCGATCTCTGGTTGACGAAAGTTTTCTGAAGTAAGTTCGTCGATCTCAGTTCGACGAAACTAACTTCACTCACAGAGAGTTTGTCGATCTATGATCGACGAAAATCTCAAGAACTTTTCCTAGTTTGTCGAGCTCCGTTCGACGAATTCTGAAAAATTCGTCGATTGCAGACATAAACTAAACTAAACCTTCTCCATTTATCATTCCAAGCTGATTTATAAAGAACAAGTGATTTCTTTCATCCAGGGGTTTGGTGAAAATATCAGCTCTTTGTAAATCAGTGTAGATATAGACAAGATTAATTTTGTTTTTGTCTACACACTCTCTAATGAAATGATGCCTTATGTCTATATGTTTAGTTCTGCTGTGATGGACTGGATTTTGTGCTATAGTTATAGCACTTGTGTTATCCCATAGTAGAGTTGAATTATTTAAGTTTAACCCATAGTCTAGGAGTTGGTTCTAAATCCACAGCATCTGAGAACAACAACTGCTAGCTGCAATGCATTCTACTTCAGCAGTTGATGTGGACAGATGATTGTTTCTTGCAAAACCAGGACACTAATCTCATACCAAGGAACTGACAGGTTCCTGAGGTACTCTTTTTGTCCACTCTGCATCCAGCAAAGTCAGCATCTGAGTATCCAGTTAACTCAAACTCTGACTCAGTAGGATACCAGAGACCTAGACTAGGACAACCCTTATATATCTTAAAATCCTTTTTAGAAAAACTAGATGGGATTCTTTAGGGTTCACTTGGAATCTAACACAAAGAAATGTAGCAAACATAATATCAGGTCTGCTAGCTGTAAGGTATAGTAGGGACCCAACAATGCCCCTATATAATTCTGATCCACAGGTTTCCCATGCACATCAGAATCTATTACAGCATTTATATCCATGGGTGTTTTCTTTGCTGAGGCATCAGCCATCCCAAAGTTTTTAATAAGCTCTTTAGCATATTTAGCCTGGGAAATGAAGATGCCATCAGGGAGCTGCTTCACTTGGAGACCAAGGAAGTAGGAGAGCTCACCCATGCTACTCATCTCAAATTTTGAATGCATTAGATCAGAAAATCTTTTGCATAATTTGGGGTCAGTAGAACCAAATATTATGTCATTTACATATATTTGTACTAACAGTATTTTATCATGATGCATTTTGGTAAATAAGGTCCTATCTACTATGCCTCTTGAAAAACCATGCTCTAGGAGAAAGCTGGCTAAGGTCTCATACCAAGCTCTTGGAGCTTGCTTTAAATCATAGAGAGCTTTATGCAATTTAAATACATAAGAGGGATGAGTTGGAGAAACAAAACCTGAAGGTTGTTCAACATAAACCTCTTCTTTAAGTTCCCCATTTAAGAAAGCACTCTTCACATCCATTTGATAAACTTTGAGCTTCTTAAATGCAGCATAAGCCATAAATATCCTTATAGCTTCTAGCCTGGCAACTGGAGCAAAAGTTTGATCATAATCAATCCCTTCCTCTTGCCTATACCCTTGAGCAACAAGCCTAGCCTTGTTCCTCACAATCACACCTTGGGCATCAAGCTTATTTCTGAATACCCATTTGGTTCCAATGACTGGGTAATCTTTTGGTCTTGGAACCAAAACCCAAACTCTACATCTCTCAAACTGATTAAGCTCCTCTTGCATTGCAATGATCCAGTGGGGATCTTGTTCTGCATCAGTTATGGATTAAGGCTCAATTTGAGAGAGGAAACAGGCATGCATCAAGTCTTGGTTGAGTTGATGCCTTGTCTGTACAACTACAGTTATGTCTCCAATCACTTGGGATCTGGGGTGATCCCTTAGTGTGACAAAATCAGTGGGTGGAGTTGGTTCTGCAGTATCATTTGGAGAGAATTCTTCTTGTGGAATAGCTTCTATTGTTGTAGGGGGATCAGCTTCTTCCACAGTCTCTTCATCACTTTCTTCATTGACTTGTTGAGAAGGATGAGGTAAAACTTTGGGGGAAAGGTTTAAGTCATCCACTTTCTCACACAAGTTGTGTACCTGCAAGGAGTCTTTAGTAGAAATCTCTTTCTCCTTATAAAATATGTTAGCCTCATCAAATGTAACATGCATGGATTCCTCTATTTTCAGTGTAGATTTGTTAAAGACCCTATAAGCTTTGCTGACTTGAGAATATCCTAGAAAAATACCTACTGCAGCCTTTGCATCAAATTTTCTAATATGTTTCTTGTCATTATTATGAATGTAGCACACACAACCAAAAACTTTAAAATAGTTGATTATTGGTTTCTTCCCTTTAAGCAATTCATAGGGAGTCTTACGTTTTAGTTTGTGTATCAAACTTCTATTCAGGACATAATTTGATGTGCTAATAGCCTCTGCCCAATAGGATAGGGGCATGTAAGCATCTATAAGTAATGTACATGCAGCTTCAATGAATGTTCTATTTTTCCTTTCAGTTACCCCATTTTGTTGAGGAGTTCTAGGAGCTGAGAATTAGTGTCTGATACCTTCCTTCTCACAGAACTCATGCATAAGAAGAGACTCAAACTCTGTACCATGATCACTTCTGATCAATGCAACATGAGTAGAGTACTCAATCTGTATGGTCCTGCGAAAATCTGTAAAAACCTTGAATGTATCTGACTTAGATCTTAGAAAGAATACCCAAGAGAATCTGGAGAAGTCATCTACAACCACTAAAGTATAAGATTTTCCTCCTAGGCTTTGTACAACCACAGGGCCAAAAAGGTCCATATGTAGTTGGTACAATATCCTAGGTGAATCACTCTTATTAATGGATTTGAAACTAGATTTAGTTTGCTTGCCTAGTTGACAAGCCCTGCAGATTCCTTCCTTCTTGTAGGGGCCAGAAGGTAGTCCTCTAACAAGATTGTCCTTAGATAACCTAGCAATATTTTTCAGATTTACATGCCCTAATCTTTTATGCCACAAGTCATTTTGACTGCTAACTATGTTAATCAAACATATGTCTGAAGTAACAGAATGAAAATTAACTAGATATATGTTTCCTTGTCTATTGCCAATTAAAACAGGTTTGTTTTCTTTAGAGGTAATAGTACAGGAGCTAGAGTTGAATGATACCTGATAACTTTCATCACAGAGTTGGCTTATAGAGATGAGGTTATGCTTTAGTCCACTTACATATGCAACTCCCTTGAAAGTCACTGTTCCAATCCTGACTTTGCACTAACCCTCTGTTTGGCCACAGTTAGAGTCACCAAAGATGACCTTTGGTCCTAGCTTGGACTTGTAATCAATTAGGTTGTCCTTGTTGCCTATCATGTGCTTAGAGCAGCCACTGTCCAGATACCAATGTTGATTGTATGCTGGACAGGTCTTCATCTGCAAATAAGATAGTTAGTTGTTCTTGACCCAGATAACCTTGGGTCCTTGTTGATTTACATAGCTATAACTAGAAATGTAAGAACATTCAGGTTGATCTTTATAGCCTTTGGGATGATATCTTCTTGGTGGTATTATCCATTTACTAAAAGGATTAAAGTTGCTATTAGAATTTAGGTTTCTGTTGTAAGAATCTACGATCGACGATTTCTGGTTGGATCGTCGACCTGAGCTCGACGATGTTGGATGAAATCGTCGATCTCTACTCGAAGAATGAAGATATTCATTCTCAGGGCACCAAAATCGTCGATCTCTGGTCGACGAACCATACTGGTATCGTCGATCACAGATCGAAGAATAATTATTACTTAAGTTTGCGTTCAGAGATCGTCGTTCTGAGTTCGACGATCTGTTCATATATCGTCAATCTGAGTTCGACAATAACTGCTGAACATTGTTATTTCTATTATTCTTCTGTTTTTTAAGTTTATTCTTAGTTTCAATTTGTTCAAGAAATTCATTGACCATATTAACCTGTTCAGTATTCTTCTTTCCTTTGTCAGATATAAACTTTACTGGTTTGCAAAGGTTATTTTTCTGAATTAGAGGTGGATTACTAGAGGAAGCACCTAGTCCTAGTTTGTTATTGTTAATCCTAGCATTTACAGTACTAGTGATATCTAGCAGTTGCAAACTTCTTCCATTTAGTGATTCTTCTAACTTCTTAGCCTTGCTAAGTTCAGATTTCAGAAAAGATATTTGTTCATTAGCAGAAATCAGTTCATTTGTTAGTATGCATTTCCTGAGATGATTTTGTCTAAATCATTTAGTTTTTCTCTGAGAAGTTTGATTTCTTTCTTAGAGCTGATCAAGACTAAGCACAAGTTTTTAAATTCCAATTTAAACTCATCTGATTCAAAATCATAAGATGTTATTACCTGATCTTCAGCTAATAATGATTCCTCATCTTCAGATTCATTTGTATCTGATCTGCTACTGTCTGCCTCAATATCCATATGAGGACAACTTCCTTTGCTTTCTGCTCTTCTTCATCCTCACTGGAGCTAGAGGATGTAGATTCTTCTTCATTATCACTCCATGTCTCAGCAACAAAGCCCTTGTCTTTCCTCTTATGCTTGCTTGAGGAAGACTTGTTGTAGTGACTCTTTCTTGAGTCCTTCTCCTTTCTTCTGTCCTTCTTCTGAGCTTCTGGACACTCAGAAATGAAGTGCCCAGGTTTCCTGCACCCAAAACACACTACTTCTTTAGAGGGTGTTTTGTCATACCTTGGCTTATCTTCATATTTAGAAGGTTTCCTTCTGAAGTCCTTTCTGGCCATCTTGAAGAATCTCTTGGAAAAGAGACTCATCAACTCTTCATTTACTGGAATGACTTCAGAGTCTTCTGTAGCTTTGAAAGCTATGTTGTGCTCCTTCCTAGTTGGTGTAGGAGTCTTCACTTCAACTGCTGCTTTCCTTGCCTTGATCAGCTGCTCATAGGACTTTAATTTTCCTAAAAGAGATTCTATTGAAATCTCTGTCATGCTTCTGGCTTCTCTGATAGGCCAGATTCTTGAGTCCCATGTGCTGGGGAAGCACATAAGGATTTTGTCATTCACTTCAGTCAAAGTGAATTCTTTGTCTAGAGTCTTTAGCTCATTGATGATGGAGCTAAGTCTGTTGTACATTACTTCTACTGTCTCTACTTCATCCTTCTTGAAGTTCTCATACTGAGTGATGAGATTTAACCTTCTATCTTTCCTCTCATCTGCTGATCCAGCCACCATTTGGTTTAGGGAATCCTAAATCTCCTTGGCTGATTGACACTCAGTAACCTTTTGAAATATTTCATCAGATATAGTTTGAGCCAGTATGTTCATGGCTTTGGCATCCGCTATCTTAGCCTTCTTCTGTACATCTGCCCATCAAGGGGGTGGAACTGCACTCAGGTCAGTTGATGTGGTTTAGGTTGAAGCCACTGAAGCTGGTGGTCCTGTTAAGATAGAATTAAATATATCTTCATCAATAGAGTTCATGTAAAGCCTAATTCTTGCATTCTAGATTGTGAACTTGGACAAGTTACACACTAGAGGTCTGGTGCTTGCATATTTTTTGTTCTGTGCCATGCTGTGTAAATAAGTCTAGCAAAGTTAAAGAACAGATCTAACATAGGATCTTTGGTTCAAGGTTTTAACTTGTACAACCAAAAGAACCTCCTCTGATACCAATTGAAAGTAAGGGTTAAATCTGTTATACTCTAGAGGGGGGGGTGAATAGAGTATGCATGTATATTTAAAAACTTTTCCTGAGTTATAAAAGATTATACCTAAACTTAGATAAAATATCACAGTATACTAAATTGAAATAAATGAAACCACAGAAAAGCTAAATAACATAACCACATCAAGAACAAGAAGAAGAGGGCAACCAGACAACACAAGAATTTATAGTGGTTCCCCAACCTGGGTACATCCACTCTTCTACCACCCTGGTAGGAATCCACTCAGTTTTTTGATCAGGTGACTGCCACCAATAAGCTTTTGATCAGGTGCTCAAAAACCAAACCTCAAGTCTTTTGGTTAGAAGACTTGCAACCAGGAATCACTTTTGAAGGGAGTAGAGAGCCCTTTTTATAGAGAGGGTGAGAGAGTGATGGTGTCTTCTCTTTCTCAAATACAAATGAGAAGACTAGTGGAATTGATGTTAACAAAAAGCTCCCCCTGAAATATTGAGTTTGTTCAGAGAGGAATGGAACTTTTTCTTCAGGGTGATAGGCCTTCAAGCTTTCAACTTTTAACCAGAAGAACTTCAGGAACTTCTTAACAGATGTAGTATAGTTGTCCAACTGAAGGTTCCTGAGAGTATGACAGAAGAAGACTCTTGGTTTGGATGGTTGTTCTTCTTCTTCAGAAAGATTGTTCTTATTCTGGTCTAGCAGTTGTTAATTACTTGACTGATCGATTCTCTGTGTCTCAAGAATTCTATATGTCTCTTCGATTTTGTCTGTATTGTGTATCATGTCTGTAAGAAAAAGAACTTCTCATCTTTTATATTTTCCATTTGGAAGTGCTTTTTGAATTTTGAAATTCTTCCTGTAATTAATGCTGACGGCCTTGGAATAATTTGACATTGATTTGTTTCCCTAACTGTCCCTTAGAAAAACGGCAGGCAATAATCCTGATGAAGACCGTGATTAATGCTCTTGTCTAACGGTAATATTCAGAAAATATAAGAGCATTAATTACTCAGGAATCATTGCCACATAATAAGGACAAAAGAGGAAAATAGCCAAGACTGGATTCGTCGACCTGAGTCTATAGTTCGTCGAGCTGAGAATAGCTGTTCGTCGAGCTGAGATCCAAGATCGTCGACCTCTGAATACTACTTGATAACTTTCTTCTTCTGTGCATCAAGTTCGTCGAGCTGAGATCTAAGATCGTCGAGCTGATCCCTGAGAACTGAGTTCGTCCAGTTTGTCCAAGATCGTCGAGCTGAGTTTTGATTTTGGACTTAGACTATTTTCTGGTGTAGATTGTTGAAGTATCATTTTGGCGTTGAGTGTAATGTCATCTGTCATTGAGTGAAATGTCATCTGGCGTTGAGTGAAATGTCATCTGGCGTTGAGTGAAATGTCATCTGGCGTTGAGTGAAATGTCATCTGACGTTGAGTGTTGAATCACCTTATCCAGAATTAATCGACCAGAGAACAGAGTTCGTCTAGCTGATGTTCTTAGTTCGTCGACTGAAGTTTGACTCAGAGAAGTTATTACTTTATCCAGAGTTCATCGAGCTGAGAACCAAGTTCGTCGAGCTGAGCTAAGAGATTTGTCTCTGAGTTCGTCGAGCTGAGCACGACTTTCGTCGACCGGAGTTCGACGAACGTAGAACTCCTTTTTCTAAGTCTTGAATTCTCTAAGTCTTGAGTCTCTGACTTTGTTGAAGGCTGGTCCCTGGTATTGTTGATCCTAAGGACTTGACCTAGACTCTAAGACACAACCATGACCCTAGTCTATACATGTTGGGTCATATCCTAACTTAGTGAACCTAGCCCAAATCCAATTAGGGATCCAACACTTTCCCAATAGAGATTCTTTGGAAATCTCATTAAGACTTCTGGCTTCCTATATAGGCCAGATTCTTGAATCCCATGAGCTAGGGAAGCAAATGAGGATTTTATCATTGACCTCAGTGAGTATTATGTCCTTATCCAGGATTTCTAGCTCATTGATGATTGAGCTGAGTCTGTTATACATGTCACTCACTGACTCTACTTCTTCTTTCTTGAAGTTCTCATATTGAGAGATGAGATTTGATCTTCTATTTTACTCTCATCTGCAAATCCAGCACCATCTAGTTTAGAGAATCCCAGATGGCCTTAGCTGAAGTGCATTCTGCCACTTTCTGGAAGATGTCATCAGACATTGTCTGAGCCAGAATATTCATGGCCTTTGCATCAGCTATCTTGGCCTTCTTTTGTGTATCTGTCCACTCAGGTGGTGGAACAACATGAGTGTTGGAACTGGCAGTAGATGCAGCCTCTGGAGTTGGTGGTCCTGTCAAAATAGAATTAAAAATGTCTTCATCAATGGAGTTTATATATAATTTAATTCTTGCCTTCCAGATAGCAAACTTGTTCAAGTTGCATACTGGAGGTCGGGTGCTTGCATAATCCTTGTCCTATGCCATACTATAAGAAATTAGCTAGAGAAATTTAGATCTAAGAAGGATCTGTTGGTTCAAGTGTTACCTTGTTCAACCAAGAGAACAACCCTCTAATACTAATTGAAAGGAGGGGATAGATCTAACTTACTCTAGAGGGACGGGGGATGAATAGAGTGTTTTTAAAATCTTTTAATTGTTTTGATTTTCTAGCAGTAAAAATAAGTGATAATAAATATTATGTAAAAAGAACTAAGCTAAAATAACACAGTGCAGTATAGAAAGAAAAAAGGGCAACCAAACAACATAAGAAGTTTTATAGTGGTTCCCCAACTGGGTACATCCACTCTTCTACCACCCTGGTAGGAATCCACTAACAAGTTTTGATCAGGTGACTGCCACCATAATATCTATTTGCAGGGAGATATAACAACCCTTTAGACTTTTGATCAGGTGCCCAAAAACCAACCCAAGTCTTTTGATCAGGTGACTTGACAATCAAGTGGTTAACTTTTGAAGAGAGTTAAAACTCTTTTATAGGAGGTGAGAGGAGGTGATGTTGTCTTCTCTTTCTCTAATCAACAGAGAAGACTAGTGGATCTTGATGTTGTCAAAGCTCCCCCTGAGAAGTTGAATGGTTCAGGAAGACTGGAAGCTTTGCTTCAGGGTGTAGGTCTTTAGCCTTGTCTTGTCAATGTCTAGAAATCCAGTAGACAGATGTTGAATAGATGTCTCTGAAGATTCCAAGATCTAAAGATGAAGAAGACTCTTGATTTGAGATGAATGTTCTTCTTCAGTCTTTTTGGTATGAACAAGGGAAAGAACAGACTGTATTTCTGCACAGAGAAGAAGCAAATCTTCTTCTGTAAATTTATGTGTATCTGTAAAAATTCACTTCTCTGTAAACCTCTGCAATGTTCTTGCCTTCTGTATTCTTTTCTGAAAAAAAGAATCTCTTTTATATTCTGTAGTCAAAAAACATTCTCCTTCGAATTGAAAAGCTGGCATTAATTGTTGAAAGATCTGGAGAATACAAACGGCTGAAATATGACTTAAATGAATTTTCCCAACTGTCCCTAATAAAATAAACAAGTAATTATCCTGATGAAGACCATAATTAATGCTGTCAATAATGGCTATATTCAGGGGAATATGAGCATTAATTACTCAGGAATATTACCGCTAAATAATATAGAGAGTAAGGGACAAAAATCAGAAAAACTTCTCATTCTAGAGCGGGACAGAAATCGTCGACCTTTGAACGGAATTCGTCGACCTGAGTTCCAAATTCGTCGACCTGAAAGTTCCTGTTCGTCGACCTGAGCTCTGCGAACTGCATTCAGAGAATAACTTGTCAATTCTGCTCTCTGAGTTCGTCGAGCTGAGAATCTATTTGAAAGACATGATCGTCGACCTGAGCTCGAATATCGTCGAGCTCAGCTCAGAGAAAGAACTCTGAGTTCGTCGATCTGAGATCGAAGATCGTAGAGCTAAGTTCGAAGAACTTCGAACTAATATTCTGAACTCTGAATTCTTCTAAGTCTTGAGTCTCCTGAGGTCCACTGCTGGCTGGTCCATAGAGATAGAACCTATTGACTAGCCTAAACTCTAGGACTCAAATAATTGACCCTGGCTATACAAGGTGGGTCAGACTCAACCTAATTTAGTGAATCTAGCCCAAATCCAACTAGGGATCCAATAAAAGGATAGAAGATCACTCTTAATTTCTCATTATGAGAATTTTCAAAAGAAAGTTGATGAATATGTAGCAGAAATGTATGACAGATTCGGCATGATAATCAATGAGCTGAAGGGATTGAATAAAGATATATCTCTTACTGAGATAAATGATAAAATACTCATGTGTTTTCCAAGTACATAGGAATTTAGAATTTGGGCCATCAGAGAAGCAATGTGTCACAAAGAAATTACAACAGATGCTTTGCTAGGAAAGTTGAAATCATATGAATAACTTTTGAAAGTAGAGTTGAAATAGAAGCAAAGGAGAATGACTCAACATCTAAAGAAAAATCAATTGCTTTCAAAGTTACTGAAAATGAACCGTCCATATCAGAACAAGAGATGTTCAATCTTCTGGAAAGAAGATTAAGAAATGGGTCAAGACAGAAATTTTCAGAAAAGGAGATAGAATATGAATAGACCAAAATTTGATAAAACTACTAATAAGGAGATAATATGTTTTCATGCAGAAAGCCTGGACATATAACAACTGAATGTACAGATCAACAAAAGAAAATATCAAGTACTAAGATCAAAAGAAGAAATGCCTGAAGAGAAAGGATAAGAAAAAGAGAAAAAGTTTTATTGTTGAAACCTGGAGTGATACAAGTTCTGAATTTAGTTCTTCATCAAATAATGAAGAAGAAACTACAGTTGAAAAAGCATGTCTCATGGCTCAAGAGACAAAATCAAACCATGATACAAATGAGATACTTTTATCAGAATCATTTCAACCAACTCAATGCTGACGGATAAGGACATTTTGGATATACTTGTTAAAGCCATAACGGTACTAGTTTTTGCATTCACCAAGGAATTTCTAGTTTTCAGAGAGGAATGTGACAGAAAACTAGTCATACTTCAAAATCGAATCAATGAACTGTCAACTTCTATCCAACTTTTGGATCAACAAATTGATCAGTACTTCCTACTGAAATCTTTAAATCATTTTTTCATGATTTAAAGAAGGGGGAGAAAGTTCGAGACAGGATTGACATAGTTGACAAGGTTCAAAGTCATAGTGCTGCATCAGAGAAGCTTTAGAGAAATTGAATGAAGAGGGCATGGTTTTAGACACATATATGACACCAGATGAAATGATTCAGATACTAGATGTTACACCTTCAGAAATTGAAAGAATTCAGTTCCCTGAAATGAGTCTATTGCCTGTTACTCAGGGGAATAATTTATCAAAATACAAGATTCAGTTGTCTATAATTCAGGGGGAGAATTTTTCAACATTTATGCCAAGTATTCAAGAGAAGAAAATTTCAAAGAATCCTGAGGTAGAGAAAGTTTTTGATTTAATAAGAGAAAGAGAGGAAGCAAAATATAAAGCATCTGAAGATGATTTAGCTTATCAAAAGATCTTTCTTACAAAGTTACAAGACAAATCATTTAGAAAGAAAAATATTTCAGAGCTATCAATTACTATTCTTGATAAAATATTTGATCTTAATAGATATGCCAAAAAGCATTTAGATGTTCAAATTATAAATACTTCTGGACATTGTCACAAAAGGATAGAAGGTCTGGGTTTCAAGATAAATGAAAATAGTCCTTATGAAATAGGGAATAAAAGAATGGTAAGCTTTGTTAAGGCCTCAACTACCAAAGAACCTGTGACTAAAGACATGTAGGAAGATACAATTCCTTAAAATCTATTGGAATTAATTAACGAGCTCTCAGTAAAAATATTAAGCAATGGATTTACACTTAACTCTATATCTCACAATGCTAAGGCAGAATTTCAGAAGTTGTTTAATGTTTATCAAGATATACTGAGTAATCCAGAAAAGGAAGGAAGAATGCACTTTGAGTTTGTTGAAAAGATATAAAAGAAACTATACACTGCATTTTCAAAGTTTCTTACAAACAAGAGTTTGAAGTAAGACATCTTTGAATAAAGGTTTACAACCCCGTATTTGCTGAGTGACCCCCCCCCCCCCCCCCGACGAAGCCAAGGATCCTCAGGCTCAGACTGGTCAAGGTAGGCGAGTGGGGTAGGCCGACCCATAATTGCTTAGGGAAAGTGAAGGCTTTTCGCCAGGTCGGGCGGAAGGGCCTTTCGCCTAGGCAAGCGGAAAGATTATTATGTTAAGCGGAAAGCCTCTCGCCAAATCGGACGGAAGGCTAGAGGATCCCGCACTCGCCCTTTGAGGAGTTGTGGCGGGGGAATGCTCGGCTCACCCCAGCATTCGCTTCTTCAGGCGTGAGGTGCCTTCATTGGCCACTCGCCTAGTGGGGTATAGGGTGAAATTACCTGGATGCCCCTGGGGGTTTGCAAATAGAACCTCAGAATAGCAGAATTACGTTGTTAGCAGGCCAAGTCCTGGAACTCTATAAATAGACCTTGTATGCACCTTTGGAGAGTATTGAATTCATTTTATTGGCTTCTTCCTCCTTGGGTTATTTTGGTCTGGCTGCATAAGCCCTCCAAGGTGCCCAATTTAGCTTTTGGCTAGGGAGGGGAAGTTCTCTAGAGATCTTCCAGGTGTGTGGTGAGACCTCCATGCTGTAGCCCAGGGTCAATTTTTTGGTTCTTAGCAACTGGTCAGGAGTTCAATATTGGGAGAAGTAGGTGCAAGCTACCCCCTGTTGAAAATTTTGAAGTGAAAGTGGCGGCCTGGGCGACCTGGGAAATTTGTCCGCACGGTTTGTGTGGATAGTTTTGGCGACTTGTCAGGTCGGTAAAGGAGTGGCAGACAATTGTTCCTTGGAGGTAACTGGGCGGGTTGGATGGTATCCGCGTAGTTCGCCGATCTGTGCGGACTGGTTCTAGAGTCCGTCGATTTTATGCGGACTGTTCTTTGTATCCGCTGGTGCTGTGTTTGCACCATGGATGGCTGGTGGTGTGGACCTGGTCTAGTTTTTTATCAATTCTAGGTGTGCTCAGTCTGGGAGGTCGCGCGGTTAGTGCGAACTGCTTTCCATGTCTGTCAAGTTGGCAGCTGTCAGTCTTGTGTGGTTTGGTTGTGGGCTCGGAGTGTGCGGACTGGAGTAGTTTCCTCAAGTGCTTGCGGACTAGTGTTGTGTCCGCTTGTGTGCGGTCTGTTGGTGTTTCCACATGGACTGTTGGTATAGCGAACTATCTAGCTAGTAGCGGCGACTAGGTGGACTAGCTTTATGTTCGCGGGTTGGCAGATTCGTTTTGTTCACGCCGCGAGATATGGCGGTGATCCTATCAGCTAGGGCGGTGATCACACTCCTCTTTGCGCCTATAAATAAGACCCCCTGTCACATCAACAGAACATCTGAATGAACAGTCAGTGAGCTTGGGTGGTTGCTGCAGACTGTTTTAGTGTTTGCACAGTTTGAAGAGTTGATCGATTTGTGCTATGCAGGTTGTGCGGATAGTGCTGGAAAGCTAGGGATTTGGTTCTGACTTCGGTCAGGAACAGTGCGGACTCTGTGGTTAGCAACCAGCGGTTAGCAGCTGGTCGCGACTTGCGGCTAGTTGGTTTTCTCTTCTGCAACTCTTTCCCAGTTCAATAAGGTGTCCGCTTCTGGCGACTAGTTTAGTTCAATTCAGTAGCAGTGTTTGCGACTGTCTAGCGGCTAGACGACCTCGTGGTCAGGCGGCTTGCAGATCAATGGACATAGTTATTTTTCAGCATTGGAATAACGGGTTGTCCGCGCGGCTAGGTTGCGGTCTGGCGACTTGGAGGCTTAAGCAGACTCTGTAGACAACTCGGCAGGGTCAACGACTTCTCTTTGAGACCACGCAGCTTATTTGTTCATGTACTTTTTGCTTCCATCGGGTATATCGACGAATCATGTCTCGCCATTTGGCGCCTTGTAAAAATTTATTGATAGTACAAGATTCTTGCTCTTCTGTTTGTATCTGGTTTATTTGGCTTCAGATAGGTTGAGTGTTCCTGCGCCTGGTTTTTCGTTTTTTGCGATTCAAATTTTTTTACAATGTATCAAAGGGAGCAGAGGCTTGAGCAACGTTCAACCAGCAGTTTGCTTTATTTCTTCTGGAAGTCTAGGTGAACCAGGGTTAGCGCAATGAAAGGAGGATTTGCAAGAGGGCTTGGAATAGAGCTTCTTACATTGACCAAATTTAAAAAGTGGAAGTCATGTATGGAAAGCTATTTGTTAGGCGAGGACTTGTGGGTGGTCGTCTGCAGACACGAGAGATAAGAAGATACTGCTGCCGCTGGCAATGCTGATGCGTTGAGAGTTTGGAGGAAGACAAATGCGAAGGAAGAGTTTACTCTCAAGCGGGCTATCTCACTAGAACTCTTTGACCACATCATCAGACGTCGGTCAGCTGCGGAGATTTGGACTTCCCTCGATGGGTTGTTCAATAGAAATAATGTAGCTCGGCTACAGTTCTTGGAGAATGAGTTGACAAGGTCCACTCAAGGAGATCTATCCATCTGAACGTTCCTCCTGAAGATGAAGAACTTGTGCACTGAGATTTCAGCGTTGGAACCTGATGAGCCGATTTCAGAAGCGAAGTTGAAGAGGCACATAATCCACGATTTGTGGAAGGAGTATGTGTCCTTTATCACTTCCGTTCAAGGTTGGGCTACTCAGCCGTCTTTGCTGGAGCTGGAGAACCTGCTGGCTTTGCAGGATAGCTTGGCTAGACAAATGGCTAGAGTCACTATCTCTGAAGGAGATAGTGAGGCTCTCTTCTCAGGGAAGAAGAAGATATGGGAGAGGAAGAAGAAGCCTGCTGCTGATGATGGCTCTTCAACTTCATATCATCAAGAGAGGAGTTAAACTCCTAAGCATGATTGGAAGACGAAGGAAGGGCTCAGGTGCTTCAGATGTGACCAGCTGGGTCACTTCAAGAAAGACTGCAATGTCAAGCTGCAGTCGGGGCATGTTGCAGATAAAGAGGAAGTTGGTTCTAGTGCTACAGAAGCCAGATAGGGAATGCATTCATGACAGGCACATGAGTTCATGCCTTGGCCACCATCGACTACAAAGATGACTGGATAGTGGACTCGGGGTGTGGTCACCACCTCACAGGGGACAAGTCGAAGTTCTCCTCTCTGTACACGTTCTCAGGGAACGAAGCTATCATAACTGCTGATGATATTGTTCATGCAGTCAAGAAGGTGGGTATCATTTCTTTAGGTAATGATAATGGTTCACTCACCTCGAGGAGTGTCTATCACGTACTAGTCATGAAGAAGAACCTCTTATCAGTGACCAACGTGGTGGATGCAGGTTATCACATTCTATTTGGTCTGACAGAAGTGAAGTTTCTCTGCAACGTGTCAGCGATAAAGGTTGACATTGCTCATGTAGGCAGAAGGGTAAGGGGCTTGTTTGTGCTATCAACAAGTTCCTATGTTGATCGGATGAGGGCTAATGATTGTACAGCTAGCTGGCATGAGCGGCTGGGACATGTTGGGATGGACAAGTTGAAAGCCATGGCGGTGAAGAGCCTTGTGAAAGGCTTGCCTCAGTTGTCATTCTTCAATGACGTTCATGTCTGCGTGGGCTGTCAATATGGAAAGGCACATCACCTCCCATTTGACAAGTCGCGGATCCGGAGTGATGCACCATTAGAGTGTATCCATGGTGATCTGATTGTGCCAACTATGACCGCTAGTCTCGGAGGCAGTAGATACATGTTATTGTTTATTGATGACTACACAAGGTATACTTGGGTGTACTTTATGAATGAGAAGTCAGATGCATTTCGTCTGTTTATGGAGTTCAAGGAGCTAGTGGAGGGCCGTCTTGGCTTGCAGATTAAGAAGTTGAGAATGGACAATGGAGGTGAGCTTGTTTCAAATGAGTTCTCTAACTTCTGTAGGAAGCACGGGATCTGAAAAGAGCTCACTTGTGCACATACTCCACAACAAAATGGAGTAGCAGAGCGGAAGATCCGTCATCTGACGGAGACCTGCAAGTGTTGGCTTCATGCCAAAGGCATTCCAAGGTCTTTTTGGGCGGAAGGGAATGACCTACGCCCCTTATGTCATCAATCAGATGCCTCTGAGTCCGATCAACATGAAGTCTCCTCATGAGATGATGTTTAAGTAAAAGCCTGGAGTTGGACACCTTCGGGTGTTCAGATCGACCTACTACATACACATTCTGAATATTCTAAGGACAAAGCTGGATCTGAAGGCAAGGAAGCTTGTCTTTATGGGCTATGACGAGCGAAAGAAGGTATGGAAGTGTATGGATCCAGTGATGAAGAAGTTCATTGTTTCGAAAGACGCGGTCTTCGACGAACTGACATCATATGGAGGTGGCGGATCAAGTAGCAGCAAAGCCCGTAGTGCAGAGAAGAGCAACTGCAAAACAACTAAATCACGTGATGAGCTTTAATCCACCAGTATTTTTGGGGATTGAGACCCCAACGCAAGCTGAGGACTGACTTTCCAGGGTTAAGAGAGTCATGTCCGCAACAGAGACTGAGGAGTGGAAGAAGGTTACGATAACCTCTTTCCTTCTGGATAGTGAAGCAAGGTTATGGTGGCATGCGTTAGAACTATATCACTTCGCTGGGAGGCAACTCTCTGATATCTCGATAGAGGAGTTCTCGAGATTATTTCTGGCACGGTTCATCTTGTAAGCACAGAAAATAGCTATGGAGAATCAGTTCTAGAGACTGACTCAAGGTGAGAGTAGCATGGACGACTACCTACATGAGTTCACGAGATTGGGGCGTTATGCTGGCTCCACTTTTACTGATGAGGAGCGCAAGACCAATCGGCTCTACGAAGGACAGCGTAACGATCTGAGGTTGCTACTCTCAGGTCCTATGACGCAGGGCTTTCTAGTCTTGGTCAATGCAGCCTGATCTCTGGAGAAGGATTTGACAAGAGTTCAAGTTAAGAAGGACTCGGCGGTGAAGAGGTCAGACTTTAAAGTTCCAAGTTCGTCGAAGTCTGGACATCGAAAGTGGTACAAGAAGCTCAAAACTTCTGGACCGACTACTTCATCGGTTACTACTGGAGCATCGTCTGGGCGAGGAGGCCCAAATCTTTGTTATAACTGTGTCAAACTGGGACATATAGCCCACAACTGTTGGAGTGGCAAGTCAGAGAAGAAGGCAGGAGCATCGTATGCTGAAAAATGGAAGGCGGTGGAGTCAACCGCATCACATCAAGCTCCAGCCCAACCAAGAGTCTACAACCTTATCCATCAGGAGGCCATCAAGCAAGGCGATGTGGTGACAGGTTTGTGTTAGAGTTTAGCCATAATACTTTGCATACCTTACGCCTTTAACTTTGGTCATATTACTGTCGTGTTTTAGTCTGTGTCGTGGTTATGGACTGTCCGGCTCAAGCACTGTTTGATATAGGAGCTTCACACTCTTTCATATCCGAGGACATCGTGTCACGTATCAGAGTGCCCTCTTCTGTGTCTAAGCATAGATTGGATGTGCTGCTACCTAATGGGTGTTTGATGCGCGTAGATAGAGTCTGTTGCATTAAAGTACAGATCAGAAGTCAAACTTTTGACTTGGAAGCGTCACTACTCTAGATAGTATAGTTTGACGTGATCTTTGGCATGGATTGGCTCTCCGAGCAACGTGCGTACAACGATTGTAGTTTGAAGACTGTCAAATTGGGGTTGAATACAAGCCGAGAAACTACTTTCTCTGGTCTGAAGGGATCGAGCAAGATGTTGATGTCTGCTCTCCAAGTTGTTAAAGCAGATTATGAGGGGGCGGAGTTGTTCTTCACCCTATTGGAGGCTAAGAAGCCCAAGCCTGGTTTGGTCAGTATCCCTGTGGTATCGGAGTTTGCTGATGTGTTTCCCGAAGATCTCCCTGGAGCCCCACCTCAGAGAGAGATCGAGTCCACCATTGAGTTGGTGCTAGGTGTCAAGCCGGTGTCGCGATCTCCTTACCGCTTAGCACCAAGAGAGATGGCTGAATTGAAGGCGCAACTTCAAGAATTGATAGAACAGGGGTTTGTGCGTGCAAGTTCATCACCTTGGAGCGCCTCAGTCCTCTTCGTGAGAAGAAGGACAGAAGTCTGTGACTGTGTATTGATTATCGGGAATTGAATAAACTAACAGAGAAGAACAAGTACCCAATTCCGAGGAACGATGATCTATTCGACCAGCTTGTTGGGTCGACTGTGTATTCGAAGCTAGACTTGAAATCTGGATATTATCAGCTGAGAATCAGGGATAGTGATATTCCCAAGACAGCGTTCAGTACACGATGTGGGCATTATGAGTTCACTGTCATGCCTTTCGGGCTGACGAATGCGTTATCCGTGTTTATGGACTTAATGAATAGGACGTTCAAGGAGTATTTGGATCGGTTCGTGATAGTGTTCATCGATGATATCCTGGTGTACTCCCAGTCCGACGATGATCATGTGGAGCACTTACATATTGTTCTGGAGACCTTGAGGAGTAATCAGTTGTACGCCAAGTTCTCTAAATGTGAGTTTTGGATATCTTTTGTGGCGTTCCATGGTCATATTGTCAGTGATGAGGGTATCACGGTGGATCCGACAAAAGTTGTTGCAATACGGGAGTGGCTTGCATTGTCTTCTGTGGCGGAAATCCGGAGTTTTCTGGAACTTGCTGGCTACTACAGGCGCTTCGTGGAAAACTTCTCGCGGATAGCATTACCCCTCACAACCCTGATAAGGAAGGATCAGAAGTTTGTTTGGTCGTCAGCGTGCGCGCAAGCCTTCGAAGAATTGAAAATTCGTCTAACCACGATGCCTATTCTATGCTCAGCACGTGGGACAGAAGGCTTTGAGATCTACAGCGACGCTTCAGGCAGCGACTTAGGATATGTTTTGTTATAGTATGGGTGTGTAATAGCTTATGATTCGCGCCAGTTGAAGGTGCATGAGAGGAATTATCCGGTCCATGACTTGGAGTTGGCGGCCGTGATATTCATGATGAATCTCTGGAGGCACTATCTGTATGGAGTGAAGGTCGAAATTTACACAGATCATAAGAGCTTGAAGTATCTGTTGGATCAGAAGGACTAAATATGCGGCAACGAAGGTGGATGGAGTTCCTTGGGGATTACACCTTCAAGATACATTATGTCCCTAGCAAAGGTAATGCGGTTGCAGACGCGTTAAGTCGCAGAGCTCCCGCACATGCCAATTGGTTATTGATGCACGACGAACGTCTCGTTCGAGATTTGGAGGCCTTAGAGATATCTTGTGTTGATACGAGGTCAAGTGTTGAAGCACGTTTGAATTGGATAGAGGTACAGTAAGACCTCGTCGATCGGATTCGACAGGCTTTGGATTTGGCTGACAGTATGAAACGCTACATGGCTGAGTCTTTGGAATGGTCAAATGCCCTGTTTACGGTTGATAATGGGCTGTTGTGGAAGAACAATCGTTTGCGTGTCCCAAAGGTGGGTAAAATACGGGAAAAATTAATGTACGAGGCTCATTATACAAAGTACTCGATTCACCCAGGGAGCACGAAGATGTATAAAGACATGAAAAAGTTGTTCTGGTGGCCAGGACTGAAGAAGGACATAGCACTATATGTAGCAAAGTGTCAGACTTGTGCCTGTAAAGGCTGAATGTCAGAAGCCCGGTGGATTTTTGAAGTCTTTGTCTATACAAGAATGGAAGTTTGACGATATATCCATGGATTTCGTGCACGGGTTGCCGAGATCACAGAAGGGAAACAACGTCATCTGGGTGATCGTTGATCGTTTGACGAAAGTGTCGCACTTCATCCCGAATAGGAAGGATGATTCAGTGGAGAAACTGGCAAAATTGTATGTGGATAATATTGTACGACTGCATGGTGTGCCCCATAGCATCGTAAGTGATCGAGATGGGCATTTCACATCTAATAACTAGAGGCTGGTACATCAACTGTTGGGTACCAAACTGAAGTTCAGTACGGCCTTTCATCCACAAACAGATGGTCAGACTGAGAGGGTAAACAGTACGATGGAGGACATACTTCGTATGTGCGCCCTAGATTTCGGGAAAAAGTTGGAAGATCACGTGTATATTATCGAATTCGCTTACAACAACAGTTACCAGGCAAGCATTCAAATGACGCCCTTCGAGGCCCTATATGGTAGAAAGTGTCGTACTTCATTGTCATGGTTGGAGACGGGCGGGTATAAGCAGAGGGAAATTGAAGATGCGACTTCTATTGTTCGGAAAATCAGGGAGTGGTTGTTGATTGCACAAGATAGACATGCTAAATATTACAACGTCAAGCACAGAAATGTTGAGTTCGCCGTGGGCGATTGGGTTTACCTGAAGATTAAACCGTTCAAGGGCGTGTTAAGGATTCGACAGCTGAAAAAACCAAGTCTGAGATACCTTGGGCCTTTTGAGGTTTTGGAGCGCATTGGTGAAGCCGCCAATTGATTGAAGCTTTCAACGGAGCTTAGTGGTCTGCATGATGTATTCCACATATCTATGTTGCGGAAGGCGGTGCAAGAGTCTACGTAGGTGGTTGCGGCGGATCAAGTACCGATTGATGGTGGGTTGACAACGAAGGTCAAGCTCATTCATATTGAAGACTCAGAAGTCAAGCAACTTCACAATAAGTCTATCAGGATGGTCAAGGTCCGTTGGGCCAACTAAGGCCAAGAGGAGCTATCATGGGAGCGAGAACAAACCATGAAGGCGGAGTTCCCCGAGCTTTTCGTTTGAGTTATACTTTCATAGTATAGATACTCTTTCGTTTTCCTGTAATATGTAATTTCAGGACGAAATTCTTTAAGTGGGCGAGATTTGTAACGCCCCAAGTTTTCGTAGGCAGGAAAAGAAGGTACCGCATGGCGTTAACAATACCGCGCAGTGGTAGGATCAGGCATCGAGAGCGTCGAGTAAGGCGGGTTGACTTGACGCATTGTCTACCGTGTAGCGGTAGGTTGTTGTCGCGCAGCGTTAGCCAATTAATTGTTCGAGCTCTCGAGAAGTTATCGCCCAGCAGTAGGGATACCGCATGCGGTAGCTTGGGAAATTTATTTGTCGAAGCACTCAGGTTTCTACCGCGCGGCGGTAGTAGCTGTCGCGCGGCGGTAGCAAGAGCGGGCGTGTCGTAACCGTCGCTAGCTACTGCAAGGCGTTAACATCCTATCATGTGGCGATAGCGAAGCTGTAGTGGTGTGGCCACGTGTCAGCCTGTGATTAGAGGGCCTGGGCGGTGGAACACGAAAGAAGACGTTGATTAACGGTACCGTGCGGCGGTAGCTAGTTACCGCACGACGGTAGCTCGGTTTATAGTGTTGGTTTGGCCGTTTTCACTTCATTATTTTGGAGTCTGAGAAACTTGGGTTGGACGTTTGGAAGAGGAGAAACAACGCCGGAGAGAGAGGAGATCTCGCCGCCATTTGAGATTCGGAGCTCGGATTCGCGAGGAGAGTTTGGATCTATGGAGGCAAAGTCGAAACGGTCATTTTCATCCGGCTAGAATCTCTTCCATGGCACCAAAACAGACTTCTAGGGTAAAGATCCTCTTCCTTGGACATGTGAAGTCCTTCTTTTAGCATTTGAGGGTATACACTCCACGAACATGTGGAAGTGGTTCTCCCGACGGGTAGATTAGTGTATCGCCGTTAGTTTTGCATTTAGATCTGGATCGAAGTACGGAATAAGCATTTTGTGAGAAGCTCATCCGGACAGGTTAGTCTGGATTTGTGATGTGTATATGCTTTGTATGTCGGAGAAGACTCTGTGGTAATCGCGTGGATTTCGGAGTCGCGGGGTGTGCAGATGACTGCGTTGAGAGTACTGGAGGTAAACTCCAAAAAAACACCCAAAATGGGGGAAGAACCGATAGTCTGTCCCCTACCACGTGGCGGTAGCGCTACCGCCGGTGATAGCTCCCAGTGAGCATTGTATTGATTGTGAGGCCTGTCTCTTAGAGACCTGGTGGCCGCTTGTTAAGGCCTGTTTCTAGGAAACCTTGTGGCCGTTTATTAAGGCCAGTCTTGGGAAGACCTGGGGGCCATCTTTTGGTGAGTCTTATGATGCGTGTAAATACGGCAAGCGCACCGGTCGCACAAGTAATAAAGTTTGGGAATAAATCCCCGAGTGTCGGTCTCTTGAGGAACACAGTAAGGTGGAGTTAATTTCGAGGAGGACTTGAGATTGAAGTCCTCGGGTCGGAGGAAATGAAATGGGGGTTTTGATGGTTGCGATAAAAGAAAGTAAAAATCTATCAACTACTCCTATGCAATGCCGCTATGCAAAGCTTCGCAAGGCGGGATGAAGACTAGTCGGGCCGCTATGCACCGAGTCGCTAGGCGGATGGGCGAGTAGGCTAGCGGATGAGGTGGAGAGAACGGCGGAATGAGGGTCATAAGCACCTCTTCGCTACGCACGCTTCTAGCAATTGCTAGTGCGGCAAGGATGGATGGTGGTGGATGGAATATGGCGCACCTCAAGCAAATATAACAAAATTACACTAACTCACATAGACATGAATAAGTGAAAATTGTTAATCAAATGTAATAATACTTCATCAATACATGGAAATTAAACTAAACTAACAACAACAAATTAAGAGAAGTGTGTGAAATCGACCGGGTCCGAAGCCTTATTGAGGGTTCACGGTTGGAATCCCGGGTTGTCAATCCGAGTCCAAGCTCGGTCCTCAACTGCGTCCGGGGTAGAGGAGGCTGTCACTCACTCCCAGTGGCCCGTCTTCTTCGTATCACGCTGCGGAAGATGGAAGCACATACTCCTCCTAGCTTGATAGAGGAAGCTAAGTCAAATCTCCCTTGAAGCTCGAGGATGAAGGAGGAGGCCGAGAGGAAGCTCCGGCTATGATTTGGCGTTGAAAGCTTGCCCGGAGCACCTCCTTATGGTGGAAGATGAAGGAGGACGGTGAAAACCCTCCTTGGAGACGAAAATGGCGAAAAAACGGCGGACTTTAGCGATCCCCCCAAATTAGGGCGGAACCTGCGTATTTATAGATTGCAGAAATTACAGCGCGCACGATCACTGGCGCACGACCAGTGATCGTGCGCCCTGTGGTCAGTGATAGTGCGCGAAGGCCAGGCAGAACTCCAGGAAAAAGTGGAATCAATGTGCACGATCAGTGGCGCACGACCAGTGGTCTTGCGCACTGAAGTGAGTGGTCGTGCGATTTCCCCGACAGAACTTTAGAAAATGGGGAATAGTACGCATGATCAGCGGCACACGACCAGTGGTCGTGCGCATTACAGCCGATGATCGTGCGCAGTAAACCTGTTTCCAAATAATCCCGGAACACGTACACGACCCCTAAACCCAGCACTGATATGTGCAGACATTCCAAACAAGCACAGAACGGAGTACAATAATAGAAGAACACAAAATAAACACAACCACGGGCCAAAAGTGCACTTCCTAAAGAAATTAGGATAATATGAAATATGAGCGATAACGAACAAAAAGTGAAGTGCAAGCATACGAAAACAAGCCCAGATGAGTCCGAAAATCATTATATAAATAAGACTCATCACACCCCCAGACTTAACTGTTTGCGCGTCCCGAGCAAACACAACCTAAGCATACAAGGAAAAAGAAATAGCTAATAGAGAAATTGCAGAACAGAGTACCATGCGAAGTCGCATGCCCGTGTGCATAAAAATATAGTAGAGGAAATTCTTAAGTATACAAAATATTTTATATTTTTCACAATGCGTATCAAAAAGTTATTACTACTCAAAAATAGAATCACGGTGAATCATCCGGTCCTACGTAGGAAGAAAGTAGGCAGACCACTAAGGTGAGCATTGCCAAAGATCGGGGCTCAGAATCACCTCCAAAGGAATCCACCAATGTCGGGGACCATACGCTTGCCCGTTCACACTCTCTCCACGGCACTAGTTCGACTCAAGCGCGAATCCGTAGGACTTTAGGATAAAATGGGACTTAGGTTACGGTGAGGTAAACAAAGATAAACAGGAATGCTATGCACCTAACCCAAATGAGCTAGCCTAAAACAAAAGAATCCAACCGCTAACCTCAAAATATAAACGAGTACACCACACCCCCCAGACTTAATTTTTACAATATGGGTGTGTGCACCGCCTACTCCAAATCAAAATCATCTCCAAAAAGATTTTTAATTAAACTCGTACTTTTCACTTTTCTTTTTCACATAATTTTTTTACAAACAATTTTCTTTTCTTTAACAATTTTTTTTTCTTAATCAATATCAGCAAATATGACTTTGGAGCACAACCATATATTCACCTGAAATATCACCACATCAACACCCCAATCATGAAAATATAAAATACTAAAGCTCGACTTGGGTGTGCGACTAGGATCGGCTATGAGGCTTTGGTGAAATACAAGTGGAGCTGAATCAAAAGAAGGGTAGGCACAACAGGGCTTAGCGAGGACAAGACGTTCGGAACGGTACAAAGCTCAACCGGGCCAAAATGATGGCCTACATCACGCTCACGCTAGACTAACCATGTACCAATGCTTCGAGAGTAGCTTAGGGCAAGTTCTTAGCCACCGAGAAAGATAATCCTTCCCCCCGACTCAAGCAAAACGAGTCTAGTGACGGCTACACACATTCCTACACTACCGTTTGATTCACATCGGATTCACAACTTTTGAGTAGAATAAAATGTCTTTACACAAATAGAAAAATATAAAACTATAAGCATACAGAAAAATTAAATCTACACATATTTCTACACCAAACGAGAGCAATTGACTAGGAACACAGCAAGGCCAACATTTTACTCTATCGTGCAATCCTAAACTAGCACAATAATTTTTCCAAATCAAACAAAAGAAATGAGTTTAACTCGCGGCACGCTAACAGCTAAGCACACGCTCATGTGGGTGCAGTGGAGTGCAAAGTAATGAACTAAATAAAATAAAACTACAAAAGCTTCTAGTATGCACATGATATGTGCACGTGCAAAATGTAACAAGTAATAGCTCTCCCCCAGACTTAGACTAAACAACACATCATAAGATATTGAAATTAAAATCATAAAGGGCTAAGGGAAGAGGTTACCCAATGCTCAGCTAGTGAGCATACCAGAAGACGCATGAAAAGTAGAAGCAGGCCCGCCAAACGAAGAATCACAACTCGCCAATACGAAGTTGTCATGAATACCTGCAGGGGTGAGCTCCGCAAAAACAAAAGAAAAATATACAAAAAGAAATGCTAAAATGAAAATAGACATGAAAATAAGAATGCAGAAAATAAGATAACTACTGGGGTTACTTTCATCCCAGCACGACTTATTAAATTCTAAAGAGTTCTAGCTAATGGGCCTATGAAAAGAAAAGTGCACATGCAATTGTCCTAATATCCGTGTCGGTAACGGGTACCGATACGGTGATAGAACAGTTACCCCTCTACCTGAGTAATAATACCTGGGACGCACAGGTAGAGGAAATAGGAAGTAAGATGAGGAGGAGCACTGGTCCTCACTCAACTCACCACAAAAAATATCCTTGCCTAGCAAGGTATCGTCCACCACCGGTTCGTAGGAAGCGACGGCAGCGGCAAAAATGCCAGGCGCTTCGACAACCTCACATACCCGTGGAGATTCCACCTGCACAGGCTCAGATAAAGAAGGGGGATCAAGAAATAAAGTAGAAGAAGAACTAAAAGAATCAGAAATAGGGAGAGTGATCCCGGAATCACTCTCAGCAGGATCTAAGCATAGATCACTGTCGGTGTCATGTGAGTCATGGAGAGGGGAAGCTGAGACCATGAGGTCCTCGATGGTGATTTGGACCTCCTCAACCAATAAGGAAGTGGAAACTTCCTCATCAGCAAGGATCTCCTCATCAACACACCTCGGTGCGTCACCGTGTTCCAAGACATAATACTCTCCATTGAAGAGAATAATGTCCTCGTCACACCATGGCGCATCCTCATATTCCCAATCTCCAAAGGGCACAACATCATCAACTAACTCACTAAAAAGAGGAGTAGATGATTCTTGCAAAGAAAGCGGAGGAACAACAACATCAGAGAAAGTAGGTGCAGGTTCCTCCGGGGGTGAATCAAGAAGAGGGGAAGAAGGTATAGAGGGCGACGGTACCGCAATGTCATCACATCGATCAGTAGAAAGTCTGATGGGTGTATCCACAGCAGTCCCCCATAGACAAGGTGGTACTGCGAATACATCATCAGAATCAGAAGGAGCAGCCCTTTGAGATGTGGATGAGACAATCCGGATATCCGGTTCATCATCCGCCTCCAACTGGCGCTAAAATTCTGCGCAATCTTTCAACACATGGTCGGTGCTACGACAACACAAACACCGTTTTCCATTACTCCCTGGTCTAGGTGGGACCGGAGAGGAATATGAAAAAGGTGAAGGCGGAGAAGAGTAGTGACCATAAGACTGGGGTACGGTGTATGAAGTACCATAAGACAACGGTGCTTCATACACTGAACCACGAGAATTATGCTCCCATTCTTCAGTGGGGCACTCATCACTGTTATGCCTATAATCCCCGCACCAACGGCAACGGATATTCGCATAAGAATACATGGTGCAGCAAGAAAGAATTCACCACGAGAATTTTCTAAGCAAAAATTAACTACACACAAGCAGATAAATAAAAAGAAAGGCCTGCTACTGAAATATCAAAATTAGAAAAGGAATAAAGAAAAATAAGCAACAAATTATAAAAACTAAAGCAAAGAAAAATAAAACATGGAATGAACAGATGGAAAAGGGCTTCAATCTATAATCTCCCTCTCCAAAAACTCACATGACTGTGTTCCCCGGCAACGGCGCCAAAAACTTGATGCGTGTAAATACGGCAAGCGCACCGGTCGCACAATTAATAAAGTTTGGGAATAAATCCCCGAGTGTCGGTCTCTTGAGGAACACAGTAAGGTGGAGTTAATTTCGAGGAGGACTTGAGATTGAAGTCCTCGGGTCGGAGGAAATGAAATGGGGGTTTTGATGGTTGCGATAAAAGAAAGTAAAAATCTATCAACTACTCCTATGCAATGCCGCTATGCAAAGTTTCGCAAGGCGGGATGAAGACTAGTTGGGCCGCTATGCACCGAGTCGCTAGGCGGATGGGCGAGTAGGCTAGCGGATGAGGTGGAGAGAACGGCGGAATGAGGGTCATAAGCACCTCTTCGCTACGCACGCTTCTAGCAATTGCTAGTGCGGCAAGGATGGATGGTGGTGGATGGAATATGGCGCACCTCAAGCAAATATAACAAAATTACACTAACTCACATAGACATGAATAAGTGAAAATTGTTAATCAAATGTAATAATACTTCATCAATACATGGAAATTAAACTAAACTAACAACAACAAATTAAGAGAAGTGTGTGAAATCGACCGGGTCCGAAGCCTTATTGAGGGTTCACGGTTGGAATCCCGGGTTGTCAATCCGAGTCCAAGCTCGGTCCTCAACTGCGTCCGGGGTAGAGGAGGCTGTCACTCACTCCCAGTGGCCCGTCTTCTTCGTATCACGCTGCGGAAGATGGAAGCACATACTCCTCCTAGCTTGATGGAGGAAGCTAGGTCAAATCTCCCTTGAAGCTCGAGGATGAAGGAGGAGGCCGAGAGGAAGCTCCGGCTATGATTTGGCGTTGAAAGCTTGCCCGGAGCACCTCCTTATGGTGGAAGATGAAGGAGGACGGTGGAAACCCTTCTTGGAGACGAAAATGGCAGAAAAACGGCGGACTTTAGCGATCCCCCCAAATTAGGGCGGAACCTGCGTATTTATAGATTGCAGAAATTACAGCGCGCACGATCACTGGCGCACGACCAGTGATCGTGCGCCCTATGGTCAGTGATAGTGCGCGAAGGCCAGGCAGAACTCCAGGAAAAAGTGGAATCAATGCGCACGATCAGTGGCGCACGACCAGTGGTCGTGCGCACTGAAGTGAGTGGTCGTGCGATTGCCCCGACAGAACTTTAGAAAATGGGGAATAGTACGCACGATCAGCGGCGCACGACCAGTGGTCGTGCGCATTACAGCCGATGATCGTGCGCAGTAAACCTGTTTCCAAATAATCCCGGAACACGCACACGACCCCTAAACCCAGCACTGATATGTGCAGACATTCCAAACAAGCATAGAACGGAGTACAATAATAGAAGAACACAAAATAAACACAACCACGGGCCAAAAGTGCACTTCCTAAAGAAATAAGGATAATATGAAATATGAGCGATAACGAACTAAAAGTGAAGTGCAAGCATACGAAAACAAGCCCAGATGAGTCTGAAAATCATTATATAAATAAGACTCATCATCTTATCTCGTGAAGACCTGGGGGACAATATGTGGAGCTGAGAGCCTGTGTGGCCCAGCTTAGGCGGCCGTGAGTGCTAGCCTAGGATCCTAACGGGGTTATGGATCATACGAAAATGGGAAAGGGGATGCTGACCTGCGTCGTGGCTACCGCGCCTGACGATTTGAGCACGGGAAAGAGCTGAACTATACCCAACCCTATGTCGTTCAACCTGGAGTGAGTCAAAGCGTAAATCACATGACTTGGTCGTAGTCATAGGGGCATTGTCTTTGGCTTTGGCCCTGTAAGACTAAAAGCTCAAACATTGTTGACCGTCGCAAAGAACGGAGGTGTAACCCTCGAGGTCCTGTGCACCGAGAATGTGCCCTTAGAGCATAGGGCGTTGGACGGCTTTGCCGACGTCTGTGGCGAATGGTGCTTAATTTGCACGTTACGATTGCCAATATTTGTATATGCTAATGCCTGAAGGGAAGGAGCACCGCCACCCCGGGTAAGGGGTGAGGTCGTTATAATTTGGTCAGCTAATGCTTACCGTTGCTATGTTTTCCACCATTGCGGTGGAATGTCTCTTGCAGGGGCAGCAAAGCCAAACGGGAAATAGCGGGCTGGAGCCCATAGCTGCTAAGCTGGCCCTTGAAGGCCAAAGTGAATTACTCGTTTACTTTATCGTTCATGTGTGGTCGGCTTGCGTGCCGATGTATACAAGACATTTTAATTTGAGTTGAGCATTGTAAGGCCTTAAGGCCAAGACTATTTGTGTATTTGGTTGATCATTCCTACTTTTATGTTAGTGGACATTCAATTGGTTGGGTTCCTATTAACCTTTAAATTACTTCCGCTAGAATGCACTATGTGATAGGATGCGTGTATTTGGATTATGGTTTCAATTAGTAACTCCTTTGATTGTTCGTAATATATGGCGTCGGGTCCCAGTCGGACCTTATATGATATGCTATGTGACGGAAAAGTATGTTACAAAGGGGATATCACGGTCAGCGGGGGCGATCCTCTTTTGAACGGCGGGCGTGGAAGACGTTCCCAGGAGCTCCCGACTGGCATCAGTGGCCGCCTCAATATGGGCAAGGTCTGTGGGCGTGACCCTAACACTCATATAATGGGGTGCAGAGGGATATCTCGCTCTCCTGCGGGTGGCATTAGGATCAGTTGAAGAAGGCTAAAAGGAGGAAAAAGGAGGGGCGAGAGGAGGTACTTGCTCTGGGGAGGATAGGAGCATGCGAGTCGGCATTCCTTCTCAAATAGCCGACCTCGAAGTACTTCCTGACGAAGAACGCGAAGAGGTTGGCCTCGTGACCTCCCACGGTGGGAGGGCGGTAGGTGGCCTCATCCTGCTGGATGGGCGAGAAGGGTATGTTGCCAAAATCTCCCTTGATGAAGACAAACTTCCTCAGCCAGTTGTGGTTTGTGTTGGCGGTCTCGCGGACTTTGGCGTGTTGGATGGAGAAGTACGCAGTTCCGTCCTTATTGGTCCGAAAGGTGAAGAGTTTGCGAAAGACAACGAGGTTGAATTCGATCCGCTCTTCACGCAGGAAGAAAGCGAATGCCACTAGCATGGCAACAAAGTTCGGGTTGAGCTAGGCCAGGATTATGTCGAGGTACTTAAGAACCAAGCGCACCTCTGGCCAGAGTGTCAATCACAACTCCACCTCGAAGTGTGAGATGGGGATATCGAGCTCATCGAGATGAAGGTCGTTGATTGACTCAAACTCACCCGGGAGGCGAGGAACAACCCCGGACGAGATGTAGTTAGCGACCACCGGGAGGTATTCTCACTCGACAAGGTTACAGTGCAAGAATGTGTAATCCAAAAAAGTCTGCGCGCTCTTCAACTTACCCTCGGCATCGCCTCCACTACCACCCATCTATGAGTGATTGTGAGTGCTCAAAAGCGCGTGCGAGTGCTCTGGAGTGTTTGCGAGCGATCTGGGGTGCTTGCGAGAGCTTAGAGACGAAGGTGGCATAAGGAGAGACTATTAAATACGGTGGGTGAGGGAGTAAAGGATGGGCTATTTATAAAAGACAAAAAGGGAGGGAAGAGGTCGAGGCGGTGGGGGATAGCAAAACTTTCCACGCCTCGATTTTCGAGTCAACCCAATTTCCCTCTCATTTGCCATCAAATCAAGACCCACCCTCCGATGGCGAGGCCAGGAGGGAGAAAGAGGCGTGAGAAACAAAGCCCTAGACTACGCGAGCAAAGTAAAGGTTGCTGATGCTACTAATCGTGAACACACAAGCAAGTTCAATGTAATATTACATAATTTGAAAAAAAAAAGTACAGCCCAAGTGGGAGGGAGGGGAAGTACAAGCACCTGTAGGATCAATGTGGGAGCTATTTCTATCTACCCAAGCCTCGTACTTCCGAATTCGGCGGCGCGCGAGGATAATGATACTCGCGTACGGTGCAAAGCTCCTATTGAACCAGACTTAGCTGATCCTCAGCCCGCGAAATATGCCTCCCTAGGGAGTTCACCGCATCTCACCGAGGAGTTGTGCATAATCTCTCTCGAGGCTCGAGAGTCGCCGCTCGGCGGCATACCTGTCCTCTTGGACCTAGTTGTAGATCTCGTGCAGCATCAAGCCATGTTTTTTGAACAACTCGTTCATCCACCTCTTCAGCACCAAAACGTCTATGGGGTCGCCCAAGAAGTCTGCAATCTTATCCGGGGAGGAGGCAAGAATTCCTCCTCAACTTCAGTGGACGAGACATCTCGGTATCCTGCGAATGGAGACGATTAACAAGACAAATCAAGTTGGTGGAAAAGAGCACAACGGGTATTCCGTGATGGCGACGTCGTCCTGACACTAGTTCATGATGACGTTGTTGATGCGACCGTGATCCCTGACATAGAGAGTTTGTTGATTGGGACGATCGTTGCCGCAAGCTTGAAGATGAGATTCTACTGTGACATTCATCGCCAACGTCGCGCCCTGCTACATGTTATGCACGCCGTCCGCCGTCGTCGTTACCCTCATATAAAAATATATGATTATAAATTAAATTGATGGCGACGCCGTCCCGCACTAGTTCATGATGACATTGCTGATGCGGTCGTTGATCTCCGATATAGAGAGTTTGTTGATTGGGGCGATCATTGCCGCAAGCTTGAAGATGAGATTCTACCACGACATTCATCGCCAACGCCGAGCCCCGCTACATATTATGCACGCCGTCCGCCGTCGCCGTTACTCTCATATAAAAATATATGATTATAAATTAAATATTTATAATTATATATATATAAGCATTTTTATTTTTAAGCATTTTTATTTTAGCATTTTATTTTAATGCATTTTATTTATGCGTTGTACTATTGTTATTTCATGTTTATGATGAGTGTTTATAACCATCTAATGTTTATTTAATTTTAAATGGAGGAGATTGAGTGGTGTAGCCTATATAAGGCCTTGGTATTGAAGAATTTAGTAAGATTGATGATAAAATTGAAAATCCTAAACTGTTTGAGAACTTTCCTCCTCCTCCTCTAGGAATTTCGGCCCCCTCCCTCTTTCCCTCTCTCCAGGCCGCCGGCCCGTCATATCTTCTCTCTCTCCAAAACCGTCGGCCACCCTCTCCTACTCCTCTTCTCCCCTCAAGACCTCCACCCAAACCCTCCCTCTCCAAAACAAACCCAGCAACCCTCTCTCCCTCCAAAACCAGCCACCCTCTCTCCCTCCAAAACCGACCACCCACTCTCCCTCCAAAAATCGACCACCCTCTCTCCCTCAAAAAACCCAACAGCCCTCTCCTCCAAAACCGTCGGCCACCCTCCTCTCTCCCCCCTCTCTCCAAACTGCCGGCCTCCCACATCTCCCTTAAGGGTTCGGCCAACTTCAAGTTGCCGCCCCTCTCCTCCACCTTGGAATATTTTCGGCCAGTCCCCCTCCTTCCACCTTGGTAATATTCCCACAACCTTTTCTCTCTCCTCCTTGAAATATTCGTCCATCAAGGTACTCCCGCTCCTAGGGATTTTGCAAAGGAAAAGCGGCTTGCGTCTCCATCGTCCAGCACGGATCCGTGGATTTGCGTGGAAATAGATCCAACCACCGTCGTCGTGTGCTTCCTCCACTCATCTTTGTGGACGGATTTCTTGGGATTGGGTAACGAATTATAAACCTCCTCTTGTGTGTTTCTTCTGTATTATTGTGAGATTTGGTGGATTAGAAGGCTAGTGTTTAGTCCGAATTTATATTGAAATTAGTGCGTTAATAAAATCAGAATTGCAAGCGTTTATCTTTTCGGATATTTTCGTATAACTTGGATCGGGTAGATTTCGTAAACACTAGTAGAGATCGGGTTCATTACCCTAGATTCCTCCTTGAGTTCAAGAGATTTGGCCTACCTCGTATTAATTATTTTGGGATTGATTTTGGAGTTTGTTGAAATCGCTACTTTAGTCCGGATCTTCTCTTAGGCTCCGTTCGTTTCAACGACATTGGCATTTAAGTATTGGCTTTCAAGTCAATATCAATACACATGGGAAATGATATTGGATTTAAATCTAATTCTTTTGTTCGTCCGCATGAAGACTTTATATCATAGGAATTGACATTGATATTTTTTTATTGTTCGTTTGTAGAAAGACTTTATGTCATAGGAATTGACATTGATCAATGCTATTAATGATCACAATTAAAAATCACAAATGCGATCTTTTAGCCCGACCGTGATTTTTTCTTGAGGCGTGATTTTTTCGCCCAAACTCAAGTTTTTCGACCACAACGCGAATTTTTTGACCGGACGTGAAATTTTCGCCCAAACGTGTTATTTTCGCCCAGACGTGTTTTTTTCGCCATGAGGTGATTTTTTTCAATCTGAATGCGAAATTTTCATATGAACGCGAATTTTTCGCCCGAACGCGATTTTTTCGTCCGCACGCGAATTTTATCGTCCGGACGCGATATTTTCGCCCGGACGCGATTTTTTTGCCCGGGCGCGAATTTCTCGCCCGGGCGCGAATTTCTCGCCCGGGCGCGGTTTTCTCGCCCGGGCGCGGTTTTCTCGCCCGGGCGCGGTTTTCTCGCCCGGGCGCGATTTTCTCGCCCGGGCGCGATTTTCTCGCCCGGGCGCGATTTTCTCGCCCGGGCGCGATTTTCTCGCCCGGGCGCGATTTTCTCGCCCGGGCGAGATTTTCTCGCCCGGGCGCGATTTTCTCGCCCGGGCGCGATTTTCTCGCCCGGGCGCGATTTTCTCGCCCGGGCGCGATTTTCTCGCCCGGGCGCATCTCCCGTACGCGATTTTCTCGCCCGGGCGCATCTCCCGTACGCGATTTTTCGCCCGGATGCGATTTTTACTTCTCAAATCGAATTTTTCGCCCCAACGCGATATTTTCGCATCCGGGCGAAATATTCGCGTTCGGGCGAGAAAATCGCGTCCGGGCGAGAAAATCGCGTCCGGGCGAGAAATTCGCGTCCGGGCGAGAAATTCGCGTCCGGACGAGAAAATCGCGTCCGGCGAGAAAATCGCGTCCGAGCGAAAAATTCGCGTCCGGGCGAAAAATTTGCGTCCGGGCAAAAAATTCGCGTCCGGTCGAAAAATTCGCGTCTGATCGAAAAATTCGCGTACGGTCGAAAATTGGGCGAAAAATGCGCGTCGGGGCGAAAAATTCTCGTCGGGGCGAAAAATTCGTGCAGGGGCGAGAAATTCGCGTCCGGGCGAGAAAATCGCGTCCGGGCGAGAAAATCGCGTCCGGGCGAGAAAATCGCGTCCGGGCGAGAAAATCGCGTCCGGGCGAGAAAATCGCGTCCGGGCGAAAAAATCGCGTCCGGGCGAAAAAATCGCGTCCGGGCAAAAAATTCGCGTCCGGGCGAAAAATTCGCGTCCGGGCGAAAAATGCGCTTCCGCGTAAAATATTCGCGTCCGGGAGAAAAATTTGCGTCGGGGCGAAAAAATTGCGTCCGGGCGAAAAAATTGCGTCCGGGTGAAAAATATCGCCGCCAGGCGAAAATATCGCGTCAAGTCCAAAATATCGCGTCTGGGCGAAAAATTCGCGTCTAGGCAAAAATATCGCATCCGGGCGAAAAAACCGCGTGCGGGCGAAAAAATCGCGTTTGGGCGAAAAAATCGCGCCCGGGCGAAAAAATCGCGCCCGGGCGAAAAAATCGTGTCCGGGCGAAAAAAAACGCGTCCGGGCGGAAAAAAACGCGTTTGGGCGAAAAAACCTTGTTTGGCCAAATAATTCATGTTCGGGCGAAAAAAATTGTGTCTGAGCGAAAAAATTACGTCTAGGTGAATAATTCGGCCCAGGCGACCAAAAATTGAATCGTAGCGAAAAATTTCCGTACGGGCGAAAAAAACACATTCGGGCAAAAAAATTGCGTCATAAAGAAAAAAACCGCGTTTGTGCAGAAATATCGCATTCGGGAGAAAAAAACCTGCCTGGGTAAAAAAAATGCTTCAAGACAAAAAATTACGTCTGGGCGAAAAAATCGTACACAGACGAAAAAAACACGTCCGCGCAAAAAAATTGCGTCCCGATGAAAAATTGCGTTCGGCTAAAAAAAATCACGTTCAGGCTAAAAGAATGGTCTCATTTTGGAAAACCGGACTGAATATCCGCCACTAGAGATAGATATTGAATCTATGACTTTTTAGATTACGGTGAATATCGACGACTTTCCATCAGAAAGCCAATTCCAATTTAAAATTGTTGATACGAACAAGAGAAATGACATTCATATTCTCAAAGCCAATACTTCAATATCAATGTCTATGAAACGAACGGACCCTTATTGGGATTGTGAATGCTTGCAGATATTATTAATTTGATTAGCTAATGATCTGGATCGTGTATGTCATATTCGCTTGAGCGAACATTGGCATATAGCTCTTGTTAAATCTCTAAAAGGGGTAGCGACCCTTTGCGTTGTGCGTTGTTAAAGTTTGTGCCACTAATTGGTTGAGTTCAACGGTAGCGTATTTAGAGAGATATTGCACACTACGTATCCTGTTTAATTGTCCGAACCAAAGAAAGCGTAGTATTTATCCCGTCGAAACCATTGGCATGTATCATTCCGACTAACCAGGTGAGGGTATTATCCCCTTGTCGGGTCGTGGGCGGGAGGTACTGGACTCCCCCTGGAATGGTTCGTCGGAAGTAAATGTGAAGGGTTTCCCCAAGCCGGGGTAGGCAAGCGCGCGATCCACGGGTGGTTGAGAAGCGGGAGTTGAGTCTTCGAAGTTCCCTTTGACAGGGAGGCTAGCTCCGGGTGTGATAGCGAGTGCGGCTTGGTGAGGTGATAGCTTCAGCGGTAGGGCAGGCAGGCCAGTGGTTCAAAAGGTGGTAACTGCGAAAGGCAGCAGTTAACCAAAGTCCAAGGGTCCCGAAGGATCAGGGAGAAAGAGGGCGAGTAGCTCACCAGACAGAGGCGGAATGACATTTGAGATTAATAGATCAGTCCCCAAGCCCGCAAGGCCAGTCCTCACCTCCGGCGAGCGGGGTTGGTTAAGTGCTAGGTCCCCGCCCGCAGTCTCTTCGAGAAGAGTTCTCTGTAAGCGAACAAGATATGTTCACTCCCCCTCGACATCTGACGAAGCAATCCAATCACGTACCAAGGGGCGAGTACAGAGGCGAGTGGCAGGTTCGGAAGGGAGGAACCGCCCTCCTCCAAGCTGCGCTTGACCATCTTGGCCTTCTTCGGCCGGAGGGACAAACCTGGAGCCCGTCGGCCAAGCCAAGGCACGAACTCGATGGTGGATGACCGGTTGTTCTCCCTCGCAGCATTCAAGCAAGCATGGGCTTCCTCCGAAAGTGTCATTGGGTGGATACAATAAGTTATCCTGACAGAGAAGAGGTAGGGGTAAAAAAAAGGCCCCTCACTCCATTGGTTGGAGGTATTTATAGTACAGAAGAGGGGCCCACTAAAAGATTCCATCCAAGTCAGCAGACACTCTCCGAACATGGGGATTTGCACTTTTCTTTCTAAGCTTGGGACAATCTCGCAAAGAGCAGGGACTGTGTACAACCTCGTGTTCGTCGAGTGGGCGAGATGTAGAGGCGGGCTTACTCCCGCCTAAATCGACGAACCGAGGTCAGCACTCGCTGAAGCGGGTGAGTTACCAGGCGTGTGTTGGTTTTATCAGACACTCGCTGAAGTAGCGAGCGAGTGCTGGTCTCTTCAGGCACTCACCAATGAGGCGGGCGAGTGCTAGTTTCATCAGGCACTCGCCAAAGTGGCAGTCGAGTGCTGGTCTCATCAGGCACTCACCAAAGAGGCGGGCGAGTGCTAGTTTCGTCACGCACTCGCCAAAGTGGCGGGCCTGTGCTGGCCTCATAAGGCACTCACCAAAGAGGCAGGTGGGTGCTGGTTTCGTTAGGCACTAGCCAATCCAGGAATGTTCTCCATGCAAGATTTTATTTGTTTGTTTGTTGATAGCCATTGGCAGATTAATTTGGGGGGCATTTAGTAATTCCAAAAGGCGGGATTGCGCATTTGGCAGTCGCCGCCAGAAAAACTATAAATAGACCCTGAAGATCACCTTTGGAGGTGATCGAGTTTTTCAGCTTCTTCCTCCTCTGGTCAATTGTTGAAGCATGAGGAGACCGAGCGGTTTGATGTCTAGCCGCATCGGTCAGCTAATCTCCTCGGTCTGGCGGTTTGGCTCAGCGGTCAGCTAATCTCCTTGTTTTGACAGTTTGGCTCAGGGGTCTGGAGGTTTGCTGCAGCAGTGATCTGCTGGGTAGCTGCATCATCGGTCTATTTGTTAGCCGCAGCAGCGGTCTGTTGGTAAGACGCAGCTGCGGTCTGGAGATTAGCCGCAATAACAATCTATTGGCAAGCCGCAAGTGCGATCTGGAGGTTAGCCGCAACAACGGTCTGGTGGTTAGCCGCATCAGCGGTCTAATAGTTTGCCGCAAAAGTGGTATGATGGTTAGCCGCAACTGCGGTCTGGTGGAAACCCGCAATTGCGGTCCGGCGGCCTACACCGGCGGTCTGGCGGTCTTCCCTAGCAGTCTGGTGGCTTCCCTCTGTTGCTGCTGGGTGATCTTCAGTTGTTTTTTGTATAGTGTGTGGTTTGACTTTGTCAAACCGCATAGGCCGCGCGGATTGCATTTAGTCTCACATCTCTTGTTGTATTCTCTCATCTCCCCCATTTTCTATAAATAAGGGGGCATATCTATGTATTGTTTATCTTTTTGGAGCAATAAAATTTGCATTTTATTTACATTTTTTGCGGGTTATTTAGCTCTTTTTCACATGGTATCAAAACGAGGTTATCCTTTGCTCCAATTAGATTTCAGTTTATTTGTCTAACCGCTTTCGGCTTCTTCCCGCCCCTTCCCGCCCTTGCTGGTCGCTGTTTTTGCGACTTGTTTCCTTGCGAACTTTTCTGTTCGTACAGACTTTGTTCTAGCCACTATCTCCTGCTCTTTTCTTGCTTGTGGCGACTTATTTGCCTTCTTTCGACAACCTGCTCTTGTTCGGCGTGAGCTCTTCTTGGTCGTTTGTTCGCGCGGCTTGTTCTGTTTAAAATGTACAGTTTATAGTTGTTTTTTATGGCCACTCCTCTTGCTACTTCTGATGCTGCTCAGTTGGCCACTACAGGAAGGTGGCTCATTGATTCTGGTGCTACTAATCATATGACGGGAAATTCTCATCTTTTCTCTTCTCTTGATAAGACTAACGGGTTGCCTCTGATTCTTATTGCGGATGTTTCTCCCTCTCCGGTTTGTGGATCTGGCACGGTGCATGTTACTCATTCTCTTAAGCTTCATGATACTCTTTATGTTCCTAGTTTTTCATGTAATCTTCTTTCTGTCATTTCTCTTTGCAAATAGTTGAACTGTGAAGCTGTTTTTACTACTTCTACCTGTGTTTTTCGGGATCCTCACTCCAAAGAGTCGATTGTTACGAGAACTAAAAGCGATGGCTTGTTCTACTGTGATACCGCTTCTGCTTTTTCATCTTCTTCTTTACTTCAATGGAATCTTCGCCTTGGGCATTCTTCTCCCCGGATTCTTTATCATCTTATCTCGGATTTACCTCGAGAAGATTCTTCTCTTAATTGTGAGGCTTGTCAATTTGGGAAACATCACCGCTATACTTTTCCTACTAAGCATGAACGTAGTTCTTCTTGACCTTTTGATTTGGTTCATTCAGATAGTTGTGGTCCTGCTCCCCTTCCGACTGTTGGTCGGGGTAGCATGTATTTTGTTACTTTTATTGATGATTTCTCTCAGTGTATGCGGTTGTATCTGTTGTGTGATCGCTCTAAAATATTCTCTATTTTACTACGTTTTATAATGAGATTCATACACAAATTGATACCCCTATTAAAATTCTTCACACAGATAATGCTAAGGAGTATCTTAGTCATCAGTTCATGTCATTCAGTTTGAATCATGGCATTGTCCATCAAACTACTTGTCTTTACACTTCTCAACAGAATGACGTTGTTGAACGTAAAAATCGTCATCTTCTAGATGTGGCTCGTAGTCTTCTCACTATATGCATGTTCCCCGATCTTATTAGGGTCATGCTGTTCTTCTCTCTTTTTCTCTCATTAATTGAGTTTCGTCTTCGGTTCTTCATGACAAGACTCCATTTTCTCTTCTGTATCCTGATGCGAATCATTTTTCTTTACCTTCTCGTGTCTTTGGATGCACATCGTTTGTCCACTCTCCTTCTTCTGGTCGTGACAAACTCTCTCCTCATTCTGTCAAGTGCATTTTTCTGGGATATTGTCCGACCCAGAAAGGGTATCAGTGTTTTGATCCTGTTCTCCGGAAACAATATGTTGCAGCAGATTTCACTTTCTTTGAGGATGCTCATTTCTTTTCTTCTCCCTTCTACTAATGATTCTCCTTCTTTTCCACTAGTGTCAACACCTCTTCCAGAGCCTGCACCTATTCCTTCTCCTTCTATTTTTGACTCTCATACTATCTCTGATTCTTCTACTGAACTGTTGCCACCAGCTCCTGGGCCAGCAATAACTTCTTCGGATGGTACTGATACTGTAGACCGGATAGACCTTGATCTTCTAATTGCTCTTCGGAAAGGTGTTCGGTCATGCACTCAATATCCTCTTCAGGATTTGGTTTCTTATGCGTGGTTATCTCTTTTGTCTCAGAGCTTTGCTTTTGCTCAATCAACAAATGTTGTTCCAGTTTCCTATAAAGATGCTCTTGTTATTCCTCATTGGAAAGCTGCTATAGATGAAGAGATGAACACTCTCACTGAACGGGGTAATTGGACACTTGTTCCAACCCCTCTAGGAACTGATGTGGTTGGCTGTCGCTGGGTCTTTGTCATCAAATTTCTTCCTGATGGTACTATTGATCGGTACAAAGCCCGGCTTGTTGCCAAAGGATTTACACAAACCTACGATGTGGATTTCTTTGATACTTTATCTCTTGTTGCTCAGATTACTACAATATGTGTACTATTTTCGGTGGCTGTCAATAGGGACTGAGAAATGTCTCAATTGGATGTGAAGAATGCCTTTTTTATGAGGATTTGCAGGAAATAGTATATATGGAGCAAACTCTTGGGTATGTTGCTCAGGGGGAGTCTCAGGTCTGTAAACTACGAAAGGCAATCTATGGTCTTAAGCAAAGTCCTAGGGCCTGTTTTGACAAATTTAACAAGGTTGATTTCTGTGATTGGGTTTGCTTTGAGTGCTGCAGATCATTCTTTGTTCATCCGCAAAACCTCGGCTGATCTTGTTATTCTTGTGGTTTATGTGGATGACATTATTCTTATAGGGGATGATAGAAACGTATTGACATGACGAAGAAGCATCTGCTTTAGCATTTTATTACCAAGGATATGGGGTCTCCTAAGTACTTTCTGGGGATTGAGATAACTTGGAAGTCTGGTTCTATTATTCTTTCACAGCAGAAGTATGCCTTAGATCTCTTGAAAGAGACATGCCTTCTTGGGGTAAATCCGCTCGGACTCTTATGGCTGTTGGAGATGACAAATGCTGGAATGAGAATTATCCTATTCTTGAATATGTTACCAGATACAGGCGTCTTGTGGGTGAACTCATTTATCTGATGGTCACAAGGCCGGGTATTTGTTATGCAGTAGGGAAAGTGAGCCAGTTTATGCAAACTCCCAGAGAATGTCATCTACAGTCAGCTCTAAATATTTTAGAGTATGTAAAAGGTGCACTAGGAAAAGGGCTCTTGTTTCAGAAAAGGGGACATTTGAAGGTTGAGGCTTATTCTATTGCTAGCTACGTAGATGATAAAGAAGATATAAGGTCTACATCTGGTATCCACACTTTCGTTGGAGGTAATCTAGTCAGCTGGAAGAGCAAGAAACGGGCTGTAGTTGTCAGTTCAAGTGTAGAAGCAGAATATAGAAGCATGGCTCAGACTGCTTGCAAGTTGAAGTGGCTCCGGACACTCTTGCTTGATCTGGGATACTTTTATGATCATCTCCTACCTATGTTCTGCGACAATAAGGCGGTCATATATATTTTGAGAAATCTAGTTTTTCATGAGAGAACAAAGCATATCGAGGTGGATTGTCACTTCATCAGAGATGAGATTTTGAAGAATTAGATCTGCACACCTTTTGTTACCTCGGAGAGAGAACTAGCTGATTTTTTCACCAGACCAGTAACTCCTTTTGGGGAGGTTTGTAGCAAGTTGGGCATGGTGGATATATATGCTCCAGCTTGAGGGGGAGCTTTGAAGCTTGAGGAGACCGGGTGGTTTGATGTCTAGCCGCAGCGGTCAACTAATCTCCCCGGTCTGGCGGTTTGGCTCAGCGGTCTGCTAGTCTCCTTGTTCTAACGGTTTGGCTCAGGGGTCTGGAGGTTTACCGCAGCAGCGGTCTGCTGGGTAGCTGCATCAACGGTCTGTTGGTTAGCAACAACATGGGTCTGTTGGTAAGCCGCAGCTGTGGTCTGGAGATTAGCTGCAACATCGATCTGTTGGCAAGCCGCAGGTAAGGTCTGGATGTTAGCCGCAGCTGCGGTCTGGTGCTTAGCCACAACAACGGTCTGATAGTTTGCCGCATAAGTGGTCTGATAGTTAGCTGTAACCGCGGTCTGGTGGCAACCCGCAGTTGCGGTCTGGCGGCCTGCACTAGCGGTCTGGCGGTCTTCCCTAGCGGTCTGGCGGCTTCCCTCTGTTGTTGCTGGGTGATCTTCAGTTGTTCTTTGTATAGTGTGTAGTTTGACTTTATCAAACCGCATAGGCCGCGCGGATTGTATTTAGTCCCACATCTCTTGTTGTATTCTCTCATCTCTCCCATTTTCTATAAATAAGAGGGCATACCTATGTATTGTTTATCTTTTTGAAGCAATAAAATTTGCAGTTTATTTACCTCTTTTGCGGGTTATTCAGCTCTTTTTCACATCAATTTTGGTTGGCTTCAAAGGCTCTCCAAGGTGCCCAGTTTCAACATTGAATTGGGAGATGAAGTACTCAAAAATCTTCCAGGTGTGTGGTGGGTCCTCTGCGCTGTAGCAAGGGTCTGTGTCAAGTACCAAGTCTTCAGCTTAGTGTTCTTTCTCGGGAGAAGTAGGTGTGGGCTGCCCCCTTAGGGCCCGAATTCTTTGTTGGACCAAATTTTGGTTCGAACACACAAATTGTTGAACCCGCAAAATAAAAAGTTCTCTCTAGTTTCTTTTGTGTCATCGAATCTTGTTTCTTATGTCTGTATGGTTCTAATACTTGAGCGAATATTATTCCATAACTCAATTCCTCCATTAACATGTTTATAAATCTATTCTTGTACATCTGAATCAATAAATTAGTAACTTGTCTTGAAATGCTAGGAATCACTAAAATATGACAAGTCTATGACACTCTTGTTGCCACACCTAAGTGTAACATTCCTACAAGTTAGGCCAAAGTCTTCTAACGTTTGAGACATCCACAGTGCTTGAGCGCAACAGCTTCCTAAGGCGATATACTCGGCTTCAGCGGTGGAGAGTGCAACTGAGTTTTGTTTGTAGCTTGACTAGGAGACTAATGCAGGGCCTAGGAAATGACATGTACCACTTGTGCTCTTGCGATCAAGTGAACACCCCGCATAATCAGAATCAGAGTACTCGTGAAGTGTGAACTCGTTGGTGTGTGGGTACCAGAGTCCAAGATTTTGTGTTCCTATAAGATACCTAAAGATATGTTTTACTGCTTTCAAATGTGACTCTCTAGGGTCAGCTTGGTACCTAGCACACATACCTACCACAAATGTGATATCAGGCCTATAGTCACTCAAATATAATAATGATCCTATCATACCTCTAAACACAGTCTGATCGACGGAATTGCCACTTTCATCTTTTCCTAATTTAAGAGAGGCACTCATAGGAGTTTTGACTTGTTTCAGATTCTCATACCCAAAACGCACTAGCATATCTTTGATATATTTTGATTGACTAATAAAAATACCGTCTTTAAGTTGAGAAATCTGAAATCCGAAGAAATAGGTAAGTTCTCCTACTAGGCTCATTTCGAATTTGGATTTCATTAGGGTAACAATTTCTTCACACAACTTTTCATTCGTGGCCCCAAAAATGATATCATCCACATAGATTTGTAGTATAATTAGATCTGAATTCTCGTTCTTTACGAATAAAGTGGTGTCCGCACTACCCATCTTAAAGCCATAACCTAAAAGAAAGGTGGTGAGCCAATCATACCAAGCACAGGGTACCTGCTTCAGTCCGTACAAGGCCTTCACCAACTTGTATACGTGGTTTGGGTAGGAGACGTTCATGAAACCGGGTGGTTGCTCGACATATACCTCTTCCTTAATATATCCGTTTAAGAAAGCACTTTTAATGTCCATTTGGTACAATCTAATTTGCTTATAACTTGCACACGCCAAAAACATACTGATGGACTCAAGACGAGCAACCGGTGCAAATGACTCCTCAAAATCCACACCATCTATCTGAGAATACCCTTGAGCCACGAACCTAGCTTTATTTCTTGTTATCCTAGACTCACCATCAAGTTTATTTTTGAAAACCTATTTTAAGCCTATGACTGGATGGTTATCTGGACGCTCCACTAAAACCCATACCTTACTTCGCTCAAATTGGCTCAGCTCCTCATTCATAGCCAAGAACCATGATTCATTTATTAAGGCTTCTGAGACGTTCTTGGGTTCAATATCAAATAGGAAACACAAGTTTGAAAATGATTCATGAAGTGTAGACCGAGTTCTAACTCCATGAGATGGCTCTCCTATGACTAGTTCATGTGGATGTTGCTTCGAAAAATTTAAGTTATTAGGAGGCATATAGCCTTGTACAAGAGTTGGCGTTTCACTCGCCACAGCTCTCTCCTCACCCTTATCTCCTATCGGTACACTCTCATCAACCTCCTCTTCATTCGTCTTGGGCTCGTTAGTTGGGGAATTTTCATAGAAATGCATATGAGCTGACTCTTCAACCACTAAGGTCCTCTTATTATAGATCCTATAGGCCCGACTCTTGCTCGAGTATCCTAAGAAGGTACCTAGATCAAATTTTTCGTCAAATTTTCCTAAATGATCCTTAGTGTTTAGAATGTAGCACGGGCAACCAAAGACCCTAAAGTACGATACAGAGGGTTTCTTTTCGAAATACAGCTTGTATGGAGTTCGCATTAAAAGTAGGTGAAGCATGACTCGTTTCATCACATAGCTTGTCATGTTAACCGCTTCAGCCTAGAAAGATCGTGGTAAGCCGAACTCGGCGAGCATTGTGCGAGCTAATTCTTGAAGGGTACGGTTCTTTCTTTCTACAAACTCGTTCTGTTGTGGAGTGTGAGGGGTAGAGAATTCATGCTTATTTACTAAGGTGTCACACAGGTTTGAGAAGTCCTCATTCTCAAACTCTCCTCCATGATCTGATCTAATACATTTTATTTTTAGCTCGTTCTCATTTTGAAGTCATGTGCATAGATTTGAGAATTCGTTAAAGGTATTAGATTTATTCGCAAGAAAGATCGTCCAGCAATAGCGTGAATAATCATCTATGATAACGAAGGTGTATCGTTTTCCACCTAGACTACACGTACTAAGAGGTCCAAACAAAACCATGTGAATGAGTTCGACTGGTCTAGACATAGAAACTTCAGTTTTGCTCTTGAAATAGGTTTTAACAAATTTGTCTTTTTGACAAGGAGCGCATAAGACATTTAAACTACCGTTTAAGTTGGGAAGTCCCCAAACAAGTTTATTTTTTGATAGTTTTACAATAAGCTTACTTCCAAAATGTCCTAGTATCCAATGCCAAAGTTCTAATTCCTCATTCTTAGTAACTAGGTATTTCGGATTAGATGTAGATATATCATCAAAACTAATAGTGTACACATTATGAGTTCTATGAGCAACAAGTAAAACACTAGAAGTTTTGGCATCTATAACTTTGCATGTGTTTGTGGAAGATGCAAATATCACATTTAGACCTTTATCACACAGTTGGCTAATAGAAATAAGATTGTTCTTAAGGTCATCTACAAACAGAACATTTGAAATAGAAAATGCCTTGTTACCTATGGTGCCGATTCCCAGTATCCGCCCTTTGCTGTTGTACCCAAAGGACACCATGCCACCCTTCTTCTTCTCTAGACTAAGGAACTTGTCTTTATCTCCCGTCATATACTTGGAGCAACCAGAGTCCAAGTACCACACGTTCCTCATGTCCTTAGCCTGCCAACAGAACTAAAAAGAAGGTGAGGGTAAAGTTCTGGTTACCCAAGTTATCCCACCCATATGATAGGTAGAATACTTTGGTAGCCAGACTTGCGTATTTTTCTTGGCACCTGTCCTTAGACACGAGCCAGAAGTGTGACCGAACTTATGACAGTTTGCACACACAGTGTAAGCAGTAGAAGCTGCCTTTATCGGGTTGCTCGAGCTCGTGTTTGAGGATGGGGAAAGCCTTTCAGACTTTTTGACCTTATTTGATGAGTTTTTATAATTGGGTTTAGAGGTAGCTTTATAACAATTTCCACTCGATGGGGACATTGGACACACGTATCCTAGTTCAAACTTCTCAGATCCATGACACTGTGCACCCAACAACATATTTAAAGACTTTTGGCCTATTCCAAACTTTTGGATGGCACAGTTAAGATCATGGATCCTCTTCTTTAGGGCGGTGTTTTCAGTCACAAGCATTACACACCGATTGGCAAATTATTTTTTGCCTTCTTCTACCTTGGCAAGCGACAAGTGAAGTCTCTTCTCCAAGACATTCTTTTCAGTTATGAGACTATTCGTTCTCACCGACGACTTGGAGAGACTTGCCTTTTGTTCTTCGATCGTTGTCATCAAGTGAGAGCACTCTAGACACTCGATCTTTTCTTTGCCACTTCTAATTACTTCACTTTTTAATTTTTCTAAGCTCTTTTTGATTTTCTTATTCTCGGCTCTCATGGACTTTTTCTCAGAAATAACACTTTTTAATTTATCAACTAAGTGTTCATAAATTTCAAGAAATTCAGTATAAGTAGGTGGGGTTACCTCAGTGTCGCTCTGGACACTGGACTCATGGTCAAATTCTTCTTGATTCTTTCCCATGAGGTATAGATTTGCCTCGTCTTCACTGCCAGAGTCTGTGGTGCTTGATTCGTAGAATCCATCCTCATCCCAGGTGAGCGCCTTCAGCACCTTCTTCTTCCCTTTGTGTTGGCTTTGCTTTTCTTTTTCCTCCTTCTAGAGTCTTGGGCATTCTCTCTTTAGGTGTCCAAGCTTGTGGCAGTGATAGCACTCCGGCTGGGACTTCTCATCATCGCTTTCCATCTCTTTTGATGGCTTGTTCCACCTTCTGCCTTCTCCAGCTCCTCTCTTCAGGAATTTCTTGAACTGTCCCTGCTTCTTAGAATTCTTCATGAATTTTTTGAACTCCCGAACGTAGAGGCTCTCCTCCTCAACTTCCTCAGAATCTTCGGCAGCTTTTCTCTCCCTTGCGGCCTTCAGCGTCAGTCCCTTCTTCTTCATTTACCTGGGATATTCTTCCGCTTGAATCTTTAGTTCAAGTTTGTGTGTCTTCAGATTTCCGATGAGGCTTTCTATATCCAGGGTGCTGATATCGTGAGATTCGACGATCGCAGTCACCTTCGGGTTGAAGCGAGGAGGCAAAGATCGTAGGATCTTCCTCACCAGATCACCATTTGAAAAGCTCTTCCCGAGGGATCTTGAGGCGTTGACAATCTTGGTGAAACGTGTATACATGTTGTCAACCTCCTTATCGATCTCCATCCGGAACTGTTCATATTCAGACTCGAGTCAGAATAGCTTCGACTCTTTCACCTACGAAGTACCTTCGTAAATAAGTTCAAGTAGCCGTCATATATCATACGCTGTTTCACAGTTACAGATTCGATTGAATTCAGTTTTATCTAATGCGCAGAATAGAGAGTTCATTGCCTTAGCATTGTTCGTGCATCTAAGCTTATCTGCGTCATCTCACTTATCGTTTGGTTTGATTAGGACGGTTTCCCCTACAGTGACAGTGGGTGCAGTGTATTTCGTCTCTACCATGGCCCATACGTCCATGCTTTGATTCATCGGAAAAATTCTCGTGCGTGTTCTACAGTGACTATAGTCACTCCCCATAAACAGTGGAGGTCTACTCACACCTTGTCCCTCATTGAATGCGTGAACGGATTTGGTCATCTTACTTCAGGTTTTTTAAGCCTTTTTGAAGTAACCTCCCTCTAATACCACTTGTTGGATCTCGTGGCCAACCTTAGAGGGGGGTGAATAAGGTTTCTCGCGTGTATTGCAATTTAAAATATTTTGACCAAGAAAATCGAGTTTTGGAAGCTACCGCGGGGCGTTAGGTAGCTAACGCGCGGTAGTAAGTCTCGTAACTCGTTTTCCTGGGCAGTTACGCTTGAGCAAGCCCCACAACACAAACACTCACTTAACAAAACCAGAATAATCATAGAAGTAATCAACACAAAAATAGGAAATTCATTGCAAGAATTAGAATGTCAATTGTTCTAGATGATTACAAAACTGTGATCTCCGTGACGCTGGAGATCGAAAACGGTGAGGAGAAAAACTCTTTCGGTTTCTATACTGATCCGCTCAACGGACCGGTTGGCTCTCTCCCTTTCCCTCCAGGAAAGGTCTTCGAGCCGGCTCTTCACCTCCTCACAAGGAAGGGTCTTAGAGCCCCGCTAGATCCTCCGATCTAGACGTCCCTATCCGCAGGACGATTTACCGTAGAATCCTACCCGGATTCTGACGACCCTTAACGGTCGATTTTCCTCACCGCAATGTACAACCCATATTCGCTGAGTGGGACCCAGAGGCATCAACGGCCGGGTTTGGACTAGCTTCGGGCTAGCTTTGGATCCAGAACGGAAGGGCTCCCGCCTAGGAGTAGGCGAGAACGTTCGCGTCAAGCCTCGACCGAGACCCACTTCTGCCCAGAGGCGGGCGAGAAGGCTCGCACCTCGCGGAAGGCGAGAGTTGGCTCGATCCGGGGCATTCTTCGACACTCCTTTGTAGCTTCTGCCGAGTGAACGGCGGGAGGGTTCTCGGCATAGGGTTCTCGCCGGGTGGGGCCCAAAGCCCAGGGTAAAATTACCTAGTCGCCCTCATGTAAAATTACTTATATGCCACCAGGGTCTGCATCTAGTATCCCATAACAGCGGGATTTGGCTATTGGCAGGCCAGCTATGGGTAATTAAGTAATTTCAGGTCAGCGAAGGCTATAAATAGACCCACAAGGGCTTCTTAGAAAGCAGGCTTTCATTTTTCTCTAAGACTCTCTAGTGCTTTCTGAGGAGCTCCCAGCCCAACTTTTGGCTTTGGAGGGGAAGCTCTCAGAGATCTTCCGGGTAAGAGGTGGGACCTCCTTGGTGAGGCTTTGGGTTAGTTATAGGTCCTTCGCAACCTGTCAAGGGTCGGGGCTTGAGAAAAGTAGTTGTTGGCTGCACCCCTATTTTCGAACTCTCGTTGAGGTCAATTTTTGGCTTCAACAGTTCTGGTGCGGTGAGCGTGGAAGGTAGCCAGTACAAGAAAATCTTGAGTTTAGTCCCATGACAGGAGGTGAAGGTGAAGGATCTGGTTCAGGAGGTTCCCCCACCCGGGGAGAGGAGGCAACAAGGAAGATGCTAGAGGACTTCCGGCGAGAGGTCTTGCAGACCATCAGCTTGGCTTTCTCGGAGAGGAGCGAGTGGACAAACCCTCAGGTTCTAGTAGAGGCGGTCCCGCTCTTGGGCGAGAACGCCCCTGGGCAGTGCCCTGGGAAGGAGGTCTCGGCGAAGGCTGGCGAGAGGGACGTCGCCGCGCGTGAGCTCTTCCCAGGCCAGCGTCCTGGGAAGGAGATTCCGGTAGAGATCAGAGAGAGGGAGGCGGCAGTGCGAGAGCTCTTCCCTGGGCACGGTCTCGCGGATCGGGCCAGCCAGCCGAGGCCGCGAGACGTGCCCTCTCGGTAGGCAGGAGGCGAGAGCCCCTTCAGTGAGCTCATCATCCCGGCTCCAATGCCGGAGGGGTTCCGGGAGCCCGACATGTCCTACTACTCGGGGAAGGACGACCCTATACAGCATGTACAGTGGTTCGAAGACCGTGTCTCGATAAGGCAGATGACAGATGCCTTTAAGTGCCGGCTATTTGCCATCACGTTGAAGGAGAAGGCTCGGGACTGGTTCCACCAGATGCTGGCAAGTTCGATCTACAGCTTTGAGGATCCGCGCCGAGGGTTCCTGTTGAGGTTCTCAACGTCGAAGAAGCGAAAGAAGGAGGCAGAATGCCTGTTTGCGGTGAGGCAGAAGCAGGATGAGACGCTGGGTCATTACGTTGACCGTTTTTAGGAAGAGATCCTCTTGATCCAGGAGGTCCCGGGGTACGCGCTGATGCTCGCCTTCACCCTGTTGTTGAGACCAGGATTCTTTAGCATGAAGTTGAAAAGAGTGCCCCCACCCTCTCTTTTGAGGAGCTCATGGAGAGGGCGGCAAAGGAGATAGACTTCGAAAGGGCCAACCCGGCTTTTGTCAGGAAGCTGGCCCGGTTGGCGGAGGACGATGTAAAGGAACCGGCGGCAGGAAGGCAGAGGGAGCCGAGGGAGCAGAGAGAAGAGAGAAGGAGGGAAGAACCTCGAGGGCAGGGGCAGCATCATGGATGGGGGGCCCGGGAGCCGAACAACCGGTTGGGTTGGAGGCCCCAGGAGGGTCGCCCCCAGGGTCAAGGAGGAGGCTTCAGGGAAGAGACAACTTTTGGGAGCCGAGGAGGTTTAATCAACCGGCATGGAGGCAGGGGTCAAGGGGTCACCTCCCGCAGCCGCAAGAGGCCATGGAGGTCGGCAGAGGTAGAGGGGCAAGGAGAGGAGTTCGAGGAGGAGCCGGGAGAAGAGGAGGAGGAGGAGAAGGAAGAGGGGGCAGGGCGGCGTTTCTCTTTTGTGACTTCCACCAGGAGGAAGGTCACGCAACGGCCACCTGGTCGGAGTTCTTGGAGATGAGAGAAGCTAGGGGCTGGGGAGGCAGGATCTGCCGATAAGTATCGTGGAGGTGCAGCAGGGAGAAGGGGAAGATAGGTGCGAGGACAGAGCAGATGTGGGGACCCGGGGGGGATCAGGGTGATCCACGGAGGAGTTGGAATCGAGGCAACTCGCAAGGGGAGCCTTCAGACCATGTTCCGAAGGGGGGTCGCCTTGACCTCCTTGGCTCCCCCTCCGGAAGAGAAAATCACCTTTTCATCAGCAGACATGCCGGACTACGAGGATCCGTTCTGTGACGCCCTGGTGATCCAGACGGCGGTGGAGAACTTCACGGTCTCTAGGATACTGGTGGACAACGGGAGCTCTGTGAATGTGATCTTCAAGAAGGCCTTCGATGAGATGAAGGTCGAGGGCAAGAGGGTCTTGGCTTCGGATGGACTGCTATTTGGGTTTTCTGGAGAGAGGAAGGAGGTAGAAGGAGGGGCAGGCTTGCATGTGAAGTTGGGGGCGTGTCACGGAACTGTACGTTCGTGATAGTGGACGCCCCAAGCAGCTACAATGCCATCTTCGGACGCTCCCTCATCAGCGCCTTTCGCTGCGTCCCCTCCTCGTTCCATCAATACCTCAAGTTCAACAATGAAGGGGTGCAGGTTAGGATTAAGGGGGACCCGAAGGTGGCAAGGCAGTGTTAGGTGACGGCAGTAAACACTGCGTCTTGGATGGCAGAGGAAAAAGGACTGGAGAGGGAGATGGCGGAGCAGGAGGAAGTTGTCAGAGAGGAGGAGATGAACCCGGAGGAGCAAAGGGGAAGAGGTGTGCATGGGGTCCAGAGGGACGGAGAGTTGGAGCCGCAAGAAGATCGGCAGGTGGGAGGAGTAGGAGAAGAAGTTGAGAGGGAGGCCCAGAGGGGCGTGGAGGTCGAGCGCAGCAACAGGAGAGCCTGGAGGAGGCGATGGAGGTTGAAGAGGCAGGAGGGGAGGAAGAGTTTGGGCAGGAGGAAGAGACGAGGGCCGGCTAGGAGCAGTCGCGGCTGGAGCCGGCTGGGGAAGTGGTGGAGATGGAGGTCTTCACAGGCACAGGGCAGGTGCAGAGGGTGCGGGTCAGCGGGGGCTTGAGTCATGAGGACCAGGAGCGAGTGCGGGCCTGCATCCAGAGCAATGTCGACATCTTCACTTAGAGCGCGGCAGACATGTCGGGCATCGATGCGTATGTGGCCTGCCATCGCCTGAACCTGAATCCCCGGACGCGCCCCATCCACCAGAAGATGAGGACCATCGCCACCAAGCTGGAGGAGCCCATCCGCGAGGAGGTCAAGAAGCTCTTGGAGACCGGCTTCATCTCGGAGATCCAGTCCCAGGCTGGATCTCCAACGCGGTAATGGTTAAAAAAAGAGGAGGGAAGTGGCGTATGTGTATTGACTTTTCTTTATTGAATAAATCATGCCCCAAGGATTGCTACCCCCTGCCTCGGATCGACGCGCTGGTTGATTCAGTCGTCGGTTTTTCTATTATGAGCTTTTTGGATGCTTTTTCAGGTTATCACCAGATCCGGATGCACCCTCCTGATGTCAAGGATGTCTCCTTCATCATGAGAGAGGGATGCTTCATCTATAAGATGATTCCCTTTGGGTTGAAAAACGCAGGGGCTACATACCAACGCATGATGGATCGGGTCTTCAAGGGGAAAAGGGGGGGGGGGAACTTGGAGGTCTATGTCGACGACCTAATGGTCAAGAGCAAGTGTGTGGATTCGCACCTACGGGACCAGGAGGAAACGTTCGCCACCCTGCGGAAGTTCAAGATGAGGTTGAACCCCTTAAAGTGTGTCTTCGGGGCGAGCCGCAGGAAGTTCCTTGGGCATCTTCTGACCCCGGCAGGGGTAGAGCCTAACCCGGATAAGGTAAAGGCCATCCTAAAGCTGGAGTCGCCACGCAACGCCAAAGAGGTCCAGCGATTGACAGGCAAGCTGGCCGGGCTAAGTAGATTCCTCTCCAGGTCCGGAGAAAAATGTTCATCATTCTTTAAGGTGCTGCGAGGTAATCAAAGATTTGAGTGGACCGCCAAATGTGAAGAGGCTTTTCAAATGCTAAAGAGGCAGCTCTCCCAAGCTCCGCTACTCCAAAGCCCGAAGGTGTGAGAGGATCTAGCCTTATACCTTGGAGTAGGAGCATAGGCCGTAAACTCCGTCCTGGTCAGGGAAGAGGGGAAGAAGCAGTTGCCCATCTACTACGTTAGTCAGATCTTGAAGAAGGCGGAGCTACGCTACCCCATCTTAGAAAAGTTGGCATATGCTTTGATCATCTCGGCAAGGAAGCTCCGGCCGTATTTCCAAGCACATTCGATCAGGGTGGTGACGGACCATCCTCTTCGCAAGATCTTTGAAGGGGTGGAACACTCGGAAAGGTTGGCCAAGTGGTCCATCGAACTGAGCGAGTTTGATATCTCATTCGTACCAAGGCTCTCCATTAAGGCACAGGCGGTGGCCGACTTCCTGGCGGACTATGTTGTTGAGGTCGGGGCAGAGGAGTCGCGACCGCAAGGAGAATGGAGGATGATGGTTGACGGGGCCTCGGTAAAACATTCCCTTGGGGGAGGAGTGGTGCTGGTAAGCGCCCAGGGGGTCACTATAGAACAGGCAGTGGTCTTGCACTTCCCGGTGACTAATAACCAAGTGGAGTATGAGGTCGTGATAGTCGTCCTTCGGTTGGCAAAAGAGCTTGAGATCCAGGATGTGGAGGCTTTTACGGACTCGATGGTGGTAGCATCATAGATCCGAGTGGAGTTCGAAGCTAGGGAGCTCACCCTCGTGAAGTACTTGTCCAAGGTAAGGGTGATCATCAGAGGGTTCCGGACGTTCTCAATCCAACACGTCCCCAGGGAAGAGAGTGTAGCAACCGATCGACTGGCTAAGTTTGGACCTCGGGGGGGAGGAACCCTGACCGAGCTGTTTCGACCTGCAATCGAGGAAGGAGAATTGATGGAGGTAGATCGGCGACCCTCATGGGTGGACCCCTTGGTGACCTTCCTGACCACGTGTGAGCTTCCGGAAGGGACTAAAGATGCCAAAGGATTCAGGCATAAGGCGGCCCATTACCTAATGCTGGAGGGAGGGTTGCAAAGAAGATGTTGTCAGGGCTCCTAGCAAGGTGTGTGACCGAGGAAGAGATCCTGAGGATCCTGGAAGAAGAGCATTCAGGCGAGTGCGGCAGTCACTCGGGGGGAAGGACGTTGGAAGCGAGGGTGGTAAGGCAAGGGTATTTCTGGCAAACCATGAGGAAGGACACGGTTGAGTTTGCGAGGAGATTCCGAAAGTGTCAGTTGTACGCTCCCCTCCAGCTCTTGCCCGCTCAAAGGCTCCGAAGCATCGTGACATCATGGCCTTTCTCCATCTAGGGGATGGATCTAGTTGGGCCCTTCCCTCTAGCTAGCGGGCAGAGGCCCTTCCCTCCAGCAACCCAAGGCGATAGTAACAAATAATGGTCCCCAATTTGCCAGCAAGGAATTCATCATCTTTTGCACCCAGCTGAGGATAGACCTTAGGTTTGCCTCCGTCCATCACCCCAGGAGCAACGACCAGGTGGAGGCGGCGAACAAGATCATCGTGAACTTACTCAAGAAGAAGGTGGAGAACCTGAGGGGGAATTGGGTGGAACAGCTCCCCTCAGTTCTATGGGCCCTGCGAACGACCCCGAACACGGCCACCGGCGAGACCCCCTTCAAACTTTCTCACGGGTGTGAGGCGGTCCTGCCAGTGGAGTTTGAGGTTCGATCCCCGCGGGTCACGACCGCGAAAGAAGGAGACGAGGTTTGGAGGTTAGAGAATGTGGGGGATTTGCGCCTCTCATTAGATATGGTGGAGGAGCTGCGCGATGTCGCGGCTATCAGGCAGGAGGAAATCAAGCGGCGAATGGCAAGATACTTTGACAAGCACACCAGGATCAAACAGTTCACAGAAGGAGATCTAGTGTTAAAGAAAGTCGATGCTGCGGGAAGATTTGCCCCCGTTGGCAAGCTCAATCCAAATTGGGAAGGACCCTACAGTGTTAAAAGGGTTCTAAGAACGGGAGGTTACCACCTCCAGGATGTGGAGGGGAGATCCATGAGCCACACCTGGAGCGGTGACGATTTAAATGTTTCTACCCATGATGGGGGAAGGTGAAACTGTGTATTTAAAGTCAAGTTATTACATCATATTCACTAACTTATTATTACTTTGGTCTTACCTGTTGTGGAATGTGGTTGATGGAAGGGTTGGATGTTTGCACTACCCCGAGCTCGGCTCAGCCCCAGGTAGACTCGTTGTGCAGGCTCTCATCTAGCTGGCAGGTCCGAAGGCTCGCCTGTGGGGGAGAGGTCTGGTCCTTAGAGATACTTTAGTTTGAAGACTTTTGCACTACCCCGAGCTCGGCTCGACCAAAGGTAGACTCGTTGTGCAGGCTCTCATCTAGCTGGCATGTCTGAAGGCTCGCCTGCGGGGGAGAGGTTCGGTTCTTGGAGATACTTCAATTTAAAGACTTTTGCACTACCCCGAGCTCGGCTCAGCCCCAGGTAGACCCGCTGCGAAGGCTCTCATCTAGCTGGCAGGTCCGAAGGATCGCCTGTGGGGGAGAGGTCTGGTCCTTAGAGATACTTAAGTTTGAAGACTTTTGCACTACCCCGAGCTCAGCTCGGCCCCAGATGACCCTCTACGCAGGCTCTCATCTAGCTGGCAGGTCTGAAGGCTCGCCTGCGGGGGAGAGGTTTGGTTCTTGGAGATACTTCAGTTTGGAGACTTTTGCACTACCCCGAGCTCGGCTCGGCCTCAAGTAGACCCGTTGCGCAGGCTCTCATCTAGCTGGCAGGTCCGAAGGCTCGCCTGCGGGGGAGAGGTTTGGTTCTTGGAGATACTTCAGTTTGGTGACTTTTGCACTACCCCGAGCTTGGCTCGGCCCCAGGTAGACCCGCTGCGCAGGCTCTCATCTAGCTGACAGGTCTGAAGGCTCGCCTGCGGGGGAGAGGTTTGGTTCTTGGAGATACTTCAGTTTGGAGACTTTTGCACTACCCCGAGCTTGGCTCGGCCCCAGATAGACCCGCTGCGCAGGCTCTCATCTAGCTGGCAGGTCCGAAGGCTCGCCTGCGGGGGAGAGGTTTGGTTCTTGGAGATACTTTTGTTTGGAGACTTTTGCACTACCCCGAGCTCGGCTCGGCCCCTGGTAGACCCGCTGCGCAGGCTCTCATCTAGCTGGCAGGTCTGAAGGATCTCCTGTGGGGGAGAGGTCTGGTTCTTAGAGATACTTCAGTTTGAAGACTTTTACACTACCCCGAGCTCGGGTCGGCCCCAGGTAGACCCGCTGCGCAGGCTCTCACTCTAGCTGGCAGGTCCGAAGGCTCGCCTGTGGGGGAGAGGTTTGGTCCTTAGAAATACTTCAGTTTGGAGACTTTTGCACTACCCCGAGCTCGGCTCGGCCCCAGGTAGACCCGCTGCGCAGGCTCTCATCTAGCTGGCAGGTCCGAAGGCTCGCCTGTGGGGAAGAGGTTTGCTTCGTGGAGATGCTTCAACTTGGATGTTTGCACTACCCCGAGCTCGGCTCGGCCCCAGGTAGACTCGCTGCACAAGCTCTCATCTAGCTGGCAGGTCCGAAGGCTCGCATGTGGGGTTAAGAGACCCCAAGTACTGCTTGGCCCCGGGTAGACTCGCTGCTCAGGCTCTCATCAGCTGGGCATGGTTGTAGGCACACCTGGGGGGAAAGGGCTTGTTCTCGGATATGTTCTTAGGGGCACTGCGACTTGGCAACTTTGGCACTACCCCGAGCAAGGCTCGGACCCTGGTGGACTCGCTGACCGGACCTTCTGGGCAGGACAGGAGGCACACCTAGAAGGACGAAGAAAAAGGTTGGAAACCCCCTCAAACAAGAGAAGTCTCGGCCAAGAGGTCTCGGCTAAGAGGATCTCGGCAGAGGGAGTTCTCGGCGGGAAGGCTTTCAGTGAGGAGCCCTAGGAGAAAAACTCGGTTCACTCGCGCGAGGTAAAGGCCCCCCCCCCTCAAGAACCTACGGTCGGCACTCCCGGCAAAAGGGTCTCGGCAGAAGGCACTCCAAAACGGCACGCTGGGCCTTGAGCCCTCGGCAAGTCTCCACCTATTAATCGCTAAGGGGGACGGCTATCCTAGGGAGACTGAGGGCCTTGGCGAGAACGTGCTTGAGAAGCATTCGACACTATAGCACTTATAAAAAGATAAGAAATCAATCACAATATGCAAACATGTACAGTATATCCTTCAAAATGTGATCACAGACGAGAGCATCTCACGCGTTTCAAAGACAAAAGGAGGGGGGAAAGAAACCCATCAGGGGGACGCACTATACCCCCCGCTCGAGCTCTCGCCAGAACCATCCTCGAACGTCTCGCCAGCAGTGTGGGAGATTTCGGGACGTCCGAGGGTGGGGAGTCAGGTGCGCCCGGGGGCTTAGGGATGGCTCGAAGAGCTATGGGAGAATCTGGCGGGCGACGATGGTTTCGCCACCCTCATTCAGACACCCCGCGTCCTGCAACGTCTCAATGGTAAGTCTGGCTGTTGATTGGGCGTTAGCCTACAGTAGTTTGTCGATATCGTATTCCGAGAAGTGGCGGCTCCTCAGCCTCTTGTCCAGCGAAGGAGGAGGCGGGACCGCAGCCGCTTCCATGCGCCGGAGCTGGCCCTTCAGCAGGACGTTCTCGCACTCCACCCCGGCCAGCTGCGCGCGCAACACCATGCTCTGAGCAAAATCATCCGTAAAGGAGAAACCAGTCAATACGGGGGAGAAAGAGGTCGTGGATTACAGGGGCGAGAGCGAGTGTCTCAAAAGGTCTCGCTTACCTCTTCCGCCGGACGTAAGGACAGAAGCCGATGAGCATCCGCCAGCTCGGCCTTTTGCGCTGCCGCGTGGGCCACCTCTTGGTCCCTCGCTTTGAGCATCTCGCCGAAGTTGCGGCCGATGGTGATACTCCGGCGCGCACACATATGCGCAAGCTCGAACCCGCGCAGCAGGGCTCGGGTAGAGTCAAGGTCCAGGAGCCGAGTGGAAATTTGGTCGAAGACGCTGGCATCCTCCCGACTGTAAAGGTCGTAGCCCAACACGAAAGCCTCGCCGGTGACCTCGTGTCGCTCCGCCAACCTGGGTAGGAGAGTGGAGACAGAGACCCGGTTGGTCTCGGGATCCCACTGGAGCAGAGGCTTCCCTTCCGCATCCAGACACTTCACGCCGAGACCGAAGTTCCGGTGCCCCTTTGGCACCTGCTTGGGCGGGGACTGAGCGGAGGTTTCGGCGGCTGCCCCCTCGTCAGCAACCCCGCCTGCCGCTGGAAGGCTCTCGGCGGGGGCCCCAACGGTGGTCCCAGCGGCATTGGTCACCTCCCCGGCTGCTGACAGGATCTCGGCAAAGGATCGACCCTCGGCGGAAGGCCGGGAGGGAGAGGCCGCCACAGATTTCCCCTTGTCTGTGGCAGTTGGCTTTGGTCTTTTAAGCGGTTTGGATGAAAGGTACTGGGCTTTTGCTTCCCGGCACCGGACTGAGGGGATGGAGTCGGCTCGTCCCGGCAGGCGAGAGCCGCGGATTTCGCGAGAGCCAGTGAATCTCTCGCAGCCCGGGTCTCAGCAAATGGCTGGCGCAGGGGGATTTCTCGCTCTCCTGCAAGGTTGACAACATTCAGCGTTACGTTTTAGAACATGGAATACCGAGCTAAAGGCGAGACCATACCTTCGCCAGGAGGCACGGGAAGGAGAGAGTCGACGTCCTGCCGAAGGAATTGGACGCCGAATTTCTTGGTCCCGAAGAACTCCAAGAGGGCGCTCTCACGTGACCCCAAGGTGGGCAGCTTGTAGGCGGCGTCTTCATACTGAATGGGCGCGAGAGGCACGTTGCCGAAGTCTCCGGAGACGTAGACAAACTTCTCGCCCCAGTGGTGGTGCTTGTTGGCGAGACCAGAGGTTTTGAGAAATTGCCCGGAGAAGAAGACTACCCCGCTCTTCGCCTGGAAGACGAAAAGCTTCCGGAAGATGGGTAGGCTGAACTCAATCCTCTCGGACCGCATGTAGTAGATGAACGCTACCAGGATGGCGACCGAGTTGGGATTGAGCTAAGCGGGAATCACTCCGTAATAGTGGAGGTCCTGACGCATCTCGGGCCAAAGGGGAAGGCGGAAGCCCACCTCGAAATGCTCGAGGGGGATGGCGAGCTCTCCCTCTCCCGCGCGATTTACCCTATCATCGTTGCTCGGGTTTCTCGCGGTGAATTCGGCGGGGATGTAGCGTGAGGTGATCAGGTGGTACTCGTCCATGGTCAGTCGGCAAGGTGGGAACTGGTGCCTCCGGAAGGCTTGCGCACAGTTGGAGCGTCCTTCGCTCTCGTCTGGCATCGTGGTTAAGAGGTTGAAGGCGAAAGCTCGGGGAGAAAGGCGAGAACGAAAGAAGGTAGTGGAAGCAAGGGAAGGTCTCGGCAAGGCGCGAGAGCAGTAGGAAGGAGGACAAGGGTTTCTGATCGGATAAATAAATGCAGTGGATGGACCGGCCTATTTATAGAAAACTGTAGTAATGATAATTTTCCCTAAAAGGCGGCGGGGGTACAGTCATCACGTCCCAAGGAAACGGCGCCTCGTTTTCCACTCCGACACTCCTCGGGCACCTAAGCCAACGATAAGGTTCCAGCCCATAGATGACAGCGACCGACAGGCGACTTGGGTTCGCGCAAACACCCAAACTAACAGCATAAAAGAGAGCAAGGAAACAAAAACAAAAATAGAAAGGGGGGCTCTCGCCGGGCGAGAGACGCATAACAAATAATGATCATAAAATTTTAAGCAGTCTTTCAAAATAGAAAAAGGGTACATTGCGAGAAGGGTAGGCAAGGAGACGGGGGAGGCGAGACTGCATTATTCAATACGGTTCCCAGCGCTATCGTCCTCTCTCTGCCGTCTAGTCCTCGGAGTAGCCCGCGGGTTGAAGTAGGAGGATAAGGTGGTGCACCCGAGGTTAATTCGGCGGGTCTGGTCTCGAATCCGCGCGATGCATCGCCTAGGGGACAACTCGGCGGTGGGCATATCCGGCCGCTCCGTCTCGCCCAGGAAGCAGTCTCGCTCGAGGGCCTCCAGCCTTTGCTCCACCATCTCGCAGTGTTCCTTCTCCGCAAAGGCGTAAGCCCGCTCCCGCCGCACGAGTTTTGACAGGATGGCCGCTATCTTCTTCCGCCGCTTCTTGACGTTCCCGGCGTCGTCCAGGATTTCCTCCATCTCATCAGAAGAGGGGAAGGGGGAGCTCTCGGCGTCCTCCCCTTCCTCCCCATCTTCATCTTCGTCTTCCTCTTCCTCGTCGGCTCCCGCCCGCGAGTCCGCATCCCCTGGTAAAAGAGAAGTTTTGTGGTTATGACGAGAGCAAAGTAAAGGCTAGGATAGTATCTCGCATACCTGCAGTCCGGCAAGAACTACCGGCCGGCGGTAGGCGAGAAGGCCCAGACTCCCCCTCAGTCTCCTTTCCAAAGAGGAGGTGGAGTGGTTTTCCTCGCCCCTGGCGGAAGGTCTTGCGTGAAGTGATCCCGGCCTGGTCGGGAGAGCAGGGGGGAGTCTTCCTCTCTCGCGGGGTGGCTGGCCTCCTTGGGCGATACAGACGGTTCGGTAGCCACCCCTCCCGCCAGCAGGGCGGGATAAGCCGCTTGGGTGGCCAAGTTAGCAGCTGCTTTTTCGTTTTCCCGGATGGCGAGACCCGGGCTGGCGGAGGCTGGCGCTGCGGAAAGTCAGTTCAATAGTTTGGAATGCTGGGGTTGGAATGATAAAAAGAGGGTAGTAGGGATGAAAGATTACTTGGAATTCTCGAAGGGTCAGCCGGAGGAGTGGCCTCTGGGACACGTGGTGGATCCCCGGGAAGGCGAGACGCCGAGTCTGGGGGCGCCAGCGGGGAACCGGCACTGTCATCTCGAGCCACCTCCTGTGAGAAGTATTGCATGTCAGTTGTCAATCCTTTTGCTTAATCAGTTCATAGTCCCGGTAATCATCAAGCCGAAAAGACGTACCTTCTGCAGAGGGGAAGGATTATCCGCGCGGCTTGGGGATGGGGTAGGTGAGCCCCGGTTCTCGCACAGAAGGTCCCGCTTGACCGGTTTCACCCGCTTCTTCTTCTTCAGCTATGAGGACTTAGCGGCTGGCGCCTTTTTCGCCAGCCAGGGGGCTACCGAGGCGCTGTTCGCGAGGGCTCGCGCCTGCGCCGCATCAATACGTTCTTGGAGGCTCTGCGAGAGTGGTTTGTCAATGCGTTTGGAACGCATCTCGAGACCACACGAGAGCTCAGGCACGGGGCAGCGATTTCCAGGGGCAAATTTATGGCCGCCTATCAGCGCACATATATAGTCACGGGATGGCCCACCGAAAGATTCTCTTTTCAGGACGATACGTGCTCAGCGAATATTTATGGGTTGGACGTGTCTTTTCACGCACAGGGCTAGCTCGAAAAGAGCGGGTATTGTGTACAACCCATATTCGCTGAGTGGGACCCTGAGGCATCAACGACCGGGTTTGGACTAGCTTCGGGCTAGCTTTGGGATCAAGAACGGAAGGGCTCCCGCCTAGGAGTAGGCGAGAACGTTCGCGTCAAGCCCCGGCCGAGACCCACTTCTGCCCAGAGGCGGGCGAGAAGGCTCGCGCCTCGCGGAAGGCGAGAGCTGGCTCGATCCGGGGCATTCTTCGACACTCCTTTGTAGCTTCCGCTGAGTGAACGGAGGGACGGTTCTCGGCATAGGATTCTCGCCGGTGGGGCCCAGAGCCCAGGGTAAAATGACCTAGTCGCTCTCGGGTAAAATTACCTATATGCCCCAAGGGTCTGCATCTAGTATCCCATAACAGCGGGATTTGGCTATTGGCAGGCCAGCCAGGAGTAATTAAGTATTTTCATGTTAGCGAAATCTATAAATAGACCCACAAGGGCTCCTTAGAAAGCAAGCTTTCATTTTTCTCTAAGACTCTCTAGTGCTTTCTGAGGAGCTCTCAGCCCAGCTTTTGGCTTTGGACGGGAAGCTCTCAGAGATCTTTCGGGTAAGAGGTGGGCCTCCCTGCTGAGGTTTTGGGTCAGTTCTAGGTCCTTCGCAACTAGTCAAGGGTCGGGGATTGAGAGAAGTAGGTGTTGGCTGCACCCCTATTTTTGAACTCTCGTTGAGGTCAATTTTTGGCTTCAACACACAAGATTTAGAAAAAAAAATTACAAGAATAAAATATGTAAATAATCTAAAGGTTTAGTTCTCCCTCTTGAAGATTTCTCCGTGGAGCGATCTGCGACCGTTGCTTGAGATCTTCGTATGCTAGCAACCGGTCGGCTCTTCGTAGTCGATGTAGATCTTGGATCGCCGGAGTCTTTCGATCGCATACGTGAGGGAGAAGACTCTCTTCTTCTTTGACGAAGACGATCGAAACGGATGCAAGGAGGCGGCCGAACCCTAGAGTGCAGGAGCTTCTGTCTATTTTCGTCTTCTATAAACTACAGAAAAACGAGGCGCCTTTTATACGTCTTTGTGAAAGTAAGCAACCGCCGGCGGTATGACTAGCGTCTGACGGTAGGTTCGCGTGTTTAGTTCTGCCAGCTGTCCTACAAGAAAGGAAAAATATTCAAAACAAATATTTGTCATTTTATTGTTGCTAGCGCCGCGCGGTTACATCTATCGACGCGCGGTAATATAAGACACGACGATTCTAAACAGTCGTGTTGATGCTCGTCGAGGGCTAGCGCGGCGCGATAACAACTATCGCCTGGCGGTAGATCGGTTACTCGAGAAATCCTTCTCTCCACTCATCGAGAGGCTAGCGCGGCGCGGTAAGCACTACCCTTGGCGGTAATTTCCCGAGAAGCTAGCCAAAATAATTCCTTGCGTTAGCGCGGGCGGTAGGACTAGCGCTGAGCGGTAGGTTCCCGAGAGCTCTGTCCAATTAATTCACGGCTACCGCTCGGCGTTAGTGTCCATTGGAGTCTTCTTCTTCGCTTTCACCTGTCAACATGCACACTCTATCAACACAAGACGTGATCAAATACAACCTGGGAGTTGATATTCTTAAACACAGGGAATGCGAAACATCGGTTCCAACAAAGGAGTCTTAATGGGACCCGACTGGTTCAACCGTGAGGGTTGCAGCCCAAGTGACCCCAACACATTTCTGGCCTGTTTATCAGCGCAGCGCGGTGTTGGCGTTGGGTCTCGAACCCGCAACCCTTGATAAGGAGCCTTAATATCACTCCTCATCACCAACTGAGCTCAGTTGGTGATGAGGAGTGATATTAAGGCTCCTTATCAAGGGTTGCCGGTTCGAGACCCAATGCCAACACACTCAGTTGGTGATGAGGAGTGATATTAAGGCTCCTTATCAAGGGTTGCGGGTTCGAGACCAAACGCCAACACCGCGCTGCGTTGATAAACATGCCAAAAATGTGTTGGGGTCACTTGGGTTGCAACCCTCACAGTTGAACCAGTCGGGTCCCATTAAGAATCCTTGAGCTGAGCCTGGGCCGTGACAACAAACATAATTGGCCACCTCTAGTTTTTATTGCAGATGGTACTCCATCCCGTGTATGTGGATCTGGAATAGTGTATGTCACTCCATCTCTCCAACTTGCGGACACTCTCTACGTCCCAACTTTTCCGTGCAATCTACCTTTTGTTACTTCTTTATGTAAACAACTAAATTACACAGCTATCTTTACCTCAGCTACTTGTTCTTTTCAGAATCCACAATCCAAGGAGACGATTACTACTAGAATTGAAAGTAGCGGCTAGTTTTATCTTGACAATGTGTCAACCTTTTTTGCTTCTACTTCTCTTCTCTAGTAGAATCTTCGTCTTAGGAATCCTTCTCGCCTTTTTTACCAACTTTTCTTTGATCAACCTCAGGGAGACGCTTCTCTCAATTGTGAAGCCTGCCAACTCGGCAAACACCACCGTTCGTCTTTTCCAGCAAAGCAAGGACGTAGCTCTTCTCGTCCTTCTGAGCTTGTTCATTCTGACATTTGAGGTCCTGCTCCTACCAAATCTGTTGGAAGGGATACTATATATTTTATCACATTTATTGATGATTTTTCTAGATGTACTTGGTTGTACCTGCTAAAAGAACGTTCTGACCTTTTTTGGTTTTTACTATATTCTATAATGAGATACGTACTCAGTTTGATGTTCCTATTAAAGTGCTTCACACTGATAATGCTAAAGAATACCTTAGTCATCAATTTTCACTGTTTTGTCTGCATCATGACATTATACATCAAACTAGTTGTCATTACACCTCTCAATAGAATGGGGTTGCTGAATGAATGAACTGTCATCTCCTTGATGTGGTTCGTTGATGCACATTCGGCAAGTGCATCGGTCGTTCAAGTAATATAAAGTGGGAATAGCTCCCCAAGTATCGATCTCTCGAGGAACACAGAGTGGTGTGCGATTCAATTGTTCAGAAAATCAATTATAAAGATTTGAAAGTAAAAAACAGGGGGTTGATTCGGTTTGTGCAGGAAGAAAACTAACTACATTAATGCGGGTCGCCAACATCGCTTCGCAAGGTGAAGGTGGAAAGTGTAGGTCGCTATGCTCTGCTTCGGTAGGCGAGTGGACAAGTAGGCTTGCAGGAGAACCAATTAGCTAGGTCAGAAATGTTGAGTCGTAAGCACCTCTTCGCAAAACACACAGCTAACAATTGCTAGTGCGGCGAACACACATGCCGTGGTGGAGATGAGGTGGTGGTGCGACGCTCCTCACTTGTATAAACTAAAAGACAGCCGTATAGACATGAACAATAACAGTTAAACAAAGCTAGTTTTACACAGCCATCATCCAAACAACCAAGAAATCAATAAGAAATCTACAACAATCAAAGAGGAGCGAAGAATACAACTGATGCACAAAGACTCATCAAAGTTTCACGGCCAAAATTGAGGGTTGTCAATCCTCATACGAGCTCGGGCTTCGACTGTCATCCAGGGTCTAGAAGAGTTGTCACCTTCTTCCACGTTACCCATCTTCTTCGTCAATAGTCTCTGGTCACGTTATCCGCCAGAGAACTCTTCGATTGTAGCGAGAAATCCTTCGATGCGGAGCTTGGAAGCATGTGAATGATGGAGAAGGCCGAGAGGAACTCCTAGCTTGAGATTTGGCTCAAAAAGGTGGTCGGAGGACCTCAGGATAATGGGCGATGGTGGAGCGGCGAAGTGGCGCGAAAACGAGCCCTTGGGCGCAAAAATGAAGTGGTATATCCTCTTAGGGCGGAATCATGCGGCTTAAATAGTACCCAATCAGAAGATAAGGAACGCACAGTCAAACACACGACCATGCGCACAACGTGCGTTAATTACAGCACAGGAATGCCCATCCAGGAAGACGACCCGCCCATGCATTTATGACCACGCACGGGCAACCAGCCCGTGCACGAATAAAATGCACGAGCAGAGCCAGGTCACATATTTTCCGGGAAAAAAAGAGCGTGTGATTTCCTTCGCGCACGGTAGAAACCAACCATGCGTGAAGAAAACACACGGGAAATAAATCCAAAAATATATTGACAAAAAGAGACGGTCATGCGATTTAGTCGCACACGAGCAAAACAAACGTACATGAGCAAATCGCACGACCTAGGGCATAGCACCAGAATGTTATAAGTATCGCACAATCGCAACAACCGTGCGTGAAGAGAAACGCATAACCGTGCGATTCCTATAGAAAAGAACTCCACTGAAATGGGGCTCTGCCCACCAGCATAGGAAAAACACAGCTGGTGCACAGGACACCAACACTCACAGAAGCATACCTATGCAAAGAGAAACAATGGGGAGCACCAAGTGATTACCCCCAACAATAAAGTGTGTGATTGCATAGCACAACGAGCCTAAATATTGCACTTTGTGTGAAATATAATTCGCATTGAATATAAGCAATAATGATCATAATGTGTTGTGCGCGTGCGTGAAAACTAGCCCCGATGAATCTGGAAAACACTATAAATATCGGACTCATCACCCGCACTCTTCTCACTCAAATGAGTGTTCATCGGTGTTATTGGGGACATGTTGTACTTTCTTGTTACCTCATCAACCGAATTCCTTCTTTGGTTCTTGACGGTAAAACTCCTTTCTCTATTCTGTATTCTAGTGTGACACTGTTTTCTTTACCTCCATGTGTCTTTGGATGCACAGTGTTTGTTCACTCTTCTTCTCTAGGACGTGATAAACTCTCTCCTCGCTCGGTTAAATGCATCTTTCTAGGCTACTGTTTGACAAAAAAGGATATTGGTGCTATGAACTTCTTCTTCGAAAACAGTATGTTTCCATGAATGTCACTTTCTTTGAAGACGCTCCTTACTTTTTTCTCACCTCTACCCTCCCATCTTCTGATGACCCATCTTCTCTACCAATTATCACTGCACCTCAACCTGAATCTGTGCATCTTCCTTCTACACCAGTGTCTGATTCTACTTCTCTTTCTCCAAATTCTGCTTCTCTCCCTGATCCGATGCTGACAGTTTTCGGGCCAGCAGTCTCTCCGACAGATGGATCTGATACTACAAACAAGTCAGACCTTGATCTTCTGATTGCCCTTCGGAAGAGAGTTCGTGCATGCACTCAATATCCTATTCATGACATTGTTTCTTATGTGTGGTTGTCTCCTTCCTACAAGAGCTTTTATCTCGCTCTCTCGGCCAATGTCATCAAGAAGCACTTATCATTCATCATTGGAAAACCGCACTGGATAAAGAGATGAAAACTCTGACTGAACATGGTACTTAGACTCTTGTCCCTACCCCTCTAGGAGCTGATGTAGTTGGTTGTCGCTGGGTCTTTGTGATCAAGTTTCTTCCTGATGGTACCATCGATCGCTATAAGGCTCGACTTGTTGCCAAAGGCTTTACTCAGACCTATGGTGTGGACTTTTTTGACACCTTCTCTCCAGTTGATCGAATTACCGTGATCTGTGTTCTCTTTTTTGTGGTAGTTAATAAAGACTTGATAATATCTTAGTTGGATGTCAAGAATGTCTTCCTTTATGGAGATCTACATGAGATGGTCTATATGAAGCAACCTACTGGATATGTTGCTCAGGGGGAGTCTCAGGTGTGTAGATTACAGAAGGCAATCTATGGACTTAAGCAAAGCTCACGAGCCTAGTTTGAAAAGTTTAGGGAGGTTATCTCTATTATTGGGTTTGCTCGAAGTGTTGTAGATCACTCTCTATTCATACACAAGAATTCTACAGGGCTAGTTGTTCTTGTTGTTTATGTAGATGACATTCTTCCTATAAGAGATGATAAGATGGGAATTGACCTAACAAAGAAGCATCTTCAACATTTTGTTACAAAAGATATGAGATCTCTCAAGTACTTTCTGGGAATTGAGATCTCTCAGAAGCCCAATTATGTAGTGCTCTCACAGCGAAAGTATGTCTTGGATCTTTTAAAAGAGACAGGTCTTCTAGGAGCTAAACCTACTCGGTGTCCAATGATTGTTGATGATGACAAGTGTTAGAGTGAGGATTCACCTCTCCTTGCAGATGTCACCCGGTACAGGTGGGTTGTGGGAAAACTCATTTATCTGACAGTCACAAGATTAGATATCTATTATGTTGTAGGAAGGGTGAGCCAGTTTAGGCAAGCTCCCAAGGAGTGTCATCTATAATCAGCTCTAAAGATCTTGGAATATGTGAAATGATCTACGGGAAAGGGACTTCTGTTTCAGAAGAATAATCATTTAAGGATTAAAGCCTATTCTGATGCCAACTATGCAGATGACAAGGAGGATAGAAAATCTACGTCTGATTTTTGTACCTTTGTAGGGGAAAATCTGGTAAGTTGGAAGAGCAAGAAATAGTTTGTTGTCTCCAGATCAAGTGTTGAAGCTAAATATAGAAGCATTGCTTTGACTACCTGTAAGCTGAAGTGGTTACGAGCACTGATGCTTAATTTGGGAGAAGTTTACGATCATCCCCTGACAATGTTCTGTGACAATAAGGCGACCATATATATTTCAAAGAATTCAGTGTTTCATGAAAGGACAAAGCATATTTAAGTAGACTGTCACTTTATTAGAGAAGAGGTATTGAAAAATCAGATCTGAACTTTGTTTGTCACGTCTGACCAAGAGCTAGCCGATGTTTTCACCAAACTAGTGTCTTCTTTTTCGGATGTTTGTGACAAGCTGGGCATAGTTGACATATACGCTCAAGCTTGAGGGGGAGTGTCAGAACCTATGTAGTTCTAGCAGTCTGGTGAACAAGACTGGTGGATAGGTTAGGCGGTCTGGAGACTAACAGTGGCAGACAGGATTGGCGAACTGGCGGCTTAGCCCTTGCGGTCTGCCTTTGTTAGAACACGACGTCATGGCAGTCTGGCGAATAGGAGTAGCGGTCAGCTCTTGTGGTCTAGTGGTTTAATACAGGTGGACTGGTCTGGCGGTCTGGCAGTTAAGTTATGACGGTCTACTTATCCGGCAGATCAAGTTATGTTGTTGCACAGGTGGTCTTGACAGACTAGTGCCTTGAACTAGTGGCCTAATGGTATTATGAGGGTAACCATTGGTAGTGATTTGTGCTAAGTCATGGCAACAAATCAGAGACCAGTCAGTTGCGGATTAGTGCGATTAACTATTATCACAGTCAGGCAGATAGGTTGTGTTAACCGCTACAGTTGTCCTGGAGCGGACTACTACAATAGAGGCGGATAAAGGCCAGAGCAAATGTGTTGGTGTTTGGAAGCTTTGTAGTCGTGCGGTTAGATATGTCTAACCGCACAGTCTACGCGGTTAGATTTTTATAACCGTCTAGTTGCTTATGATAGACGTATATATTCTCTCTTTCTTCCCCATTTTTCTATAAATAGGGGGCATACCCTTGTATTATGTAATTTTTTAGAGAAACAAAGTTCTGTTATTTAGCTCTTTCTTACACTAGGAACCAAAATCACTTATAAAAAATTTGTGAGTTAAATCTTGCGATCTTTTCAACACAAACACCTCCAACCCTTAGAAATTCGTAACACGGGTTGGTATTTTTAGTATTTTTAAAGGAAAGAATAACACATCCAAGAAATATTTGATCAAGGCATTCACTCTCCTAAGCCTTAAGGTGGGCGAGCTCTCTTCAATATTGTAAGGTCAGCTAGCACCTGCACCATGTCCTTGTGCATGCAGTTAGCAAGAGAAGTTCTCTTGAATTGAAATTTCACTTTTGTGGTTTGGAAGGCCCGGAATAAGTACTACGTGGTCAACTGTCAGCCTAACATAAATTTTCCTAAAAGAAATGCATATTCTTTGGAGAATACAATCTCAAAATAGAATATAGAAGAGGTATATTCTGTTGAATATTTGGCGCTCAACAAAGGGAGTATACCAATATTTATGAGAGTATCTTCGGAATCTTCGGAGAGAACATCAACCAAGGGTTGTGAATTTTTTTGAAGGTCTTAACAACACATCCGCTATAAAGATAGCTGGATCTGGGCATCTGCAATCAGGCAGCAATCATTGACCAAATTACAACTGGGTTAATCAAGACTATAACTGGAATAACCAACATTATGAGTGGAGCACAAAAAACTACAACTGAAAACATCAACATTTACAACTGGAAAGATCAACAACATTAAGACTGGAAAACAACAACATTACAACTTGAGTGGGAAAAAAAATATAACTGTGATCAATAGTCGAAACAACAATAGTCCAACTAGAAACATCAAGAATACGACTAGAAAACTCAATATTGGAACTGAAATGGACCAAATATGAACTGCAAAGTCTGTATTTGTATATTATACCTTAGAGCTAGAAGTCAGTTGATGTTTGGTGTCGGAACACTGCCTGGCAAAGAAAATATGGGGGGTGAGACAAATTGAACCGGAGAGACAGTTTAGAACGACGACAAGTGCGTCAAATCTGGCGGAGACAGGATGAGGTGTTGTTCCGCCGCAGTTCTCTTCCCTAAGCACCGGCGTTTAGGTCTTAGTTTAGGTTGTTCGGTTTTGAATGTTACAGACGGCGTGGAGCTACGGGGGAGAAGACAATTTTCAATTTCAAAAAAGAAAAGAAAAGTGGGCCTCATGGACTTAAGGACTACTTAAACTCGCACTGTATCAATGTACAACAACACTACAACACTCAAACCTTTATCCCACTATAGTGGGGTCAGCTATATGGATTCTTTGGGTCTGTTTGGGAGAGCTCTAACGGCTGGAGCAACCTTCAGAGCTGTTATTTCCGCTGTTCGGGAGAGATTTTTAATGAAATCGCAGTTCAAAAAGCTGCTCCCAGAGCTCTTTTCGGTAAGCCCCTCCCCCCCCTGCGTTCAGCTCTCTTAGAATCACTTTTTTATTTCTCCCGATCCCGCAGCGCTCCTTCTCCCGAACGGCAAACATCGCGACATCGGCCGGCCTCCGCGATCCCGATCCCGTCTCCTCCCGAACAGCGATTTCATCGGCGACAACAGAGATCGACGACCACCCCTAGCATCGGCGACTCCTTCTCCAGCCCTAGCATCGACGACCAGCCCTAGCATCGGCGACGCCTTCTTCTCCAGCCCTAGCATCGGTCGTCTTCTTCCATCGGCCCGGATTCGCGCTCTCTTCAACCGCGTTTAGGAGGAGGAAAAGATCGTGCCTCTCAGGTATCGCGTTGCAACTCCTCCGTCTCTCCCGTTGCCAAGAGGAGGCATCCCGCCGCATCCAGGGTTCCCGATTTCAGATCGATCCCGTCAGATATTTTCTCCCTCCTCCTGGTTTGCCACTCATTGCAACTAACTGCTTCTTCTCATCTTGTGTCCATTTTGCAGCCCTTCTCACTACAATCAACTGCTTCTTCTCACTGCAACCAGCTGCTTCTTCCTTTACATTTGATTCAGGATTGTTGGCCCGTGCTGATTCAGGATCTGCAGCAGTCTAACAACAGGTATATGCTGATTTTTTATTTTCAAACACTCTGCAGCTTTTCAAAACTGTTCCCCAGAGATCTATTTTAAAACAGCTCTATCCGGACAGCAGCTTTTCAATCCGCCAGAGCTGCCCCAAACAGACCCTTTGTCACCATTATACCATATCTTTTGTTATACTCTCACTAATGCCTAAGTACATCATGTCTTTCCTCATAGTTTCATTCCAAGTCATTATTGGTCTACCCCTCTCCTGTTTAACATGCTGAGTAACTAGACTCTCATAATGCCTAACAGGTGCTTCTAAGGGTCTCCTTTGTATGCACTGTAGCAAGGTGCGTACCAAAAAACGTTCCCTAAAGAAAAAGGTGACATTTGATGAGTTGATGTGCCAGCAGGTCGGGAGGAAAAATCCCAAGGGCGCAGTCTCCAAAGTGGATGTGAGGGCATCAATTGTACCAGCAAGCTCTGCCGGACTATTTTGCAATTATAATGTTTTAAAATTACAAGAATGAAGAGGATGAAGCAAATAATCCTTTTAATGCAGATACAACAAATATTAATTTGGTACTTCTAGACCAAAGTACCCAACAATTGAGGAGTTCCTGAAAGTGTTGGATGATAGCACAATGCTGGTAGGGACAAGTACAAAGTCTGGAAAGGAAAGAGGCAAGCACCATAGGCTAAAAGAATCAATCAACTATATTGCACAGGGACAAGACGAGATACATGATACAATACAAATACGAAAAGCATGATTTTCAAAAAACATACGATAAGAGATACTTTTTTAAAGTATTTAAATATAAGTAACAAATTTATATGAAAATTTGTGTAACATTCAAGTTTTTTCATTTTTTCATCATTATACAAGTCAAGATTTATGCGCCACAAAAACTTATCATATCCTAAATGGAAGTCATGCATAAATATATGAAATCAATTGAATCTCAGTACTTATAATTCAGCGTTTTTTGTTTTTGCATGTCTTCCTCCATGTCTCCGTCGCAAAGCATAATTTTTGGGCATTTTTGAGTACACCCAAATATATTCAATGGCATCTGAGACTATCCGTGAACATTCAAAATGTTTTATCTGAAATTAAATAAAAAGTTTGTGAGAGTTTCACGACTCCGAAACTATTCGGATACGATACGTAAGACAATTGTAAGTATTCGTGTCCCATGATCAATGATCATGCCGCAGGGCTTAAATCACTATCGGAGAAGCCGCCGCAACCTCCTCCAATAATCCCAGGACCTCCCACACATGCCACGAATTATAGAACTGTGAGCTTAGAGAAAGGCAGGGAAGTTGCATGCATTGATTGTGCAGTACAAATGTTCATAATGCGCAGATGCATGTTATCATGACTCGGATGACTGACAAGGTTGCTCATTTAGGCCGTTATCACCATCTCAAATAGTAATTCTGAAGGCAAAAAATGAATATCTATGCTCCAAAGATAAGCCCATGCATAGAACACATGCTCATTTGTTCTTCCCAATCTCACTCCTTTGCCGTTATCACCATTTTAAACGGGCACATTTGGCCCATATTTGTTTTGCGCACTTTCACTAGCACTCCATTTGAACTTGGTTATTTAATTAGATACCACAAACAAATGTCAGTAGGCGTGTATCAATTCATATCCGAATTACTTAAACTAATTCAAACTCTAATTTTAATAGTGGTGCATTTCATTGTAGCCATTAGGTTTTGGTCATGACCCTAGTAGGTCAATCTTCTGAATCCCTCTAGAAATCCTACCCAGCATCATTTGCATCTATGGATAACCACTAGAACTCTTAGGCTCTGTTTGGGGGGACTTACTTTCATCGGTCAAGCGATTACGACCGCATGAACCAGAACTTAATGCGGTCGTAACCGCTTGACCGGTGAAAATAAGTCCCCCCAAACGGAGCATTAGACTGATCTTGTTTTCAGGACTGAACGGTAAGCAAAGCAAACCCTTCACTGATATGAAATTCCAACAATCTATATCTCGGACCATGCATAAAAATCCTTATGTGAAGTTACAGTGTCACTTAGTTGAAACCGATCAAATCCTACATTCCCAGTAGACTCAGTCCAGCTCATTATTAGGTATTATGAACCCAGCTAAGATGAAGTACAGTATAAGCAGCACATAACTATACATTTACAGGTAACGATGTTCATTTGATTCAAATTTTATGAGACTGAAAGCAAGAAGGAAGGAGTTAAAGGAGGTATTTGTAAGTGCAAGAGGACCGACCTTTTAGTCATGCCGTGGGGGGCATTGGCTTGTAAAATCCTTGAATACGGCTTGATAAACAAAATGAACACCATGATTTGATGGAAATAATTAGCGTCTGGGTTTCGTGCTCCCCCGGGACTAGCATAAAATACATCACTGATACCCTTGCATAGAGAAGGGGAATTGAGGATGTGTAGGCGCGGGATATACTCAGATAACACTAAAATACTACAATAGAAGTGCAGGTAAAGATTACATACAATAGAAGAGCGGTTTATTCGAAAATCATAACTCTACATTAAGTGAAGCAAGGAAGTCGGAACATGTGAACAACACAGAATATTCAACACAATCCAGGTGATGGTAGATTCATTTCATTGATTGATATTGCCGGTGCTATTACATTTTGAATTTATAAGTGAAGCAAGGAAGAGGGAACATCGGCGGTCATTAATGCAAAAATTAAGATAGAAGTGATTTCCAAAGTTATATGCCTACTTGGAAATCAATACAATTAAAATCTTATTTAAAACAGGCTACTGCCGGTTCATTCTTCAACACCCCCTCTTGAACCGGGTGGAGGTAAAACATTCAGTCCCCTTTTTAGATCATTGAATCGAACCCTGCGTAAGGGTTTGGTAAATATATCAGCTAGATGGACTTGTTGGGCAGTAGTCGAGCTTTGCTTCTTTCTCAAGCTTTTCTCTGATAGAGTGATACTTGATTTCTATGTGTTTGTTGCGGTTGTGGAACACAAGATTTTTCAAAAGTGCGATGGCAGAGACGATGTCGCACTTTAGTAGAAAAGGCTATTTCTCGACCCCGTTACGTTCCTTGATCATCCTTTGTAGTCATACACCTTCACACACTACAGTGCTTGCTGTCATGTGCTTGGCCTCAGTACTGAATAGAGCCACAGTTTCATGTTTCTGAACCTCCAGGAAATTGGGTTTGTGTCATAATAGAAAATGTTACCCTCTGTGCTTTCTCCTATTGTCAAGTGAGCCTCCTCAATCAGCATCACAGTAAACAGTGAGTGATGGGTTGAGATCCTTGCTGAAGAGAATGCCAAGGTTGATTGTCCCTTTAAGATATCTGAGAACACGTTTTGCGGCATCAAGGTGCTGCTTGGTATGCTTGCTTACAAAATGTGAGAGAGGGTTGACTTGATATTCTAGATCCGGTCAGGTATTAGACAAGTAAATGAAGAATCCAATTAAACTCTTGTAGGATTCTTCATCCACCACCTCATCCACATCTTTGAACTTGCTCAGCTTTAAATCTGTGCACATTGGTGTGAGACAGGGGTTGTTGAAAGTCTTTAATTCCAAGGTAGCTAAACACCTGGAGGGGGGTGAATAGGTTTTCTAGTCTTTTAAGATTTTCTTTAACTTCGTGTGTTGTGAGTTAGCTAGGTTAGCTTGCTTTCAAGACAATCCACAAAAGCACACACAATATTTATAGTGGTTCCCCAGATTATGGGTACGTCCACTGTCCTTCACCTTTGTAACAGGTTGTTAGACAAGGCCCTTCTCCAAAACTCGGCTCCTAAGAGCTTACAACCCAGATCCGGCAGGATCTCTCAGTCTCTTTCAAGACCTACAACTCAGGCACAAGGCCCTACCTCAGAGCAAGCTTGCTCCTACAACTCAGTGATCAAAAGACCACCTACCTCTGACTTGAACACAAGTCCTACAGCTCAGGCTATGGAGGTTAGCCCTACAACTCAGAGAGTAAAACTCTCCTACAGCTTAGATCTGTTAAGATCCTACCTCAGGCCAAAGTCCCTACCTCAGGCACACAGATCCGACACTCAAATCAACAAATGATCTTACTTCAGCCTTTATAAATCAGACCTATAACTCAAATCCAAAAGAATCCTACAGAAAGAAAGGAGTTTGTTGTTGTAGATTAGACACTAGAGATAATTTCTCTGTACATGTCTTCCTGGACTGAGTTATTACAGTCCTAACTTTCTTCACAGCAACAGAAATAAGATCTTCAGTAAGTAGCTGCCTATGCTGGAAGAAACTCAGAAACCAAGTTCCTGAACTTGCTAAAAAAAACTCTTCAATCAGCTAACCTGAAATGCAGAAACCAGATGGCTCTGCTCCTTCTTCTTTATCAGAACCTTATCTGAACTTGTTGTAGTAGAAGAAATTAGCTATAGCTAACTTGCTGAAACTTTTGGATCAGTTTGCTGAACTTTTAATTTTCAAGCTTAGCAACAATGGCAGGGAAGATGAAGTTCAGCTGTCTCTCTTCACAATGTATAAAACCCTAAAAGTTAAGTTCCGTCTCCCGATCATGTTCCTTTTATCTTCCTCCAATTAACGGCTATTTGACCAGTGGGGGTCACCTTTAGTTGTTTGCTACAGCTTGCTTTGACAGAAGTAAACGTACAATATGCTTCAGGCGTCATTTGTCGTGTTCTGTAGCTTTCCCGCAACTAAATTGAATCTTGTTGACTTTTGTTGACTTTTGCTGACGTCAGCATTTGCAAACTTAGCCAAATATTCAGATTCAATCCAGGCGTTGAGTGCGTTGAGTGAATGGCCTTCACTCAACGAATTTGGATTTAGCTAATTTCTCTGCATCTTAGGCGTTGAGAGCGTTGAGTGAATGACCTTCACTCAACGCTTTTCGACTTCGCCAAACTTTCTGCGCTGCTAGGCGTTGAGTTCGTTGAGTGAGCCTTCATCACTCAACGCTCCTGGACTTAGCCGCTTCACTGATTGCATGTCTTCATGTTAAGGCGTTGAGTGAACTGGCTTCACTCAACGCTTCTATTCTTAGCCGTAACACTCTATATCTGCTAGGCGTTGAGAGCGTTGCGAGAGCCTTCCTCAGTCAACGCTCTTGTCCTTAGCCGCATCTCTAAAATCTTTCAGCTTGGTGAGGCGTTGAGTGCGTTGAGTGAGCTGTCCTCACTCAACGCATCTGAACTTAAACAGATTTTTCTGTCTATCTTCTCTTCATGCTTTGAGTTAACACTGTCCTGTCAACTGAAAGTATCTAGTTGTCTACCTAAATCACCTAGAGGGGGGGTGAATAGGTGATATCTGCGTCTTTTGCAGAATAACAAATTGAGAGAGTAAAACACAGAAAATAATCAAGCACAATCCATACGACACAAGAAATTATAGTGGTTCCCCAATCTTGGGTACGTCCACTCTCCACCTCATCAATCTAGCACCACGACTAGACTTGGCTACTTCACTATATCTCGGATTAAACAATCCTACACCTCGGAGCAACGCTCCTACAACTCGGAGATAATACACTCCTACAAAAACTCGGAGAACAACACTCCTACAATCTCGGAGAACAACTCTCCAACACACTCGGAGATAAGGCTCCTACAATAATAAAAATGATTTTACAACAATAAAACAAACTTGAAATTCTCAAATCTGAATTCTTTAACTTCTTCCTTCTTGAAACCGTGAACCTCTGTGAAAAAGATTGAGGAAGAGATCCGAAAATCTGGATCTGAAAACCGTAGGATTCGACACAATCAAGAATGATTGAAGAACTTGAAGGCGTTTGATCTGTCGAATCTTTTCCTCTCTGAATCGCTGGATCGAGAAGGTCGGCAAGGAAGAACTGTTCGTGATGGCGACGCTTCCCGATTTTGGAAAAATAAAGATTGCGATTCAGAAAGCGTGTGAAGAGAGATTAGGGTTATCGATTCTGACAAGAGCTTTTATAGGTCATCTCTAACGGTCTAAAATCTCTAATGATGATCCACGTGGACCAATCATGAGTGATTTAGATTTGAAAAGAATTCCGTCAGATACTTAAAAAAAATCTGCACTTCTATTTCTCGAGAGAAAGGTTGACTTCTCGAGAACAACTCCGATTTTTCGAGAAAGGATATGAGCTTCTCGAGAAGAAATACTTAAGGAAAATCCTGAAAATGAGTTCTGCTTTCTCGAGAAGAATAGACCTTTCTCGAGAAAAGAATTCTGCCTCTCGAGAAAGAAAAAATGACTTCTTGAGAGCTTCCTTGACTTCTCGAGAACAGTTTAGACTTCTCGAGAAATAACTTCGGTTTTCTCGAGTGATGACTTCTGCTTTCTCGAGTAATATGCTTCGACTTCTCGAGAAATGTACTTAGAATTTTTTTTTTACAAAATTTAAATTCTTCTTCTTGGAGATCAGCAATCCATTCTTTCTTCCATATCTTTAGTACTTGAAAAAAAAATTGTCCCAATTGAGAGGTTATACATGAGTCAACACCATGGATCACACAATGAGGGATTACATTGCATGGTCCTGTGTTTGGTGACCCATTGTAAACTGACATTGTTCTACACTTGGCAATAATAACCTGCAAGCACTTAACTGGAGAGTAACATCAAATACAAACTTAATTCATCTTAGTTCAAGGGTGATTTCATACAAATCTAGGTTATTGTTGATACTATACTCAACAATCTCCCTCTATTTGTAGAAGTCAGAACCTTATACACTAAGGTGAATTATATCAAGATAATCAAATAAAGGAACAGACAAGCAAAACAAATAGATGCAAATGTTAAGATCATCAAAATTCAAAAGTTATATATATAAATTGAAATTATCCAAAAAAAATTCCTTGTCCACAGATTTCTTATATACATAATATTGATAATCTTCAATCACTTGTTTTGTTGTTGATACTGTCTTTCTCTTTTCTCTTGCTGCCTCTTGAAATATGTGAATGACTTTGGATAATATTTGGGAGATTTAGGAGGAGCATTAGGATTTTCCTTGTCATGTTCTCGATCATGCAGCCTTCTTTTTGTCATCGACTTTTTATACATCTCCCATTCAGAGTGACTGTAATGATTATACTTATTTTCTCTAAATTCCACAACCAGCCTTAAGGTATCTAGAATTAATGATTTGGAAGTTGGGCTCCAAATTTCAGCAAATTCTCTTTCTATCCTTTCTGCAGGTTCTTGAACTGGGATGGATCTGCTAGCAGATGCAAATTCTCTTCCTCGGTGCATTTCATCTTCGGACCATTTCTAACTAGCTCTTCACTAAAGATCTTTTCAATAATCTTATAATTCAAATGAGCTAGTCTCTTGTGTCATTGTACATAATATGAGACTTTCTCATTTGCAACTAGACAAATAGGGGAGTCTTTATTAAAACAAAAGAAATTTAAACAATAAACATTTTCACTCCTAGTGCCTGTCAAAATGACCTCTTGGTCACTTGACCTCTTAATCTGACACTCATCCTTGTGGAAGGAAATGACATAGCCGAGATCACATAGTTACCTTATGCTTGTGAGGTTGTATTGCAACCCCTCAACATAAGACATTTTTGAGATTGTGACTATGTCATTGATAATCTTACCACAGCCTTTTGTCACTCCTCTATCTGAACCACCAAAAATAACTTTGGGTTCATCCTTCACTGGAGTGTACTCCTTTAAATTGCTCATTGTTCCAGTCATGTGCCTGGAACAACCACTGTCCAAGTACTATATAGGGGTATGGGCACTTGGACTAACCTGCAACACATAGTTTACCTTACCTTAAGACCCCAATAATTATTGGGTCCTAGGTTCTGATTAGCCTGAAAAGGGAACTGTCTTCCTGCAGATTTTTTGACAAGAGAACTAACATTAGCTCTGGGCACAGCAAGATTGTACCAGCAATCTAAGACAAAATATCTCACCTTACCACAGCACCAACACTCATGGATATTATATCTTCTTTTTTGTGCAGGTCATGCAGTTTGGTTAACTGCTGACTGAACAAAAGGAAGAGGTGCAGCAGCCTTCTTCAAGTTTCTTTCAGCAAGGATCTAACTGAAGGTAAGTCTTCCAGCAGGCTTCCTTGGCTGGCTCTGACTGTCATTTGTAGCAATCTTCTTTGCGGATGACATGATGTTTATAGCATCAGAGATAGCCAGATTTGGCCTGCTAACAGACTTACCCTTGATCTGAACCTTTGTCGGATGGGCTTGAGTGAAGGCAACTGCTTTGTTCTCGAGAGTGGGGGCTGGGGTATCAAAAACAAATGGTCCAGAATGGGCCATTTGAATTTCCTCATGGGGAGCCTTAAAGGCATTCATTCCCCTACTATACCTTCCATCATAGTTGTGAACATCTTTGTTCACACTAGTAGATCTACCATTCATCCAGTGACCATAGATGCTTTATTGGTCATACCTATTTGAAGGAAACATCACCTTCTTAAAAGGGATGGGGGGCTTAGAAGCCAAAGGCTGGACTGGAGCTTTCCCTTTCCCTTTGAAAGGAGCAATTCTAGTGTTTCTCTTAAACCCCAACCCCTTCTTACCCTTCTGAGAGGAGGAGTCTATCAAGAGCAACACTGTATTGGGCTTAGAATAACTAGCCACAATTCTCTTCTCCCTCTGGAGTTTCTCTTCAAGATCTCTAATGAGACTATCCTTGTACTTGATGGTGTTAATCTGGATGAGAGTAATGTTCCTGAGTTAGCTGACTTCCCTAGCCTTCTGATCCAGCAAGGATGTTGTCTCAGTCTGCTGGACAACAGCTAGCTGAAGAGAGGCAATCTCCACAACTTGCTTTTTGGCCAAGTTCCTGCTCCTCTTGAAAGCATCCAGAAGTTCACCATACTTGTCAATCAGTTAATTTACATCTTCCTCAGATTCTGACTCATCATCACCACCTGATGATGATGCCTCAGAATTTGGACTAGTCTCATAATCTGATTCAGGAGATGAGCTAGATAGACTGTGTACCTTTGTTGGAACAGCATGATCCTGGCTGGATTCTTCATCAGACATTGTCATCAGCCCACAACAGTTGTTGGCATCTTAATCCTCATCATCCTCCTCTGAGTCATTGTCTGAATGTGATAGAGGGGCCCTATTACCTGTCCTGGAATTAGGAAAGTCTTCAGCTTCATCTGCAATTGCAGCCAGCAACCCAACGAGGGCTTCTTCTTTTTCAGACTCAGATGAAAATAAATCAGTCCAGCTCTTATCCTTCTTTGCAATGAAGGACTTGTCCTTCTTGCCCTTATGCTGGTGTTGTTTCTTCTCACTATCCTCCTTTCTCTTGAATGGACAGTCAACTATTACATGCTCAGGTTTGCTGCAACAGTAGCAAACAACTTTAGAGGAAACATGTTTAATAGGCTTAGAGTCATACTTGCCTCCCTTGGAGTGCTTCTTCTCTGCCTTGTAGTAGTCCTCCTTGTGATTAGAGGAGGAAGGTTTGCTCCTCCACTGCTTCCTCCTCATCCATTTATGAAGTTGTCTGAAGAAGGCAGCAAAGTCTTCATCTGACAAGTTGTTGTCAGATGAGTTTGGCCCTGTGCTGTTTGAGTCAGCAGGCCTCCTTGGAGGAGAGGGAATCCTCTCCTTGCTCCTCTTGGTGCAGTCTGCTCTGAAGGCTAAAGACTTTTCCTTGGCCTGAGATTTGTTGATGGTCTCTTCCTCTTTCCTGACAACTAGCTGCATCTCATAAGAGAGCAACATTCCAAACAGAGTATGGGAAGGAGTATCAGCTACCTTGGCCACCTCTCTGATGACATATATCTTTGTGTCCCGGTCTCTTGTTAGAGACCTGAGAAACTTGTCATTCAGCTCATAATGGCTGAAGACCCTCCATTAGGTCTTCAACTCATTCACTATCCTGAAGAACCTTTCATAGCATACAACAATGATCTCTCCCTTGGACTGCTTGAAAGCCTCATACTCCTGGTTGAGCATGGACTTCCTGTCATCTCTGACCTCTTCAGTTCCCTCCATGTAGATCACTAGAGTGTCTCACATCTCCTTGGAGGTCTGGCAGTGAATCAGATTTTGAAAGGTAGAATCATCTATGACACTAACAATTATGTTTTGTGCCCTCTTGTTCAGTGCGGCCAATATGATCTCATCGTTGGTCATTTCAAAATATGTCTTTGGTGTCCGGACTGTTGCATTCAGAACTAAGACCTTCATGGGGATGAAAGGTCCCTATTTGACTGTCACAAAGATCATTGGGTCAAAGGCTTCCATAAACAGTCTGACCCTCTCTTTCCAGATTCCAAAACTCTCCTTCTTGCAGATGGGGAGTTTCATGGAACCTAGCTCCTTATGATTCTCTCCTGAACCCATAAGTATACTTGTTTCAGCTACCCTTTGAGATCTGTTCTGACTATTAGATCCTTCTTGAGCAACCTCTTTCTGATACCACTTGAAAGTCGTTAATTCCAAGGTAGCTAAACACTTAAAGGGGGGATGAATAGGTTTTCTAGTCTTTTAAGATTTTCTTTAACTTCGTGTGTTGTGAGTTAGCTAGGTTAGCTTGCTTTCAAGATAATCTGCAAAAACACACACAATATTTATAGTGGTTCCTCAGATTATAGGTACTTTCACTGTCCCTCACCTTTCTAACAGCTTGTTAGACAAGGCCCTTATCCAAAACTCAGCTCCTAAGAGCTTACAACCCATATCCAGCAGGATCTCTCAGTCTCCTCCAAGACCTACAACTCAGGCACAAGGCTCTACCTCAGAACAAGCTTGCTCCTACAACTCAGTGATCAAAAGACCACCTACCTCAGACTTGAACACAGGTCCTACAGCTCAGGCTATGGAGGTTAGCCCTACAACTCAGAGAGTAAAACTCTCCTACAACTCAGATCTGTTAAAATCCTACCTCAGGCACACAGGTCCACACACAGATCAACAAATGATCTTACCTCAGCCTTTATAAATCAGGCCTACAACTCAGATCCAAAAGGATCCTACAGAAAGAAAGGAGTTTGTTGTTGTTGATTAGACACCAGAGATAATTTTTGTGCATGCCTTCCTGGACTGAGTTATCACAGCCATAACTTTCTTCACAGGAACAAAAATAAGATCTTCAGTAAGTAGCTGCCTGTGCTGGAAGAAACTCAGAAATCAAGTTCCTGAACTTACTGAAGAAAACTCTTCAATCAGCTAACCTGGAATGCAGAAACCAGATGGCTCTGCTTCTTCTTTTTTATCAGAACCTTATCAGAACTTGTTGTAGCAGAAGAAATTAGCTACAGCTAACTTGCTGAACTTTTAAGTCTCAAGCTTAGCAACAATGACGAGTAAGATGAAGTTCAGCCGCCTGTCTTCACAATGAACAAAACCCTAAAAGTTGAAGTTCCGTCTCCCGATCGTGTTTCTTTTATCTTCCGCCGATTAGCGGCTATTTGACCAGTGGGGACCACCTATAGTTGTTGGCTACAACTTGCTTTGACAGAAGTAGACGTACAATAGGTTTCAGGCGTCATTTGTCGTGTTCTGTAATTTTCCCGCAACTAATTTGAATCATGTTGACTTTTATTGAGTTTTGTTGACGTCAGCATTTGTGGACTTAGCCAAATCTTTAGATTTAATCCAGGCGTTGAGTGCGTTGAGTGAATGGCCTTCACTCAACAAATTTGGATTTAGCCAATTTCTCTGCATCTTAGGCGTTGAGCGTTGAGTGAATGACATTCACTCAATGCTTTTTGACTTGGCCAAACTTTCTGTGCTGTCAAGCGTTGAGTGCGTTGAGTGAGCCTTCATCACTCAACGCCCCTGGACTTAGCCGCTTCACTGATTGTCTGTCTTCATGCTGAGGCATTGAGTGAACTGGCTTCACTCAACGCTTCTGTTCTTTGTCGTAACCCTTTGTATCTGCTAGGCGTTGAGAGCGTTGAGTGAGTCTTCCTCACTCAACATTTTTGTTCTTAGCCGCATCTCTGAAATCTGCCAGCTTGCTGAGGCGTTGAGTGAGCTGTCCTCACTCAACGTATCTGGACTTAGACAAATTTTTTTGTCTATCTTCTCTTCATGCTTTGAGTTAACACTGTCCTGTCAAGGCTTTCTTCTTTGGGCGTTGACTGAGCTGTCCTCACTCAACTCTTCTGAACTTAGCTAGAATTCTTTGACAGAATCTTCATAAGCTTTGACTGCGTGAGCTTAACTCAACGCTTCTTGGTATATGACGTTGAGTGAACTGGCTTCGCTCAACGTCTGTGGACTTAGCTGCATTTTCTTCCTTGTCAATGCTGAAGCTTTGACAGACTCAGCTATACTCGACGCATTTTGATATATGGTGTTTGAGTGAACTGCCTTCACTCAACGTCTGTGGACTTAGCCGCAGAATTGTTTTGCAGACTGCTGGGCTTTGACTGTCCACACCTTACTCAGCGCTTTTTGATATTTGGCGTTGAGTGAACTAGCTTCACTCAACGCCTGCAGACTTAGGCGATTTTCAACCTTTCCAACATCCTTCTTTGACATCTGGCGTTGAGTGAACTGGCTTCACTCAACGCCTGTGGACTTAGACAGATTTTTGTCTCTCCACCTCTCTACCTTGTGACCACCTATCACAACCACTTGGAATACCTGTCCAATCAATGTGACAAGGACCAACTTGCATGCATGAACTTTAACATATATCAAATACAACTATGTGTATATCATTGACTTGTTTGACTTCTACAAATCTAGGACATTGTGAACAATGGAATCAATAGTTATAATCCAGCATTTGAATTTTCTGAGAAGTTCCCTTGCATAGTGCTCTTGTGAGATGAATATTGAGTCATCCTGATGTTTTACCTACATGCCAAGAAAAACCTTTAGCTGTCTAAGGTCTGTCATTTCATACCTGGATTCCATTTTTTCTTTAAACTTAGCAATTGAGTCTGACGATCCTCCAATGACCGGTATGTCGTCTACATAAAGATAGACAATTAGCATTTGCTGATACAGCTCAGGTTTTATGAAGAGTGTCGGCTAATGTTGGCTTGCAATAAAACCTTCTTCTCGTAGCCTTCAGGATGTTCAACAAAGACTTCTTAAGTTAGAATTCTATTTAGAAAAACATATTTTACGTCTAGTTGATAAATTTAGTAGCTATTGTTTGTGGTAATAGCTAGGAGAAGCCTTATGGAATCAATACGAGTCACTGGAGCAAATGTTTCTTCGTAATCACTCTCAAACTTCTAAGTATATCCTTTAGCAACAACTCTAGCCTTGTGCTTAACGATATTCCCTTTCTCATCACACTTGAGCTTATATATCCACTTCAATCCGACTATTGTTTTATTTTTGGGTTTGGGAACCAAGCTCCAAGTGTGGCTCTTTTCGATTAGAGAAATTTCTTCATTCATGACTAGCCTCCGGTTTTCATTTAATGATGCCTCTTGGTAGTTGGAGGGATTAGAATGGAACATTGCTATATCAGAACTGGCCTAAATGTCTTGAATAGATCTGGTTTTTAAGGGCAGTGATGACTCGGAATCTTCAGCATCAGAGGTTGCCTCTTCTTCAATAAGAGACAGCTCCTGAACATCTGAATTGTTGCATGGTATCACTAGGATGGGGCTCTTCCTGGGCTCAACCGTGATACCTGAATCCCAATTGGTTGATTCATCTTGTTCTGATGCCCAACTCCAGCAGTCTTCTTCATGAAACACCACATCTCTAGACACAATTAGCTTTTGTGATGAAGGAATGAGGAGCCTGAAAGCTTTGTTGTTCTCACTATACCCCACAAAGATGCACTTTTCACTAGTGGCATCCAATTTCTCTTCTTTCTTTCAGCATATGGGCAAAAGCTACGAACCCAAAGGTCTTTAAGTAACTGAGATTGGGCTTCTTGTTCCTCAATTTTTCAAATGAATTTGAGTTTACTAGAGCCTTGGTTAGGGTTCTGTTAAGTATGTGTATTGTCGTGCTTGTTGCTTCCCCCCAAAAACTCTTTGGCAATTTCTTGTGAATGAGGATCTAGCGTCTAGCCATCTAAACAATGGTCTAATTTCTTCATTCCACCACCCCATTTTGCTGAGGGGTATCTGGAGCAGAGAATTTGTGTCTTATCCCATGACTTGTGCAAAAATGTTTGAAGACATGAGAGGTGAATTCACCTTCATTGTCACTTATTATTTTTATGTTTTTCTCCAATTTTTTCTCTACTTCTCTTTTGAAGTTGATAAAGAAGGAAAGGACTTCAGATTTAAGTTCAAGAAGGAAAATCCACACGTACCTTGAGTAGTCATCTACTATAAAGAAGAAGAATTGTTCGTCACCCATGGTTAGTGTAGATGAAGGCCCCCTTAAGTCACAGTGCAGCAATTCCAGAGGTTGAGTGCTTCGATTTTTTGATGGAGTGAATGACAACCCGTGGGATTTCCACTTAGCACAGACTTCACAATGGCAGTGATGAATTTCTAGCTCAGGAACACCTTCGACCAGCTTCCCATGTATCAACATCTTTATGTAATTGAAATTTAAATGTCCTAGCCTATGATACCAGGTTGAAACAAGATCTGAGTAGTGTCCTGATACAAGGGAGAGAACTTCATGGTTTGGATAATGGTCAGAGAAAAGACTCGATTTTTAGATATTGCTGCTGAGGCTATTGGGTTGTTAGCAGCATCCATGATGTTGCAGTATTGGGATTTGAAAGTGATGTTGTAGCCTTTTGACATCAACTGGCCGACACTGAGGAGATTCTAAGTCAAGTCAGGCACAAATTGAACATCATCTATGACCGTGTTTCTTCCATCAGTGTCTTTAATCATGATGCTTCCTTGTCCTTTAATTCTCTTGGAGTTGTCATCTTCAGAGTAAACCAGAGACTTTTCTGATTCATTTAGTCTTGTAAAGAGGCTTCTGTCATGGGTCATATGACTCGAGCACTGAGAGTCAATGTACCACAGGGTTGATTTTTGTGACCCTATTGTAGCATTGCTGTGAGTCAGAAAAACCTTCTCTTTTGTCTCATCTTTCCAGGTGAACTTTGCTTCCTCCTTATTCTTGAACCAACAATCTCTATCAAAGTGTGTACGTTTTTTGCACCTTTTACACTTGTAGTAGCACTTTGAAGTTTCATGTGTTGATTTTTTTCAAAATGTACAGTATACTTCACTGGAGGGAGATTCATGCGCCTTTGGGCTGAACTGTTTTTGAAATGGCTTTGAGTGAGGAGATTTGAAATGGCTTTTTGGTCTTTTATCATTGGTGTTCGATCTCCCAAGATACATTTTAGACCGCAGGGCTTGAGGCAGATTTGAGGAGTGGCATTGCAACGTTCCTCATGGAATTGGATTTTCCCTATGAGTGATGCATCTTGTAGAGTATCAATATCATTACTTTCCTCTATAATTGCAGCAATGTGATCATAGGATTTGGGAAGGCTGGTAAGAATTTTGAGCGCCACTTCTTTTTTAGGAACAGGAGCACCAAGGCTGCTCAGTTCATTGTGAGGGTGGTTAGCTTTGGCATAAAATCAAAAATAGTTTCACCTTCTTGCATGGCTAGAGACTCAAACTGTATCTTAACATTTACTTTGCGGATTGAAATTACTTTCTTGTCGCCTTGATAAATTTTTTGAGGGTATCCCAAGCATCTTTTGCAGTTTTGTCTGCAATGATCTGGGAAAATATTGATGGAGTGACAGCATTCTGGATGATACGTAGTGCCAAGGAATTTCTTTGCTTTTCTTCCTTAGGTATCCTTGTCGGTTCAGCAGTTTTCGACTTTCCATCAGGTTGAGGACCATTCAGGATGATCTCCCATAAGTCCTGTGAGTCTAGCAGGGTCTCCATCTTTGCTGCCCAATGATCATAAAGCTCTCCATTGAACATGGGTGTTGAGAAATGTGGGTAAGGGACAGATGGTGCTGAAACGGGTGGAGTAGATGATGAGCTCATAGTTTCCTAGCTTTGAATGCAAGATAACCAAAGCTTTGATACCACTATTAGAAAATCATAACTCTAACTCTCATCTCTCAGTGCAGGTGGAATGAAAATGTGAAAAACACATAGAATATTCAACACAATCCGGGTGATGGTAAATTCATTTCATTGATTGATATTGTCGGTGCTAATACATCTTGAATTTATAGGTGAAGCAAGGAAGAGGGAACATCAGCGGTCATTAATGCAAAAATTAAGATAGAAGTGATTTCCAAAGTTATATGCCTCTTTGGAAATCAATACAATTAAAGTTTTTATTTAAAACAGGTTGCTGCCGGTTCATTATTCAACACAAGTAAAGGTTACATAGGGGGCGTACTGTGTGGTACTGGGGTATCAAGTTGAGGTCACATCAATGCAATTTTTAAACCATAAAATTCTTACCCAGTTTTTCAAATCATAAGTAATGTTTATTTGATCTAAGGTAACAAAGCTTATCTAAAACACCTATGATGTTTGTCCCGGTCTTCTTCAAATCCAAGGCTTACTTAATCTTCCCTTCAACAAGCCCCGGAACAACCTCTCCCAAGCATGGCGATCAGGCTCCCATGCATCTATGCTAGCTCTTCTTCAAATCCAGGGCTTAATCTTCCCTTCAAGAATCCCCGGCATAACCTCTCCCAAGCATGGCGATCAGGCTCCCGTGCATCTAAGCTAGCTTTCACTGCTTCAGCGTGACACTTCTGCACAACATCAACCTCAAATTACTACTATTCCTATAGTAATTTTGTTCAAAATTTAAAAAAAAAACGCTTCATAGTCATTCAAAGTCTAACTGACCCAAAACAAAAATGGATAAAACTTGGACTCAAAGTGGCTCACAAGAAATAAGTTCGATTAAACTAGGAATTGGCGAGAAAACAGTTCCCAGACATGCAGAAGCTCTCAAAACTTGCAGGAAAATTGACGCATAACCATTGAAATGTTAACCGCCCATGGCTTTCAAATTTCAAGTACTTCACAATGATAAGAATATTACCAGAATGAGATTGTGCTGGAGAAGACGATCTACAAGATGCAGAAGAATGTCTTTGGTGTATTCTGGATGGCCTTGAATGCCCATGATGTGGTCCCCGCACCTAAACATCTCTATTCCAGTCTTCTCCGACCGAGCTAGAACTTCCACAAATGACGGCAGTTCTAACACCTACACACAACACTACTCAATTTGTGACCATGATCCTGCTTTGCACATATAGAAATGAACTAAAAGATACTATCAAATGATTAACTTGGACCAAATCGTCTATAAATTAGAAGTTTTTTGTAAGTTAATCTCACCTCATCCATGTGGCACTGGATCACTGGAAAGTGAGGAGGGACGAGTAACCTGTTCAAGGAAGGAGAAGGATGGATGCATGTAACACCTATATCCCACCCGTTAATTGCTCGTCCTGATTTCCCTCCCAAAGCTCTACTTAGTACCTATAATTTAGTTTTAATATTGTCAGTTTGGATCATACATATAAGTTTTGAGGCACTAGAAATGATTAATATTAATGAGAGAAAAATTTCAAAATTCAGAATTATTTATGTATGCAAAGGTTCATTTCCATATTAGAGCATAGCAAAAGATAGGGCAGCAAGTGAATTCAAATATTTATGTGGCCGAAAGTAAATGTAGTTGAGTTCCCATCTTTTAAATTAATCTTAAAATCTATGAGAACTGAGTTTCAATTTTGAAAGGTGTGAAGTCACCTTTACTTTTGCTTCTTTTTACAATAAAATAACATTAAATAATAGAATGATGGATTATAATATTAAATTTATAAATAATAATAAAATGAGATACAGAATTACTGTGAGAATACAACAACAACAACATTCAAGACTTTATCCCACTATAGTGGGGTCGGCTATATGGATACTTTGTCGTCAGTGTGCCCTATATTTTGTCATAATCTCACTAATGCCTAAGTACATCATGTCTCTCTTTATAATTTCATTCCAAATCTTTATTGGTCTACCCCTCCCTCGTCTAACATGCCTAGTGACTAGACTCTCACAACGCCTAACAGGTGCCTCTAATGGTCTCCTTTGTTCGTGTCCAAACCATCTTAAACGAGCTTCTCGCATTTTCTCTACAATTGGTGCTACTCATGTCTTATCCCTGATACTTTCATACTTAATTTTATCCAATCTCGTGTGTCCACACATCCACCTAAGCATTCTCATCTCCGCAAGAATAATTCTGAGAATATGGTAATAAAAACTAATACAACCCAAATAAATAAAAAATAAATTCAAAATTCATTCCAAATCTGAGATGGAAACTGTTAGAACATGTGGAGTCCAGACAGGTCTGGCGAACTGTCAGTTTGGTTTGGCGGTCTACCTGTCTGGTAGATCTGGCTGTTACGCCTTGGGTAGAGCTCTAGTTCTGGTGGTCTGGCGTCCTGGTCTGGCGTCCTAGTTTGGCGGTCTGGCAGTTGTCCTTGGTAACCGCACCGGAGTACCGCAGTGTGGTCTGGCGGTCAGCAAGAGTTAACCGCAATGCGGCCTGGTGATCAGAGTTAGTGGTGGTGCGGTCTGGTGACTATCAAGGTCTTACTGCTATCTGTTAGAGCCGGGTCTGGCGGTCAACTGAGGTTAATCACAGATGCGATCTGGCGGTTAGTACATGCCTAACTACCCTAAGTGGCCCTGTGTGTTTACCGCAAGTATGTCTTTTGGTGATCAGAAAGGCTTGACCTTAGTTGAAGTTTGGTGGTTCTCAAGTGCTATCGGAGTTGCGGTCTGACGGTTAGCTTCAGTCTAACCGCAGTGGTTTCCCTAGGAGTTGTTCGTTGCATCCTGACGGATAGAGACCAGAGCAACCCAGTTGATATCATCTCAAGCTCTGTGTAATCGTGTGGCTAGCTCGTCTAACCGCACAGCTTGAGAGGTCTATTTTTATTTATCTGTCTAGTCGCATATGACAGACGTTATGTATTCTCTCTCCTGTATTCTCATTCTTCTCCCCTATTTTCTATAAATATGGGGCATACCCTAATATTATTTATCTTTTGGACTAATAAAAAATCCATTTATTTAGATTTGTTTACATGGTATCAGAGCTCATCGGTCCATTTGCTTCGGTTTCTGTTTTTCGGGCATGAGGCAATGCAAGCGGTCTCCTGTTTTTTAACTGCTTTCTCTTCTTCTTCCCTTGCGGTTTCCGCGGTTTTCTTTCTTAACCGCGCTCTTCTCGTTTGCGGTCTCTTCTTACTGTTGGTTCTTTCGCCCTCCCGCCCTTCCCTTTGTTATTCGCGATTTCTGCAATCTGAGCTTTTTTGCGGCCTTTCTAACCGCGCGGCTAGAGTTTCTCTGTCTTCTCTTGTTCGTGCTTTTCGCGGTCTCCCTTTCTTCAAGCGGTCTCTCTATGTACTCGCGGTTAGCTTTTTCTATCTGTTTTCTCTACTTTCTATGGAGACTCCGACCTTCTCTTCCTCTACTTTGTTTGCGCCTCCTGTTCTAACCGCTCCTTCTATCCTCACTCCTTCCGGCAATCTGGGCACTGCTTCCAACCTCACTGGCCCAAATTATCCAGATTGGAATATTTCCTTTGTGTTTCTGCTATATTCTCAGCGTAAGAATCCTCATCTCCGCCCTCCTGCGGGTGACACTACCTCGAAAAAGTCAACTTCTCTTGCCTCCTCTTTGGGTAGTGCTCATGTGGTCACTGAGGGTAGGTTGCTCATTAACTCTGATGCAACTAATCATATGACGGGCAATCCACATATTTTCTCCAATTTGGACAAACATAACCGGTCACATCCAGTTTTTATTGCGGACGGTTCTCCATCCCCTGTATATGGAACTGGAGCAGTCCACGTCCCTCCGTCTCTCCAACTTGAGTACACTCTCTACGTCCCGACTTTTTCGTACAACATACTTTTTGTTACCTTTCTGTGTAAACAACTAAATTGCACGGTTACAATTACTTCGACTACTTATTCTTTTCAGGATCCACACTCCAAGGAGACGATTGCTACAGGAACTGAAAGTAGTGACTTATTCTACCTTGACAATGTTTATGCTCTTTCTTCTTTTACTTCTCTTTTACAGTGACATCTTCATCTTGAACATCCTCCTCCTCGCCTTCTTTACCAGCTCCTACCAGATCTACCTAGAGGAGACTCCTCTCTCTATTGTGAAGCTTGCAAACTCGGCAAACACCACCGTTCATCCTTTACAGCAAAACAAGGACGTGGTTCTTCTCGTCGTTTTAAACTTGTTCATTCTTGCATTTGGGTCTTTCTCCAATTAAGTCTGTTGATATGGGTAGTCTGTACTTTATCACTTTTATTGATGGTTTTTTTAGATGTACCAGGTTATATCTGTTGAAAGAACGTTCTGAACTTCTCTGTTTTACTACGTTTCATAATGAAGTACGCACACAGTTTGATGTGTTTATTAAAATGTTTCGCACTGATAATGCAAAAGAATATCTCAGTCATAAATTCTCGATTTTTTGTATGCATCGTGGCATTCATTCCATGTGGTTCTTTTTGAATCACTCATTGCATTACGGGGGTCTGGTTTTAAGAATACATGCAACGAACAGGTTAGAAAAGCAGGCAAAGAAAAGAGAACATGAAGAGAATAGAAACATATTTATTGAGATATTGAAAATGGGGAAGCTTAAATATAACAATGTAAAATGACTTATGAATATTGAAGCATACAAAGCTAAAAACCCAGATGATAAAGTTGTTAAAAAAATTTGATCACAAAGACAAAGAAGGTATGAGCTTCTCAACTAACACCTATACCCAGTACAAGAAAACTAAATATGAAGAGACACTCTTTGTCAAGCACTGTGAAGTTCTAGTCCTACACAGTGGTGCTCCTGCCCCTCCAGTTTCAGAAAAGATCAAAGTCCCACAGAAATATGCTGCTACTATCCACAGAGAAAAGTTCAAATCATGAAAGGGCAAGAAAGTCATCAAGCTTGGAACTGAAATGGCTTCCATCAAGAGTATGATTGCACAGGAGAGGGCATACATTAAATAAAGTTTGTGTGCAGAAATCCACAGGATAGAGAAAAATAAAAGTACTTTATTAATTTTTTTCTCTTTTAATACATGTGTGAATACACTTATATATGGGAAGAGAGAAGGAGGATTCGAGGAGGATTCCCAATCTAAAGATGTGGGACTAAACTAGATTACAAATGGGCTCCCATTTAAGCCTCAATAATGGGTCTTTTTACATGTCTTTCTCTAACACTCCCCCGCAAGCTGGAGTATACAAATCGTAAACACCAAGCTTGACAAAAACTAATGATACAGTGGTCACGGTAGGGCCTTGGTGAGAATATCCGCAACTTGCCCGGTAGCAGGAACATGCTCCAATTCAAACTTCTTTAATTGAACATTCTCCCGAATGAAGTGACAGTCAACTTCAATATGTTTGAATTCCTCATGAAATACGGGATTCTTGGCAATATGTATAGCAGTTTGACTGTCACAAACATCGTTGCTGGTGAGAAAAGTTTGACTCTCAAATCACCAAGGAGACTTTCTAGCCAGGTAAGCTTAGATACAACAGTCGTCATCGCACGATACTCGGCCTCAGCAGATGAGCGAGCAACAACAAATTGTTTTTTGCTACGCCAGGTAATAAGGTTTCCACCAAAGTACGTACAAAACTCGTTGTAGAGCGTCGATCATCCAGAGAACCCACGAAGTCAACATCAGAATATGCAATCAGAGATAGAGAGGAGGACGGTTTGTACACAAGTCCTTGTCTAGGAGTAGACTTCAGGTGCCTGAAGATACGCTCAACGGCCTGGAGATGAGAGGTCTGTGAAGTATGCATGAACCGACTGACAACTCCAACACCAAATGAGATATCAGATCTTTTAACGATTAGATATATCAGTTTTTCTACAAGACGTCGATAATATTTTAGATTTTCAAGTAGTGGATCAGAGTCAGATTCATGGGCATAAAGCTTGTGGTTGACATCCATAGGAGTGTCAGTAGGTTTGCATCCTGAATGAGATCAATACAATACTTCTGTTGTGATAGAACAAGGCCATCAGGACTTCTTGTCACCTCAAGTCCAAGAAAGTACCTAAGATTTCCCAGATTTTTAGTTTGAAAGGCGAAGTTTAAGTGTTGCTTAATCAGTTGTATACCGATGGAGTCATTCCCAGTAATTAGAATATCATCAACATAAACTAGGAGAATAACTGTGTCAGTTAGTTGATGACGAGTAAAGAGAGAAAAATCAACCGAGCTTCACGTGAAGCTAACTTCACGCAAAACCTTACTAAACTTGTCAAACCAAACTCGAGAAGACTGTTTGAGGCCATAAATTGATTTTTTTGAGATGGCAAACACGAGACTCCCCTATGGTCTCAAATTTTGGAAGTTGATGCATGTAGACAGTTTCGAGAAGATCCCCATTGAGAAAAACAGTTTTGATATCCAACTGATGTGAGGGTCATTGTCGATGAACAGTTGAGGAGATCAGGATCCGAACAGTATTTAACTTAGCAACTGGTGAGAAGGTCTCATAGTCGAGGTCTTGTTGTTGAGTAAATCCCTGACCCACAAGCCAAGTTTTGAGGCGTTCAACTGTCCCGTCTGGAGCGTGTTTGATTGCAAAGACACACTTATAGCCAACATAAGTCTGACCTGGAGGAAGAGGTACAACATCCCATATCGAGTTAGCCCAAAGAGCAGTCATTTCCTCATTCATGGTCGCACGCCACCCCGAATGTTGGAGAGCCTCCTGCAAAGTGGTAGGTATAAAAATGGAGGATAGAGATAACACAAATATTAGGAGAGGTGGAGAGAGACGATGTAAGGATACATAATTCGCCAAGGGATGAGCCGTAGAGGTGGATGTCGGATCGACATCCCGCGAGATAGCGCTCGTAGAGGGTAATTGTTATAGGCCATCAGATTTGGAACGACGAAGCGTGTATACACTAAGAGGTGGTTTGGGTTGAACTGGTGTCGGGGTTAGTGTGGGAAGAAGTGGGGTAGAGGAGACATGACAGGGACAGTATGACGAGGTAGAGGAGGAGGTGGTGGAAAAGGAGCTGAAGAAGAGGAGTGAAATGGTTGGTCCTCGAGAAAGGTTACATCCACTGAAACGACCAGTTTGCCATCTGCTGGAGAGTAACACACATAACCCTTCTGAGTGCGAGAATATCCAACAAACATAAATTTGGTAGCGCGAGGACCAAACTTGTCAGTAGACGGACCAAGATTATGGACATAACATGTACATCCAAAAACACGAGGCGTAAGGGAAAACGAGGGCTTTGAAGGAAAAAGAAGACTAAACGGAGTCGCAAAGTCGAGTATGGAAGAGGGCATGTGGTTGATGAGATAGCAGCAGTAGTAACAGCGAAGTTCCAGTATGATGTTGGTACCTACATTTGAAACATGAGAGACCGGGCAACGTCAAGAAGGTGATGATTTTCGCTCTACTATATCATTTTGTTGAGTATAAGCGCACGAGATTTGATGAATAATTCCAAACTCAGTACACAGATTTGAGAACGTACAGCTGGTATATTCACGTGCATTGTCGGTGCGAAGAACTTTAAGATAGTAGAAAACTGAGTTCGAGTCTCAGTAATAAAGGCCCGAAAGACAGACGTAATTTCAGCATGATCACGAAATAAATGCAACCAGATTATGCGTGAGTAATCATTAATGAAAGTAACAAAGTAGTGATAACCATAAATACTGGGGATTTTATACGGACCCCAAATATCGGGGTGGACTAACAAAGTAATTGTCAGCACGATGTTGTTTGTCAAAGATACAAGATTCACAAGTAAACTCAGAAAGGAAAACATCAGGAAGAGCTTTCTTGAGAATCTGGAAGGGAGCATGCTCAAGATAACGATGTCAATCAACAGAAGAGATTGCATAAAGAACATTAAGTGGAACAACCAAGAGATAAAGCTCATTAGAAAGCTGCCCCTTACCAATGATACTCTACATTGGCCGCAGTGATGAACTTAGGATACGTAGATTGCAAGTACTGAGACGGTTTCTGCGGAGTAATATGGTGTGTGGCCCCCGAGTCCACAATCCAGTGGGAACTATGGGAGAGACAGGATATACCTTCATTGTAGATTGACGCAATGGACTCAGATGAGCGACTGATCACTCCTTGGAGATGTTGGAGCTGAGTGCGCAGAGCATCGATGTCCTTACAGGTGGAGTGAGGATCAGTTGTTGTAGAGGCGGTAAGATGTGGAGGCAGACCATGCTTGCGATAGCAGGTGGCCTCAAGATGACCATCCCGACCGCAATGAGTACATTTAAAAGGAGGTCGTCCAGCAAGTCCCCGTTTGCGTCCCCGAGAAGTGGTGCGACCTCCACATGTCAAAGGACCACGAGATGCAAGAGTAGACAGGGGCTACTGGAGGAGGGCTGGAGAGAAATTTTCAGGAGCATCTGGTGGCTGTGTAATCTTTAAGAGCATGGAGAAAACATCTGACATAGAGGGAGTTATAGATGAAGAAAGAATCTGGTTCCGAACACTGTAAAAGTGAGGTGGAATACGGGTCATCATCATGGAAATCCCAACTACTTCTTTCTGGGCCCGTTGTGCAGTCAGATCCATCGTGGGAGGCAGAAGTTGTATCCATGCCTCAACAAGAGTCTTGGCTTTCGCAACAAAGGAGGACAAGTCACCTGGTTCAAGCGTTTGAAGATCGTTGATGATGTCGAACAGGTGCTAGAGGTAATCCTTGCCAGAATAGAGGGAGTGGAGTTCCTCCCACATAACTTTGGTTGTCTCATGATACATGGTCATTTGATATGGCTCGGTGTCGATGGAATTGAGGATCCATGATTAGGCATGACCATCATCACGGGTCCACTCCTCCGTAGGTGGTGTAGGAGGTGTCTTGGTCAGACGATGATGAAGACCTTTGGTCTGCAGTACAAGGAGAACTAAGTGCATCCACTCAACAAAATTCTGTTTTCCACTGTGGGAGATGGTGGTTATCCGAATTACATCACAAATTTCAAGAGCAGTGGCACGGGCAGGAAGGGAGGAAGCAGTTGTCGAATCCATGAAACAAAGAACAGCACCACGGTGAGGTGCGGATAGACAGCAAAACAGGCCTGCAGGTACGGCTAAGGAAAAAAGGTTTGCAACTAAGCGGCAAACAAATGCGGCTAATCAGCAAACAATGAGTGCGGCCAGTGTAACAACCCATAATTTAAATTAAATTAAAGTGAAAGGTTATCTTAATGGCATGATTATATTTAAACTAAACTCTAATCCTTTTAATTCATTAACCGAGGCAGTCCCCCCCCCCCTCTCCTGCTTAAATCATTCGTCCTAGGGCTTTCCTAAGGCTTTCTCAACCCGTCTCCCGCTCGGCTCCCGATTCCGTAAGCAACAAACGTCGCGCCTCCCGTTTCCACATCCCAGCGCCTCCCGTTTCCACATCCCAGCGCCTCCCGACCTGCCCTCGGCGCCTCCTACTCCTTCTGTCGTGGTCGGCGCCTCTTCTTCTTCCCCTAGCCGGCAGTTTCTTGCCTTCCTCAAGACGATAGCAGGGGTTCTCGTACATCTAGCAGCAATCTTCAACGCTTCTTCTCCAAAGGGGCCAACAACAACATTCCTCTCCATGCTCTTCGTTTCGGTCGGTGGATTCCAAGAGGAACTCATAGGGTTTTGCTCGATTCCTCCGCTCCTCTAATATTGGGCTCGGATTTGACTTATGTGGGTAAGATTCTCCCTCCTCTTCTCCTTATTCAATTTTCCCTAATTTTCTTGAAAATTATTTGTCTCCAAAAATTGTGTTAATCTTGTGTTTCATGATTTTTGCCCCCTTATAATTGTCTAATTGTCGTTGTGTTCGTGTTTTCCGACGCCGTTCGACGACGCTACCAGCGTGATCTCTTCAAGACCCTCTCCGATTTAGGATTTCTCCTATCCAAGCGCTCAAGTGTCCGTTTTCACGTGATAATCTCTTCTCCCCTCACGTTTGAGGGAGGTAAATCGCTTAACCCTCTTGTGCTTTATGTTTTGTAATTAATTATCTATGTTAGCGTTATGCATCTTGCGAGGTATGTATCTCTTTCGTTGTTCTTAAACAGGTTCGAAGTAGGATTTCTGTTTTTGCTTACACCGCTTAGCCACCGCCGTCAGTTTCACCCTCGCCTTATAGCAAGTAGAGATCACTCTCTCTTGCAAGAATTGAGTTTAATTTAATGTCTCTGTTCTTTGATTTCGTGATTGAATTCTTATATATATAGATCTATCAAATGAATAGGTATCTTAATTGGTTTGTCTCTTCTTGGTTTATATGAATCCACCCTTGGATGTTTGTCTTGTCACGTGAAATTAAATTTTGGATGCATAGTATGACAAATTGATAGTTTATGATTTTAACATGTTTGGAATGTCAAGAGTCTTAGATCATGAATGTTATATATATATGAGTTTTCACTTAGACGGATGATGTTTTGTGGATATTCACCTAGATGAAGAAATTTCTCATTTGATAAATAATTTGAAAAATAGTATAATATTGAGCACGAGCTTCATTGTCATGATAATAATTGTAACGAATTTTGGTTAACAAATATTGATTGATGTTTTTATATTATGCTCGTAACGTACACATTTTACTTGGAAGATGTTTATGTCAAATGAATGATTTTAATCTAGATAGTACTTATATCTCAGAATTGAGTCATCTCAAACTTATCTCTGCGATGTGCTTGAAAAACCTTCTTGTTAATGAAAACTTAATCCCTCGAACCGGCAAAGTTCAAACTCATTTCCCAGTTTTCGGTGTCATCAAATCTTGTTTCTTATGTCGGTTTAGTGCTAAGACTTGAGCGAATATTGCTTCATAACTCAATTCCTCTCTTGACGCGTTTATGAACTCTAATCTTGTATAACTGAATCGTTAAATTTGTAACAGGTATTGACATGCTAGGAATCTCCTAAATTATGAATCATGCAATTTATTAATGTCATAAGGAATCTTTGAAAGGTAACAGTTAGTTGGGGCAACTCTCTGCTTGCATGGTCACGGCAAGCAGGAACTTGTCCAATAAGACTTGTGTCTGACCCTGAGTGTGAATCATGTGCACCCCGTAAACCCCTACACACTTCATTGATTATAGCTTATGATATTACATGATCAATTATATGTTATGCTCCGGAGTAGTCTAGTAATTTACCTTGTTTCTGTTTTACTCATTTGCTGGCTTTTCTTGTTAGTATTGCTTCATGAAAACTGGTATACTCATACATTTTTGCTTCTTTTATTGTTCTGTACTTTACTTTGCTCGCTCTGTTTATTTCAATATTCTGAGATTTTTCTTTCTTGTTTTGGAATTGTCTTAGCGTTCGTGACAGCGTCGTCAGGTCCTCGAGCTTGATCTGCATTAAGTTCCGGGTTCTATATTTACATTTCATTTTCTTTACTGTCAGACATTTTTTTATGTAATAATAATTATCAGTAAATCATGGACAACTGCTAGGCTATATTATATATACTGTAATTTAGCATCATTTGCATGCTCATTTATCTGAAATTGACATTTGCGTGGGAATTTGTATCAACACTTATATCATGAGTTTATTAAAATGAATGTGCACATGTTTCACACTAGCATGTTTTACAGCTTCTGCATAAAATCAAACTGTTTTCTCCAAATTAATTATTTTAAAACTACTTATCAGTATTCTCTGCTTCCGCCTTAACAAGCATGGTTTCTTTCCGCCCATGCCTGTGGCATCACGGCCCGCCCGAAGCGCACTCTGACTTTTGTTGAGACGGGTTGTGACAGTTGATATCAGAGGGAGATTAGTTTGTAAAGATAAAGTACTTTATAATTATCACATATTTTGAAGTTCATTATACAAATATATATACATACATCATTGCTTCACTCGGTTTGTCATTATTTGTTGTTCGCGGCTGAAACGCACACACACTCATAAACATGAGTAGTATGCATACAAATGTTAAGGGGTTATGGACAAACTTAACATTTTTGTGCATATGAATTTCCACTATGGTATACACCGCTTGCGGAAATTAAATTGTATGAGCGGTTTAATATTTTTAAGTGCGTTGACATTAGAATCATAATATGCATGACATGTTAAGTTAAATGGATGCTTAACATGACATGTGTATCCATTAGTTTGCATTCACATCATAAATCATTGCACAAGTGTTAAGCTAAGAACAACAATAATGATTGTACACACATGAATTTTACTATTTATTTGGCATCACACATGATCTCATTATTGCACTTGCATGATCATTACCTAGAGTTGTCCAATGAAAATGTTGTAATTATTACATAATTTATGTATCTGACAGTAGGAAACGTGTTAGAATCTTTTGTCTTAAGTCCCCTATATTCGTATTCAGTCTTTTCTATTTTGTTTGTCTACCAAACCTTATTCGGTCCTCTAGTGTCCATTCTAGTTAGCTTCTAAGTGTCAGTGAGAAATAAGAGTTTTCTTGCTAACTGCTCTGTTGAATTACTTCAGCGTTGTCTTGTGATTCTCCAACTCTAGTTTGACTTACTTATGTCGATATTAAATCGTCATTCACTTTCTTTTCCTCTTTTGGTGTTCTATCTTCTCTTCATGCAAAGATCTTTCGCTTTTGAATTAGCGAGTCTAATCACTCAATTTTGAGCTAATTGAAGCAATTCCTGTGTTTCCTGAACTAAATCCTTCATATCTGGTCGACCTTACTAAGATCGTGTTGCATCAAGTACGCAAGCTTCGAAAGGGTACTTTTTCTATGTTAAGAGTGCCTTGGAAATATGGGAAGTCCGAAGAGTACACTAGAGAATTTGAATCAGACCTGCATAGCAAGTATTTTCAATCTCGTCTCCTAATCTTGGTAAGTCTCTGCGATTGTTCTTCTTTCTATTTCAGTACATTCATAGTTAGTTTTCATGTCTCAATCTGCAAACCTTACTATAATGAATGACATCTAAATCTTCGCCATCAGAGACCTCATTCAGAGAATTCTCAGAAATTTTTGGGACGAAATTTCCTAAGTAGAGGAGAATGTAACAATTATAATTTAAAAATTAAAGTGAAGGATTATCTTAATGACATGATTATATTTAACCTAAATCTTAATCCTTATAATTCATTAACTGAGCAAGTCTCCCCCTCTCTGCCGATTAAATCATTCGTCATAGGGCTTTCTCAAGCCCGTCTCCCGCTCGGCTCCTGATTCCGCAAAGAAAATGTTGCGCCTCCCGTTTCCACATTCCAACGCCTCCCGTTTCCACATTCCAACGCCTCCCGTTTCCACATTCCAGCGCCTCCTGACCTGTCCTCGGCGCCTCCCGACCTATCCTCGGCGCCTCCTACTCCTTCTCTCGTGATCGGCGCCTTTTCTTCTTCCCCTGGCCGACAGTTTCTTGCCTTCCTCAAGCCGACAGCAAGGGTTCTCCTCCTTCATCCAGTAGCAATCTTCAACCTTTCTTCTCCTCCAAAGGGGCAACCAGCAGCATTCCTCTCCTTGCTCTCCGTTTCGGCCGATGGATTCCAAGAGGAACTCCTAGGGTTTTGCTTGATTCCTCCGCTCCTCTAATATTGGGCTTGGATTTGACTTCCGTGGGTAAGATTCTCCCTCCTCTTCTCCTTATTCAATTTTCCCTAATTTTCTTGGAAATTATTTGTCTCCAAAAATTGTGTTAATCTTGTGTTTCATGATTTTTGCCCCCTTATAATTGTCTAACTGTCGTTGTGTTCGTGTTTTCCGACGCCGTTCGACGACGCTACCAGCGTGATCTCTTCAAGACCCTCTCCGATTTAGGATTTCTCCTATCCAAGCGCCGTCAAGTCTCCGTTTTCAAGTGGTAATCTCTTCTCCCCTCACGTTTGAGGGAGGTAAATCGCTTAACCATCTTGTGCTTTATGTTTTGTAATTAATTATCTATGTTAGCGTTATGCATCTTGCAAGGTCTGTATCTCTTTCGTTGTTCTTAAACAGGTTCGAAGTAAGATTTCTGTTTTTGCTTACATCGCTTGGCCGCCGGCGCCAGTTTCAGCCTCGCCTTATGGCAAGTAGAGATCCTTCTCTCTTACAATCATTGAGTTAAATTTAATGTCTCTGTTCTTTGATTTCGTGACTGCATTCTTATATATATACATCTATCAAATGAATTGGTATCTTAATTGGTTTGTCTGTTCTTGGTTTATATGAATCCACCATTGGATGTTTGTCTTGTCACGTGAAAATAAATTTTGGATGCATAGTATGACACACCCAAAACCGGGGAAAAACCGGCACCTGCGGTGGTGGTAACCTTCCCTAGCACACCCAGTCACAAACTCACACTGGGGAAACCCATCAGGCGCAATGGTTCACAAAATAGTTACTGTGGCGGTGGTACATTCCACTAACACTCACATCCCCAAATAATCCATAGTATATACTGTAAATAGCATAAGTAGTAAGAACGACTAGGTTAGCTGAAATGACAGTCTTGTAGAAAGGGAATTCACACAACAAACTTACCCCTTGACGGGTAAGACTAGCTTCTTCAAATAAGATAGTCTGACTATATAAGACTTTACTTGTCTCTACGAATTATACTTAGCGAAATTTGGCTAACTTAGCGATGCTCGACGAATTCAAGTCAGACTCAATAAATTGAGATACTTGACGAAAAAGACTTCACTCAACGTCAGGACTTAACTCAATGAATTTTATTTCACTCAACGCCTAGCTGAGTTCACTCAACGCACTCGACTTCAAAGGCAATTACACTCGAAGCCATGACAGTTACACTCAAAGCACTCGACGCCAAGACAATTACACTCGATGCCAAGACAGTTACACTTGACGCACTCAACGCCAAGACAGTTACACTCAAAGCACTCGACGTCAAGACAGTTATACTCGACGCACTCGATGCCAAGACAGTTACACTCAACGCACTCGACGCCAAAGACAATACTCGACAAAAAAGACTTAGCTTCTCATGAATACTCGGCGCACTCGACGCCAAAGGCAGTTACACTCAACGCACTCGACGTCAAAACAGTTACACTCGACGCACTCGACGCCAAGGCAGTTACACTCAACGCACTCGACGCCAAAGGCAATACTCGACGAAAAAGACTTAGCTTCTTATAAATACTCGACGAACTCGACGCACTAGACGCCAAAGGCAGTACTCGACGAAAAAGACTTAGCTTCTCATGAGTACTCGACGCCAAAGACATTACTCGACAAAAAAGACTTAGCTTCTCATGAATACTCGACGCCAAAGGCAGTTACACTCAACGCACTCGACGCCAAGACAGTAATCGACGAATTCGTCGAGAATACTCGACGAATTAGACTTAACCGGACTCAACCCTTATCCGACGAATTTTACTCAGTCGGTCTCCTACACTACCGGGCGGATTCTGACCTAGTCAAGCCCTACACTACTCCCACCTTCTAAGGAGGAAGGAAGAAGAAAACAATGAACGCAAAGAATTTAGCAAGGGGAAAAATCACCACTTGCCTCAAACCTTCTGAAATCCGGCCACACAAGCGCTCATCCTCAAGGATTTGGCCGCAAGAACACCTTGGCTACACTTCCTGAAACTTTTCGGGGTAAACGAGGGTCAAAATCGAATAACATAATGCCCAAAAATCCAAGAAACGGGAAAAACTCACCGTGCACGCGAAGATCTCGGCAAGAGCTTTCTGAATCTACCCTCCGCCGACGATTTCGTGCACCGGAACTCCTATAGTCGACGGTCGAAAGCTTCGCAATGTCCGCCGCTTTCTTTTCCGCGATTTCGGTCTGACGGCTTGGGAAGAAGACGATGAATAGGGTTTCACTATAACGTATAAGTATTTATATATGTATAATATTATATTATTATTAATAATTAAACGTCCAAATGACCAAAAACTCGAATCAATTCGGATTTTCACGAAATTCGCACCAAGGTTAAATACCAATGCTACAAAACCAACGGCTAAGTCGAAATTAAGATTCGACAACCCAAACTTGGGTTAAAATTCCCCGAAGTTACAACCAACATCAACTTACTAAAATCCATCGAGTCAAAACCTCGGATTCCGATGAGCAAAATCACGCTCCAACAACGGCACCCGTTAATTACGCGTCAATGTAATGCCCTAAAGTCATTATTACGTCACTACATAAATTAAAATAATCATCGAAAAATCAGGGGCGTTACAGCCACTCCCACTAAAAGAAATTTTCGTCCTGAAACTTGATACAAAATCGAATCTACGACAGAAAGAAAATAACCAAAAATTATCGAACAAAAACACTTACCAAAGAAACTAGGAGAACAGATGAGGATGAGTCTCTCTCATATCTGACTCCGACTCCCAAGTTACGCTCTCAACGTCTTGGTTTTGTTAAAGAACCTTGATCATGGGTATTGTCTTCCTTCGCAACACCCGATCCTGAGTATTTAGGATACGAACAGGCACCTCAACATAAAAAAGATTAGTCTGCAACTGGGGCACCGAGTCAAGGACATGCCGGACACTAAGCACACATTTCCGCAACTGACTCACATGAAACACATCGTGCACACCAGGAAAATTAGCGGGCAAATCCAGCCTATAAGCAAACACTCTGATGCGTTCAACAACCTGGAAAGGTCCCACATATTTGGGATCCAACTTGTGGTTCCTTCCAAACCTCTTAACGCCTGACATCGGAGAAACTTTGAGAAAAACCATGTCCCCAACTGCGAACTCCAGATTGACCTTTCGTCGATTAGCGTTCTTCTCATAACGCTCCTGAGCTATACAAAGTTTTTCTCGAATATGCGTCACAGAAGTACTCATCTCTTCCAAAGCTTCTGGACCCAACAATGGTCTCTCACCAACTTCAGCCCAAAACAAGGGGGTTCGACAAAGCCTCTCATACAAAACCTCAAAGGGGTCATCTGCAAACTCTGTTAATAACTATTATTATAGGCAAATTCCATCAATCTAAGTCGCTCGTCTCACGCTCCTCCGTGATCCAAGATGTAACATCTGATCATATCTTCCAAAGTTTGATTAACTCTCTCTGTTTGACCATTGGTATGCGGATGATAAGCGGTTGAATATCTGAGGTCGGTACCCAACCCTTCCTGCAACTTTTCCAAAAACGAGACGTAAACCTGGAATCTCGATCTGACGCGATACTTACAGGTACTTCATGCAATCTAATGACCTCTTCCAAATATAACTTTGTTATCTTCTTCATGGAGTAATCAATCTTGAACGGCACGAATTAAGCACACTTCGTCAATCTATCAACTATGACCCACACAGAATCATGACCTCGGGGAGATCTCGGCAAACCAGTAATAAAGTCCACAAAAATACTCTCTCACTTCCAACTTGGAATATCCAAAGGCGTCAGCTTACCACCAGACCTTCTATGATCTGTCTTAACTCGCTTGCAAGTAAAACACTCAGACACAAATTTGGTTATATCATTTTTCATCTCATACCACCAAACGATTTGCTTCAGATCAATATACATCTTTGTAGAACCAGGATGGTAGGCAACACTAGAACCATGCGTCTCACTACATAACTTTGTTCGAATATCCTCAACAACAGGAATACAATATCTATCGCGGTACTTCAAAATACCTGCATCATCAATTGAAAAATCCGGTAATTCCCCTTTTTTGGATCTACTACGAATATGTTGCAAATCAAGATCGCCCTTTTGATGAAGCCTTGTAAGCGTAATCCAAGAAGACTCTGCTACTTCCAGACTGTTTGGCGAATCGCTACTTCCAACAGAGATGACCATGAGTAAAAACTCTTCCACCAAGGATTCTACGGAAAGGTTAAGGATTTGGGCGTTCTTCCTACTCAAGGCGTCGGCCACAACATTAGCCTTACCCGGATGATATAGGATATCAACATCATAATCCGTGACATACTTCAACCATCTACGAGTGCGCAAATTCAACTCCTTCTGATTGAAGACATACTTCAAGCTCTTATGGTCCGTGTAAATCTTGCACAACGCGTCATATAACAATGTCTTCAAAGCTCCAAGACATAGATCACTGTCGCAATTTCCTAGTCATGCGTAGGATAGTTCCTTTCATGAATCCTCAGTTGTCTTGACCCATACGCAATCGTCTTTCCTTCTTGCATCAAGACACATCCAAGCCCGACGTGTGACGCATCCACATAAATAGTATACTCCACTCCTTCGGTAGGTAAAGTCAACACTGGAGCAGTGCACAATCTCTCTCTTTTTTTTTACAGAAGACGGGAGCAACCCAAGACGAAGAACTTGGCCTAATAAAACCACACTGCAGCAATACAACTAGCTGGGTACGCAACTCTCCCAGCTCACACGGGGTCATACGGTACTGTGCCTTAGCAATGGGGCGAGTACCCGACTCAAGAACAATAACGAATTCCGCATCTCTCTCAGGCGGAAGACCAGGAAGACTAACTGGGAAAACATTAGGAAACTCTCGCACCACAGGAATATCTTCGACACGCGGCAAACTACCAACGATTTCCAAAACAGAAACCACATAAGCAAAACAACTAGAACCTAAAAGTTTCTGAGCACATACCGCAGAAATAATCGGGGAATCCTGGCGCGGAAAACCACACACACTCCTGGGGTGGTCGTTGTCCATCTTGAAGTCCAAACGTTTAACCTTGCATTGGATAACCGCATCATATCTAGACAACCAGTCCATGTCCAAGATCACATCGAAGTGTTCCAGGTCCAACACTTTCAGATCAGCAAAAACTAGGAACTCACCTGAAAGAATAGGACAGCTCTGGATATCCAGGTCCAACACCACCGAGTCACCAGAGGGAAACTAAACGCGAAACGGATTGCAAACTAGATCAAGAATCAGTTGATGACGTTCTACGAAATTCCTAGCCACGAACGAGTGGGTGGCACCCGACTCAAAAAGAACGCACGCCCAACTACTCTTTACCTTAAACCCGCCAATAAAACAGTACAGGTAACTACTGTAACCAAAATTATATCCACAATACTAGTTAACATCTAGATCAGGATCAAACCTGAAATCACTCGGGTTGAAGACTGAGTTTCTTCCTCGGTCACCGCAATCAGTTTACCTTTTCCTTTGTCCAAATGTTGCAGCTGCACCAGGGACTGGGTGTGCGAGCACCCAGACATCAAATGTATTTTTTGCCTACACTGGAAATAGACTTTATCCTTTAACCAACAATGAGCAAAATCATGCCCCTTCCGCTTATACGAAGCACAAACTAGATCTCCTTTGGGTGCGCTCTGCATTGCAAGAACTTGCTACTGATTTTGCGCTCTCAACCTCTTGAAACACTTCTCGAAGGGATGGCCTGGTCGGCCATAGAAGCTACACACTTCCTTGCTTCCTCTCTTTGGGGCAAGGTCGAATGTCCCAAGGCTTTCGCCATCCTCGGTCTCTCTTTTCTTTCCTCAATAACATACCACGATCATTGGTATTTCAAATAGCCTCAACCCCCAAGGCAGCTTCCACTACTTTCACATTATTCCCGGATTGGTAAGCATTGGCAAACTGCTGGATGTCATTTTGGAGACCACCCAAGAAACTTTTAACTATGCACTCCTCAGCAGCTATCAACTCAGAAGCAAACCTATTCAATTTACTGATCTCACTCTCATACTCAACCACTACGAGGGTCTACTCACCAGGCTGCCACCTTAAGGTGGCTGTCAACAATGCCTGCAGATGTGCTTACATTGCCACCATCTGCCTTGCTAGAGTCTCAATGCTCTGGCGCAGCTCCTCTAACATCGCTTTGCTATGAGCACCCGAAGACTCACCCTCAGACTGGGGAGCTGTCCCCAACGTAAAAATCTTTGGGGCCATCTTCTACAAATACGGACGAACAACTCATCAAAACCTAGCTTAATACTAGAACTACTCAACTTAGTTCAGACCTACGATGTATAGATACTTGTTCTTGCAGGTAACTTGCTCTGGGATTTTCATAAATGATGTTATGCTTAAACTTAGGATGATATTTCGTCATCCTATTAAATCATGTGCATAAACTATGAATGCATGAATTCTTGTTCTTTTTTATTTAAATACATATGTGTACGTATGTCATCATTTAGATCTTGGCTTGGCACGCGTGCTAATGCTATGTTATATCATGCATGTTGTCTTATGCATTCTAATAAAGGTCTTAATGCATGTTATAAGCGGTGTATACATGAAATATTATGCATCTCATACTACATAATATCGTATGTAACGAAAACAAAATCTAATGGGCATTCATGTGATGATTGTTATGCATCTCATACTACATAACAGTCACATGTTGCTTCCTATGAAAATTCATATACAAACACATATTATGCATCTCATACTACATAATATGCATCGTATACTTCTTGTTATGCTTATGAGTATGGTGTTCATGCTTCGGCCAAGACGTACTGATGACACATCGGTGTGTATATGAAATGGAACAAGACCACTAAAACTACACATCTGATACAAACTGTCACAACCCGTATTTTCTCAACATAAAACATTACATCAGAGTAAAAGAAAACACGTGTCGTCATGTCACGCTGTGCAAGGGATAACTGCAGACTCTCAGGCAAGAACCTACTCCTAACACTTTTCAAAGAATTCTCGAGTTTATCGGGAAGAAAACATATTTTTAGTTAAGTTTTAACGACCGTATCCCTCGGCTCAGTGGATCCACTAGTCCACAGATAAAAATATAACTATACGTTGTGGAAAATACTTTACTTAATTCAATTATTTTCCTACATGAACAGAAACATCCAAAAGGACAACTCATGATATGCATACCTCTAGAGTTAATGTAAGTATGAAAAGAGTATTTACATTCATTAAAATATAGTGTCATTTGATTTAAAAAGATGTCATGGGTATGAGATAGCATAATAATACTTTTATAATATAAAATTAACTAACATGCAATCCTAGCATAAATCATTCTCAAGGAGCAAGTAAAATCAACAAATCATTCAGAAAGTGACTTAGCAGCTAGCAAGTAACTTAACATTCTACAAAATCTCCAGTGGGTGTCAATAATTTGACCCGAACCCACCAAAAGGCATGTATGTTAGAACTAAAAATAAAACAACAAAACTACCTCACAACGGTGAGGAAAGAACAACTACAACAGCTGCAAAACACCAGCAACCACCAATCCTAGCCGCTCGATCGGCTACTGCTCTGAGTCTGAGGCATTCAAAAGAAAAGAATATTTCAATAAAAATATACAAGTGGCAATAAAAGGCCAACAGTAGAGAAGAAAGAAACAAAGGAGTCAAATGGTTACCAACCCAAAACAGGAATAGCTGTCAAACTACAGCAGATAAACAATAAAGCAGTAATAAATGATTAATTTAAAAAGTTCAAGAGTAAGAAATTGCACCAAGTGAAATAAAGATCTAAGCTTTATAAAATATATATATGAGTAAGTGTATATATATATGAGATTAGCCAGCTCATCATTTAGCGAGGATAAACACCGGCAAAATCCGGTACCTGCGGTGGTGGCTTCCTTCACCTACACACCAACAGTGAAAACTTCACAATGGCCCAAGGAAGATGGTCTTATTTCTTAACACACCCAAAACCGGGGAAAAACTGGCACCTGCGGTGGTGGTAACCTTCCCTACCACACCCAGTCACAAACCCACAGGGGAAACCCACAAGGCGCGATGGTTCACAAAACAAGTCACTATGGCGGTGGTACATTCCACTAACACTCATATCCCCAAATAGTCCATAGTATATACTGTAAATAGCATAAGTAGTAAGAACGACTAGGTTAGCTGAAATGATAGTCTTGTAGAAAGGGAATTCACACAACATATTTACCCTTTGATGGGTAAGACTAGCTTCTTCAAATAAGATAGCCTGACTATATAAAACTTTACTTGTCTACGAATTGCACTTAGCGAAATTTGGCTAACTTAGCAATACTCGACGAATTCAAGTCAGACTCAATAAATTGAGATACTCGATGAAAAAGACTTCACTCAACGTCAGGACTTAACTCAATGAATTTTACTTCACTCAACGCCTAACTGAGTTCACTCAATGCACTCGACGTCAAAGGCAATTGCACTCAAAGAACTCGATGTCGTGACAGTTACACTCAAAGCACTTGACGCCAAGACAGTTACACTCAACGCACTCGACGCCAAGACAGTTACACTCGATGCACTCGATGCCAAGACAGTTACACTCAACGCACTCGACGCCAAAGGCAATACTCGACGAAAAAGACTTAGTTTCTCATAAATACTCGACGCACTCGACGCCAAAGGCAGTTACACTCAACGTCAAGATAGTTACACTCGACGTACTCGACTCCAAGGCAGGTACACTCAACGCACTCGACGCCAAAGGCAATACTCGACGAAAAAGACTTAGCTTCTCATGAACACTCGACGAACTCGACGCACTCGACGCCAAAGGCAGTACTCGACGAAAAAGACATAACTTCTCATGAATACTCGACGAACTCGACGCGCTCGACGCCAAAGGCATTACTCGACGAAAAAGACTTAGCTTCTCATGAATACTCGACGAACTCGACGTACTCGACGTCAAAGGCAGTTACACTCAACGCACTCGACGCCAAGACAGCAATCGACGAATTCATCGAGAATACTCGACGAATTAGACTTAATCGGACTCAACCCTTATCCGACGAATTTTACTCAATCGGTCTCCTACACTACCGGGCAGATTCTGACCTAGCCAAGCCCTACACTACTCTCACCTTCTAAGGAGGAAGGAAGAAGAAAACAATGAACGCAAAGAATTTAGCAAGGGAAAAAATCACCACTTGCCTCAAACCTTCCGAAATCCGGTCACACAAACGCTCCTCCTCAAGGATTTGGTCACAAGAACACCTTGGCTACACTTCCTGAAACTTTTCGAGGTAAACGAGGGTCAAAACCGAATAACCTAACGCCCAAAATCCAAGAAACGGGAAAAACTCACTGTGCACGCGAAGATCTCGGTGTCAGCTTTCCAAATCTACCCTCCGCCAACGATTTCGTGCACCGGAACTCCTACAGTCGACGGCCGAAAGCTTCGCGATGTCCGACGCTTTCTCTTCCGCAATTTTGGTCTGACGGCTTGGGAAGAAGACGATGAATAGGGTTCCGCTATAACGTATAAGTATTTATATATGTATAATATTATATTATTATTAATAATTAAACGTCCAAATGACCAAAAACCCGAATCAACTCGGATTTCCACGAAATTCACACTCAGGCTAAATACCAATGCTACAAAACCAACGGCGAAGTCGAAATTAAGATTCGACAACCCAAACTCGGGTTAAAATTCCCCGAAATTACAACCAACATCAACTTACTAAAATCCACTGAGTCAAAACCTCGGATTCCGATGAGCAAAATCACACTCCAACAACGGCGTCCGTTAACTACACGTCGACGTAACTCTCTAACGTCATTATTATGTCACTAAAAAAATTAAAATAATCATCAAAAAATCAGGGGCGTTACATGGGGTGTGTAATTCTATTACTTAGAAAATCAATTATAAAGATTTAAAAACGGATGATTTGGTTGGTTTTCTTGAATCACAAAATTATAAAAGAACTAAACTAAACTAGGCAGGTCGCAAGCATTGCATCGCAAGGTGGATAGAGACTATGCAGACCGTTATGCACTGCTTCACTGGGCGAATGGCCGAGTAGGCAAGCGGATGGGGTAGAATCACTAGCAGAATTGAGGGTCGCAAACACCTCCTCGCAAAGCATGTAACTAGTAATCGCTAGTGCGGCAATCCAAACACAACGATGAGATGGTGGATGGAGACGCACCCACAATTACACTAAACCATAAATGTTCTCAAAGACATGAAAATTAACATTAATAACAATAGGTTTAAGTGTACATCAACCAAACATGCAAAATGAAACATAAAAAACTACAACGAGGAAAGGTGCGCTAGATACAACCAAGGTCGAAGACTCGTCGCGGATTAACGGAAGGAATCGATGGGCATCACTCCACGTCCTTGCTCGGTCCACAATTAGCGTCCGGGGTATAAGAGGGCTCTCACCTCCTCTCACTTTACTCGTCTTCTTCGGATGACACGATCCGTCCAGGTCTCTTGCAAAGTTTTCTTCCTTGGAGCGGCGATTGAAGCTTCAAATCACTTCGTGGAGGCTCGGGATGATGGAGGCGGCCTAGGACAAAGCCCTAGCGGAAGGGAGATGGAGGAACGAAGCCCGGAGATCCTCCCTACGGTGGGCGGTGATGGAGTGCGAAACTTGGGCGGAACTGGGCGGAATGGAGGGAAGATGGAGGAAGATCCGAAATTAGGGAGAAACCTGCGCTTAAATACAAAAAATCTATTAAAAATGAACTCGCACGGTTGAACGCACGGTCGTGCGTTCGAAACCGTGCGATATTTATCGTGAAATTTCCAAACCAGACAAGGGTCCTCCCGTGCGATTTCTCCTCACGCACATTGCAACAACCATGCGCGAACAAAAACGCACGGGCCAGGACAAAACACAAATTTTTCGGCCAAACAGCAGCTCGTGAGATTTTCTTCTCGCATGGTTGCGTGAAGGAATACACCACCAATAGAAATGATAAAACATTTAGACAAAACAGGTCGCCCGTGCGATTTGTTCTCGCATGGTCGAAATCGACCGTGCGTGACCAAAACGCATAAGCGGCAGCAGAACACCGAATTTTAGCACATTGATCTCGCATGGGCAGAACATCCCATGTGCGAAGAAATTCACACGATCGTGCGATAGGCGATCAAAACCATCCAACCGATAAAAGATAACGCACGGGCAAAACGCCCATGCGCGAAGGAAAAACGCATGACCGTGCGGAATACACAGAGTTCCCCAAAGGGATTGGGCTCTACCCCCGTGTGTTTAAAACCACAATAAGAACAAAATAACACAACGGGGAGCACCATGTGCTTACCTCGGGCAGAATAAAGAGCAATAGTGCACCACAATTAACAAAAAGTGCACTTCATGTGAAAGTGAAGATCAAGTGAAATATAAGCCATTACGAACTAAAAATGAAGTGCAAGTATGTAAAATCGAGCCCAGATGAGTCTGAAAATCCCTATATAAATCGGACTCATCACTTGGTCCTGAGAGCATCTGGGATATACATGAAGCAGGTAAAACCAAATACCCAAAGATGTTTCACATTAAACTTCTCCTTGAACATCAGTTTATGAGGAGACTTCATGTTAATAAGACTCAGAGGCATCTTGTTGATGACATATATTACACATGTAACACCCTCCGTCTATAAGGCCTTACGTATGCCTTTGGCATAAAGCCAACTCTTGCAGATCTCAGCCAAATGACGGATCTTCCTCTCCTCCACTCCATTCGGTTGTGAAGTATATGCACAAGTCAGCTCCCTATTGATCTCGTGCTTCCTGTAGAAAGTAAAGAACTCATGGGAGGTAAACTTTCCACCACTGTCCGTCCTCAACTTCTTTATCTGCAGCCTCAGCACACCTTCAACGAGCTCCTTAAACTCCACGAACTTTCGGAAGACTTCTGACTTCTCCTTCACAAAATACACTCAAGTGTATCTAGTGAAATCATCAACCAATACCAATATATATCTGTTACCTGAGTAGGTAGGGGTGACGCATGGTCCCATCAGATCACCGTGGAGGCGTGGATGCACTCCAATGGTGCCTGTACCTGGACAAGGACTTGACAAATGGGAGGCAACGTGCCTTCCCAAACTGACACCTCTAGCATACATGACCACTGCCAAGAGATAAAAGACTAGGCAAGTCTTTCACCAGACTTCTTGCTGACATAGCCTTCAGCTTATCCATCCTGATATGTCACAACCTCTCATGTCAGATAGCAGCGCTGTCATTTGACCTCATTTTCTCAACATAAGAGCTAGTCGACAGCACAAACAAGTCATTTACCCGTCTTCCAATATGAGTAACATCAGCCTTCACCGACGACAAGTTTTGAAGGAACATCACTTCTGTTGGTCCGAACAAGACATAGTAATCTGCATCAATTGTGTTAGTTACCGAGAACTAGTTCTTCTTCATACCTAGCACATGATACACCCTCTTCAAAGTGAGTGGTTTCTCATTACTACCCAAGAACACAATCCCCTCCTTTTCTACTAGATGTACTGAATCATCAGTTGTAATGATCGCATCATTACCCTTATATACTTGAAGAGAACTATGACTCATCACCTGTAAGGTAATGACCATACCCAAAGTCTACTATCCAGTCATCCTGGAAGTTTATTGAGGCCAAGACATCAACAGACGTTGTCGTCATGTCTGCCAAGAAGCAGTTCCCACATTCACCTTCAGCCTTGGATTCTCCTCTCTCTGCAACATGTCCCTGACTGAAGATTCACCATGCAGTCCTTCGTATGATGAACCTTGTGGCATCTGAAACACATAAGTCCCTTCTGACATCCACCATGCTCAGTAGGAGTCTTGCCTCCCTCCTAATGTGATGAGGTAGAAGTGCTCCCATCAACATAGGTCTTCTTCTTTTTATCCCACTTCTTTTTCCAGAGAACAGAACCTCATTATCTCCCCCTGAGATAGAGCATCCAGACATCTGCCTTACTAGGCTCTCCTAAGAAGCCAACAAGTTCTCCAGCTCCAGCAGAGATGGTTGGTTAGCTCAACCCTGCACTGAAGTGATGAAGGCAACATACTACTTCTGCAAGTTACGGATGATGTGTCTCTTCAACTTAGCCTCAGAGAAAGGCTCATCTGGATCAAGTGCTGAGATCTCAGCACACAAATTCTTCATCTTCAGGAAGAACATGGAGATGAACAAGTCTCCCTGATTGGCTCTAACCAACTCATTCTCCAGGAGCTGAAGACTAGCAATGTTCTTATTATTGAACAACCCATCCAAGTCTATCTAAATCTCAGAAGTTGTCTTGTATCTCTGATGCAACCTGAGTTACACCGTTACTTTATTTTATTACATTATTTAAATATTTAGTAGTGTATGTCGTCGCACAAGTATGTCTTTTATTTCCGTGTATTTGTGTGTGTTGAGCCGCGTTTGCGCAATCGTTCGTGTGACTTATTAGTGTGGTCGGCCAATAAGATCTTAAATAAATTGGTCTGTCAAATTAGAACTAGGATTACTTTGGGCAAGCTAGTAATAAAGTTATTTAAAATTAAATAAATCTGAAATTAATACTAAGATAATATCTTGATTTAATTTCAGGGTTATATTTTAACTCTCGGCATTCTTCACCTCCTCCCTTGTCGAATTAATTCCTCCTAGCATTTTCATTAGCCAAAACTCTCGGTCGTTTTCCTCCTATTTAATATTATTAAACCAGTCGAACATTTATGACTTTTCTTTTGAAAACCCCTCCCCATGTCTGTCCTTTTTATAATCCTCATTCACATCAAAGATAACAAAGGGATTGAATTGGGGATCAGAGAAAACAACTATGCTTCCTGATATTGCCCGCGTGAGCCACGTTAGCTCCACCTCCAATCGTCGTTCGTTTGACCCCATCGCTCCATCAACACCTCCTGAAGCCTTCTCCGGCGCCAGCAACCTGCTTTCCACCTTCCCTGACCGACGTTGTGCCCGGCCCCAACCCATGCACGTATTTTCGCCATACTCTGTTGTGGTAGCTCGCGTCCCAGCCCTTCCACTGGCGTTGGAACCCTCATCGGTGCACCTCCAACCACGAAGCGCCGACCGCCAGACTCCGCTTCGTCTTCCTCCTCTGGCCTAATTTACTGGCCGAGCCCCCCCCCCCCTCATCTCGGTGCCCCTCTGGCCGAGCCCCCCCCCCCCCCCTCATCTCGGTGCCCCTCCATCGTTAAGTCCCGGCTAGTGAACCTCTGTTTCCACCCCCCCTTTACACAGCCGGGTCTTGTCCTCTCCATAAACTGTAGGTATGACCGTCACTCCATCTCATATCTCGATTTCTTTCAGTCTGTTTTTGTGTATACATGTAAAAGTTTAATGAATTCAGAGCTTGCTTGCCACAAATAAGTTATAGTCCTATTTGTCGTTAATTTGTCTTTAACTTGTTTTCATTATTATCATTCTACTTTATCGAGAAACTTGTGGAGAAGTTAATTATATTGAAGAAAGCGGACAAATGTTAGTCACTTGTGCGGGTTTACAAAACTTCTGAACAAATTATCACTTGTCAAAGCACCTGACATCTTGATTCGCCGCATATTTTAAATCGGATCACATAATTATCTTTTAAAAATCAATTACACGATTTAGGAATGCATCAGTTTGGTATCAGAGGGGATTAGATTCACTTCTATCGTGAATCGAACGATCCTGATCTTATTTAAATTGTTTTAAAAAAATGTTCTTCAAAAACAAAAGAAAAAATAATTTAAAAAAATTGTCACTTTTTATTTTAAAAGGAAAAAATATTAAGTCCACTATTTTCTAAGAAACAGTGAAGTCTTATTATTATTATTAAAAAATAGTTGTATTTTTTTAAAAATGGAGAGTCGCATAGATCGCATTGACGCCAGCATATGCGACCTAGCCAACCGAATAGGTGAACTGATGAAGATGGTAGAAGCACTCACTGCCAACGTTAGAGACACGAGCCAAGTTGTGAATGGGTTAAGGACCTCCGTTAATACCTTAGAAGTCAAACGACACCTAGGATTAAATCAACCACCTCGCCAAAATTCTAGGCAGGAGAAACAAAATCTTAGACCTGCAAAACTTGCACAACCTGAACCTGCACTCCGTCGTCAACCCAGTTGGGACGATGGAGTTAAGCTAGATGTAGGTGATTTTGAGGGTCACATAAAGCCCGAGAAATGTCTCGATCGGTGTGAGCGCGTGGAGAGATTCATGTCATGAAAACAAATGTCTGTGAATCGTCAAGTGGAATATGTCATCCTTCGTCTTGAAGGACCCGCACTAGTCTGGTGGGTTCAACTAGAGCGAACTTGATTCACCTTAGGCCTAGCACCTATCACCGCGTGAGTAGAATTTAAGTTACAACTGCGAAAGCGATATGTCCCCCCGGAATATCTGCAAATTCTTTATCGAAGGTTCCACAACTTTCGACAGGACAAGCTTTCTGCGGATGAGTACACCCACGAATTTTTAGTGTTGTAGTCTAGGTTAGACCTACACGAGGATGACGATCGACATGGTAGTGTCTCGTTATCTGAACAGACTCTGTTATGTTATTAGGAACGAGCTAGAGTTGCACGACTTTTGAGATTTGGGTGAAGTGTCTAGTAAAGCATGTAGAGTAGAGGCCACCCTTCAGAAGAAGACATCAGGGCATAGGTCTACTAATAGGCCTTCCTCAAGCATCACCACCACTGTACCCACCTTTAAAAATTCTGATCCTCCTCTTATCACTACTGGGGCTGGGACCCCTTCCCGGGTAAGGAGCTCATGGGATCCAAGCCTAATACTGGAGTATTTTGAAGCTTTAAGTGTATGAAGTTTGGGCACAAATCTTCTGAGTGCCAGAGACCCCACTTCGTCACAATTACTGATTCAATTACTGATTTTTTTGATGGGCGTGAGCCGGAATATGAAGTATTCTTTAGTGATTCCAAGCTTGAGCCTGAGCCCGAGTCTGATAGCATTATCGAGGTCGAGGGAAAACAAGTTAAGCACTTAGTTTGTGTCATTTGTTATAGTTTGGTTTCCCTTAGCGAGACCACTAAGCGTGATTTTCAGAAACATGAGATTTTTTGCACTACTGAGCGTATTTAGAGACATTTTTGTTCTATCATCATTGACAGCGATAGCATAGAAAATTGTCTCCCAACGTATGGTTAAGAAATTAGGACTCGAGGCACCCCCCTTGGAGTGGCCTTACCACTTATCTGGGGTTAATAGTCACCTGACTATGCTCGTTACTCATCAATCTCTCCTGGAATTCTCTATAATGGATGTGTATCAGGATTCTGTTTTGTGTGATGTTGTACCCATCAATGTCTGTCATATCCTGTTAGGTAGAGCATGGAAATATGATAGGCGTATTATGCATGACGGTGTAAGGAACTTCCACTCCTTTGATCACCATGGGCAAAAGATTGTTCTTCTTCCCCAGAAGAATAGTCTTGACCCTAAGCTTCCTGGGAGGACCTCGTCCGCGTCTGTCTCACCTTCCTTAGATACCGCCACACCACTCCTATTTAGTGTTACTCTTCTACCTGGACCCCCGCTCCAGGAAGCGGCACTTGACTCCAGTGAGTCATCTATTCTAGATGTTCTGCCAACACCACCACACGTTGATGTTATATTCGGCGATCACGTGTTTAGTTCGCACCGCTATCCCATGAGTAAGTGAGCATTTTGGGCTTCGTCGAATGGACTTCGAATTTTTTCAGGTTAGCCTATGAAGCACGGATACTTCCCCAATGGCAGCGTACCCGTATCAGATACGTATCTGGTACCGGTACGTACCGGATACTCGACAGATACACCTATGTGAACACATTTGGACTTAGCACATCATTCTATATATTGTGATAGGAGTCTGTTTTTCCAAAGTAAACAAAAGTTGACTCTATGTTAGGAAGCGTAGGTACGTCCAATTAATTTGTGTATCTATATCGAGTATGTTCTGGTATTGGTGCGTTTATGTTACAATTACGTGTATTGAACGTGTTGATACGACACGAGTTATTAACAAAACAGCTAACTCGTTTCTAGACTAACCGGAGATAGATGTTGATATCCAACAATGAAGAAGAAGAAAAAAAGACTGGTAAGTGGACTTAAGTTTAATTTTATCTCTTTTAGTTAAACATATAAGATATTAAATTTTGTAATATTTACGAATGCATAATGTTTGAAAACTCCATGTTATGTTGCATTGATTTGTGGACTTGTACTTCAAGTTATGATTTATGTTTCGATATTTAGAGAACTATTTATTATACTTGTCATAATATATAATATTTGTTATAACGTATCATGTCATACTCGTATCCTTATTTTTAAATTTTGTCGTACTGTCATACCGGGTACGTATCGTACCAAATGCCCGTACCCGTACTGATGCTTCCTAGGGGTTAGCCCTATTGGGGAAATTGAAGCATTTCAAAGAATTTACTCCTAATAGGGGCACGCGATTTAAGATTTCATTCGGCCCCCAGGAAATGGAATTAAGGAATTGGAATTCAACCAATTTCAAAACCAGCAGGAATTGGAATTGGTTGAATTGCAATTTTGTTGTTCGGCTGCTGCACGGAATTGGGCATTAAGCATTAGAATTAGACAATTTTGCTGTTCGGATGCAGAATGAAATTCAAACCTTGAATTAAAATTAACAAAATAAAAAACTAATACATAAATATATATAGAATCTCCAAAAACATTAAAATAAAATTCACACATAAAATAAAGTCCAAACACACAAAGGAATGTTTAGACAAAAAACATAAAATCCACAAACCTACAGTCCACAAACATAAACTCGACAAACATAAAGTTCATAAACAAAGTCCACACACATAAAGCCCACAAACATACAGTCCACTAAAATACTGCTAATTAATCTGCATGCACAGCCACTCATATGTAACATAGTTGTAAGGCTTAACAAAGTTACAGTTTTATACAACATATTTCCACCGATGCAGGAAGAAAATGGAGCCCGGTGGAGGAGGAAAAGTTGCAGTTTAGGGATCCTTACCTCAAGTCACCAATGCAGAAAGCAGACGGAGGATCTGGACGAGGAACCCGGTGGAAGAAGTAGATTGGCTGCAGGGAAAAATTGGAGCAAAAAAATAGATGAAAATTTAGGTCAGAAGTAGATTAGGAAGAAAGACAGGGAAAGAGGATCTAGACGAGGAACCCCGGTAAATAAACAGAAGCAGATGATGGAGAAAAGGAAGAAGATGAGGAAGAAAGAGGGAGATCTTACCTCCGGGGAGATCAATCGGGGAGATCAATCGGGGAGATTGGAGCGGCGAAATATTTTTGTCAAGCAGAGAAGTCGCGGCACTGGGTTTGCGAAAGCGGGCAGGAAAGAATTTCGGAGAATAACCGCGCGGCATCCTAAAAATTCGGCCATGCCTAAAATTAGGCGGAATTCAAATTCCGCGGCAATTCTCTCTCGCCGAACAGCGGAAATAAATTCCGCTTTATCAATTCCATTTTTGAATTCCAATTTCGGGGGGCCGAACAGAGCCTAAGGGATTTTTGTAGTTGATTTTGAATGAGAAAATTGTATTTGGTTTTGAAATTTGTGGTGTTAGTTGGTTATCAGTGGGTGACGATATGTCGATAGTTGCTCTTGATTTCATAAGCTTTCGTAGGTGTCTAGCGCGAGTACGTATAATGCAATATGTTTTAATGAATCCACAAGTTGATTATGTTTCTTTGAAATCTTGCCTCTTTCTTTGTTATATTAACTCATTCTTTTTTCCACTTTTTCAAACTCGCCTCCTTACAGGTTTGATTTTTATTAAACAATTGCAGGTCATACATGAATTTTGACAAACAGTTTTCAAGAAACTTTGAAAAACTATAACTCTACAGTTGATTTCATCGTTTAAAGTTATATTTTTCCAATGGAGATGAGTTTTTTGTTCCTTCCAGGAAAGAGGGTTTGCCAACAGATCTTGTGCCGCGATGATGATTCCATCCTATGTTTGACCATCTACCTTGGAGAGGCGGAGACAATGTTTGACTCGTTTCATTGTTTGGATGTTTCAGTGGCAGGTTCCATCAAAGTCTAGACGGGGTCGAGATCCTTCAATCCTGAGGGAATTGATGCAACCTGAGTTGCACCGTTACTTTATTATACTGCATTCTGTTAAATATTTTGTAGCGCATGTTTGACTCGTGTCGTTGTTTGTATGTCTTTTATTTCTTTGTATTTGTGTGTTGTGCCGCATTTGCACAATCGTTCGTGCAACTTATTTGTGTGACCGGCCAATAACATCTTAAATAAATTATTCCGTCAAATTAGGACTAGAATTAATTTACGCAAGCTAGTAATGAAGTTATTTAAAATTGAATAAGTCTGAAATTAATACTAAGATAATATCTTGATTTAATTCCAGGGTTATATCATAACTCTCGGCATTCTTCACCTCTCCCTTTGTCCACTTAATTCTTCATAGCCTTTTCATTAGCCAAAACTGCCAGTCGTTTTCCTCCTATTTAATATTATTAAACCACCCGGCCATTTATGACTATTCTTTTGAAACCCTCCCCATATCTGTCTTTTTTTATAATCCTCATTCACGTCAAAGATGACAGGTGGGATTGAATCGGGGATCAGAGAAAACAACTCTGCTTCCCGATATTGCCCGCATGAGCCACGTCGGCTCCACCTCCTGTCGCCGGCCGTTTGACCCAATTGCTCCATCAAAGCCTCATGAAGCCATCTCCAGCTACCTGCTTTCTGCCTGCCCTGGCTGACGTTGTGCCCGGACCCAGCCCACGCACGGATTTCTGTCATACTCTGTCACGGTAGCTCGCGTCCCAGCCCTTCTACCGTCGTCGGAACCCTCACTGGCGCACCTCCAGCCACGAAGCGCTGACCTCCAGACTCCACTTCATCTCCCTCCTCCGGCCTAATTTACTGGTCGAGCACCCCCCCCCCCCTCATCTCGATGCCCCTCCATCGTCCAGTCTCAGCTAGTGACCCTCTGCTTCCACCCCCCTTTACGCAGTCGGGTCTTGTCTTCTTTATAAGTTGTAGGTATGACCCTCACTCCATCTCATATCTTGATTTCTTTTAGTCCATTTTCATGCATACATGTAAAAGTTTTATGAATTCAGGGTTTGTTTGCCACAAATAAGTCATAGTCATATTTGAAAGTCTTTAGTTTCAAAAGTAGCTAAACACCTAAAGGGGGTGACTAGGTTTTTTAGTCTTTTGTGACTTTTTGCTTGCTTTAGTGTGTTGTGAGTTAGATTAGGTTAGCTTTCAAAACAATCACACAGCACACACAAGATTTATAGTGGTTCCCCAGATTATGGGTACATCCATTGTCCCTCCCACCTTTCTAACAGTGTGTTAGACAAGGCACTTCTCCAATCTCGACTCCAAAGAGCTTACAACGCAGATCCCTCAGAATCTCTCAGTCTCCTCCAAGACCTACCTCAGGAACAAGGCCCTACAACTCAGAGCAAGTTTGCTCCTACAGCTCAGTGATCCAAAGATCACCTACCTCAGACTTGAGCACAAGTCCTACACTCGGGCTAGGAGGATAGCCCTACAATTCAAAGAGATTAACTCTCCTACCTCAAATCTGAAATAGATCCTACCTCAGGCCAAAAGCCCTACCTCAGATCCACAACAGGGATCCTACAACTCAGGCACAACAGCCCTACAGCTCAGATCCAAGACTGAATCCTACAGAGAGAAAGGTTGGTTGGTGTTGATTTGACACCAAAGAAATGTTCTCTGAGCCTGCCTTCCTGGAGTGAGAATAACTCAGCCCCAACTTTGACTCCAGAGAGATGATTCTCTGAGTCTGTTTCTTCCTGAACTGAGAAAGCTCAGTTCTATCTCCTTCACAGCAACAGGATGGTTGATCTTTAAGTTGACTTGACTTGTGCTGAGAAGTATCTTGCAGAACACTGCTTCTTCCTGAACTGAGAAAGAAACTCAGTCCTATCTTCTTCTTCACAGCTCCAAAAATTATTCTTCAGGAATGATCTGTTAGGGTTGTGAAGTGGTTGCAGCTAGGGTTAGCCCTTGCTGCTCCTTTCTCAGAGAATTTCTCTGAACTTGCTGTTGCAGGTAAGAAATGGCAACAGCTATCTTGTATCAACAGATCTGCTACAGCTAGGGTTAGGCATTGCTGCTTCATCTTCTATCTCAGAGAAGTTTCTCTGAACTTGCTGTTGTAGGTGAAAATCGCAACAGCTATCTTCTTGAACTCTTAGATCAGAAGTTAGAACTTCTCCTTCAGGCTCTGCAACAATGACGAGAGGAAGAAGATGAAGTTTCGCCCCTTTTCGAAAATCGATCCGTAAGAGTTGATATTTTCTCGCTGATCAGAATCCTTTTTATCTTTCATCGTCCAACGGCTCTTTGAGCCTTGGGACTAGCAATAGTTGTTGACTGCAACTTAGCTTTATCAGTAAATGTCGTACAGTAGGCCTGCGGCGCCGTTTGTCGCGTATTGTAGACTTCCCGCAACGATTTTGAATTTTGCTGACGTCAGCATCTGTGGACTTAGCCAAATTCAAGCAATTCATCACAGGCGTTGAGTGCGTTGAGTGAACAACCTTCACTCAGCGCAAAAACACTTAGCCAAATAATCTGCACTGTCAGGCGTTGAGTGAACCTTCATCACTCAACGCATTTGTTGTTAGACAACTTTTTGTTGATAGGCGTTGAGTGCATTGAGTGAGCCTTCATCACTCAACGCTTACTTGACTTTCCAGTCATCTTGATGAGGCGTTGAGTGAACAGCCTTCACTCAATGCTTCTGTACTTAGTTTATTTTCATCTTTATGAAGTCATTGAGTGAGATGTCTTCACTCAACGCTTTCTTCCTTTGTCAATCTTCTTGATGAGGTGTTGAGTGAACTGCTTTCACTCAACGCTTTTGTACTTAACCGATTTCTCTGTTGAATTGGCGTTGAGTGAACTGCCTTCACTCAACGCTTCTGGATTTAGACAGATTTTCTGTCTACATATTCTGAGGCTTTGACTGCACGAGCTTTACTCGACGCTTCTTTCTCTGGCGTTGAGTGAGCTATCCTCACTTGACGTTTCTGGACTTAACCAAAAATCTTGCTTGTCAATGTTGAAGCTTTGACTGTCTCGCTTTTACTCAACGCTTCTTGTTGTATGACGTTGAGTGAACTGGCTTCACTCAACGCCTGTGGACTTAGCCGCATATCTTCTTTGCAAACTGTTGGGCTTTGACTGTCCATGCATTACTCAGCACTTTTTGACATCTGGCGTTGAGTGAACTGGCTTCACTCAACGCCTGTGGACTCAGACAAATTTCTGTCTTTCCAGCACTCATTCTTGTGTGCACCTGACACTGTCACTTAGACAACCTGTCTAATCATTGTTTCAAAGAACATCATGCACACATTGAACTTAAACATACATCAAATACAATTATGCTCTTAGTATTGATGGTGATGCCCTTCAAATCCAGGGAGCATTGAGGGGCAATATTCCCAACACTATTTGTCGTTAATTTGTCTTTAACTTGTTCTCATTATTATCGCTCTACTTTATCGAGAAACTTGTGGAGAAGTTAATTATATTATAGAAAACGAACAAACGTTAGTCACTTGTGCGGGTTTACAAAACTTTTGAACAAATTATCATTTGTCAAAGCTCCTGATGGCATGGTTCGCCACATATTTTAAATCGAACCACATAACTATCTTTCAAAAATCAATTACACGATTTAGGAATACATCAATCTCATGAAGTGATCAAATAAGTCTAAAGAGATAACTCGCTTAAGTGTAAACTTAGCCTTAGCATTAATCCTCCTTCAAACTCTCATATCATCAGCATTGTCTCCGGCAGGGACAACTGCTTCTCTTGCCTCTCCGCTAACTACCTCCCAGAGGTCCTCGCCAAGCAAATAGTTTTTCATACATGACTTCCACTTCTAGTAGTTGGTCTAAGCTAGCAGTTCAATACATAGCCCTCTTATGTATCCACCTTCCATACTAGCTTTCCTTCTTTACTACTTTTCCAAAGGAACTTAGCAGATGCAGCTAAAACCTTTATCCCTCTGATATCATGCAAAATTTACTGAGCTTGCAGGAACACTCTCAATCAATAAGAGAATAAACCACTAGTAGTAGAAGCAAGAGCTAGTACTTGTATTAACTGTTTATAACTCAGCTACAAAGCGAGACATATAAGCGTGAGACATGATTTCGCATTGCATTGGACGGAGATCAAAACAGATACAGGACAAACAAAAAAGTGATCGCTAAGCCGCCTGTTCAAACCTCTAGTCGCCTAATCGCAGAGGTCGCGCGAACAGGTCCCTTATTGACTTCTGGAGAACTCTCAAGGAAGAAGCACACTGCTCTGATCGCTAAACCGCAATATCGTTGGCAATATTAATACCACCCAACGTTAGCCGCCTAGTTTCCCAGTGTTAGTCGCCTAGTTTCCCAGTGCTAGCCCACAGTCTGCAAGGAAGGTAATTAGAGATCACTTCTCCTTGTAGCCCGGCTAAAGAAATCTTAACCGCAACCTTCGCTCTGGACTACAGTTCTCACTGATCTGGTTACAAAAGACGGGGTTGGGACCCCTATTTATAGGTGAGGGAGGAGTGTACGAAAAACATTACTATCACTCGGCGATGTTGATATCGCCAGCAGTTAGCAAAAATCCAACCCGCGCGACTATCTTGGCTTCACTTCAAACAATTAATAGAATGCAGGGTTCAGGCATAATGTTGACGACTCTCTGGAGTAAGCCTCAAACTTCACTGCCTCCACTTCGTTGAGCAAGATAACAAAGCCATGGAACACATGCTCGTACCAATTAAGATAGCAAGAATCACTCCAGCGAGGCGGAGAAGAAGATATCCTGCCGATCATCAGGTCATTGGTGGTGAAAGAGAAAAGGCGAGGAGAGAGAACACAGGCAGAGCAGATCAAGTCGCTATAGAATTTGAGAGGAAGGAGAAAGAGAGCAGATTGATAAAAAAAACTTGTCTGTTTGTATTCCCATAAGTATTACATTATATATAGGTGAAATTTCACCGAAGTCAGAGCAATAAATATACATCACGCCAGGATGTATTCCCAAGAAGCAGAAGAAGAAAACAAAAATAGTTGGTTGTCATAAATTCAATTGTAAATTGCGATGCCTAAGGATAGATATTGGTTGATCTTCTGTATTTTAAAAAGACACATTGAATCGCCCAGCCATTAAAGGAGAGGATGCAGATTTAGGATGAGTTTCTTGGTTAATACCCGCCCTCAAGCGAATCGGTAGGGGACGAACGGTGAGTTGGAAACAAATTGAGTGGTGTCGAGGATGGTCAAGTCTTTTGGTAAATATATCTGTAATTTGATGTTGAGTGTTGATATGAGTAATGGACATAGCCCCACGGACAACCAGTTCCCTAACAAAATGATAATCAATATCAACATGTCGAGTGCGAGCATAAAACACTAGATTGCGAGCCATGAACAGAGCGGACTGGTTGTCACAATACACCATTGGCGGGTGAAGTAGCGAGACTCCAAGCTCGCGAAAAAGAAAGGTAATCCACCTTTGTTCTGATGCAAGTCCTGCTAGGGCCCGATACTCGGCTTCTGTGCTAGAGCGAGAAATAGTAGGCTGTTTTTGGCGGTCCACGAGATAATATTTGGTCCAATGAACACACAATATCCGGTCGTTGAAGGACGATCATCAAGATCTCCGCCCAATCGGCATCTGTGAAAGCATGAAGTGTGTAGTCCAAGGATTTGTCAAGCGAAAGGCCATGAGTAATGGTGTCCTTGATATATCTAAAAATGTGTTTGACGACTTGAAGATGAGAGATTTGAGAGGCATGCATGTATTGGCAAACATGATTTACAGCAAATGTAATGTCGGGGCGAGTGAGAGTGAGATATTGGAGACAACCAACCATGCTACGATAGTCTAGGCGTCGGAGAGAAGATCACCCTCATGACGTGAGAGATAATGTCGTAAGGGTAGAGGAGTATTGCATGGTTTGCAACCAGCAAATTCAAATTTTTGAAGGAGGTCTGAAGCATAACGGGCTGAGATAAGGTAAGGGTGGTCAGAGAGCTGGTGACCTCAGTACCGAGAAAGAAACTGAGAGCACCAAGGCGTCAACTGGAGAACGTGGAGCACAAATGGTCAATAAAGTGAGAGACATCAGCGGGATTACTGCCTGTAATAATTAAACCATCAACATGCACAAGTATATATATTGTCCGAGTGGATGAATGATGAATGAATAAAGAAGTATCAACCGGACTCGGAAAGAAACAGAGGTTGATAAGAAAATCTTGTAGTCGGTGATACCAGGCACACGGGGATTGTTTTAATCCATAGAGGGCACGATGAAGTTTGCAAACATGCATGGGAGAGGACGAATCAACAAAATCAGGGGGTTGCATCATGTAGACATCGTCAAGAAGGATTCGATTTAGAAAGGCGTTACACACATCCAATTGATGTCTCCTAATCTCGAGAAAGAGCTAAACTTAAGATGGTGCGGATAGTGGTTTGCTTAATTACTGGGCAGAACGTCTCATCATAATCAAGTCATTCTTGTTGGGAAAACCCACGTGCCACTAAGTGAGCTTTGTAGCGCTCAACAGATCCATCAGCTTTGCGCTTGAGTTTATAGATCCATTTACAACTGACAATATTTATGGAGGGATGAGCCGGAACAAGACTCCATGTTTGAATTGATGTATGGCACATATTTCATCATGCATTGCTTGACACCATTAAGGGATAAGTGCAGCTTGACGAAAAGTGCGGGCTTCATTGGAAGGGAGAGATTGTCTTTTAGTGGCAGCCAAAGCTATGGGCAGGGGATGGCAAGTACCATAAACGAGTTCATTGACACTGCGAGATTTTCGTAGAGCTGGCGAGGAGGTTGGAGAGTCAGGAGATGAAGAGGTAGATGTGGGTGAGCACTCGCCAAGGCACTGAGTATTCGTGACTCATCATTGGGCTGACTGGAACCATTGGCATCCAGATGCTGAGTCGAACAGAGCTCATTGGTGGTTTGGTTTAAAGAGGAATCAGAAGTGGTCTATTTTGGAATTAGAGATGTGGCATCAGACTCAGAGGGAAAATCAGCACTAGGTGATGAAGTAGTGGTAAGGAGCTGGAGGGGTCTGTTTTGGAATTAGAGTTGTGGCATCAGGCTCAGAGGGAAAATCAGCACTAGGTGATGAAGTAGTGGTAAGGAGCTGGAGGGACAAAGTGGCCAATGGTAGGTCATGTGTTGGAAGGTTTGTTGGGCAAGAAATTGCAATGACTGTAGGAAATTGCAATGGCTGTAGGAAATTGCAATGGCTGTAGGGATAGAATCGGAGGAAAAGGGAAAAACATGTTCACCAAATAACATGTGACGAGAAATATATAGCATGTTTGTATGTAGATCTAAACAACGATAACCTTTTCGAAAGAAATCATAACCGAGAAAAACCATTTTGTGGATTTAGGTTGAAGTTTGTGTTGGTTATATGGAGTGAGTAAGGGAAAACAAAGACAACCAAAAGTTTTGAGCATTGAGTAATCAGGTGCACGGTGAAGCAAAATTTCATAAGGGGATTTGTAGCCAAGTTGTTTCATTGGGAGCCGGTTAATTAGAAAGGAAGTTGTATTGAACGCTTCAAGCCCAAATTTACTCGGGAGGTGGGCTTGCGAAAGTAAACATTGTCCCATTTCGCCAATATGGCAATGTTTGCGCTCGACGACCCCATTTTGCTCAGGAGTGTGTGGGAATGTGGAACGATGATAAATGTCATGATCACATAATAAGGTCGTAAAGGATTTTCAAGTGAATTCTCCACCGCCATTGGTTTGCACAGATTTAATGCCCAGAGATAGAAGATTTTCAATAAGAGTTTTGAATTGAGTGAAGGTAAAGGTGACATCAGACTTCTGAAATAAAGGATAAAATCCACACATATCGCGAAAAATCATCCACAATAGAAATGAAATAGCGATATCCAGACATAGACAACAAATGAGAGGGGCCCCAAACATCAATTTATAATAATTTTAAAGGTACATTAGATTTGTGTGTTCGGGGTTGAAAGGAAAGCTTGCAAGCTTTTTCAAGAGGACACACATGACACAGAGGGTAGTTTGATGGAGGAGTCGAGGATAGGAATTTTTTTTGTTTTACATAGTAGCTTGAGAATATCCGAGCTAGGATGACTGAGTCGGTTATGCCAAGTAGTAGGAGTGGTGTGTTCCCCAATGAGAGCGAGAGAACCTGGAATGATGGAAGATGTGTTGAGCTGATAGAGACCACCCGTGCTAGTTCCAACTAGGAGTATTTCCTTCGTGTGATGGTCCTTAACACGAAAACCAAAATGATCAAATTGAAAGAAGCAATTATTATCATGAGAAAATTGTCGTATAGATAGAAGATTTTTATGAAGGTGAGGGATGCACAAAACACTATTGATAAGAAATTGACGAGCAGGTGAGGAGAAAGTTGTGGAACCCAAATGCGAAATAGGGAGAGAGGTACCATTTCCAAAAAGCACATTGTCAGCGCCATTGTATGGCACAAAGTGAGACATATCGGAGGTAAAGTTTGTCATGTGATTGGTAGCACCAGTGTCAAGGCACCAAGATGACGAGCTGCCCGAGGAGGGTGGTGGGGTGATAGACGCAGTAAAAGCGGCATTTTTCCTTTACGAGAATGTGCGAGCACTGTGGCCAGATATTTCACATATTTGAGAAGTAATTGAAGTCTCTACCAACTGAGGAAAGCAGGGAGGCTGATATGGTAGAGACAAGATCGGAGGTTGATGAGACGGTGGTGGAGTTGGTCGGGGTGCCCATGACATCGAGGGTTGATGAGGCGGTGGAGGAGTTGGTCGGGGTTCCCATGAGTGATGTCGATGACGCCCTTTTCCACGTCCACGATGGGCATTGTAAACATTTCTTTGACCTTGGCCATTGTTTGAATGTTGGGGCTATTTGAGAAGGAATATTGTTGAGCGGCAAAGGCAATGGCGTCGCAAGTCATCTACAGCTCAGGGGATTTTTGGTGGAAGTTTTCCTCTTGAATTAATAGGTCATAAATAGTGTCAAATGAGCACTTGGGATTGAGGTGAAAGTAAAGAACAAAGCCGCGATATTCCAGCTTGAGGCCAGAGAGAATATGATCTAGGAGATCCGAGTCAAAGATGGGATCGCCGGCATCTTGAAGGGCATCCGCCGCTGTTTTGGCAAGCATGAGATACTCACTCATGGACTATAATGGTTGTTGGCGAAGAAAAGATAAGCGTTTTCGGAGAGTAAATATATATGATTTGGAGGTGTTGAGACATCGGGATCGAAGGGTGGCCCAAGCTTCAGGGGCTATGGTGTATCCACATAAAAACAGTAGAATTTGAACAGTGATTGTGACTTGAATCAAAGAAATAACAAGATTTGAAGCATTCATCCAGTAGGTGTATTCATCATTGACGACGCCGTCATCGGTGAGAGAGGGAGGTGTTGAAGATGTGAGTAGTCCATCAAGATTGTGAGTCCGCAGGATAGTGAGAAATTGATTACTCCGCAGAAGATAGTTATCCTTAGTTAGATGAATGTTGGTGAATAAAGATTGAGGATTAAAAGTTAAGGGAAGAGGCGGTTTGCAGTGGAAGAAACCAGAGGGAGTGATTGATTTGCCATGGGTTTGAGCTCCGATACCATATAGAATTTGAGAGAAAGGAGAAAGAGATCAGATTGATAAAAAAACTTGTGTGTTTGTATTCCCATAAGTAATACATTATATATAGGTGAATGTTCACCAAAGTCAAAGCAATAAATATACAGCATGCAAGGATGTATTCCCAAGAAGCAGAAGAAGAAAAGAAAAACAACTGGCTGTCATATATTCAATTTTAAGTTAAGATGCCTGAGGATAGATATTGGTTGATCTTTTGGATGAATGCCCAACCATTAAAGCAGAGGATGCAGATTTAGGAGGAATTTCTTGGTTAATAATCGCTGCCCTGAACTATATTTTAGTAGAAGAGAGTGGCGAGAGTGGAGAAAGTGAAGAGGTGCCAGAGTGTCTTTAATCATTCAAAAAAAAACATGAACAAAGCGTTGCCACTAGTCAAAATTACGGTGACTTTAATAGCTCTCTATAATAAAGGGTATGCATCCGGAGTTCGTTTTTGGTACGTATATGTACCAAATTCAAAAGATGGACGAGCACCTCCCGCAGTAGGACCTCGCGATCAACGGTCAGATGCATCTCCCGCAAAACTCCACAAAAAACTGCTTTATCACGAAAGAAGAAGGATCTCGCGCAACAAATCTGGGCCGTGGTGCCAATACTCACCCAAAAATAAATTTTGATGCATTCCAAGCTAGGGAGGAGAGTCATAATTTATTACTGTTCTGGTTATAATGAAATTTTATTACTGCGCAATGATTATAATGAGAAAATTGCTCTTATAAATTTCCACCAACAGCTCAATACCGAATATTTTTTTTGTGTGTGTGGGATTCAAACACCCGCTGGCGGCCGGCCCCTTTTTTTAGAAGACGATAACCATTACAGCAACCTAAACCGCAGCTCCATCACACTATGGCAGACAAGCATTCTCTAGAATAAATGAATCTGAGAAAACACAAAGAACGAAAAACCCTCGGTAAATTTTTCAATGAATATCATTTACCTATGCCATCAAAAATCACAGCAATTCATTCAATTTATCATTACGCATCAGTTAGGAGGGAAATGGCAAAAAGGGGTAAAACCTGATGTCCAAAGCAAATCCCAAGCACCTTCTTCCTTAGTTCATGGAGGCGCTTCAAAAAGGCAACCAGATTATTGATCCAGGCATCATCGCCATGAGCATCACTGCAGCTTCCGGTGACGACGAACCCATCGTAGATCTGGACGACATCGTCGGCCGGAAACTCTCCTTTGGATACCCTATAAACATCCCATACCTCTCCTTCCTCCTCCAAAAGATCCATGAACACCTTCAAGTAGCCTCCGTAGACCTTCTTCACATACTCCGAGTCCTCCGCGCAGAGCAGAACGGCGAATTTATTCTTCTCTTCCATTGCCCCCCTCCGCTTCCTCTTCCTCCTGGAAAGAGAAGGGGAACGGCCAACCAGAAGAGGAAGAAAATTGGCGTGAAGTGGGACTGGAGGGAGAAAGATGGGTAATGGGATTATAAATAGGGAACTGAATATCTGATGCATATATTTGCTGTATAAAGTTGTCACGTACTGTCGGACTGCCGTCTTTGCATTTATTTGGTGGTTTAATTTGGTTGCGAAAGCAATACTCTGCTAGTAGTTAGGCACTCTTTGGCGGCAGCAGCGACTGGAGAAACAGTGTTAGGAAGTAATGGTTGAATAATCAGCTGTTTTGTAGAGTGATGGCAGAATTTGTGAAACTGTTTAGTAGAACAGTATTTGCATTGTTATTTCAACATATAAAGCACAATCATATGAACCAAAAATTTCTAAAAATCAATCACAACTTTCTTTTGCAATAATTTATATAACTTATATTAATTAAGATAATTTTAAGATTTTAATACTATATTATATATTATATTATAACATAATAATATATATTATATTATAATGTATGTCATTATAATGTTTATAATATAATTATTTTAGATTATAGTATATTATATTATATTATTATAATATTATTATTTTAACATTTATAAATTATAATATAAATTATTATACTCATATTAGTATAAGGTTTATAAATTATAATATAAATTATAATATAATATAAATTATAATATAAAAAAGGGCTACATCAGCTGCTGCTGTTTTTATTTTCCGTGACTCAAAAATACCCCCCCCCCCCCCCCCCCGTTGTAAAACACAGTGGATGATACCACCGTGGTGCCTCCAAATTTTGTTTGATGCGGCATTTGAAAATTCGGCGGTCTGTCGCTCTCAAAACGTTGCGCCAAACAAAGCCTTAATGTTGATTGTAATGCAATTTTTTGACTCAGTAGTTGTTTTTGCAAATCATATCTGTTTATTCGTAGATTTTGTGTGTTCATTATTTTAAAGAAAGATAAATTTGTCATTCGCAGATATTTTTGTTATTCACGGATTAGTGTAGAATTTTTGCGGTCAACTCAAAGCCCTTGGTAGATCGGACTGAACTAGGTCGGCTTAGCCCATAAAGCGATCGAATGCGCAAACAGTCACAGAAAATAGAATGCTGACAAGATAATTTTTAACTCCCGTAAATTGGGTGACAAATCACGTGGCCGTATCGGTGCCGACCAAACTTCTACTATTCATTGTCGTATTACAGGGTTTTTGAAGAAGGTGATGGCAACAAACCGCTGCTCGTTACAATTATTAGAGAGGTGCTCGGAAGGTGACAGGTCGGCACTCACGGAGCTAAGTTTTTCACTTGCTGTAGTAGGGAGCTTCACACTCTTGATGTTCTGAAATATTTGACTGCTTCTCGGTGGCTTGAGCAACTAGTTCTGTGTGACTTTGTCTCAGAGGCTTGTCTCATGTTGAGTTGAGAGGAGTTTGGAGTGTTGGTCTTATTGGCGGCCGGTATAATTGTTCTTAAGTTGAGGGCATGGAGCGCTTGTAGCGTGTAACACCCTCATCCATCACATAGCATATAACAGAAGGTCTGGTCAGGGCCCGACGCCATATACCACGGACAGACTAAAGAGTTACTAAATTGAAACCATAATCCAATATTGTGTATCTTAACCCAGAGTACATTCTAGCGGAAGTAATTTTAGAGGTTATAAATAGAACTCAACTACAACATGAATGTCCACTATCACGACTAGGAATGTAAAACAAATACAGAAATAAGGTCTTGTCCTTACGACCTTACAATGTTCAACTTGAATTAAAATGTGTTGCATACTTCGACATGCAGGCTGGCCACACATGAATGATAAAATAACACAAGTAATTTGATTTGGCCTTCATGGGCCAGCATAGCATTTCTGGGCTCCAGCCCGATATTTCTCGCTTGGCTCAGCAGCACCTGCACGCAACATTCAACCGCAAAGGTAGCAAACAAAAGCAATGGTCGGCATTACTGACAAAATTATAACGATCTCACCCCTCACTCGGGGTGGCGGTGCTCCTTACCTGAAGGCATTAGTTTAATCATAACTTGGAAATCAAAACTTGCAACTTACGCACCGTTAGCCACGGACGTTGGCGCAAACGCCCAATGACCCGTGCTCTCGGGCACACTCTTGTTGCACAAGACCTCAAGGGTCGCACCACCATTCACTGACGGTCAACAGTGTTTGAGTTTTTAGTCTCACAGGGCCAAAGCCAGAGACAACACCTCAAGCCTCTATCACAGTCATAACGATCTGCAGATCCACTATATGACTCACTCTAAGACGGACGATAAGGGTTGGGTATAGTTCAGTCATTTCTCGTGCTCAATTCGTCAGGCGCGTCAGCCACGACGCAGTCGGCATCCCCTTTTCCATTTCCGTACAATTCATAACCCTGTTATGATCTTAGGTTAGCTCTCATGGATACTTTAGCTGAGCAATTTAAGCTCAGACTCAATATAATTATAGCCCTCAGGTCTCTCAGAGACTGGCTTTACAAACAACACATAGCTTACTGGAAGCTATTGCCGGCGATAGCACTTTTACCGCACGGTAGGGGACAGACTATCGGTTCTTCCCCCTTCTCTGGTGTTTTCCTAGAGACTACCCCCAATACTCTCAACGCAGTCATCTGCACACCCCACGACTCTGAAATCCACGCGTTCACCACAGATTCTTCTATAGCATACAAAATATATAAACATCACCAATCCAGACAAACCCGTCCGGATGGGCTTCACACAGCATGTCTATTCCGTACTTCGATTCCGAATCTAAATACAAAACGACGGGGATACACGGATCTACCCATTGGGAGAACCACATCCACGTGCTCGTGGAGCGTCTACCCTAAAATGCCAAACAAAGGACTTCACATGTGCAAGGAAAAGGATCGTTACCCTTGTAGTCCTCTTTGGCGCCATGGGAGATATCTAGACGGTTGAAATCGACTGCTCCGGCCTTGCCTCCTTAAATCCGAACTCGCTTTGCGAATCTGAACTCCGAATCTCGAACGGCGACGTAAACTCCCTCTTCTAGCGTTGCTGCTCCTACTCCAAAAGACTTGGCCAAGTCCCAACTTCAAAGAAGATGAAACGGCCGATCCAGGAATATAAACAAAGCTACCGCCGTACGGTACCTAACTACCTTCATGCGGTACCTCAATTAAATGCCTCGATTTAAGCGCAATTGCTCAGGCCCTCCAATCACAGGTTGACACGCGGCCACACGATTATTGAATCGTTATCGTCAAGCGATAAGATGTTAATGCCTTGCGGTAGCTAGCGACGGTTACGACATGACCTCTTTAGTTACCGTCATACGATAGCTACTACTGCCACGCGGTAGAAATCCAAGCACTTAGATACATAAATTGTCAAGTTACCGTCTGTGGTAACCCTACTGTTGGGCGCTAACTTCCGGAGAATTTAAGGATGTCTATCCGGATGAGTTGCCACCCATATTACCACCACTAAGAGAGATCCAATACGTTATAGATCTCATCCTGGGTTCGTCTCTACTAAATCTCCCACACTATAGTTTGAACCCCGCGACACACCAAGAATTACAAATACAAATTTCAGAACTTTTACAAAAGGGTTTTATAAGGCATAACAAGAGCTCGTGTGTTGTCCCTGCATTACTTGCCCCCAAAAAAGACGGATCTTGGCGAATGTGCCTAGATAGTCGTGCAATTAACAAGCTTACCATTAAATACCAATTTTGACTCCCCGCTTAGATGATTTATTGGACATGCTAGCTGGTGCCATGATTTTCTCTAAATTGGATCTTAGGAGTGGCTACCATTAAATACAGATTCATGAAGGGGATGAATGGAAAACCACATTTAAATATAAAGATGGGTTATATGAATGGCTCGTCATGCTATTTGGCTTATCCAATGCCCCAAGTATATTTTCCGCATGATGACACATGTGTTCCAACCCTTTATGGGTAAGTTCAACTTCGTATACTTTGATGGCATTTTAGTGTATAACACTTCTCCGTCAGATCACTACTCTCATTTACAAATTATTTTCTCTACTTTGCGTGAAGAGAAGTTGTTTGTGAATCTTAAAAAGTGTTTGTTCTTTGTCCACTCCGTAAAGTTCCTTGGTTATATTGTGAGTTTGGATGGTATTAAGGTGGACCCGAGAAAGGTCAAAGTCATTAAGGATTTACTCGAGCCTAAGTGCATCTGTGACGTGAGAAGCTTTCATGGTTTAGCTATTTTTTATTGGGATTTCATTAAGGACTTTAGTAGTATCATGGTTGTAAATGTTAGTTTTATGATTGAGAATGACCTGGGGGTGAATAGGTCCAATTTGAACCTTGGCTTATTTTTGAATTCTGAGATATACTTTTTATCTTTATTACATGAGTCAAATGAAACAGGAAAATTAAACAACAATAAAGATCATCACAGCACAGCAATCACAGCACAGTACACACAGTTTTATAGTAGTTCCCCAATTGATGGGTACATCCACTTTCTCCCTTCGCTTATCTAACAATGAACTAGATTTGACCAAACTCCTTCTTCTTCCTTTACTCAGATCCTCAGATCTTACAGCTTAGATCCCAGTTGGCTCCTACAACTTAAACTATACAAGTCTTACCACTCAGTTCACCAAGATCTTACACCTCAAGTTCTTCCCAAGAACTCTACCTCAGAGTGAATCCACACTCATACTCCTCAGTCAAATCCTACCCTATAACTCAAAGAAATACCCACTTCTCCTACCTCAAGAAATCTCTGCCCTATCTCAACCTTTATAGCGCATGCTTACAACTCAGATAAAATGATTCCCCTACACACAGATCTACAAGTAGATCTTTCAAAATTAATGAAGGTAAAAGAAATTGATTCAGAATTAGTCACCCAGCAAGAGAGAAATGGGCGACTGCTTCTTGATCTGATCCTGATGTGTTTGCTTCCTTTGATCTTGTCATGATAGATTTGATCCAATCCTTCTTAGCTTTTCAAAGCTTCTTGAAGTTGAAATTATGGTAGATATAGGCTAAAGAAAGTTGAAGACGATTCTTGATCAGGCTTCTCTCCACCTTCTGAATTCTAGTAGATAGCTTCTTAGATATGGCTTCACCAAATTTTTCTTCTTACTACTCTTAAGTTTTCTGAAGAGTTTATCCCTTTAAAGAGGCTCTGTTAAGGGTAACCGGCTGATCCGGTAAATAACTGACATATGATAGTTCTGACAGTTGTCAGATTCTCTGGCTAGATTTATGCACTCAGGAAACAATTCTGCTTGAAGTGTTGAAAATTGACTGTTGGATGTGTCGACATACTTCTGAATGTGTCGACACAACCTTCACCTTATCTCGATACAACTGATGTAGAATGTGTCGATACAAATTTTGAGTGTCGACACAGTTGTCTTCAGTCTCGACACTGCTTGTATAAAATGTGTCGACACTTGTCCTTAGTGTCGACACAGTTGTTCCTTGTATCATAGTTTCGACCCAAGTCTTGGGTGTGGACATAATTTTCTCTTTGACTCAGCACTTCTAGTTTAGATGTGTTGACACTAGTCCTGAGTGTCGACGCAGCTTTCTCTTTGTCTCAGCGCATTTTTGACAAAAGTGTCGACACTAGTCTAGTGTCTCGACGCTTTTGTACTTAGCTTCATTTGTCTGCACACATGAGCTTAACATTCATCAAATACAACTATGTGTATATCATTAAGTTGAAAGGACTTCTTTAAATCAAGTACATTGTGACCAATGTACCCAACAATCTCCTCCTATTTGGAGAAGTCATAACTCCAATTCAATGATATATAACATAATACCAAAAGTATACTATGATAAAGACATAAAGAGTACAGTGTAGTACAATATGTGAAATACCACAAATAAAAGCACATATTTAAAATCAATAATGTTGAACAGAAAATAAGGCAAACAATTGTAATCCTAATTAATAGCACATGAAATGTTGAGTAAACCAAAATTTTCATTGATTGTTTATTACAAGGTTTACTGCTACAAGCTTTGGTTATACAATAGTTACAGATCAAGTTTTTTATGAAATTTAAAACTAAGAACATTCTAAGGCAACTCTAGTTCTTTGTTGACTATGCCTTTTCCAGATTATATCATTGCTTTCACCTCAGGCACTTTGTCATCAATAACCTTCTTTCCTTTGTCATCCTTAACTTTAGCTTTTGCAATTGCTTCTTCTTTCGGCATTTGTCTTTCAAAATAATGATAAGGCTCTGAGAAATATTTATTGGGCTCAACTGACTTAGCAGGAAGCTTTCCTTTCTTCAGATCATATCTAAACTTCTGGATAACTTGCTGCTGCTTAAGATGCTTGTCCCATTCTTGTTCATTGTACCATTTACCCCTGTCTGTTATATTGGCATTGACTGTCTTCCATGCAGTGAGAATTATTGATCAGGAGGTTGGAATTCATTGCTCAAAATCGGGTTTAGTCTCGGCTTGTTCTCTAAACTTTTTATTTGATAGTTGAGCCTCTATTTCCTTAGCAGTAGAAGACTTGTCCACTTTCTCACAGATTACATTCTGATCTAACCCTTGAGGAGGAGGATTGTACATATGTTGGACAGCTGCTTGGATAGCCTCAAATATAGCTTGTGCTACAGGATTATACATGGTTTGCTCAGCATCATAAATTCCAGTAGCATGAGGTGCTTCAAGTTGAGCTGGTTGATAAATAGACTCAACAGTTTGATCCCCATCATACCATAGGGGAGGATGGTCTAAAGTGTTTTTGATATTGTTTGAAATCTAGGTAACATGTTCAAAACTGACCTTAATCATTACCCTCTCCCCCTTTATGACTTCTCTTTCAATATGATCCCTCAAATCATTTTTGTGAAACCTTACTTGTCCATCCAGATAATTGATTCATGATGTTACAGTGTTCTTCACTCTCAGTAAATTGTTATTCAAACTCTTGTCAGAAGCCTTGATGTCCTTAAGAAGAGAATTTGAATGATCTGTCAGTTTGGTTTATATATCTTTGGCAGTTGAATTATGTTTGGTCTCCAAAGCAGTGGTTTGATTCTTTATTTCGTCTAATGTAGTATTATGCATTATGATCATATTTTCATTCATTATGTTCTGATTCTCAAGGACATAGTCTTGCTTGATTGCCATATCAACCTCTAGTTGTTTGTCTTCCTACTGTTGTTTGGCCAGGTAAACAATAACATTTGCTCCTTTCTCAAAGAAATTGATCATGTCTGTCTTTAACAAATTTACCTCAAACATGATTGATTTTATATCTTGAGCCAGTTGGAATTGTAACTCTTTATTGCTTTCATCAACATATTTCTCAAGATCTGTCCTATGCTTATCCAGCCTTATCTGAATTTGCACTAGCAGAGAGCTAGTGTCTCCTATAGAAGCAGCTGGAGTTCCAGATTGTAAATGCACTTTGTAGTTTATGCTCCTTTTTCTAATTTCAGATATTTTTCTCTTTTTGAGCTGAGTAGCTTCCTCTTCCTCTGAATTTGAAAAGCTTACAATTTCCACAGTCTTATTCAGCTCAATAAACTTGTCTTATATATCTCCTCCAGTGCCTTGGTCTTCTTCTAGAAACTTCCCCTGAACAGTAGCAACTCCATCACCAGTATTGGTGATATCTTGGTGTATTTGTTCTTGCACCTCTTTAGTAAGAGGAATAACCTCCTCTTGAGCTTTAGTCAAGTGTTGTTCTGGATCAGCAACAGGTTCTTGAACAATTTCTAGTTCATTAACTATTTCCATTATAATGGTATTAGCTATATCCATTGGTAATTCAGTGAGGTTCTCCAGCTCAATTTGTTCTTTTTCTGGAATTTTCTCCCCTGCACCTGACTTGTTCCAGGTGAGAGTCTTGGAGATCTTCTTTGTTCTTCTTCAGCATCCTTATCTGAGCTAAACTCCACTTGTTCCTTAAAGTCACTTGAGGACTCAACTTCCTCTACCACTACTTTCTTGCCTTTTACCTCCTTTCTTTTCTTGAATTCTGGAGTTTCCTTAGACAAAACTCTGTCCCATCTTGACAGAATTCTCATGTCCATTCTCCTAATATGATTTATCTTAGATCCAATCTTCTGATTGATACTCTTTGGAATTACCTTTACCAGATACAGACTAACAATTATGCCCATATTGGGCTTCTGAATCCCTTCTGCAATCTTATGAAAGACTACCTTGTTCCATTTAGTCTTGATTCTGAAGATAATCCTTGTCATCAGGCTAAACATAAATGTTGAAATCCTGTCATGTGCTCCAGTCTTGTAGAGGAGCACTTTTCCAACTACTTCAGATAGAAATTTTCCCTGGAAATTCATTCCCTTCCTGTTTAAGGAACTACCAAACCTAGTGGTTGGAACTAGTCCACATCATGCTAAGGCCTCTGCATTTTTGCTTGAATCCAGTTCATCTTCCTATGCAATTCTTGGAATCTGAAAGACTTTAGCCAGTCTTTTGATTGTGACCTTTACGCTTGCTCCATTAACACTGGATTTGATCTTGCGTGACTTAAGGTTTAGTGAGGCATTGAAATAGAATTCAGATACCTCTCTCTTCCATATTTTGGTTGGTTTTGAAAGTAGATAGTCAAGACCTGCCTCATTGACAAGGTCACTCACATTCTTTATTTCTTCTGGTGCGGAGACGAAGGCATTTCACACCAATTTGTAACCCTCATTGATGTTGTCGTCCATCTTGGGTGCCATTCTAGTTGAAGAGCTTGAGTTTGAGAGGTGTCGACTAGGGATTTCTAGGTCTTGACACTTTGGAAACAGTCTCTCAAGAGTTCTGGTAAGTGTATTTGACAACTCCTTACACCATCTATTTATACTAACCGTCCGGTGAAGGCGAGAAGGCGCGATGCATTTAGTAATTTTCAAAATATTGGGAAATATCTAATGTCGATATGGAAAACCTATTCTGTCAAGATATGTCGACTTAAGTCGACACAAGGTTCATGTCCTTCGACATATATCTCAAGAACTCGACAACCTTATTGTACAACCCCGTAGCCGGGCGAGTGAGACCCTCCCCAAATGTCAGCCTCGGGGGGTGCTGTGAGCGACGAGTTGGCGTCCCTGTTCGAGGATGTGCGGGTGCTCGCGCGTGCGTGCGGAGGTTTTGTAGGCCTTTTAATATATATGTTATATATTATATAATATATATATATATTTATATATATATTATATTATTATAAATATTATAAATATATAAATATATTTATATATAGAAGGAGGAAAAGGGGGGAAGCAAGATCCCCCCCCAGCCCGACTTAGGGTTCGGGAAAAGAAAAGCAGCCGCCCCCCTCTTGCTCGGCCTGGAGTAGCCCGACGGCAGCCGCCGCCCTCCTCTCGCTCGGCCTGGAGCAGCCCAAGCAGCCGCCGCCCCTCCCGATCCCTCTCTCCCGTCGCCTCCTGCCGTAAAGCCGATCGGCCGGCCCCTCTCCTTCCCGTTGCCTCCTGCAGCAAAGCCGGCCGGCCCCTCTTTCCCGTCGCCGCCTGCAGCGAGGGCCGCCCGAGGCTCAACCTCCCCGGCCGGCCTCCCCTCTTTCTCTCGGCAAACAGCAAGCCGCCCCCCTCCCGATCTCTCTCTCTCATCGCTGCCTGCGGCAAGTCCGGCCACTTGGGGCCGAGACCGACCTCGTACGCTTCTGCCGCCCGGAGCTCGGATCGGTCACTGTTAGTGAGATCGAGGTTTTCTCTCCCCCCGCCGGCGAGAGGCTCGGCCACCAAGAAAAATGAAGAGGAAGATGAGGATTTCTTATCTCTCCCAGCAGGGTTCGGTTTGGAGTAGAGATCGGCCACCGACGCGGCCGCATGCAGTAAGATCGGCCCGGAGCTCCTCTCCCGGCTCCGCCGCCAAGCACGCGACAAGGGTAATGATGTTTCTACTTGGGCAGTTGAAACCCTTAATTTTCATATTTGCATGGGAGCACCTCTCTACCGACGAGTGGGGGAAGGGAGCTCTCCGACTGGTTGACGTGTACGTCCCCGCAGTTAATTGCATTAGTGCCCGGAAGTGTGAGTACGGGTTTAGGCATGCTGTGTGAAGCCCATTCGGGCGTATGAGCCGAATCTGTGATGTTCTGTGTGAAGCCCGTCCGGACGCATGAGCCGGGTGGGTGATGTTCTGGGGTTTCCGGGGAAGACTCCATGGAAGTTGTATTTTATTCATTCACAGGGAATACGCACCATAGCCCCCAAAAAGGGGGTGTGCGCAATATGTTTGGTCCGCTTACATTAGCCGACTAGCATTTAGCTGGCCGCTGCTTGCCGAGACGTTGGCGTACAGATGCTGCAGTACCAAGCGGGGAATAGCGGGCTTAAGCCCAAGCTTGTGCCGGCCCTTGAAGGCCTAGTTTTGTTTATGTTGCCGGCCTGCATGCTGAGTATGGAATATATATTCCTGTAATTATTAAATACCTGTGATGCCCTGTGAATTCTTTTTATCTTGTTCATCTTAGGCGGGCTGTATTTTTGCGAACCGCTCGCCCCGTTGGAGCCCCGAGGTATAGTTGCCGGGAAGCCCCTGATGGCATGTTAATGGCCTGTTGATAGCCTTTCAGAACGACGTAATTACGTTGTTAGCGACCTAATTGGGGCTGCGTGGAGTACGACTGCTGGGCGGTTTTACGCCATTAAAAAGGCGGGCGGGGAACAGTTTTTATAGACCCAGGGAGACACCTCTAGTTCAGGAGTGGATCTTGAGATCCTCCTTAGATGTTCCGGCCGGCCAAGAGAGCCCGCCGAAGGTGTCTTAGCTCAGCCCCTGGTGTGGGAGGGGAAGAGTTTGTTAATCTTCCGGGTATACGGTGGGACCTCCACGCTGAGGCCTTGGGTCTGTCCCTTGTGTTCCTAGTCTTGAGCCTAGATTGTTCACTTGAGTGTAGTAGGTGTGCGGCCACCCCTTCCCCAAGGGTCGAACTCCACAGAGACCGATTTTCCGGTTTCAACATTTTGGTGCGGTGAGCGTGGAGAGTGGCTAGCACGGAAAATCTCAGGTGAATGTCATGGCTTTAGAAGTGGAACCAAGTGACGACCAGGGTCATGCGCGGATTTTGTATGTAAGGTCCTCATACTCGGAGTTGTCCCCTCCCATAGTTGTTGTTGGAATCCCATAGTGTTTGGAGTAGGATTTGCACCAGTTTGAAGCGCATCTACCTGTGAAAATGCGTGTATCCTCACTTATCGCATCAGCGAGAAACCTGGAGGTTATTATCTTTAAGTTCAAGTAAGAGAGCGGGTGAGAGGTATTTGGAGCCGGGGTGACCCAAAAGGGTTCCATCCCTAGCGGTAATATGTTATCTCTTCCTTATGATTCAGTAGCAGTGGAGTTTTCTCTTTATTGCCAATTCACCTCGAGCTTCTGAGTGCTTTAAGGGTTAGCCTCGTGATCGACTCCGGAAGCGAAACGTCCAACCCGTTCCTTTTAAATAGCCTAGTTCGGACGATGGGACTGTGCCGCGGGACTTTAAGCGCTATTGTAAGACCGAGCCTCTGCACTGACGGCCGAGATCAGCTCCCCCCTTGCACGTCGGCCTATGTCCTCCCGATCGCACCTCTCCTCCGATTAGAGGAATTATCAGGAACGAACCTAGACGCTAACCTCCCAGATTTGATAAAGGGCTGATCTCTCCAAGCAATCACAAGTGAAGGCCTTTGTTATTGAGAGAGCAGGATAACATGTAAAGGGGCAGGTTTTGGCCCAAGGGAAGATGTTGGCCTCGAGTGCGTCCTAGAGGACCATCGCAGGAACATTACCCGTCGCCCATGCACTAGCTCTCATCATCGAGTGACATGGCAGAAAGCGACCTTTGTCATTAGATCAGGATACGAGCCGTTGACCTGTTCCTTCTAAATAGCCCAGTTTGGATGATGGGACGATGCCTCGGGACTTTAAGCGCTCTTGTAAGACCGAGCCTCTACACTGACGGTCGAGATCAGCTCCCCCCTTGCACGTCGGCCTATGTCCCCCCGATTGCATCTCTCTTCCGATTGGAGGAATTATTAGGAACAGGCTCGGACGCTAGCTTCCCGATTTGACGAATTCCAGATCGCCTCTCTTATAAAAGAATGTGTTCTCCATTTGTAAAAGCATCGGTTCAATCAACTCTCCAACACCTCTTAAGTAAGCAGGATGTCTCCACCTCGAGCAAAGTCAAGTCCTCGAGTAGTAGTGAATTTCCCTATCACCAAAAATCGGGCCGAGTATGAGGCGGTTATAGCGAGACTGTGCCTGACCAGAGAAATTGGGGTTCATGATGTGGAGGTTCTTACTGACTCCTTAGTGGTGGCCTCCCGGATTAACGTAGAGTTCGAAGTGAGGGAGCCTACCCTCCGGTTATACTCGGCAAATGTTCCAAGTCTTCTCGCTCTGGGGTTAGGTCTCGATTCTCACGCAGTCAGGCTCCCACCAAGCTGGCAGGGCAGGGGTCTCGATGGACGTCGTTATGACCCTGGGGCTGAGCCCGGAGGATGTTCAATACCCGTTCCCAGGCTTTCACCTAGCTGGCTGAACCGGCAGTATCACCCGGGAGCCCGGACGATTCTATGTGGACATCGTTATGACCCTGGACATCGTTATGAAATTCATAGTGGCAATGCTCCCGCCACAATCTATGTGGACGATCGAAGTATTCGTTTAACAGACCCCGAGAAGATCCCGCTGTCAGGCTCTCACCTAGCTGGCAGGGCTGGATGTCACTCGGTGGATAGAGATAGTTTGAAATTTGGAGAGAGTCTGAGTATTGTGCAGGACCCCGAGTGATGCTCGGCCCCGGGTAGACCCGCTGCCTGGCTCCTACTAGCTGGTAGGTCCGTAGGCTCGCCTGGGGGGTAAGGGACCCCGAGTGCTGCTCGGCCCTGGGTAGACTCGCTGTCAGGCTTTCACTAGCTGGCAGGGCTGTAGGCACACCTGGGGGGAAAGGGAGATAATTTGAGATTTCGGAAGAATTTGGGTATTTTGCAGGACCCCGAGTGATGCTCGGCCCCGGGTAGACCCGCTGCCTAGCTCCTACTAGCTGGCAGGTCCGTAGGCTCGCCTGGGGGGTAAGGGACCCCGAGTGCTGCTCGGCCCCGGGTAGACTCGCTGTCAGACTTTCACTAGCTGGCAGGGCTGTAGGCACACCTGGCAGGAAAGGGAGACAGTTTGAAGTTTGGGAAAAATTTGGATATTGTGCAGGACCCCGAGTGATGCTCGGCCCCGGGTAGACCCGCTGCCTGGCTCCTACTAGCTGGCAGGTCCATAGGCTCGCCTGGGGGGTAAGGGAACCCGAGTGCTGCTCGGCCCCGGGTAGACTCGCTGTCAGGCTTTCACTAGCTGGCAGGGCTATAGGCACACCTGGGGGGAAAGGGAAATAGTTTGATGTTTGGGAAGAGTTTGAGTACTTTGCAGGACCCCGAGTGATGCTCGGCCCCGGGTAGACCCGCTGTCTGGCTCCTACTAGCTGGCAGGTCCGTAGGCTCGCCTGGGGGGTAAGGGACCTCGAGTGCAGCTCGGCCCCGGGTAGACTCGCTGTCAGGCTTTCACTAGCTGACAGGGTTGTAGGCACACCTGGGGGGAAAGGGAGAGAGCTTGAAAAGAGTTGGTTTCTTGTTATGTTGCAGTGTATCAGATATTGCGTGTATCGCTGATGATGAGCCTAGGAGGAAAAACACGGGCTAGTGATATTCGTGCTAGAGCCTCTAGCGGGACTATGTGAAAAGTAAGCCTTGGGGTGGAGCTCCCTTTATACCCAAATGGAGAATTCTCACAAATTTTTTCTTTGGGTCGGCTCCCACTCGCCGGATACGTAGGGTTGGATGATTCTTTCCGAGCTTGTACCAACCTCGAAAAGAGCGGGGATTGTGTACAACCCCGTAGTCGGGCGAGTGAGACCCTCCCCAAATGTCAGCCTCGGGGGGTGCTGTGAGCGACGAGTTGGTATCCCTGTTCGAGGATGTGCGGGTGCTCGCGCGTCCGTGCGGAGGTTTTGTAGGCCTTTTAATATATATGTTATATATTATAATATATATATATATATATTTATATATATATTATATTATTATAAATATTATAAATATTATAAATATATAGATATAATTATATATAGAAGGAGGAAAAGGGGGGAAGCAAGATCCCCCCCAGCCCGACTTAGGGTTCGGGAAAAGAAAAGCAGCCGCCCCCCTCTTGCTCGGCCTGGAGTAGCCCGACGGCAGCCGCCGCCCTCCTCTCGCTCGGCCTGGAGCAGCCCAAGCAGCCGCCGCCCCTCCCGATCCCTCTCTCCCGTCGCCTCCTGCCGTAAAGCCGATCGGCCGGCCCCTCTCCTTCCCGTTGCCTCCTGCAGCAAAGCCGGCCGGCCCCTCTTTCCCGTCGCCGCCTGCAGCGAGGGCCGCCCGAGGCTCAACCTCCCCGGCCGGCCTCCCCTCTTTCTCTCGGCAAACAGCAAGCCGCCCCCCTCCCGATCTCTCTCTCTCATCGCTGCCTGCGGCAAGTCCGGCCACTTGGGGCCGACACCGACCTCGTACGCTTCTGCCGCCCGGAGCTCGGATCGGTCACTGTTAGTGAGATTGAGGTTTTCTCTCCCCCCGCCGGCGAGAGGCTCGGCCACCAAGAAAAATGAAGAGGAAGATGAGGATTTCTTATCTCTCCCAGCAGGGTTCGGTTTGGAGTAGAGATCGGCCACCGACGCGGCCGCATGCAGTAAGATCGGCCCGGAGCTCCTCTCCCGGCTCCGCCGCCAAGCACGCGACAAGGGTAACGATGTTTCTACTTGGGCAGGTGAAGCCCTTAATTTTCATATTTGCATGGGAGCACCTCTCTACCGACGAGTGGGGGAAGGGAGCTCTCCGACTAGTTGACGTGTACGTCCCCGCAGTTAATTGCATTAGTGCCCGGAAGTGTGAGTACGGGTTTAGGCATGCTGTGTGAAGCCCATTCGGGCGTATGAGCCGAATCTGTGATGTTCTGTGTGAAGCCCGTCCGGACGCATGAGCCGGGTGGGTGATGTTCTGGGGTTCCCGGGGAAGACTCCATGGAAGTTGTATTTTATTCATTCACAGGGAATACGCACCATAGCCCCCAAAAAGGGGGTGTGCGCAATATGTTTGGTCCGCTTACATTAGCCGACTAGCATTTAGCTGGCCGCTGCTTGCCGAGACGTTGGCGTACAGATGCTGCAGTACCAAGCGGGGAATAGCGGGCTTAAGCCCAAGCTTGTGCCGGCCCTTGAAGGCCTAGTTTTGTTTATGTTGCCGGCCTGCGTGCTGAGTATGGAATATATATTCCTGTAATTATTAAATGCCTGTGATGCCCTGTGAATTCTTTTTATCTTGTTCATCTTAGGCGGGCGGTATGTTCGCGAACCGCTCGCCCCGTTGGAGCCCCGAGGTATAGTTGCCGGGAAGCCCCTGATGGCATGTTAATGGCCTGTTGATAGCCTTTCAGAACGACGTAATTACGTTGTTAGCGACCTAATTGGGGCTGCGTGGAGTACGACTGCTGGGCGGTTTTACGCCATTAAAAAGGCGGGCGGGGAACAGTTTTTATAGACCCAGGGAGACACCTCTAGTTCAGGAGTGGATCTTGAGATCCTCCTTAGATGTTCCGGCCGGCCAAGAGAGCCCGCCGAAGGTGTCTTAGCTCAGCCCCTGGTGTGGGAGGGGAAGAGTTTGTTAATCTTCCGGGTATGCGGTGGGACCTCCACGCTGAGGCCTTGGGTCTGTCCCTTGTGTTCCTAGCCTTGAGCCTAGATTGTTCACTTGAGTGTAGTAGGTGTGCGGCCACCCCTTCCCCAAGGGTCGAACTCCACAGAGACTGATTTTCCGGTTTCAACACTTATGTCTCGACACACTGTCAGGTGTCTCGACACATGACTACTTATTATGTCGACACACATTATGGTGTCTCGACACAATACTGTCTATAGTATCGACACACACTGTGGTGTCTCGACACAATTCTTTGACTTAGACACAATTTGTGTTCTGAATATAATTTCTTGACTTATATCAAGTCTTTCTTGGTTGTAATTCTTTATTGACCTGATTAGTCATCTTTTTTTTTATGTTGTATAAGCTTTTGTTGCTATTAATTAAAAATACTTATTCAATGTTCAACATGCCTAGTTCAAATTTAAAGTAATTGAACTTGCTTTCATCTAGGTGTTTTGTAAAGATATCAACAACTTGTCTTTCTGTTGGAGTATACTGTAAGCTAATATTATCTTTTTCAATATTCTCTTTAAGAAAGTGATATCTAATTTCTATATGTTTAGTTCTACTTTGTGAAATAAGATTATTAACAATAGAAATTGCATTAGTAGAATTACAAAACATAACAGATTTACTTAGTTGTACACTGTAGTCTAGTAGTTAATGCTGAATCCACATCAACTGTGGACGGCAGCTTCCAACAGATATATACTCAGATTCTGCTGTAGAAATTGTAACACTTGTTTGCTTCTTACTACTCCAACTTATGAGTCTTTTTTCTAGAAACTAACAAGTTCTAAATATACTTTTTTGTCTTCTTTACACCCTGTAAAATCTGCATATGTGTACCATATAAGCTCTAAATCACTATTCCTAGGATACCAAAACCCAAGATTGGGTGTGCCCTTAAGATATCTCAGTATTCTTTTTATAGCAGTATAATGAGACTCTTTGGGGCAAGCTTGGTACCTTGCACAGACACATGCTGAGAACATAATATCTGGTCTACTAACAGTCAAATACAGGAGTGATCCAATGATGCCTTTATACAAGGTTTCATCAACTGGTTTCCCAGATTCATCCTTGTGTAGTGACACAGAAGAACCCATTGGAGTTCTCATGGTAGTAGAACTCTCCATACCATATCTCTTAATCAACTCCTTAGTGAACTTAGATTGAGAGATGGATATACCATCCTCAGATTGTCTCACTTGGAATCCCAAGAAGAACTTTAGTTCACCCACGCTGCTCATTTCAAAATTGTCTTGCATGAGCCTGACAAATTTTCTATACAGATTCTCATTAATAGACCCAAAAATTATGTCATCCACATAAATCTGGACTAGGATGCTTGAACCTTTGATGTCCCTAAGGAATAATGTCTTGTCTATCTTTCCTATAGAGAACTTGTTCTCTATAAGAAAGGTAGACAAGGTCTCATACCAAGCTCTAGGTGCCTGTTTTAACCCATACAAAGCTTTGTGCAATCTGAAGACATATGTGTTGTGTTTAGGGTTGACAAAACCTGGTGGCTGCTCTATATAGACTTCCTCCTTTAGTGTACCATTGATGAATGCTGACCTTACATCCATCTGGTAGACTTTGTATCCTTTGTATGCTACATGAGCTAAAAATAACCTTATGGATTCTAGCCTAGCTATAGGTGCAAAAGTTTGGTCAAAGTCTATCCCTTCCTCTTGTCTATATCATTTAGCCACTAATCTAGCTTTATTATTAACTATAACTCCATGCACATCTAGTTTATTCCTATAAATCCACTTAATGTCTATGATATTGTGATCACTAGGTCTAGGAACTAGACTCCGGACTTTGCATCTCTCAAATTGATTGAATATAGAACCTCATTGTGATGTCTACTCTTAGTAGTCACTCTTAATCTGACATCACTTATTATTTGATCAATAGGATGATCTCTAAGATATCTAACTGCTACTGGCAGGTGCCTACCATCACCTAGTTCTGTAGGAGGATTCTCTTCCCCGCCCTTGAGCAGTTACTGTATCTTCTATATGAATTTCTATATTGTCTCTAGTGTGTAACTCTAGATCAGGTGAGTCACCTATTTTTAACTTTTTCATTCTAGAGTCTACATCACCTAGACTAGAGTTGTTAAAAATCTCATTATATAAAACAGATGTTTTTATCAAAAACTACATTAATAGATTCTTCTACAACTTGATGTTTCAAGTTGTAGATCTTGTATGTTTTGCTATATACACTATACCCTACAAAGATTCCTTCATAAGATTTCTCTGAGAACATAGTTAGATAAGTTTTCCCATTGTCCAATACATAGCACTTACTACCAAAATTTTTGAAGTAGGACAGATTTGGTTTTCTGCCTTTCATTAGTTCATAGGGAGTCTTGTTGATCAATGCTCTATTCTGAACATAGCATACTGTGTTTACAGCCTCAGCCCAGAAATATTCTAGGAGAGATGTATCACTCAACATTGTTTTAACTGCCTCAATGAGAGTTCTATTTTTCCTCTCAGTAACTCCATTTTGCTGTGATGTTCTTAGAGAAGAGAACTCTTGAAAGATCCCTAGTTCCTTATAGAAATTTGTCATCTTTTCAGATTGAAATTCTGTACCATGGTTACTTCTAAGTTTGAACACAGAACATCACATCTCATTCTGAACTTGTTTGACAAAATCATCAAGGATGTCTAGTGTTTCAGACTTTCTCCTTAAGAAGAATACCCAAGCAAACCTAGAGTGATCATCCACAATCACATAGGTATAGGAATTCCTACCCAAACTAAAAACTTGTATAGGACCAAATAGATCCATATGAAGTTAGTAGAGACACCTCTCAGTGTCTTTGGATTGAATGCTCTTAAAGGAGACTTTTGTCTGTTTGCATTTTTTACATGCAGGACATAAGCCTTCTTTGAAGAATTTGAGTTGGGGACTGTTTCTAACTAAGTCCATAGAGAATAGATTACTCATAGCTTTATAGTTTAAGTGAGTCATCCTCTTGTGCCATTGCACACATAATGAGTCTTTCTCACTAGCTACTAGGCATACATGTGATTTTTCATTTACACTTAAGAAGTTTAGAAAATAAATGTTCTCACTCCCAGTGCCTGACAAGATGATCTCTTGATCACTTGAATTCCTTATCAAACACTTGTCATTGTGGAAAACAATTTCATAAACTATATCACAAAGCTAACTTATGCTTATCAGATTATGATTCAATCCTTCCACATAAGCCATTTTAGTGATGGTAACTAGGCCATTAGAAATGTTACCATATCCCTTGGCGAGTCCTTTCTTTGACCCTCCAAAGATGACATTTGGTTCATTCCTAATTGGAGTGTAATCTCTTAGCAAACTCCTTGTTCCAGTCATGTGCCTGGAACAGCCACTATCTAAGTACCATATTGGCTTTCATGTGCTACTTGTCTCCACCTACAAACACAAAATTAGTTCACCTTAGGCACCCAAATAGTTTTAGGGCCTTGGTTTCTGTTAGGCTTTGTTGTGTGAAACATAGAAGGCTTTCTACATAAACCAGGTTGAGTCTTATATGAAGGTGATGTTGGATTATACCAATAATCTAGGGCAAAATGCCCAACCTTCCCACAACACCAACACTCAAATCGATTATATTTTTTTCTTTGGTTGCACATTTGATGTTATTCTTTTTTGCAACACAGAATTGCCATCCAACTTCCAAAATAGTTATGCAAAATTCACACCCTTACCTTTCAGATTTAGGTGAGGTGTACTGGGATCAGCTCTAAGAAGTCCCTGGCTTCTTGGATTGATCACCCTTTGTGGTAGTTTTTGACCTATATTGCCTTTAGATGTATATCCCTTCCAGTAAGGCTCTTTATTGACCTTGCTGGTAGAGCACTCAGACATCATGTGTCCAGGAACACATGATCTCAAACATCTGTTAATAGGCAGATACTTGACTGGTTGCCTAACTTGACCAATTGGGGCTTTACCCTTAGGTACAGACTTCTTTTTGAACTTTTTGTTTTTTCCATTCCCTGCACCATTTCTAAATGGTGCAGAAAAGGTATCTATGATAGGTATCACTGACTTGAGTTTTGAGAATTTAGTCAGGAGCTGTCTTTCCTGGGTAAGCTTTGCTTCCAGGTCCTTGACAGTCTTGACCTGTTCTATTATTATCTCTGTCTGGCTATCTATCTTGTTAGTTAGTTCTATAAGTTTCAATTTTTGTAGGTCTAACTTTATGTTGGCTCTTTCCAACTGAAAAGATACTCCCCTCAGAGATTCTAATTCTCTGGTCTGATCCTTAGCAAGCTGTTTGCTTGCAATCAAGGCCTTTAGTGACTTCCCATGTTTGTTGATAAGAGAGTTAAAATCAGCTTCAATGTCTTAATCATGTTCTCTATTATTAGAGAAGTGTGAACATGATTCATTTTTTGATGCAAAAAAAGAATTTAAGGCTAAATTATGAGAGATTGATTTTATCTTAGCAGGATCTGAACAATTCTAATCTCCTTCTCCTGATTGGGTCTCCTCAATAGCCATCAGGCTCATGAGAGCCTCCTCCTCTTCTGATTCTGATGAATCAGACTCACTGTTTTACATTATAGACTGTCTTTTTGCCAAGAGGCTTTTGTCAGCCTTCTTGTGCTGTCCATCTTTCCAGTTCTCTGACTTTTTCTCCTTTCTTTTTTTGGGCAATCAGCTATGACATGCCCTTTTCTATTGTAACAATAACACACTATATTAGTCTTAATATATTTGTTCTGTGAAGAACCGTACCTGCCCCCAGATTTCTTATTTCTGGGTTTATCTGGATGATTGGTCTTCTTGAGAGAAGAGTCTCCAGCTGGTCCCTTCTAGCTGCCTTGCTTTCTTCTCCTCAACATCTTCTTGAACTGTCTAGAGAAGAGAGACAGTTCCTCCTCAGTCAGGTCTCCTTCTAATGAGGATGATTCTGAACACTCAGAAGCTGTTTCCAGTCTTTCTGAGAGTGTTGACTTCTCTCTGACTTTTCTGGATGACTCAGCCTTTAGGGCTAAGGTTTTTTCTCTACTGCGTACTCTAGCTGAATCTTCTTCAGATTTCTTTATATTGAGCTGTAACTCATGGGACAACAACTTGCTAAATAGAGCATGGGGGTCTATGTTGGTTAAGTTCCCCATTTCTCTTATGACACAGATCTTGATGTCCCATTTCTTATTCAGGGACCTCAAGATCTTGTCATTAAGTTCATAGTTAGTAAAGCTCCTGCCATAAGTTCTTAGGTTGTTTACAATTCTGAAGAAATTTTCAAAACAATCAGCCACTGAGTCTTTCTTATCATGTCTGAAGACTTCATACTGTTGGTTTAGCAGAGATTTCCTATCATCTCTAACCTCATCAGTTCCTTCCATATAAATAATCAGTGACTGCCACATTTCTTTAGCTGTCTTGCAATGAATAAGATTCTGAAAAGTGGAATCATCTATTGCACTGAATATAATATTTTGTGCCCTTTTATCTATAGAGGCAAGAATTATCTCATCCTTATCCATCTCCATGTAAGTCTTTGGTGTCTTGATGTTTGCATCAAGAACTAACACTTTCATGGGAATGAAAGGTCCTTCAATCACTGTGATGTATATTCTTGGATCTGCTGCCTCCATGAATAATCTGACTCTCTCCTTCCATATTCCAAAATTTTCTTTGGAGCAGACATGGAGCTTGATGACATTTTTTCCCTCTGAGCCATGATATATCTTTCTCTGCAATCCTTTGGATTCTCACTAGGCTGTTATGCCTTTTTCAATGAACCTCCCTCTTATACCAATTGTAAATGTTTGTTTTAGGATTGAGAATGACTAGGGGGGGGGGGTGAATAGGTCCAATTTGAACCTTAACTTATTTTTGAATTTTGAGATATACTTTCTATCTTTATTATATGAGTAAAATGAAACATGAAAATTAAACAGCAATAAAGATCATCACATCACAGCAATCACAACACAGTACACACAGTTTTATAGTGGTTCCCCAATTGATGAGTACATCCACTTTTCCCCTTTACCTATCTAGAAATGAACTAGATTCGACCAAACTCCTTCTTCCTTTACTCAGATCCTCAGATCTTACATCTTAGAGCCCACCTGGCTCCTACAACTCAGACTATACAAGTCTTATCACTCAGGTCACCAAGATCCTACACCTCAAGTTCTTCCCAAGAACTCTACCTCAAAGTGAATCCACACTCCTACTCCTCAGACAGATCTTGCTCTACAACTTAGAGAAATACCCACTTCTCCTACCTCAGGCAATCTCTGCCCTACCTCAGCCTTTATAATACGGGCTTACAACTCAGAGAAAATGATTCCCCTACACTCAGATCTACAGGTAGATCTTATAAAATTAATGAAGGTAAAAGAAATTGATTCAGAATTAGTCACCCAGCAAGAGAGAAACGGGTGACTGCTTCTTGATCTGATCCTGATGTGTTTGCTTCCTTTAATCTTGTCGTGATAGATTTGATCCAACCCTTCTTAGCTTTTCAAAACTTCTTAAAGTTGAAATTAGGGTAAATCTCGGCTGGAGAAAGTTGAAGACGATTCTTGATCAGGCTTCTCTCCATCTTTTGAATTCTAGCAGATAGCTTCTTAGATCTGGCTTTACCAAATTTTTCTTCATACTATTCTTAAGTTTTCTGAAGAGTTGATCCCTTTAAATAGGCTCTATCAATGATAACCGGCTGATCTTGTTAATAACTGACATCTGACAATTCAGACAGATGTCAGATCCTTTGGCTAGATTTCTGCACTCAGGAAACAATTTTGCTTAAAGTGTTGAAACTTGATTATTGGATGTGTCGACATACTTTTGAATATGTCGACATAACTTTCACCTTGTCTCGACACAGTTGATGTAGAATGTGTCGGCACAAATTCTGAGTGTCGACACAGTTGTCTCCAGTCTCGAAACTGCTTGTATAAAGTGTGTCGACACTTGTCCATAGTGTCGACACAGTTGTTCCTTGTATCATAGTGTCGACCCAAGTCCTGGGTATCGACACAACTTTCTCTTTGACTCAGAACTAATAGTTTAAGTGTGTCGACACAAGTCCTGAGTGTCGAAACAGCTTTCTCTTTGTCTCAGCGCATCATTGACAAAAGTGTTGACACTGGTCTAGTGTCTCGTCTCTTTTATACTTAGCTTCATTTGCCTGCATGCATGAGCTTAATATTCATCAAATACAACTGTGTGTATATCATTGAGCTGAAAGGACTTCTTTAAATCAAGTACATTATGACCAATGTACCCAACAATGACACCCATTACATAGTGTATGAAGAAGCGGGATTTTAAGTGGACTACCTCCGCCACCGTTGCATTCCAAACTATCAAAACTAAAATGATGGAAGCTCTGATTCTTCTCTTACCCGACTTTACTAAGGTTTTTGATCTATCATGTGATGTGTCCGGAATCAGAGTTGGTGGAGTGCTAAGCAAAGAGGGACATCCTATTGGCTATTTTAGCGAGAAATTAGCAGACCCAAAATTAAATAATTCCAATTATGATAGGGAATTCTACAAAGTCATTCGGTGTCTCTAATATTGGAGGCATCATCTCCTTCCCAAGGAGTTCGTTCTTCTTTCCGATCATGAGGCCTTTAGGTTCATTAATTCTCAACATAAAATCAATCCCCGTCACGCTAACTATGTCTCCTTCCTACAAGAGTACATATTTTCTCTCAAGCACCTTAAGGCTTCACAAAACTGTGTCGCCGACTCCCTTAGTCACCTCTCTTTATTACTAACTACGATGCAAGTAAAGATTATTGGGTTTGAAAGAATTAAAAAGTAGTATGCGCAATGTTTGGACTTTAAGGACATATATTTATCCGCCAAAGATGACTCCCCTTCTACCATATCCGCTTATTATATTCAAGATGGATATTGAAAGTGAGAACAAGATCTATCTCAACTCTAGAGGGGGGGGGGGTGAATATAGTTTATTTAAATTAATTTCACAGTTTTGAAATAATCAGCACATATAAAATTCAATTTATATTATAGTGTAGAGTGCCAGTAATGAATTAAAAAAACAAAGAAATAAAGAGCACAACACACAGCAAAACAATCACACAAGCAAGCCAGAAGACACAAGGAAAATATAGTGGTTCCCCAAAAGCCTGGGTACATCCACTCTTCTACCACCCTTGGTAGGAATCCACTCAGGATGAGTTGATCAGGTGTCCTGACACCAATGAGCTTTTGATAAGGTGCTCAAAAACCAAACTAGATTTTTTGATCAGGTGTCTTGCCACCACTGAGTTTTGACAAGGCTTTCAGAACCAATCTCAGAACTTTTGAAGGGAGTTTTGATAACCCTTTTACAGCAGAAAAAGAAAAAGTAAAGAGGTGAAGTTGTCTTCTCTGTTCTCAAATCAAATGAGAGAATACTAGTGGATTATTGATGATGTCAAAGCTCCCCCTGAGATATAGAATGGTTCAGGAGTGAGAGCTTTGCTTCAGGGTGATAGGTCTTTAGAGGCTTCAGATCTCCAGCAGAAGATGATTCCAGCAGATGCTGAAATATTTGGTGTCTGGAGTTCTTGATGATGAAGCTATGACCACTTTTCAGTAAGCAAAGAGATTGTTCTACTGATTCTTCAGAATTGATCACTTGTTATCTGTTACTGTTAATCTCTTGTTCTTCTGCTATATGTTCTATCTTGTGTATCCATATGACTTCAAACAAAAAGAAGGATCTAATTTTCTGAAGAGTTTCTTGACAAAGATAGCCGTTGGCAGTCATAAATGTCTTCCATAAAAGTCTTTGTCTTCTAGAGGAAAGTTCAATAAAACATTCTCTGAATAATTCCTTGAAACTTGCTCCAGAATAAAGAAAAACGGCTGGCAGATCTTCTTGACATAAATGCTGAGAGAAGTCAAAAACATTCCAAAGACTGACAGCTTTTGAATCCTTAAAAACGTCGATCTCTTAGAAAATCGTCGATCTGAGCTCTACGATCATCGAACTGAGCTCAGAGATGAAAAAGATCAAACAGACAGAAAACGTCGAACTGAGCTCGAAGATCGTCGAACCGAGCTCAGCGATCTGAAGAATAAGAGAAGAGAGATTGTCGACCTGAGCTCGAAGAACGTCGACCGAAGCTCGACGACTTTAGCAAGGTTGAGCTCAGAGAGCGTCGAACGGAGTTCGACGTTTCGTCGACCTAAGTTCGACGATAATTGTCTTGACCTCAGCTTTAAGTCTGATTCCTTGAATGGTCCTGAGGGAAGCTCAAACCTAACTTCTAAGCCCTAGACACATTCTAATGTTGACCTTTACAACTATACAACTAGGTCAACCTGGTTTCCTAAGACAAACATAGTGATCCTTACCCAAATTAGTAATAGGGTGTTCCAACAATCTCCCCCTATTTGGGTTAGGATTACTATTTACAGACAGAGATAGGAAATAAATAAGCATACAGACAAAACAAAAACTAAACCAGCAATGCAAGAAGAAAGACATAGCAGCATTGCAGACCACAGATAAAAATATCAGCAAATATTTAGAGGTGGATGGTTGTTCAGCTTACACAAATCACTTCTTCTCAGTTCCCTTTTTAAACATAATTTCCCTATTGGGATTGAGGGCTTCTTTCTTGGATCTTCTGTCATCTTCTGCACCTAAGGAAGTTTGAGAACTGGGCCTTGGAACTATAGCCTCAGGATGCAGCTTCATATAATCTTCTGGATTAAAGAATTTCCTTGAAGCATATCTCTCAAGTTCTTTCTTTCTCTGATCTGATAGGGTTGTAATGTTGGAGATGTCTTTGCCTTGCTCTCTGGCCTTTTTCATTTGATCTAGAGCAGCAAGCTCTTTCATTCTGGCAGTCCATGACAAGGGGTTGTTCTCAGGATCCTCAAATGGAACAAGAGGTTCATATCTATTGATAGACTCAGAATCAGTATGAGGAGTCCTGGAGACAACTGTATCTTTTAGCCTATAAGGGAAAGGACCTGAAGTAGAATCAATATGGCCTTGTCCTTCCCTTTGCTGAAATCTGTGCTCTCTTTGGCTTCCTCTATATTGACCCCTTCTAAATTGATAGCCTCTTTGATATTGTCCCCTTGGGTGATATCTTTGATAGTACTGGGAGGAACTTTGCCTGGAAGCTGGGGCTTGAGAGGCTGAGCCTGAACCAGAATCTGGAGGAGGAGGAGGAGGAGGCTGATACTGAGAAGATCCCTTTTCATACTTGTCCAGCTTCCTTCTCTTCTTCATAGCCTTTAGTTGGTTCTTGGAATATTGCATCCAGGGCTCTGAAATGGGGCAGTCATGCAAAATATAATAAGGGATGTCATTAGAATCCTTAGCTTGAGCTGGGGGTACTTGCATCATGGTCTTACTTCTGGCCTTCCTTTTTTGGGTAATTGTATTTGAAGAATCATCAGATTCAGTTTGAAACTGATCACTCTCTGAACTTTAGGGTCTATCATATAGGTCATCAATGCTCTTAATATATTTCTCTTGTAATTTCAACTGATCAGGAGTCAGGGCAGGAGCAACAGCAGCAGAAATTTGAGCAAAAACAACATGAGTAGTAACACTTGAAACAGAAACAACATCAGGAGTCGGAGCAGCATCAGGTTCTTCCAGATAAGAGGCAAGTTCTTCAGCAGTAGTATCTTCAATCACAGGGAGCATTTTAGTATCTTCTGAAGTCAAACTTGTTGAAGCAACAGCAGCAGCAGATCCATTAACAATAGGCACAATGGCCTTGGTAGCAGCATTAGAAGAGGAAGCATAGACATCAACAGCCTTACAAGAATTTACATATGAGGCAATTTGGCTGGGATCGCAGTAATTTATAGGCACAATGGCCTTAGTAAGGTCTTCAGTATGTTGAACTGGCAGGAATTTGAAATAAACTGTATCAAAATCAAAGAGCAGACTCTGGAGGTCCATTGCAAAAGCAGGAGCAGGAGCAAGAGCTGGAGCAGACTCAGGCACAACCACTACCTTATGAGGCATCTCCCCCTGCCTTGGTTCAAGGAGAACTGAATCAAGGCACCCAGTAGAAGGGATTGCCTGGGAGGAGCTAAAGGAGGAGAGCTTGGTAGACAATTCCTGGACTTGTTTCAGGAGTGGAGCCATGATGGTCTCCAACAGAGATGTCAGCCTGGGAGCTAGCAGCTCATAGAGTTTGTCTGCCAAAACAGGAAGATCTACATGCTCAAGATGGGCTTGAGCAGAGGTAGGAGTAGAAGTTACTGGAGGAGTGGTTGGAGCTGATGGCATGGAGAAAGTGGAGATAGGAGGTGTAGGAATTGATGGTTCTGAGAGTGGAATAGTGAAGATAGAGGTTGTTGAGATGGAGCTGGATGAGGCAAGAGATGGGGTGAAGGATGGTTGGGAAATAATTTCTTGGAGAAGTTGTTGATAGGAGGAAGTTGAGGGAAGCTCAGGAGGAGTGGAAGGTGAATCATCCATAAAGGAATCATCTACAAGAGAAAATGATGGTGAGGTGAAAGTTGGATAAGAGAAAAGAGGATGGAATTCTTCTGAAGTAGATGCTGGAGGGGGTGAAATTGGTGGAGAACTGGTAATGGGGGAAGATACCAATACTGAGGTTTGAGAGAAGGTTGAGGTTGAGATTGGGATGGAGACAGCTGGAGGAGGAGAGGAAGGAACAGACAAGTCTTCTGCTGGGGCAGAAACCTGAGAGGGAGTGACTTGGGTAGTCCTGGTGCCTGAAGTCAGTGGTGCAGCAGCAGCTCTGGTAGGGTTAACAATCTGCCTGTCCCATTTGCTGAAAAGGGCACGTGAGAGCCTCTTGGAGGCATTAATGAACATCCCAGCAGAGGTTAGCAACTCAGGGCACCTGGAATGCAGATAAACCCCTAGAATTCTCCCAAAACTTACAGAAGTTTTATTCAGCTTCTTCTTGATCAGGTTGAAAAATATTGATCCCCAGTCTAGGTGCTTATTATCAACCAGGGCTCCCATCAAACAAAACTGATATCTTGAAATAGTATCATGGGCTGAGTGCTTCGCCAGAAGCACTTTACCAACTACATCGGCCAAAAATTGATATTATATAGACAGATTTTTCTTCAGCAATTTGTTAGGGTTCACAGCAGTGTGACCCATTCTATCAAGCATAAAGTCATATTCCTCTCCAGATAAATCTATGGAATCATCTCCAGAACTAAGAAGAAAAACTTCAGTTAGAAGAGTCGGGGTCAGTTGTACCTGAGCCCCTTTTATGGAGCCGACGACAGAATTCTCATTCTCGTCTGTCGCTGTGAAACACCATTCTTTTATTTCTTCTGATGCAATCTTCATTCTGGTAGTCATTATCTGTGATAGCTGCTGTTCTCTGAATAGGTTGAGAATGTCTTTGAAACGCTGATCACTTCCATCAAATGAATTCATGTCAATATCAAAACCGGTGTCGAATTTCATCTTGGAAATGGCAGCACTAGAGCCAGCCATCTGTACCTGCAACACAGAACCAAACGCAACCAAGTGTAGAAGATTTGGAGGGAAAGAGAGAAAGTTGCAGAGAGTATGAAAGCGCAAAGATGAACGACGACCGAGGAAATTATTTTATATTAGGGTTCGACGGCGAAACCGAAAATCGTTGAGCTCGGTTCGACAAAATGTCGATCTCAGCTCGATGATTTGGGCTACAGAAGGAATCTGAAGAGACTTTAATATCGTCGATCTCCGTTCGACGACGTTGAAAAGCGTCGAGTTCCGCTCGACGACCTCTGAACAGAAAGAGAGGAAACCTGGAGCTAACGAAGGCGCTGAACTCAGATCGACGATTTCGGAAACGTCAATCTCTGGTCGATGATTTTTAGAAAAACGTCGACCTTCGTTCGACGATTTCTGGGAAAACGTCGAGCGCAGTTCAGAGACAAAGCCTATTCTATAGACACAAAAAGAACTGAATTTTTTAGCCTAGTTTTGCTCTGTTTTAACTTTTCAAAAATCTTGAGTTTATTTTAAACAGCCTCCATCTAACATTCCTAACTGATTTAGGAAGAAATTGTGCTTCTTTTCATCCATGGGCTTGGTGAAAATATCTCCCCTTTGCAAATCAGTTGGGATATATTGAAGTTCTATTTTGTTTTTCTCTACGTTATCCCTTAGAAAATGATGCCTAATCTCTATATGTTTTGTCCTACTATGGAGGACTGGATTTTGTGCTATAGAGATAGCACTAGTATTATCACAAAAAATTTTAGACATCTCTAAGTTGTAGCCATAGTCTATGAGCTGATTTTGTATCCATAATATTTGTGAACAGCAACTGCCTGCAGCCATATATTCAGCTTCAGCAGTTGAGGTTGACATAGATGTTTGCTTCTTACAAAACCAGGAGACAAGTCTGTCACTAAGGAACTGACAAGTTCCACTAGTGCTTTTCCTGTCTACTCTGCATCCAGCATAATCAGCATCTGAAAATCCAGTTAATTCAAATCCTGAGTCTTTTGGATACCAGAGTCCTAGATTTGGACAACTTTTTACATATCTAAGAATCCTTTTAACTAAAGTTATGTGTGACTCTCTAGGGCTAACTTGGAATCTAGCACATATGCATGTAGCAAACATTATATCTGGTCTACTAGCTGTAAGGTACAATAGAGAGCCAATCATTGCTCTATATATTGTCTGATCAACATGTTTGCCATGCTCATCAGCATCTAATACAGCATTGGTAGGCATGGGTGTTTTCATACAAGATGCCTCAGACATACCAAATTTCTTAACCAATTCTTTAGCATACTTGGTTTGGGAAATAAATATGCCTTCAGCATGTTGTTTTACTTGCAATCCTAAGAAGAAGGAGAGCTCACCCATGCTACTCATTTCAAATTTGGAATGCATCAGGTTAGAAAACCTTCTGCACAAATTTGAATCAGTAGATCCAAATATGATATCATCTATATAAATTTATACTAGTAGGGTATGGGACTTATGGGTTCTAATAAAAAGAGTTTGGTCTACTCTACCCCTTATAAAATCATTTTCCAGAAGAAAGCATGCTAGAGTCTCATACCATGCTCTAGGAGCTTGCTTGAGACCATATAATGCTTTATGCAATTTGAAAACATAATCAGGGTAAGTTGAAGAGATAAAACCTGGAGGTTGTCTAACATAGACTTCCTCTTTGATGTCCCCATTGAGAAATGCACTCTTCACATCCATCTGGTAGACCTTGAAACCTTTGTGATCAGCATAAGCTAGGAATATTCTAATGGCCTCTAACCTTGCAACTGGTGCAAAGGTCTGGTCATAGTCTATTCCTTCTTATTGAGAGTAGCCTTGAGCAACTAGCCTTGCCTTGTTTCTGACAATTACTCCTTGATCATCCAGCTTATTTCTGAACACCCGCTTTGTTCCAACAATGGAGTGATCCTTTGGCTTAGGCACTAGTTCCCAAACCTTATTCCTTTCAAATTGATGCAACTCCTCTTGCATTGCAATGATCCAGTGTGGATCTTGCTCTGCATCTTGAATGGATTGAGGCTCAACTTGAGATAGGAAGCAAGTGTGCATCAGGTTCTGGTTGACCTAATTTCTGGTTTGCACACTAGCTGAGATGTCTCCAATTACTTGGGTGATTGGATGATCTCTTGTTGTTACTAGATCAACAGGGGATGTTGATTGTTCACCAACTTGTGCTGTTGTTTCCTCTTGTGGAATAACAACTGGCTCTTCAGGATGATTTTCTTCAAGAGGTTGAACTTCTTCTTCATCATCACTGCTCTCATTCTTTTGCTGAATAGGTTGAATGGATGTATCATCTTCTTTAACCTGTAATCTGTCCATACTTTCTGAAATAGAGTGTACCAGCAAAGGTTCTATGGTAGAAGTAGACTTCTCCTTATAACACATGTTAGTCTCATCAAAAGTGACATGAACAGATTCTTCAATTTTACAAGAAGATTTATTATATACCCTATAAGCCTTACTGATCATGGAGTACCCAGAAACACTCCTTCATCACCTTTAGCTTGGAATTTTGCTAAATACTTCTTGTCATTATTATGAATATAACAAATACAGCCAAAAATTTTAAGATAATCTACTTTAGGTTTCTTCCCTTTTGAGCAATTCATAGGGAGTCTTACCCTTCAGTTTATGTATTAAACTTCTATTCAACACATAGTTGGAGGTGTTCACTACCTCAGCCCAAAAGGATAGAGGTAGGTGAGCATCTGTCAACAATATAGTAGCAGATTCAATTAGGGTTCTATTTTTCCTTTCAGCTACCCCATTTTGTTGAGGAGTTCTAGGGTCTGAGAAAGTGTGCCTGATCCCTTCACTTTGACAGAACTCTTGCATAAGAAGAGAATCAAACTCTGTCCCATGATCACTTCTGATCAGGGCAATATGAGTGTTGAACTCAATCTGTATGCATTTGAGAAACTCTGTCAAACACTTAAAGTTATCAGACTTCTTCCTCAGAAAGAATACCCAAGTGAATCTAGAGAAGTCATCTACAATCACTAAAGCATAAGATTTCCCTCCTAAGCTTTGTACTGTAATGGGTCCAAAAAGGTCCATGCGTAGCAGATACAAAATCCTAGGTGAATCACTCTTATTAAGTGACTTAAAGCTATTTTTAGTTTGCTTGCCTAATTGACAAGCCCTGCAGAGTCCTTCCTTCTTGTAGGGGCCAGAAGGTAGTACTCTAACAAGGTTGTCCTTGGAGAGCCTAGTAATGGTTCTAAGGTTTAAATGTCCTAATCTTTTATGCCATAAATCATTTGACTTGCATACTGAATTGAATAAACAAATGTCTGTATGGGCTGAAAGAAAATTTACTAGATAGATGTTACCTTTCCTTTTACCTGTTAACACAGTTGTGTTATTTTCTGACTTGATCTTGCACAGGGATTTGTTGAAGGTCACTTTATATCCTTCATCACATAGCTGACTGATGCAGTTGTGTTATCCTTCATCACACAGTTGTGTTAACACAGTTGTGTTATTTTCTGACTTGATCTTGCACAGGGATTTGTTGAAGGTCACTTTATATCCTTCATCACATAGCTGACTAATGCTTATCAGGTTATGCTTCAGTCCTTCAACATATGCCACTTTCTTGAAAGTGACTGAGCCTATCTGAACAGCACCATATCCTTTGGTTTGGCCAAAATTTGAATCACCAAAAATTACTTTGGGTCCAAATTTGGTTATGAAGGATGATAGGTTCTCCCTGTTCCCTGTCATGTGCTTTGAGCACCCACTATCCAGATACCATAACTGGTTTGATGTTGGATAGGTCTTCACCTGCACAAAATCAGCTTATATGTTTTTGACCCAATTAACCTTGGGCCTAGGTTGATAGCCTTTAAAATCTGAAATGAAAGACATCCCAGGTTGACTCTTATAACCTTCAGGATGGTATCTCCTAGGAGGTACTATCCATTCAGTATAGGGGTTAAAGCCTTGGGATGTGGGACTTATAGGATTGAATCTAGATGTACCATTGAAGGATTGTTCACAGACCTGATCTCTGTTCGACGATCGTCGAACTGAGGTCGACGATCTTGGGTCAGATCGTCGATCTCTGTTCGAAGATCGATTATACTGGAGTTCAGAGTTTGGATATCGTCGAGCTGAGGTCGACGATCTTGGGTTAGATCGTCGAGCTCTGTTCGACGATCGTCGAGCTCTGCTTGACTCAATCTGTTGAACTGTAATTTTCTTTGGCAGATCTGCATTCTTCCTAGCTACCTCTACTACTTCCTTCCCTTTATCAGAGACAAATTTGATTGGAGTTGTTAATATTATAGGTTGGCTGGATAAAGCACCCAAGCCCAGTGTACTATTAAGTCTAGAGTTCACTGTGCTTGTAATGTCCATCAGTCTGATACTTCTCCCATTTAGGGATTCTTCAAACTTTTTGGCTTTTGATAGTTCACTTTTCAGTGAAGCTATCTCCTTCCTACAGCATTCCAACTCCTTAGAGAGTTTGAGATTCTCTGATTTTATAGTGCTATACTCAGATAGTTGTTTTCTGAGGGAAGTGATTTCCTTCTCAGACTCCAACAGATCTAGGCATAGTACCTTAAACTCATGTTTAAAATCCTCAGAACTGAAATCAAATGAATTGATTACCTGATCTTCTTCTAGTTGAGCTTCTGAATCTGATTCTGACTCTTCTGCTTCTGAGTCTGTTTGAGAGGCATTGATAGCCATCATGCAGAATTCCTTTTCATCAGCATCATCCTCATCATCACTGGAGCTGGATGAGGCTTCAGAGTCCTCTTCAGTTTCACTCCATGTCTCAGCAACAAATCCCTTCCTTGTATGTTTGTTCTTGCTGAAGGAGGGTTTGTCTGAGCTGTTCTTTCTGAAGTCTTTTTTCTTTCTTCTTTCTCTTCTATCTTTCTTGTCCTTGTTCTTATTTTCTGGACAGTCAGGCACAATATGGCCTGGTTTCCTGCAACCAAAACATATGATTTCTTTATTGTTGTTTGATTTATCATACCTTGGTTTATCATGACCCTTGTATGATCTCTTTCTGAAGTCTTTTCTGGCCATCTTGAAGAATCTTTTGGCCAGTAGACTTAGGAGCTCATCATTTCCTGTAGCTTTATCTTCAGGCTCCTCTTCTGCAGCTTTGAAGGCTATGGTCTTTTCTTTCCTTGTGACTGGAGAAGTAGCCTTTTGTTCTTCTTCTCTATTTTTAATGAGCAGCTCATAGGATTTGAGCTTGCCCAGGAGAGCTTCAGTGGTAATCTCATTTAGACTTCTGGCATCTTTGATTGGCCAGATTCTTGAATCCCAAGTGCTGGGGAAGCACATTAAGATTTTGTCATTCAGCTCAGTCAATGAGATTTCTTTATCCAAAGTCTTTAACTCATTGACAATCAGACTTAGTCTATTGTACATGTCAGCCACTGATTCAGCTTCTCCCTTTTTGAAGTTCTCATATTGGCTTATCAAATGGGATCTCCTGTCTTTCCTTTCATCAGCAGACCCTGAGACAATTTCAGAGAGCTTGTCCCAAATTCCTTTGGCTGAGTTGCAGTCAGCTACCTTCTAAAATATCTCATCAGACATTGTCTGAGCTAAGATGTTCATGGCCTTTGCATCTGCAGTTTTCCATTTCTTTATGTCTGCATCTGTTCCTGAGGGAGGTGGAACAACACTTGTACTTGTGGTTTCTGGAGGTGTTGGGCACACTGTCAAAACATAATTTAATATATCCTCATCAATAGAATTCATATAAAGTTTAATCCTTGTCTTCCAGAGTGCAAACTTGGAAAGGTTGCACACTAGAGGTCTGGTGCTTGCATAATCTTTGTTCTGTGCCATGTCTATATAAATAGATAGATATAGTGAAAATAACCCTCTTAAGAGACAGATCTTATCAAGGATCTTTTGGTTCAGGGATTAGCCTGTATGAGCAACCAACCTGCCTCTGATACCAATTGAAAGTGAGAACAAGATCTATCTCAACTCTAGAGGGGGGGGGGGTGAATAGAGTTTATTTAAATTAATTTCACAGTTTCGAAATAATCAGCACATATAAAATTCAATTTATATTATAGTGTAGAGTGCCAGTAATGAATTAAAAAAACAAAGAAATAAAGAGCACAACACACAGCAAAACAATCACACAAGCAAGCCAGAAGACACAAGGAAAATATAGTGGTTCCCCAAAAGCCTGGGTACATCCACTCTTCTACCACCCTTGGTAGGAATCCACTCAGGATGAGTTGATCAGGTGTCCTGACACCAATGAGCTTTTGATAAGGTGCTCAAAAACCAAACTAGATTTTTTGATCAGGTGTCTTGCCACCACTGAGTTTTGACAAGGCTCTCAGAACCAATCTCAGAACTTTTGAAGGGAGTTTTGATAACCCTTTTACAGCAGGAAAAGAAAAAGTAAAGAGGTGAAGTTGTCTTCTCTGTTCTCAAATCAAATGAGAGAAGACTAGTGGATTGTTGATGATGCCAAAGCTCCCCCTGAGATATATAATGGTTCAGGAGTGAGAGCTTTGCTTCAGGGTGATAGGTCTTCAGAGGCTTCAGATCTCCAGCAGAAGATGATTCCAGCAGATGCTGAATTATTTGGTGTCTGGAGTTCTTGATGATGAAGCTATGACCACTTTTCAGTAAGCAAAGAGATTGTTCTACTGATTCTTCAGAATTGATCACTTGTTATCTGTTACTATTAATCTCTTATTCTTCTGCTATATGTTCTATCTTGTGTATCTATATGACTTCAGACAAAAAGAAGGATCTAATTTTCTGAAGAGTTTCTTGACAAAGATAGCCGTTGGCAGTCATAAATGTCTTCCATAAAAGTCTTTGTCTTCTAGAGGAAAGTTCAATAAAACATTCTCTGAATAATTCCTTGAAACTTGCTCCAGAATAAAGAAAAACGGCTGGCAGATCTTCTTGACATAAATGCTGAGACTGACAGCTTTTGAATCCTTAAAAACGTCGATCTCTTAGAAAATCGTCGATCTGAGCTCTACGATCATCGAACTGAGCTCAGAGATGAAAAAGATCAAACAGACAGAAAATGTCGAACTGAGCTCAAAGATCGTCGAACCGAGCTCAGCGATCTGAAGAATAAGAGAAGAGAGATCGTCGACCTGAGCTCGAACAACGTCGACCGAAGCTCGACGACTTTAGCAAGGTTGAGCTCAGAGAGCGTCGAACAGAGTTCGACGTTTCGTCGACCTAAGTTCAACGATAATTGTCTTGAACTCAGCTTTAAGTCTGATTCCTTGAATGGTCCTGGGGGCAGCTCAAACCTAACTTCTAAGCCCTAGACACATTCTAATGTTGACCTTTACAACTATACAACTAGGTCAACCTGGTTTCCTAAGACAAACATAGTGATCCTTACCCAAATTAGTAATAGGGTGTTCCAACAGATATCTATTCAAACATTCTGTTGGTATCCTAGATGTGATTTGGCTTATGTAATCCCTTTCCAGCCTCTCTTGATCTATATAATTTATATATGATCCTGTTTAGACTTTGCTTAGTCTCCCTAGGGCAGTATATAACTGACCTAGAGTTTAGGCTAGTAGTTTTAAAATGTGTTTTGGTTAAGGCTTTTTCCGTTCGACTATCGTCGAACGAGGCCTCACGATCGTCGATCATTGATCGACGATAGCAGGGCTATCGAATCGTTGAGTCAAGACAATTATCGTCGACCGATGGTCGACGATCTCAGAGCAAGCTTATTACGCTCTGAAGGTTGGTCGACGATCTATCATCAACAGATCGACGATCGTGTTCTTGCTTCACGATTTCTGTGTCGACAGATTGTTGCCTTAGTTGTCGACGATTTCTGGTCGACGTTATCTGTCTCGACAGATCTTTTGCTTTGGTCGACGATCTATTAGCTGGTCGACGATTTTCGTTCGACGATTTCTGTTTCGACAGACTTCTGTTTTTAGTCGACGATCGGTTAGTAGGTCGACGATCTTCGAACCCCTGTTCGACGATTTCTGTCTGCCTTTATCTGTTTGTAGTTATTCTATTCCTTGGTTTATTTCCAAGTGTTTTAGTTGGTGGTTAGATTGATTCTCTGATATTATTGTTGCTAAATTTATGGTTTAAATTCAAATAAATTGATTACAAATTCTGTCAAGCATAAATCACGGGATTCAGTATTCTTGATAAAGCATTTTGTCCTATTATACAAATTGCGTTGACTTTATCTTTCCAGCCTGTTTTCTAGCGTTGGTACTATGTACTCTTTCCAAGAATGGTACGTCTTTATGCTGAGATATTTTTCCCGCTTATTTTATTCCTTATTGGGACTGACAGAAAGTTAATAAGCCATTCCATTCCTATTGCTATATTCTATTTTGAGATAATCTGTTGCAGGGCTCGAGAATTCAAATCAATAGAGCCGTTCCAAAAGAAAAACGTGAAGATATATTTAAAAGAGATTCTGCTCTAAGAAAAGAGGAAGGCACAGACACAGAGAAATATTATTCACTCGCTCAAGCATCATCAGAGTAGTTCTTCACAATCTCACAACAAGAAGAAGAAAAGTTTTCCTGAAGCAAAAAGCCCAGAGCAATCATCTTTCATTCTCAAGTCTCCTGAGCAATTTGCTTAGAGTTTTTCAAAGACTTCAGAAAAAGCTCAAGATCTGCTTCAAGTGCTCCAGAATCTTAAGACCTGATAAAAATCAGTCTTCAGATTTCTGAGGATTTAGTTTCAGTTTATCTGAAACTCCTTCATCCTGAAGCAAAGGCTTTCCCTGGACTTCCACTGAGCCAGGGGGAGACTTTGATTCTTTAGAGAATCCACAAATCTTCTCTAATCTGTATTTAAAACAGAGAAGATAATCTAACCCTCTCAACCCCTTGTGTAAAAGAGTTTGTTCACATCTCTTCAAAAGTGAACGTTGGTGACAGGGCACCTTATCAACAACCTGTGGTTGAGCATCCTTATCAAAAGCTCAAAGGGTCTGTTTGATCTACCTGAATCAGATCATTGGTGGCAGGGCACCTTAGCAAAAACCTGTAGTGGATTCCTACCAGGGTGGTAGAAGAGTGGATGTACCTATTTAAAGGGAACCACTATATATCCTGTGTCCATCTGGTTATCTTGTTTATTCATTTTATTCTGTGGCTGTGATAGAACTACCTAGGATTGCTAGTTGCTGTGATAGGCTTGTAGTTAACTGAAATTTCAGTCAACTTCTTCACTTGTGCACTTCACTGTGTTAGGCTCTTAGGGTTCAAGTATCAGATTTTTTATTCCGCAAATAAACTCCAAGGGAGCTGACTAAGTGTTCATAAAATTTTGAATACTCTATTCACCCCCCCTCTAGAGTAATTTACAACTTATCCCCTCACTTTCAATTGGTATCAGAGGGAGGTTTGCTGTTCATACAGGCTAACACCTGAGTTAAAAGATCCTGTGATAAGTTGTTTCCTGATACCATTCACAAACACTTTCACACATGGCCCAGTCTAAGGATTATTCAAGCACCAGACCTCCTGTATGCAACTTGTCCAAGTTTGGCATATGGAAGGCCAGGATAAGACTATACATGAATTCTATTGATGAAGATATTTTTTCTTCTATTTTGACAGGACCACCTGCTAGGCCTGCTGCTGCTTCCACTTCTGCTGATCTCAGTGCTGTGCCACCACCTGACTACAATGAAACTTACAAGAAGGCAAAAGCAGCTGATGCTAAAGCAATGAATATCCTAGCTCAGACAATGTCTGATGAGATATTCCAGAAGCTGGCTGAATGTACCTCAGCCAAAGCTATGTGGGATTCCCTCAACCACATAGTTGCTGGCTCAGCTGATGAGAGGAAGGACAGGAGATCCAATCTCACCTCTCAGTATGAAAATTTCAAGAAGGATGATGCTGAAGACATTGACACCATGTACACAAGACTCAGTTCAATAATAAGTGAACTGAGGTCTTTAGACAAGGAGATAACCTTGTCAGAAGTCAATGACAAGATCCTGATGTGCCTTCCCATCTCATGGGACTCAAGGATATGGCCCATCAAGGATGGAAGAAACACTGTGGAACTCTCCACAGAAGCTCTGTTGGGAAAGCTCAGGTCATATGAGCAAACCTTAAAGAGTAGAGCTGCTGTAACTGAAGTGAAGACTCCTACTCCTACAAAGAAAGAGCACTCTCTAGCTCTTAAGGCTGCTGAGACTTCTGAAGGAAGTCAATCAAATGAGGAGTTACTGGCACTCATTGCCAAGAGATTCTTCAACATGGGAAGAAGAGACCTCAGAAAGAAGTTCTCCAAGCATGAGGACAAGCCAAGGTATGACAAGACTCCATCTAAAGAAATCATTTGTTATGTTTGCAGCAAGCCTGGACACATTGCTCCAGATTGTCCAGAGAAGAAGTACAAGGAGAAGAAGTACAAGGAGAAGAAACATGAGAAAGAATACAGGAAGCACCACTCCAAGTCCTCATCACACAAATACAAGAAGAAGGACAAGGGGTTTGTGGCTGCTACCTGGAGTGAAACAGAAGAGGATACCTGCTCCTCTAGCTCCAGTGATTCTGAAGAAGAAGAAGAGAAGAAAGCCAAAGAGGTCTGCCTCATGGCTATTGATGCCTGCAGCTCTCTGTCAGCTGCAGAGAATTCTGAAGAAGAAGGAGACAATGAAGAAGATTCCTTTATGGAGGACCAGGTAATCGACTCATTTGATTTCTCATCTCCTGAGTTCAAACTAAAATTTAAAACTCTATGTTTAGATTTACTATTATCTGAAAAAGAAATTAAGTCACTTAGATTAAAAATAATGGAACTAGACATGGAAGGTATTGAAATAATCAGATTAGAAAAGGAATTAGAGAGCTCAAAAGAAGAAGTAACATTCCTAAAGTTAGAACTAGCTAAATCTAAGAGGTTAGAAGAACAATTAAATGGCAGAAGCCTTAAATTATCTGAAATAACCTGTATAGCAAACACTAGGGTTGGTAATGATAAACTAGGCTTAGGTGCTACACCTAGTGAACCCATCCTCCTTACAAAGGAGAGATTTAGCACTCCAGTAAAATTTGTTTCTGAATCAGGAATAAAGAATACTGAGGAAATTGAAAAATGCAAGAAAATTCAGAATAAAATTAAGAAAGAGAATAGGAAGAAAAAATTTCTAGCTTTACAAAAATCGTCGAACATTAATCGACGATCGTCAAACCAATCGTCGAACGTCTATCGACGATCTCTGAACACCTTCACCAAGTATGATATCTTTGGTGCAGGAGATCGACGATCTCATCTTGAGTCGTTGACCAGTGATCGACGATCGTTGAATCCAGAATATAGCTCTACTATAAATGATCGACGATATGGCTTGCGATCGTCGACCTTTGATCGACGATCTGGACTTAAGCTGGAAAATAAAAACCAAACTTCCAGAACTTCAAATCCTAATCACCACCCCAGGTTGTTTAATCCTTCAACTGAATGGATTATCCCACCTAGGAGATCACACCCTTTAGGATATAAATCAAAGCCTGCAAAATCTTTTATATCTAGTTTTTCTTTTGTGAAGAATACTGGACCCAAGGTAACCTGGGTCCACAATGTATAACTGTTCTTTCTGCAGGTGAAGACCTATCCAGTCATACATGACAAATGGTATCTGGATAGTGGATGCTCAAAGCATATGACAGGAAAGAAGAAGAACCTGTCAGGTTTCAAAGCCAAGCTGGGACCAAAAGTTGTATTTGGGGATTCCAGCTGTGGACAGACTGAAGGGTATGACAGCTTCACCATAGGAGCTGTAACCTTCAAGAAAGTAGCTTATGTCTCAGGACTAAAGCACAACCTAATCTCTGTAAGTCAAATGTGTGATGCTGGGTACAAGGTATGGTTTACTGACACTGCTTGCAATATTTCTTTAAATAATACTGTGGTGTTAGTAGGCATTAAAATTGGAAATGTTTATGTTGTAGATTTTAATTCCTCCAAATCTGAAATATGCTTATTTAATGAAGTAACCAGTAATAATACCCTTTGGCATAAGAGACTTAGTCATGTAAACTTGAAAAACATTTCTAGGTTGGCTAAATACAATCTTGTACGAGGTTTACCTTCTTGCCCCTACAAGAAGGAAGGCCTTTGCAAAGCTTGTCAACTAGGAAAGCAAACAAGAAATAGCTTTAAATCAGTTAATAAAAGTGATTCTCCCAGGATTCTGTACTTGCTACATTTGGATTTATTTGGTCCTATTGCTGTACAGAGTCTTGGAGGAAAGTCTTACACTCTAGTAATTGTAGATGACTTCTCCAGGTTCACTTGGGTATTCTTCTTGAGAACTAAGGCTGATAACTTCAAGGTTCTTACAGACTTTCTAAAGTGTATACAGAGTGAGTATTCTACTCAGATTGCCTTGATCAGAAGTGATCATGGTACTGAGTTTGAGTCTCTTCTTATGCAAGAATTCTGTGAGAAGGAAGGTATCAAACATAGCTTCTCTGCTCCTAGAACTCCTCAACAAAATGGGGTAGTTGAAAGGAAAAACAGAACCCTAATTGAAGCTGCAAGTACATTGTTGGCAGATGCTAACATGCCTCTGTCCTTTTGGGCTGAAGCAGTTAGCACAGCTAACTATGTATTGAACAGAAGTCTGATACATAAACTTAAGGGTAAGACTCCCTATGAATTACTTAAGCAAGTAAAACCTAAAATAGACTATTTTAGAGTATTTGGCTGTGTTGCTTTTGTTCATAACAATAACAAAGAATACCATAGAAAATTTGAGGCAAAAGCATCAATGGGAGTTTTTCTAGGATACTCTCAAGTGAGCAAAGCCTATAGGGTCCTTAATAAATCCTCTCTTAAGATAGAAGAGTCTGCACATGTCTCTTTTGATGAGACAGTCATGTATTATAAGGAGAAGGACTCTTCCTCTAATAGTACAGTGCAAGTCCTAGGAGTAAGTAAGGATTTGGAAGGTTTGAGACTCACACAGGAGAATCATCCCCAACAAACTCCTCAGGTTGCTCCCTCAGATTCTGAATCTGATGTAGAACTGCTTGAAGTTAAAACACCTGTTCCAACAGTTGATCAAATTCCACATGAGGAATTAAATCTTGAAACTGTTGAAGATCAGATCATTGTTGAACCTACTGATCTTGTCACACTTAGAGATCACCCTGTATCTTAAGTGATTGGAGACATTTCAGCAGGAGTCCAGACAAGACATCAACTCAACAAAAATGTGATGTTTGCTTGTTTCCTTTCTCAGGTTGAGCCCCTAACCATTAAAGATGCTGAGCTTGATCCCCACTGGATTATAGCAATGCAAGAGGAGCTTAACCAGTTTGAAAGATGTAAAGTTTGGACCTTGGTTCCAAGACCAAGAGGCCAACGGATCATAGGCACCAAGTGGGTGTTTAGAAACAAGCTTGATGCCCAAGGCATAGTAGTTAGAAATAAGGCTAGGCTAGTAGCTCAAGGCTATAGACAGGAGGAAGGCATATATTATGATCAGACTTTTGCCCCTGTAGCCAGACTAGAAGCCATTAGGATTTTCCTAGCCTATGCTGCCTATAAAAGATTTAAGGTCTTCCAAATGGATGTGAAGAGCGCCTTCCTCAATGGAGATTTAAAGGAAGAAGTGTTTGTTGAACAACCACCAGGGTTTGTTTCATCAACCTTACCCACTCATGTGTTCAAACTCCAAAAGGCTCTATATGGACTTAAGCAAGCTCCTAGAGCTTGGTATGAGACCTTAGCAAATTTTCTTCTAGAACACAAGTTTGTGAGAGGTGTAGTAGATAGAACCCTATTCATTAGACATCATAAGGACTCACAACTGTTAGTTCAAATCTATGTAGATGACATTATATTTGGTTCTACTGATCCCAAACTATGCAAGAGGTTCTCTGAACTAATGCACTCTAAGTTTGAGATGAGCAGCATGGGTGAGTTATCCTATTTCCTTGGTCTCCAAGTGAAACAGAGTGTTGATGACATTTTCATTTCTCAATCAAAATATGCCAGAGAGCTGGTTAAAAGATTTGGAATGTCTGATGCTTCATCAATGAGCACACCTATGGCCTCAAATGCAGTTATTGATTCTGATGTCAATGGCAAGTCTGTTGATCAAAAGAATTATAGAGCCATTGTTGGTTCCCTACTGTATTTGACTGCAAGTAGGCCTGACATAATGTTTGCTACATGCCTATGTGCTAGGTTTCAGGTCAACCCAAAGGAATCTCACTTAACTCTTCTCAAGAGGATCTTGAGATACCTTAAGGGATGCCCTAACTTAGGACTGTGGTACCCAGCTGAGTCAGGATTTGAATTAATTGGATATTCAGATGCTGATTATGCTGGTTGTAGAGTTGACAGGAAAAGCACCTCAGGGACTTGTCAGTTCCTGGGAGAGAGACTTGTCTCTTGGTTTTGCAAGAAACAGGCATCTGTGTCTACTTCAACTGCTGAGGCTGAATATATAGCAGCAGCTAGTTGCTGTTCACAGATCCTGTGGATTCAAAATCAGCTAGTAGATTATGGGTACACACACTCAAACACAAAAATTCTGTGTGACAGTACCAGTGCAATATCAATTGCTCAAAATCCTGTGCACCACTCCAGAACCAAGCACATTGAGATTAGACATCATTTTCTGAGAGATAATGTGGAAAAGAACAAGATAGTAATGGAATTTATATCCACAGACCTGCAGAGAGGAGATATTTTCACTAAGCCCCTTGATGAACAAAAGCATTTGTTCTTCCTGAACCAGCTTGGCATGATTAATGGTTCAGAGTAGTAAAAATTTGGTTAGTTTTGTTTTCTGTCTAAAATCGTCGAACGACTGCTCGACGATCTTCGACCAGGTCAGAACTATCGTCGACCAACTGTCGACGACAGCTCGTTCTGTAGTAAGGCAGAAATCGTCGACCAACTGGTCAACGATCTCTCCTTAGGTATCTATCGTCGACCAATGGTCGACGACAGATTTTCTGTGCTGTGTGGAGAATCGTCGACCATCATATATTGATCGACGATCGTGGTAATTGCGTGTAGTCGGTCGATGTTTACCGATTTAGTCAAACATTGACTATCGTCGGTCTGTGTTCGACGACCGATTTTATTCCGGGTTCGACGATCGCAGATTTGTTTCTAATAGTCGATTTAGGTCTGAAGATCGTCGTCCTTCCGCTCCGTCTTTTCATATTCCTTCTCCTGGTTTAGAATTCGCTCTCGAACTCTAATCCCGCGCGATTCTCTTCTCCCCTGTTTTGCTTCTCGATTCGCCATCTTCTCTCAAATTCTATGGCGATTCCTTCTGCTGTTCTCTTCGGAATGAAGTTCGACACTGGCTTCTGTGTCGACTTCGATTCTTTCAGCCGATGCGATCAACCAATCCAAGATATTCTGAAGCTATGTGAAGAGCAAGGCCTCAAGAGATTCATGTCATCCGCACCTAAGATTAACATACCAGAAATTCGTGAATGGGTATACACCTCGTCCTCCAGCGACGAAGCGATGTCAGGAAAGATAAATGGCGAGGAGGTCACTCTGACTCCTGAAGTATTAACTGAGTTGTTTGGACTGCCAACAGGAACTGAGGAATATGAGCAAAGCACAGAGGAATATGGCCGCATGCTCACTGTGATGGGCCATGCCGAAGGGATTCCGGCTAAGCTGCTGAAGATAAACTTGTCTCCAGAATACAAGTTTCTGGCCGACATGGTGGGCAAGGTCGTCTTGGGAAAACATTCTGCTCATGATAATATCAACAGGCAACAGTTTGCCCTGATGTCAGCTTTGGTGAATAAGGCACAGATTGCCTGGGGAAAAGTTCTGTTTGAACTAATAAGGAGAAAGAACAATCAGAAAGAGGTAAATCTTGCCAGGGTACTGGGTGTATTTCTGTATGTGAAAGCACCCCTGCTGCTTGTTTCTGCACCGTCTGCAGTAAATGCCAGCAAGAGGTTGGACCCTTCTCTTTTCAAGAAATCTCAGAGGATTATCAAGAAGTCAGCCAGGGTTGATCCTAACCCTTCTTCAGACACAAGGGCTGATTCGGCCGCTCTCCCGCTTACTGGGGAAGGCTCAGCAATCCCTTCATCCTCCCTCTTCACCCCTGCATCCTCATCTCCTGCATTACCTTCTACAACACCTGCAGTGCCACCACAACATGCATCTTTCATTCCACCTGCATCTCCACACCAGTCACCAACACCACAACATCTGGCAGCTTCAGCCAGTGTTGACATGGTGACTGCTACCATCCTCACCAATCTTTCTCAACATGAATCCCACACTCATGTTGATGTTCACCCATCTCCACATGATTCCTTTGATCATGTGGCAGATCATCCTGCTTCCATTCCATCCACCTCTACATCATCAGCATTTCAGATATCCCCTGAAATGCTTGCACACCTTGTTGAGCTCATTACTCCCTCCATCCAAAAAATGATTGAGGCCGCCAATGCCCCTCTCATTGCCTCCATCAACTCTCTCACTGATGCCATCAAATCCATCTCATCTTCTGCTGAGCCCCCTTCTGTAAGATGCATGACTCCAGTCCCCACTGAAGTCATGCAAGGGGAGATGTCTGTTGAAGTGGTCTCAGGTGATGCCCTGACCCTTCAGGACAATTCCTCTCTTCCCCTTCAAGAAACCGTAGAAGATCCTCAAGAGAGTCCAGAGAAAGAACCAGAAGGTAAACCTTAAAACTCTTCCTCCAAAGGATATAATTAGGACTTCAATTTGATATTTGTATCTAACAAAGACATTCACTCCCTAGTGAATCTAGCTTCTGAGGAAGAAGTTTCTGAAAAAGAAAATGAGGAAGTCCCCATGGACGTTTGTGAGAATGATGCTGCTCAACCTGATGGTATAGCTTTATTTAAGATTCTAATTAATTCTAACTCCAAATTAGAGTTAATTTCTTATCCCTTTCTTTCCTTTTCATCACAGCTGCTGATGATCTCACATCAGTATTGCAAGTTGATGCTGCTAAATCTATTGATTCTGATAAAGATTTAGAATCCTATCTTAACCTAGACTGTGAGTCCTCACTCACATCTACTCCTCCTGTTCCCTCTTTTCAAGAGAAAAAGGTCCCTTATAGACCTGAGTACCTTGATGACCCCTTGGTCAAGGATACTCTTTTCTTTTCCTGTATGGCACTCCTCTTGTGCCTTGCAGAGGTGTCTATCCCTGATGTCACTGAACATCTAGAAGGAATTATAACCTCCTTCCTAGATGCAAAGTGGTATCCTGTGTAGATCTTCAGGTAATCCTATCTATTACCTGTTGTTTGTTCACCTTGGGGGGAATATTTTATTCCCACTTGGTTGTTAACCTATCTCTCTTTGCATACAGGCACAACCATAAATGCTGCTGCTGCTGCTGAAAACATCAACATCCCTGCTGATGCTGCTGCTGAAGAAATTGAAGAAGTGCAAGATAGGGCAGACAATGCTCCCAAGATGACTGAAATGGACTCAAGCTCAGGTACTCTAAACCTAGAACAATTTATAGCCTTTGTGGCTGAGAACATTGCCTCTGAGTACATTGAAGGGATGGCTAATTATCATCTGGATTCCCTAGCCATCTCTCTAGAGAAAGCATCTGCCCCTGCAGATATCGTCATCTTTTCTCCACCTATCCTTACCTATCCTCTATCCATTCCTTCTATTGCAGAACTGGTCCCCAAGACAGTTCCTGAGTTGTATCCAGAATCAGAACTCTGGAAGAGGTCTCCAAATGTGGATCTTGATGCCCTCCTTAGGCAAGATGCCATTGAGGAAGCTAAAGAGAAAGAAGAGAGAGAAAAGAAAGACAAAGCTGAACCTGCTGCCAATGATCCTTCTGAACTTGATTTTGATGATTATGCTGGGAAAGACTCATCTCATTCTGATGATGATGATGATTCTGATGATTCTGATGATTCTGACTCCACTAAGAAAAGGAAAAGAGCTGCGTCCAAGAAAAGAAAAGCTCCTGCTCCTCCTACTGCCAATCCTAACAAGGATGTTCCCTATTACATTCTGAAGGGAATAGATCCTAAGAGCAAGGAATTTCAGCCATGGATGAGACTGTCAAAGAATCAGACTAAAGAGAAAAAGAGGACAAAGAGATATGACACTCCTGTTCAGAAATTCCCCCCCAGAGGTCCTCCTCCACCTCCTGGTGCTGGAGCCTCTGGAAGTCTATCTTCTGCCCCCTCTGCAAGGTCAGCCAGTTCCAACACTTCTCAGACCTATCAAAGAAGGAGTAATCAAAGCCAGGGAGGCCAAGATATTTCAGGACAGGGAAGAAAAAGAAATGACAATGCTCCCGTGGAACAAATAAAGGAGATGACCTTTCAGCAACCTTCATTCTCTCCTCCTCCTCCTCCCAGGAAAGGTTCATCCTCTTCTTCAAGAAAACCTGCTGCTGCTGAGACAACTGAATCAAAAGGAAAAAGAGTGGTCTTTTCAGAAAAATCCCACAAAAAGTTCATTGAGCTTGCACCTCCAAGATCTCTATATGCTCAAACTGATCCTAAGAAGGCTGTGCAGATCCCTCTTGATTCAAGCAAACTTGCTACAGCTCTCCAAAGAAACATAGAGATTGCAGCTCATACAGATACTGATAGACCTCCCTCTCCATCAGATAAAACTGAAGCTGAAAGGATTGCCTCTATGGCAAGGTTCAAAGAGTCTATTGCATTAAGCATGATGGAGAGAGCCAAATCTCAAGGACTAGATCCTACAGCCTACTCAACAATGTCAGAATTCAGAGAAAAGGAACTCAGCAGAATTCAAGTCAATCCAGAAGCCTTTGACACTGAGGAATACATGAGACTACATCCTGCTGCAGTTCTACCAAGTTATGCTGAAAAGAAAATCATAGGTGAACATGATCTAATGCTATCCAAGAGACAAGCAGCAAACCCTAACAGAGAAATTATTTTCAAACCAGCTGTAATACCCAAAAACTCATCTGATGCTAAACATGCTGATAAATCTGCTTGATACATTCCATTTCTGCTGATTTATGCTTGTTATATTTTCTGTGTATTGCCTGTGTTTTATCATTCTGGTTAATCTTTAGATTTGTTGTTGTCTGCTTTAGCCTTTAAACTGGATTGGATAACATAACCCAAATAGGGGGAGATTGTTGGTACCCTAGATGTGATTTGGCTTATGTAATCCCTTTCCAGCCTCTCTTGATCTATATAATTTATATATGATCCTGTTTAGACTTTGCTTAGTCTCCCTAGGGCAGTATATAACTGACCTAGAGTTTAGGCTAGTAGTTTTAAAATGTGTTTTGGTTAAGGCTTTTTCCGTTCGACTATCGTCGAACGAGGCCTCGCGATCGTCGATCATTGATCGACGATAGCAGGGCTATCGAATCGTTGAGTCAAGACAATTATCGTCGACCGATGGTCGACGATCTCAGAGCAAGCTTATTACGCTCTGAAGGTTGGTCGACGATCTGTCATCAACAGATCGACGATCGTGTTCTTGCTTCACGATTTCTGTGTCGACAGATTGTTGCTTTAGTTGTCGACGATTTCTGGTCGACGTTATCTGTCTCGACAGATCTTTTGCTTTGGTCGACGATCTATTAGCTGGTCGACGATTTTCGTTCGACGATTTCTGTTTCGAAAGACTTCTATTTTTAGTCGACGATCGGTTAGTAGGTCGACGATCTTCGAACCCCTGTTCGACGATTTCTGTCTGCCTTTATCTGTTTGTAGTTATTCTATTCCTTGGTTTATTTCCAAGTGTTTTAGTTGGTGGTTAGATTGATTCTCTGATATTATTGTTGCTAAATTTATGGTTTAAATTCAAATAAATTGATTACAAATTCTGTCAAGCATAAATCACGGGATTCAGTATTCTTGATAAAGCATTTTGTCCTATTATACAAATTGCGTTGACTTTATCTTTCCAGCCTGTTTTCTAGCCGTTGGTACTATGTACTATTTCCAAGAATGGTACGTCTTTATGCTGAGATATTTTTCCCGCTTATTTTATTCCTTATTGGGACTGACAGAAAGTTAATAGGCCATTCCATTCCTATTGCTATATTCTATTTTGAGATAATCTGTTGCAGGGCTCGAGAATTCAAATCAATAGAGCCGTTCCAAAAGAAAAACGTGAAGATATATTTAAAAGAGATTCTGCTCTAAGAAAAGAGGAAGGCACAGACACAGAGAAATATTATTCACTCGCTCAAGCATCATCAGAGCAGTTCTTCACAATCTCACAACAAGAAGAAGAAAAGTTTTCCTGAAGCAAAAAGCCCAGAGCAATCATCTTTCATTCTCAAGTCTCCTGAGCAATTTGCTTAGAGTTTTTCAAAGACTTCAGAAAAAGCTCAAGATCTGCTTCAAGTGCTCCAGAATCTTAAGACCTGATAAAAATCAGTCTTCAGATTTCTGAGGATTTAGTTTCAGTTTATCTGAAACTCCTTCATCCTGAAGCAAAGGCTTTCCCTGGACTTCCACTGAGCCAGGGGGAGACTTTGATTCTTTAGAGAATCCACAAATCTTCTCTAATCTGTATTTAAAACAGAGAAGATAATCTAACCCTCTCAACCCCTTTTGTAAAAGAGTTTGTTCACATCTCTTCAAAAGTGAACGTTGGTGACAGGGCACCTTATCAACAACCTGTGGTTGAGCATCCTTATCAAAAGCTCAAAGGGTCTGTTTGATCTACCTGAATCAGATCATTGGTGGCAGGGCACCTTAGCAAAAACCTGTAGTGGATTCCTACCAGGGTGGTAGAAGAGTGGATGTACCTATTTAAAGGGAACCACTATATATCCTGTGTCCATCTGGTTATCTTGTTTATTCATTTTATTCTGTGGCTGTGATAGAACTACCTAGGATTGCTAGTTGCTGTGATAGGCTTGTAGTTAACTGAAATTTCAGTCAACTTCTTCACTTGTGCACTTCACTGTGTTAGGCTCTTAGGGTTCAAGTATCAGATTTTTTATTCCGCAAATAAACTCCAAGGGAGCTGACTAAGTGTTCATAAAATTTTGAATACTCTATTCACCCCCCCTCTAGAGTAATTTACAACTTATCCCCTCACTTTCACATTCCAAGCTATGCATCCCGTAATCGTCACTTAGTTATTTCATTGTTTGGGAGACTCATAGTGGTGGCTTTAGCGATCATTTTGGTTGTGACAAAACAATTATGTTAGTGGAGGATAAATTTTATTGGTCATGCTTAAAATCACTTGTTAACAGTTGTCGCACGTGCCAACTCGCTAAGGGTAACAAGACTAATGTTGGGTTGTACACGCCTCTTCCTATTTCGCCCGTCCCATGGGAAGACATGAGTATGAATTTTATTCTTGTTCTTCCTTGACCATTCGTCGTCGCGATTCTATTCTTGTCGTTGTAGACCCGTTTTCCAAAATGACTTACTTTGTTCCATGTAGTAAAACAAACGACGTCTCTTATATTGCTAAATTATATTTTAAAGATGTCGTTAGTCATCGTGGAGTTCCTAAAACTATCGTTACAGACCACGAAGTTAAATTTTCTTGCTACTTTTGGAAAATGCTTTGGAAATTAATGAGCACCAAGCTATTATTTTCCTCCGTCTACCACCCGCAAATGAATGGACAGACGAAAATTGTTAATCTTAGTTTGGGCAACTTATTGTGGTATCTTGTGGGTGACCACAAGGGTACTTGGGATTTATTCCTTCCCCACACCCAACTCACTTATAACAACTCTAAGAATTGATCTATCGGTCTATCGCCAAATGAGGTTGTGTTTGGTTACAAAGCTCCCGTGCCACTTGATTTGATTCCACTATCTCTCACATACATATCAAGTCACATTACACAAGAGTTTGCTCAACACATTCATGATCTCCACAAGCGCATTCAAGAAAAATTATCCCAATATGCTTCTTATAAATCACATGCTAATACTCATCAGAGAGCTTCTACTTTTAATATTGATGATTTGGTTTTGGTCTATTTTCTCCAAGAGAGGTTGCCCTCGGGCACCGTCAAGAAGTTGGCTAATAGGAGAGCCGACCCCTTTAAAATTATCAAAAAGTTGGGAAACAATGCTTGTGTTTTAGATTTACCCACTGATTGAGATCTTTCCCCTATTTTCAATGTTTCAGATTTAACGTCGTATGTCTCTCCACCACAAGAATTACTTCACTCTCCATTCTCTTCTTCTAATGTGTCGTCTTCTTCTATAGGGTTCGGGGGCGAGCGTGTTCCCGTGTCTCTCTTGCCTACGGATCCTACCGTGGTTACATTAGATGGTGGTTCTGTCACGACCCGCATTTTCCCCGAGGTTAAGAAGTATCAGAGTAAGGGAAAAACACGCGTTGTGATGCCACGTCGAGCAGGGGATAACTGCCGACGCTCAGGCGACACACCAAAACCATAAATCACAAGTTTTAATTTAATAGAAAACCAGTTTGTTTGAAGGCCGTATCCCTCGGCACAGTGGATCAGCTAGTCCACGCTAAGAAAAAATATAAATATGCTACAGCGGAAAAATACTTTGATTCAGTTAATTTGATAGCCTAAATAAGTATAAGGGTCCATCAGAGACCACTTATAAAATGCACGACACCTAAGGTGAGTATAATATATATATTAAAAGATGTTTTACGCATTTTAAGAAAATAGTGCTTTAGTTGGCAAACATGTTATGCATGAGGTACATATAATAACTTAGGGTTTTAAAATACCTAACATGCAACCTAGCATAAATCCTTCCCAGAAGCAAGTAAATAACCCCTAGAGGGCAAAAATAGCAGTTTAAATTCATACTTAGCAAAACAAGTAAGCCACCGATGGGCGTCGACAACCCGACACGAACCCACCGGTGAGTGTGCATGTCCATACAAAAAAGAAAAAAATGACTAACTCACAAGAGAATGATCTGCAACTCTGCTACCCTGGAGGCTGCCAGAAGACCCAGCAAATGGAATCAGCTGCTCAATCAGCTACAACCTGGACCTGAGGTATTCAAGAAAAGAAATGCCTCAGCAAAGAAAATAAATCAAAGAAAGGAGTGTCAGAACACTGAAAATAAAGAAGGGTTTTCCAACCCGGCAACAAAATACTAAACTACATAAGCAGGAAAAGAAAGAAGCATTGCTTATAGAGCAATAAAGGCAAAACACACTAAGTGTGAGCACAATACTACCTGCTCTGGAAAGAGTCAACCTGCAGAAGAAATGCATCAGCATAAAAGCAGGGAAAAACCAAAAGTAGATAATAGGAAACTAATAGTCCTAAGTTTGTGGGCAAATGACCGGGGTGTAAAAATAAGTGGGACTGGAGTGGGTGGACACAGTGTCCAACACCAACAACCAGACCCCAAAAATACTCAAGGGTGAAAACACAACCGGTGGCAGCTTCAGGGTCCACACACCCAACGAGTTGGCCACAGTGTCCAACTAAGTGGTGGCCACAGCTTAGCACACACAATTCACCCCTTAGAGTCCAAACAACAACACCCCCCTCTGGTCATAGCCCACGAGTCGGCATGCAAAAACTAGCTGAACACCCCCAACATCCCCCTTAGGAAGGTAAAACTTTTCTAACAGCCCTAAAGAAGCTCGCATCCCAAGACTATAACATTAGCCTAAAAAAAACTATGGTGTTGTGTGAGTGGACCTCATTCAACGCCTGAGCCCTTAACCGCAAAAAAAAACACCTGGCGTTGAGTGAATGGCCTTCACTCAACGCCTGGGTACTTAGAAACTTTCCTAAACCCCGCCCCAGCTCTTCTCAACGACAGCAAGCATAGCCTTGGAAAATTAATTCCAAGGCTCCTACTGCTCTTTCTTAACCATCCTAACAGCAACCTAGCCTTAAGATTTCACTAAATTTAGGCTAAAACTCACACCAGCTGCTAGACTAAACTCTTGCCGAGACAATTAGAAGGAAAAATAGAGGAATAACTTGGAGTAGAACAAGGTGGCTAATTAGCTAATGAACAGGAAAATAAAAGAAACAATTAAACAAGCTTGAGATCAACAGAGTAAGCAAGGGCAAGGAAGCCACTTGCCTCAACCAAAGACTAGCTGCAGTTTCACTTCACGGGTTGGCACCGGCTGCAAGGCTACCTAAGAAGCAAGAAGAAATCTGGAGCTTTTAGAGAGGGAAAAAGGAGAAAACCCGAAATTTCAGCTCTCTAAAGACAGTCCTAAAGACAAAATTAACATATTTAGGAAGCTAGCTCTCGGCGAGAGCAGCTCAAATCCGCAAATTTCCGGGCAACCCGAGCTTTAAATCGCCGGAAATCACCAGCCAAGGCTACAGCTTTACCGCCTCCCGCCTCTTCCTTCCGCTGGAAGCTGCTGCTCGGGTTGGGGGAGGAGATAAGGAAAAGTCTTGGGATATACCCCCACTAGCTAATATTATAATACTATCTAGCCCCACTAAGCTATTAAAATATTAACAGTTAGCCCCACTAACATATAAAATAATATTCTATCCTATTTGGGTCGGCTACTACGCAAAAGCTGAAGCTTATCCTAATCCAGCCACTATAGCTATTAAAATGCTAAGCTTAAGCAATAGTAGCAGCTACTCGAGCCTCAGCTTACCACAGCTATAACTAATATATCTATTTATGTATATATATACATATATATATATATACAGATATATATATATATATATATATATACATACATACAGATATATATATATATATATATACATACATATATATATATATATATATATATTTATATCTGTATATATCTGTATGTATGTATGTATGTATATATATATATATATATATCTGTATGTATGTATGTATGTATATATATATATATATATATATATATCTGTATGTATGTATGTATGTATATATATATATATATATACATACATACATACATACAGATATATATATATATATTTATATCTGTATATATATATATATCTGTATATATATATATATATACACATACATACATATGTATATATGCATATATATATACACACAGCACACACTAACAAAATTACATGTACTTACACATACATATATATAACAATAATTGACTAACCATACTTAGCCTAAAACAAGCATTGACCTTACCAAGCTCGATTACACAAGGCCACACACAACAAACAGGTAGCCACTACCGGCTAACTAAAACAAACGTCGAAATGACGCGAAAAAACAAATGATCTCGGATTTCGACAAAACTCGCACCGTAGCTGAACACCACAACTACAAACACAACGGCGAAGTCAAAAATAACATCCGAAGATCAAAACTCGGGCTAAAACTACCCGAAGCCAAAACACAAGCATTCCCTGAGAGGCCCAACCGAGTAACCAAAACAGACTCCGGCTAGCTGGGGAATCTTGCAAATAGGCTACTAAAGGACCACTAAAGGAACCTAAAGAGCTATGACCACGCTCTAACAATGGCAAAAGCTGACAACGCGTCATCGTAACGCCAAGCAATAATCAAACAAAACGCAGAAAAACCGGGGGCGTTACAGTCACTCCCCCTAAAAGAAAGTTTCGCCCCGAAACTTTGCGCACAACCCTTCTAACAAAAGGGAAAAGAACAAGCTAATCAAAAGCCATAAAAGAAAGAGTGCAAACATACCAGGCACAAGTTAGGGGAAAAGGTGAGGGTAAGCCTCCCTCATTGCCGACTCTAGCTCCCAAGTCGCGCTTTCTACATCATGGTTCTTCCACAAAACTTTCACCATAGGAATTGTTTTCTTCCGCAACACGCGATCCCGATCATCCAAAATGCGGACAGGCACTTCTACATAAGAAAGGTTCGGCTCTATCAGCGGCACAAAATCCAAAACCTGCCTGTCACTATGCACACATTTCCGCAGCTGACTGAAGTGAAAAACATCATGTACGCCAGGAAAGTTTGCGGGCAACTCTAGCCTATAAGCTGTCACACCGATCCGCTCAACAACCTTGAATGGCCCCACATATCTCGGGTCCAACTTTCGGTCTTTTCCAAATCTCTTGACCCCAGTCATCAGAGAAACCTTTAAAAACACCTGGTCCCCCACAACAAATTCCAAATCTGACCTACGCCGGTTGGCGTTCTTTTCATACCTCTCCTGGGCTAATCGAAGCTTTTCCCGAATAAGCTTCACCGAAGTTTTCATCTCCTCGAGTGCTTCTGGACCCAGCAACGGTCTCTCGCCAACCTCAGCCCAAAACAAGGGAGTCCTACAGCGCCTCCCATACAAAGCCTCAAACGGAGCCATTTGCAAGCTTTCTTGATAGCTATTGTTATATGCAAACTCCATAAGCCGCAAATGCTCGTCCCACGCCCCACCATGCTCCAGAATATAGCATCGAATCATGTCTTCCACAATCTGATTTACTCGCTCTGTTTGGCCATTGGTCTGCGGGTGGTAAGCAGTGGAATACCTCAAATCTGTCCCCAATCCTTGCTGAAGGCTCTTCCAAAAACGAGACGTGAACCTGGAGTCTCGATCTGATCTGATGCTCACGGGGACGCCATGCAGTCTGATAACCTCTTCCACATACAGCTCAGCTATCTTCCTCATCGGGTAATCAATCTTGAATGGAATGAAGTGAGCACACTTCGTTAGTCTGTCCACGATCACCCATACTGAATCATTCCCCCTCAGAGACCTTAGTAAGCCTGTAATAAAATCCATCGAGATGCTTTCCCACTTCCAAGTAGGAATCTCTAAGGGAGTCAGCTTGCCACCTGGCCTTCCATGATCAGCTTTTACTTGCTTGCAAGTGTTGCATTCAAAAACAAACTTGGCTATGTTTCCCTTCATCCCGTACCACCAGGCAATCTGCTTCAAATCGCGGTACATCTTAGTAGATCCTGGGTGGTAGGCAACGCTAGATCCATGAGCTTCCCTGCACAACGTAGCCCTGATATCGCCAATAGTGGGAATGCAAAACCTGTCCCGGTACCTCAAGGTACCTAAATCATCTATAGAAAAATCCGGCAGCTCCCCTTTCTCAGATCGAACATACAATCGCAGAAGGTCAGGACCATCTTTCTGATGCAATCTCGTAAGCGCGATCCATGAAGGCTCTGCCACTACCAGGCTACTCGGCCCATCAAAGCTATCCACAGAAATGTCCATCAACAGAAACTCCTCTACCAACGACTCAGCTGTGAGACCAAAGATCTTTCCTGATTTCCGACTCAAGGCGTCGGCCACCACGTTGGCCTTCCCCGGATGATACTGAATCTCAACATCATAGTCAGCCACGTAGTCTAACCATCGCCGCTGACGCAGGTTCAACTCCTTCTGCTTGAAGACATACTTCAAGCTCTTATGATCAGTAAAGATCCTACACTGCACACCATATAGCAAATGCCTCCACAACTTCAGAGCATAGATCACAACAGCAAACTCCAGGTCGTGCGTAGGGTAATTCTTCTCATGAGTCTTTAGCTGTCTCGACCTGTACGCAATCACCTTCCCGCCTTGCATCAGCACACATCCCAGCCCGATACGGGAAGCATCCACATATACCTCATACTCAACACCTTCAGTCGGCAAAGACAGAATAGGGGCTGAACATAGCCTTCTCTTTAGCTCCTCAAAAACTTCTTCACACTTATCATCCCAAACAAAGGTCACATTCTTTTGCATCAACCGGGTCAATGGTGCAGACAGAGTGGAGAATCCCTTCACAAATCTTCTATAATAACCTGCCAAACCCAAGAAGCTTCTGATCTCACGAGGCGTAACAGGCCTCGCCCACTCCATAACAGCAGCGATCTTCACTGGGTCTACTGAGATCCCCTCCTTGTTCACCACATGGCCGAGGAAAGACACTTGAGGCAGCCAAAACTCACATTTGCTTAACTTGGCGTAAAACTTATGGTCTCTCAGAGTCGCCAAGACTAGACGCAAATGTTGATCATGCTCTTCTGCATTCCGGGAGTACACCAAAACATCATCAATAAAGACAATCACGAACTTGTCTAAGTACTCCCTGAACACGCGGTTCATCAAATCCATGAAGGCCGAAGGTGCATTAGTCAAACCAAAAGACATGACTAAAAACTCAAAGTGTCCATGACGAGAGCGGAACGCCATCCGCGGAATATCAGACTCCCGAATCCTCAACTGATGATAGCCCGAACGAAGGTCTATCTTCGAAAATACAACACTACCACTCAGCTGGTCAAACAAATCATCGATCCGTGGCAATGGGTACCTGTTCTTGATTGTAACCTTATTCAGCTCTCTATAGTCGATGCATAGCTTCATCGACCCATCCTTCTTCTTTACGAACAGAACAGGTGCACCCCAGGGCGACGAACTCGGCCTGATAAAACCTTTTGCCAACATCTCATCTAGCTGGATTCGCAGCTCCTCCAGCTCTCGCGGGGCCATGTGGTACGGCGCCTTAGCTATAGGGCGCGTACCCGGCTCCAAATCTATAACGAACTCAACGTCTCTATCGGGTGGAAGTCCGGGAAGATCAGCAGGAAAAACTTCAGGGAACTCACAAACAACAGGAATATCTTCCAACTGCAGCACACGAACATCTGCCCCTACCAGAGAGACCAAACAAGCAAAATAGCTCGGAACAAGCAAATCGCAAGCACATACAACATAAACAATCAGAGACTCCTGGAGAAGGTCGATAAAAACGCTCCCGAGCTGACCGTCGTCCTTCACGAAGTCCAAGCGCTTACCCTTGCACTGGATAACCGCATCATAATTGGACAACCAATCCATGCCTAGGATGACATCAAAATCCTCTAGATCAATCACTATCAGATCTGCCTTAGCTAGAAAGTCTCCCAACAGGATTGGGCAGCCCTGAATACCCAAGTCTGAAATCACAGAGTCGCCCGAAGGAAACTTGACGCAGAAGGCTCCACCAACACGATCAAGGCCCAACTAAAATCGCTCCACGAAAACCCTAGCAACAAAAGAGTGGGTGGCGCCAGAATCGAAAAGAACGCGCGCCCAACGGTTCTTTACCTTAAATCTCCCTATATAGCAATCTACACAACTAAGGGAAAACAAAAGCTAAACTACACAAGAGGCAGAAAATTCAAGTTAGGAAGAAATCTAACCTGAAATGACCTGGGTCGAAGTCGCCGCTTCTTCTGCAGAGATAACATTAAGCTTCCCTTTGCCTTTATCCGCACGCGGGGGTGGCGGAAATGCTTGCAAAGGAACCACTGGAAGAGCGGGCTGCGCCTGAGGGCACCTCGACTTGAGATGGCCCTTCTTCCCACATTGGAAGCAAACCTTATCTTTCGACCAACAACGGGCCACATCATGCCCCTTCCTTCCACACAAGGAACACACCACATCCCCTCTGGGAGCACCCTTGATAACATGGACTTGTTCTTTCTTCTGCACTGCCAATCTCTTGAAGCACTTCTCCAGGGGGTGGTCTGGCCTGCCGCAGAAGCTACACGTCCCCTTGGTATTCTTCCTTGAAACTGCATCAGGTTCCTGGGGGCCTTCCCCCCAACAGACTTCCGCTTGTCTTGCCTCGCCTGCTGGCCTCTGTTCTTAGCATTCTCAATGGCCTCAACTTTCAAAGCAGCTTCCACCACTCCGGCATAACTGACTGCTCCGTAGGCATTTGCTAACTGCTGAACGTCGCTTCTTAGCCCACCCAGAAATCACTTAACCCGGTCTGCTTCAACACTCACAAGTCCAGAGCAAACCGACTCAGTTTGCTAAACTCAATCTCATACTCACTAACCGTGAGTTTCCTTTGCTTCAAATATAGGAAGTCATTCATCAACCGGTCCCGCTCGACCGAGGGCAGAAACTTCCTCAGTAGCATTTCCTTAAAGGTCTCCCAAGAACATCCTTCCTTCAAGCTTTCCTTTTCTCGCAACCACCAAGTCTTTGCTAGACCCTTGAGCTGATAAGCAGCGATCATCACCCTCTGATCGACAGTGACTCCAGAATAAGAGAACATCTCCTCAATTGCTATCAGCCAATCATCCAAAACCATTAAATCCGCTTTTCCATCATAGGTAGGTGGTCCAAGTCGCTGAAATTGAGAAATAAACGTCATCTCCGGTGGTACCACAATAGGAGGTACCAGAGGAGGAGGAGGAACAGCTACACCCCCAACGGGGTCCTGAGCTCTCTGAGCCTGCCCTGCCACTACTGCTACCAACGACTGGATCTGGCTCTGCATATCAACCATCTGTCTTGCCAAGGCTTCATTACTTAGCCGCAAGATCTCAATCAGGGCCTCGCTCTGGGATCCCGAAGACTCACCCACAGATTGGGGAGTCGATCGCGTCGCAGGACGCTTCACCATCCTATAATCGCACCAACCCTAGTTAAAACCCATCCCGACTACTAAAATAAGCCTACCCGGTACAGACAAGCATACTTAAATATGAATTGTAACTGCAAATCTTGCTCTGGGATTTGTTTTATAATGATGATGTCATGCTTAACCTAAGATAGTTCACTACCATCACACTAACTCATGTGCCTACATTATGGATGCATGCTTTTATATTCGTTTTGACTCAAAACCATGTGTGTACATATGTCATCATGCAAATCTTTAGCCTGGCACGTTGTGCTTATGAAATGTTATGCTATACATGCCGTGCTATGCATTCTAAAAAGGCCTTAATGCATGCCATGGGCGGCGTACACATGAAAATGTTATGCATCCCATACTACATAATATTCTCATGCAACGAAAAAGAAAAACGTGCTAGCCGCATCCATGTGGTGAGGTTATGCATCCCATACTACATAACCCTCACATGTTGCCTCCTATGGTGGATCCATATACGAACACATATTATGCATCCCATACTACATAATATGCCTCGTATACTTCTTTATGCTTATGAGTGTAGTGTTCGTGCTTCGGCCAAGACGTGCTGATGACATATCGGTGAGTGTATGCTTATGAAGCTAAGCATCTAATGCAATCAAAGGACAGATTGCCCGACCAATTATCAAGACAACCTCCCTCTGATACCAACTGTCACGACCCGCATTTTCCCCGAGGTTAAGAAGTATCAGAGTAAGGGAAAAACACGCGTTGTGATGCCACGTCGAGCAGGGGATAACTGTCGACGCTCAGGCGACACACCAAAACCATAAATCACAAGTTTTAATTTAATAGAAAACCAGTTTGTTTGAAGGCCGTATCCCTCGGCACAGTGGATCAGCTAGTCCACGCTAAGAAAAAATATAAATATGCTACAGCGAAAAAATACTTTGATTCAGTTAATTTGACAGCCTAAATAAGTATAAGGGTCCATCAGAGACCACTTATAAAATGCATGACACCTAAGGTGAGTATAATATATATTAAAAGATGTTTTATGCATTTTAAGAAAATAGTGCTTTAGTTGGCAAACATGTTATGCATGAGGTACATATAATAGCTTAGTGTTTTAAAATACCTAACATGCAACCTAGCATAAATCCTTCCCAAAAGCAAGTAAACAACCCCAAGAGGGCAAAAACAGTAGTTTAAATTCATACTTAGCAAAACAAGTAAGCCACTGATGGGCGTCGACAACCCGACACGAACCCACCGGTGAGTGTGCATGTCCATACAGAAAAAAAAATGACTACCTCACAAGGGAATGATCTGCAACTCTGCTACCCTGGAGGCTGCCAGCAAGACCCAGGAAATGGAATCAGCCGCTCAATCGGCTACAACCTGGACCTGAGGCATTCAAGAAAAGAAATGCCTCAGCAAAGAAAATAAATCAAAGAAAGGAGTGTCAGAACACTGAAAATAAAGAAGGGTTTTCCAACCCGGCAACAAAATACTAAACTACATAAGCAGGAAAAGAAAGATGCATTGCTTATAGAGAAATAAAGGCAAAACACACTAAGTGTGAGCACAATACTACCTGATCTGGAAAGAGTCAACCTGCAGAAGAAATGCATCAGCATAAAAGCAGGGAAAAACCAAAAGTAGACAATAGGAAACTAACAGTCCTAAGTTTGTGGGCAAATGACCGGGGTGTAAAAATAAGGGGGACTGGAGTGGGTGGCCACAGTGTCCAACACCAACAACCAGACCCCAAAAATACTCAAGGGTGAAAACACAACCGGTGGCAGCTTCAGGGTCCACACACCCAACGAGTTGGCCATAGTGTCCAAACTTAGTGGTGGCAACAGCTTAGCACACACAGTTCACCCCTCAGAGTCCAAACAACAAGACCCCCCTCTAGTCATAGCCCACAAGTCGGCATACAAAAATTAGCCGAACACCCCCAACATCCCCTTAGGAAGGTAAAAATTTTCTAACAGCTCTAAAGAAGCTCACATCCCAAGGCTATAACATTAGACTAAAAAGAACTACGGCATTGTGTGAGTGGACCTCATTCAACGCCTGGGCCCTTAGCCGCAAAAAAAACACCTGGCGTTGAGTGAATGGCCTTCACTCAACGCCTGGGTACTTAGAAACTTTCCTAAACCCCGCCCCAGCTCTTCTCAACGACAGCAAGCAGAGCCTTGGAAAATTAATTCCAAGGCTCCTGCTGCTCTTTCTTAACCATCCTAGCAGCAACCTAGCCTTAAGATTTCACTAAATTTAGGCTAAAACTCACACCAGCTTCTAGACTAAACTCTTGACGAGACAATTAGAAGGAAAAACAGAGGAATAACTTGGAGCAACACAAGGTGGCTAATTAGCTAATGAACAGGAAAATAAAAGAAAGAATTAAACAAGCTTGAGATCAACAGAGTAAGCAAGGGCAAGGGAGTCACTTGCCTCAGCCAAAGACTAGCTGCAGCTTCACCTCACGGGTTGGCACTGGCTGCAAGGCTACCTAAGAAGCAAGAAGAAATCTGGAGCTTTTAGAGAGGGAAAAAGGAGAAAACCCGAAATTTCAGCTCTCTAAAGACAGTCCTAAAGACAAAATTAACATATTTAGGAAGCTAGCTCTCGGCGAGAGCAGCTCAAATCCGCAAATTTCCGGGCAACCCGAGCTTTAAATCGCCGGAAATCACCAGCCAAGGCTACAGCTTTACCGCCTCCCGCCTCTTCCTTCCGCTGGAAGCTGCTGCTTGGGTTGGGGGAGGAGATAAGGAAAAGTCTTGGGATATACCCCCACTAGCTAATATTATAATACTATCTAGCCCCACTAAGCTATTAAAATATTAACAGTTAGCCCCACTAACATATAAAATAACATTCTATCCTATTTGGGTCGGCCACTACCCAAAAGCTGAAGCTTATCCTAATCCAGCCACTATAGCTATTAAAATGCTAAGCTTAAGCAATAGTAGCAGCTACTCGAGCCTCAGCTTACCGCAACTATAACTAATATATCTATTTATGTATATATATACAGATATATATATATACAAATATATATATATATACATATGTATATATGCATATATATACACACAACACACACTAACAAAATTACATGTACTTACACATACATATATATAACAATAATTGGCTAACCATACTTAGCCTAAAACAAGCACCGACCTTACCAAGCTCGATTACACAAGGCCACGCACAACAAACAGGTAGCCACTACCGGCTAACTAAAACAAACGTCGAAATGACGCGAAAAAACAAATGATCTCGGATTTCGACAAAACTCGCACCGTAGCTGAACACCACAACTACAAACATAATGGCGAAGTCGAAAATAACATCAGACGATCAAAACTCAGGCTAAAACTACCCGAAGCCAAAACACAAGCATTCCCTGAGAGGCCCAACCGAGTCACCAAAACAGACTCCGGCTAGCTGGGGAATCTTGCAAATAGGCTACTAAAGGACCACTAAAGGAACCTAACGAGCTATGACCACGCTCTAACAATGGCAAAAGCTGACAACGCGTCATCGTAACGCCAAGCAATAATCAAACAAAATGCAGAAAAATCGGGGGCGTTACAGGTTCTATCGCCAATATTTCACTTGATGCTAACATTTTTCCAAGGTTTCCCAAAACCTTCTTTGTGACTAACAGGATTCTGGACGATGAAGTTGTTACCTCCACGGATAGTGGTCTCCACCGCTATCTTGTTCGTCGGCGTGACCACCCCGCTTCAGATGATTCTTGGCTTCCCGAGGCTGATTTGGAATGCTTGGATGTTGTACTCATCCAACACTATTGTCGTGACCACTCACCGGTGATGAGTGCTTTTGACCGGGGGAGGATTGATGGCGTCGACCAACCAATGAATGAAGATATTCGCCGCTACAACATCCGCTCGCGGCCGAGTCATCGCAACAATCAAGAAGATGAAGATATTATTCGCTACGACCTCCGCACACGACCACGTGCCACCGCATATCTCTTGGCTATTTTTGATGCATTGTTTAGCTTACTGTTTGTTTAACTTAAGTTTAATGTTTTTATTAAAGTTTCAAAGCTTAATGTTTTTTTTATTTATATTTAATTTAAAGTAAACATTATATATTGGATGAGAAGTTTAATGAGAAGCATTATGTTTTGAGAAAAGAAAAACTCCCGTGAAGAGCTTTCTTCATAGGGTTCGCCCCTATTTGCGAACAGTGCGATGCCGCCACCGCCCTTCCCGCCTGGCCTGTGATTCGCCAACCCCGTCCGTCGGTGCGACTCCAGTGACACCTTCCCGGTGGTGTGACTCCACCTTTCCCCGTGTGTGAAGCGTTGAATTGCTCCCTACCCGAACTATTGCCCACCCCCAACCCGAGTTGCTGCCACCCGAGATCTTCTTACCTGAGCTGTTGCCCGCCGTTTTCCTCCCCAGTGTGATTCCTCTGAAGTCTTAGCACGTAGTCCCCTCCATTCAGTGTGGTTCCGGTAGATCCGTGGTAGAGAGACTCTCCACCGAAAACTCGTTTGTGAGCTTGGGGTAACGATTCTCTCCACTCTATCTAGTGTGCTCTATTTTACATGTGATTTTGTGCGGTGAAAGAGGTCAGCATTGCCTTCAAAGCCATTGGATTTTTGCGGGATTTAATCGAAGCTTGCGTTGTTTTTCCGATCGAACTTGTGATTTGAAGGATTGGGTAAATCCTTATTGTGACATTGATTGGGTTGGGTAAACCCTTATTTTGACGCTCTAAGGATTGGACAAATCCTATGCTAGTTTTCTTGACGGGAGAAAACCGACCTCTTTCTGAATCAATATTTTGGTTGGACTCTCTTATTGTTTATTGTGCATGTGTTGTTATTGAGCTCGCTCAATTAGAGTGGCTAAGAATTCTTGCATGCATGTGAGTGATCAGAAAGGGCTTGAGTGAATCGTCATTTATACCGTCACAAGCACTTCGGCACGTAGGCCTGCATCACCTCCCCAACACACACCTTATAAGGATGACCGCCGACACCCCCAACATCCAGCTCGAAAGGGTTTAGTCTCAACAGGTCTGTAGACCATACACACTAACCCCTCTCCAGTGCCACTGGCGGGTTGTTGGAGGCCGCAGTCTTCCTTTGATGAGAAGTGATTCAGTTAAACGCCCCTACGAGTACTTCTCAAGAGGTCACCCACCCCGGAACTACTCCCTTTAGAGCATGCTTAACTATAAAGTTAAGCTCAATTGGTGATGAAATGTGAAAAAACTTTATAGTTAAGAGTACTCGGATGAGAGTTGTTCTAGGATGGGTGACCTCCTGGAAAGTCCCCGTAAGGACGCTTAACTGGATCACTTCTCATCAAAGGGAGGTTGCAACCTCCAACAACCCGCTAGTGGGACTGGAGAGGTATTGAAGTGTATGGTCTATATACATGTTGAGGTTGAACCCTTTCAAGATGGATGCTGGGGTGCCGACGGTCGTCCTTGCGAGATGTGTGCTTGGGAGGCCATTACAACTTGATCAACCACACTTCCTCCATCAAAAGAGGTGGGCGGCTTGGCTACCCGCAACCCAGATTATATCAGGAAAACTGTGTCACGACTTGCATTTTCTCAAATATTAATAAATTTTCAGAGTAGGACAAAATACACGTCGTGATGCCATGACATGCAGAGAACAATTACAGACGCTCATGCAAAATTGATAATTCGTTTATTTTCATAAAAGACATAAATTTTAGATTTAAATTTTTCAAAGACCTTGTCCCTCGATTTAGTGCATCAGCTAGTACACAAGTAAGAATATATATATATATATACAGCCAAGCTAATGATGTGTAAGTTTCTTAATTTAGTATAAGTAGAAAAAGAGTTTTACAATTCGTAAAATAGAATGACTTTTTGGTTTAAATAGATACTATGAATATAAGTTAGAATGCAACTTTTATATTTAAAATTATCTAACATGCATACCAACATAAAACATTCATAGAGAGTAGGTATGCAAATAACCAGTAAGTAACAACAGAAAAGGCAGCAATTGGTCTAACATCTGCAAGAAAAAACTATGGGCATCAACAACCTGACACGAACCCACATAAACAAACCACATGTTTGGAGCTGAAGCAACAACTACCTTACATGATGAGGGGAAATCAACAACTACTCCAAGCAATCTTGAAATCACCAAATCTAACCACCCAAACTGCTAATGCCCAGAGCCCGAGGCATTTAAAATGAAAGAAACGCGTCAACAAAGAATGAGCTAGAGACAGCTAAAAACAAAAAAATCATAAAGTTATTCAACTTAAGCATGATTACTATCATAATACGACTTATCTTATAATTTTATAAGTATATATGAATATTTGAGACTGATCAGCTCAAGGAAGTGCATCATTAACACCGATCATAAATAAGTACTGAGGCGGTAGCTATCTTTTCAACACAACTCAATAATCCAAAATATCATAAAAAGGTACTATGGTGGTGGCTATCATTCAAACACAACCCAACCGTCCAAAGTATTGTAAAAAAGACACTATGGTGGTGGCTATCTTTTCAACGCAACCCAACAGTCCATAATAAAGTCTCCGGTATAATGATTCACAAACCGGCACTGTGGCGGTGGTTCAGTCCACTAACGTACAGTCCAACTAATATCATAAAATAGGCATCGTGGTGGTGGCAACTTTCCCATTCACACCAACTAACCACCATGTTCCGAGAATTTGGAAGAGAACAACGCATGAGTTCCTAAGTAGAAGATGCACATATTTTACTGAAAATTCTGAACCATGCAGTTGATGCAGCCGATGTAATCGACAAATGACTTAAATAAAAAATTTAGAACTATACAGTCGATGTAGTCGATGCAGTCGATAAATGACTTAGTGCAGATTTTTGAACTATGCAGTTATGCAGTCGATGTAATCGATATATGACTTAGTGCAGATTTTTGAACTATGCAGTTCATGTAGTCGATGTATTCGATAAATGACTTAATGCATATTTTTGAACTATGCAGTCTATGCAGTCGATGCAGTCGATAAATGACTTAGTGCAGATTTTTGAACTATGCAGTTTATGCAGTCGACAAATGACTTAGCGTATACAGAATTTATCATGCTGCCAACAAAAAAGTCTATTTGACTTAGACTTTATACATACAATAGTAATGATTGATTTTATGCATGAAGTTCTCAACATATAATTTAACAAAATTTCTAGAAGTGAAAAAAAATAAGCAAAGTGATACCAATTTTAAAATATACCTAACTAATTCTTAAGAAAAAGAAGCAGCAGATTCAATACATAAAAATCCAAAATGACACAGAGAAAATTATATAATTTAAGGGAGGACATGCAAGGGGAGCAAACCATCACTTGCTTTGACTCTAAAAATCACCCGATTTTTGGCCTTTAAAGCACTCCACGCTGAGGATCGGCCCCAAACTAAGGCACGACAAAAAAAATTTGGGAAGATTGACAAGAAACAAAGGTTAGAGCCGTTCACCATAACACTAAAACTCCGCAAAACGGAAAATACAAACAACGAACATGAAGAGCTTGACGAGAGCTATCCGAATCTAGGTTTCGTCGAGAATTTCGAGCACCGAAGCTCCCAAATGGATGACAGGAAAGCTGCAGGAAATAAAACCTCCGCATCTCTCCCTCTCTCTGGTCTCAGGTTGGCTTGAAGAAGAAGAAGAGCTTTGGGGAAAAAAATGAAAAGAACAGCTGACCTCCTCTTCTTAATTAAAGAAGAGATCAATATCAAAGATAGCCTTTTAATTCATTTGGTCATTTTCAAGACTAGGCTTGGCCTTATTTGATCCAAAATTAGAAAAAGAAATGCTCATTAATTAAGTCTGCTATACTTATGACTTCAGAAATTCTGATTTATTTTTATTATCATTATTAGTTTTTTATAATTAAATTAAAAAATCTCAATTGGCGACCGACGACTAAACCCACACCGATTTCGACGAAAAACACACTAAAGTCAAAGACTGCCTCTACGACTCCAACGACGAAGCCGAAGTCAGAGTTCGACGAGCTGATCTCGAGATAAAATTTCCTGAAATTAATGACAAACAAAAATTCTTCAAATATTTGCAAATTTGTCTAGCTTCAAACATGGCTCGGACCACAACGAAACTTGACGATCAACTTAAAATTAATTAATTTAATTTTCTATAGTTTAAAATCTAAATTCTGATAAGCTCAAAATTCGGCCGTCTAGACCAAACGGACATGAAAACACACTAACGGCGACGCTCCGCTATTTCTGCGCTAATGTAACCCATTTACTTCAAAATTACTCAAATTAGAAGATTAAAATTAATTATCGAAAATTCAGACATGTTACAGATCGCTTCAAGAATTTTGAAAAACATTCGGTTGCCCACTTTGCCTTCTTCACCATAGGAAAACAGTATGAAAATCACAACAGAAGAAATTGTCTTCCTATATCTTCCCAACATTTCCTGAAATCGTAATCGCAACAACATTGAAGAAATCTTCTAAAATAAAATATGTTTATGACATCATAATTTTATTAATCATCAATATATTATAAATGTGTCTACGAATAGATATTTATAAAGAAATACATTTATGGTTTGCAAAACTGCAAATTTCAATAGAAAAAATGTTGAGTCATTTATCTTGCTGACTGTTTTATTGTAAACAATGGCACTGTGGTTATGGCTTTTCTATGGTTAAGGATTGAGACATTGTTGACAAATGGGCAAAAAGTTTTGATTTTCTTATTACTGCTCTGTTTAGCACGGTGGTGGCGGTCGTAAACGTACAGGTTAAACCGTCATTCGTTAAGGATCACCCCGTTTGAACATAAATGCGGATGAAGTTCCTTAGGTGGGCCGTGGGCATTAACGAATGACAATTTAACCCCCCCCCCCCCCCCCCCCCCCCCCCCATATTCATGACCGCCACCACAGTGCCAAACGGAGCCTACATCTGCTCATTAATCTATTGTTTACTCCCTTTTTCAAAAAATACAAGGGTCATTTCTACAGAAAAACTCTGTAAATTATGCAACACTGAATTTTGAGATTCTAAACAGAAATAATGACCCGACCTGTGGAATCCTCTCCAAGGAAAATAAACAAAGGATCAGGTCAAAATGCACAAAAGAGGATAAATTCTTGCTAATTCCCAAATCTCTTGGGTTTTCGGTCGGAAGCCCCCTCCGAAATCTCATGGGGATCCTCCCCATTTGAAGTGAAGTATTCATTTCACAGTCCATATCTATTTCTTGCTGATCCGGCCGGTTCACTATTCTGATTCTTTTATATTATTCTTTTAATCAAAAAATTCTTCATCATTAAATCAAGTGGGAATGCATCTGCATCATGAAATGAATACTATCCATTTCATCCAAATGAGAAGAATCTGAATCCTTCGAAACCACTACCTTCTCTCAAGGTTTATATCTCAAATCTCCTACAATAATTTATGAGTATTCGAGATGCCAGGCTCAGCCTTCACATAGATACGGGGGACCTATCAAGGCCCGAAAGCCGGGCATTGACCGGGTCCTGGGCTCGAGCCACACTCAGGCCGAGCCTTTTCAAAATTTATAAAATACTATTTATTTTAAAATATAAAGAAATAAATTAATAATAATTTTATCATTAAAATAAGGCCAACGGCTTTTTGGCCGTTTGGCCTTATTTAAAAAATAATAGTTTACTTTTAATTATAAAGATAAGGCTAAACGGTCTTATCGGGCTTATCGCCCTTTGGCCTTAATTTTATGTATTAATTATTTTAGATAATAATCATAATATATAAGATATTATATAAATTAAAAATAATAATATTATAAATTTATATGATACTATTAGGGCGTTTATATTGGCAGCCCGTATATCGATATTGGCAGCCCAAAAATTAATGAAAAACACACGTAATATGACCGCTAATAGCAGCCCAAAATGCGGGTTTCGCGATTTTTGAAAATATGCATACTATATGACATTTTCAGAAAAAGTGTTTAACGTAAAAGTTGTAGATCTCGACGAGATCTACAACATTCATGTTGAACACTTTTTCTAAAAATGTCATATAGTAGGCCTATTTTCAAAAGGCGCGGAACTCGGGCGGAACTCGCATAGTTCCGCTCGGGTTCCGCGCCTTTTGAAAATAAACCTCCTATATGACATTTTTAGAAAAAATGTTTAACATAAAAGTTGTAAATCTCGTCGAGATCTACAACTTTCATGTTGAACACTTTTCCTAAAAATGACTTTTAAAAACCTATTTTTTGGGCTGCCATTAGCCATTGGGCTGCCAATAACGATTTACTTGACTGCCATTATAATTGGGCTGCCAATATCGATATACGGGCTGCCAATATAAATGCCCTACTATTATTACTTAATAATTTTTATATGTAAAGTAAAATTTTAAGAAAAAGTTGAACTTTATTAATTCAAAATGAAATTACAAGATAAATTATGACTTTAGGAATTCAAAATGAAATTATAAAATTTAATTACATAAAATTAAAATTACAAGATAATAATCTCAAATATTGTAAATTATAAAATTTTACATGAAATTTAATTATAACAACAATACTCAAGCCTTTATCTCACTATAGTGGGGTCGCCTATATGGATCTTTTGTCCCAATTGTGCCCTATTTTTAGTCAAAATCTCACTAATGCCTAAGTACATCATGTCTTTCCTTATAGTTTCACTCCAAGTCTTTGTTGGTCTACCCCTCTCTTGTTTAACATGCCCTAGACTCTCACAACATCTAACAGGTGCCTCTAATGGTCTCCTTTGCACGTGTACAAACCATCTTAGACGAGCTTCGCACATCTTCTCCGCAATTGGTGCTACCCCTGTCTTATCTCTGATACTTTCATTCCTAATTTTTTTCAATCTCCCGTGTCCACACATCCACCTAAGCATTATCAACTCCGCAACTCCCATTTTTTGCTCATATACACAATTCACTGCCCAACAATCAGAACCATAGAGCATCGTGGGTCTAATTGCAGCACGGTAAAACTTGCCCTTAAGTTTTAGTGGTACTTTACGATCACATAAGATCCCTGACGCGCCTCTCCACTTCAACCAACCCGCTTAGATTCTCCGTGTCACATCTTTATCAATACCTCAATTTCTCAAATGATTCATATTCATAAGGGTGACTAAATTTTACACTGACCGTCTACCTAATACAACCCTCACCATATTTCATGAAATTTAATTTTTGTAATAAAATTTTAAATTGAACCTTATACCATACAAATGATATTTACTTTTCATCGGCAATATTCAACGCACTCATGTCTTCTTCAAATTCTGAGACACTCGTCTAAACTTGCGAAATATGTTTTGTTCGTTTTAGGGCATCGAGATAGTCCTTATAACAAATAAAATTTTTAGTGATATGTCGGTTAAACGGGACCTTTGCTCGTTTAATATATAACTATAGAGTTTAAATAATTTATAAATTTTTATATATGCACTCAAACTTTTATATAATTATATTGTTTACATAATTTATAAATTTTATGAATAAGTATAAATGCGCACGCACGCACGCACGAACCGCTGATTCATAACCACCACTTCCCTCCTCTCTCCTCATTCCTGATCCCAGACAAAAGGACGCGCCCCGTCGCCCGTTTCTCATTCTCGATTTTCACTTCCTCCCCAACATCCTCCGTGTTTGTTGAAGCTACCGAAGATGGAGGTGGGAATCGCTGGCATCCTTCTGCATTCTTGCTCTCTTGTCCACTCTCGCTCCCTCAGCCATTTATCTTCCTCGCTTTTGGATCCTTAGCGTTGTCTAGTGCATCACATTCCGCCTCCCTTCTACAACATGCACAAAATCTCGCCATCACTTCGATCATACTTAAAGTTTATCTCCTCGTGCAGTCGTTTAAGATGATCAGTAGCCCGAGTCGATCCTCACTGTCGCCAAAATCTCTTCATCCATTCCTCCTCAAGGCAGCCGATGTCATCCTCAACTTCCAGGTGCGATTGACTATAGAGTAATGGTCACGTCTTCAATGCAGGAAAGCCTGTGAAAATTCTATATCGGCTGTCCATGATATTGGGTTTTCTATACATGAGTGGAACAACACAACACATGTGTACAACAAAATAAATGTGCACAGCAAAATAAATTTACAAGAACAATAAAAAAGAGTAAAGGATTTTGCGATATCCATGAATCAAGAAATAAGAATATGAACAATGAATGCATTATACCTGAAGGGGATTGAGTCTTCACTCAACCAAGATGCTCTAAAGTATTAAGATAATTTCCTCCTAAGTGTGAAATATGCTAGCCAACTTTGACCATGCTTTTCAAGCATGTGTTTCATGATAAGTGTAAAAAGGAGAAGCCTCCTTTGACCTTTAAACCAACATGTGTTTTTTTGACCAAAGGAAGATTCATGAAAGCTTCATCCACATGCCATCTACCACATCTACCTTCTTGGTTTTGACCCTATAAATAGGGATGAAGGAGGAGGGGTAAGACATCCACTTCTCTCCAAACTTAAGCATTGAAAGATTTCTAGAGAGACCTTTGCGGCAATCGTCTTAGTTTGGGAGAGCTTTCGTACGTCATTGTACGACGTTGATGAGTAATACTTCACCTAAACGGATTGGATCTAGAGCAGATTTGTGCAAGGAATCGAAGAGGAATCTTGGAGAGGATTTGTGTAATTCGTCTCGTCCACCGCTGTAGGTAACTTGCAATTTTTCTATTACTATTTATTGTATTGCGTAGTGTGAAGCTAGTGAAGATACTATAAGAATCGAGCAGGGAAAACCTTGTAATTGCCTATTGTTTCATATATTTTAGTAGTAGCTTTTCAGGTTGGATACCGATCGCCCCGTGGTTTTCACCATATTGAATCCCTGTGTGAATTTTATTATTCTTGTTTTGTGCTGTATTTCTGTATTGACATACCGCTAAGCGGTCATACAAGTACTTGCTCGAACTAATTTGCAGGTGCTCTTATCGGGCTTGCATGGTCTCTAGCCCAACAAGTGGTATCATAGGGAGGTTCATTATCATAGTAGTTATCGGGTTGACTTGTCTGAGATTCGAGACGAGTCGATCAGATATTGGGTTAGTGATCAGGTGTGGTAGGTGACGACCATTAGTCCGCTCCCTATCCTCTTTGATTCCTTTCTTTGAAATAGTCTGTTCAGAGAACTGAGGTCGGTCTGATCAGTGATAGAGCACGATGGAGTCTACTTCAGGTTCAGGCTCCGAGCAAATGGTGAAACTAAACGACGCAAACTACCACAAGTAACACTTTCTGATGGAGGATCTTATCTATGTGAAGGGCTGATATACACCTATATTTGAGATGTTTAAAGACACAGATCCAAATAAGTGGAAGGTGGAGCACCATAAGTTATGTAGATTCGTCAGACGGTTAGTAGAGCCGAACTTCTATAATCATGTTGTGAGCATCATTGATGTAAATATCATTTAGAAAACTCTCGATACATTGTATACCAAGAGTACTAATATCAAAAAACTATATCTACTAAAGAAGCTGGGGGAGTTCAGATACAAAGAAGGATCCCATATCCTGGATCATGTGAACGAGTTCTAGGGTATCATTGACCGCCTCACTGCAATGAAGGTGACCATCAAGGATGAGGTCAACGCACGGTGGCTATTAAAGTCTCTTCCAGACTCTTGGGAGATGGTAAGAGTTTCTCTGATCAACTTCGCTCCGGATGACATCATTATTATGAAAATTGCTAAGAGCGACATCCCGAAAGAGGAGGTGAGTTGGAAGTCTCAAGGACATTTAGGCTCTTATTCATTAGCTGATGTCCTCTATATTGAGCCCATGGGGAGAGGTAGGAGAAAAAATAGAGAAAGGAAGTATGAGAGGAGCCAAAGCACAGGAAATTTTAGGTCCCGCTACTAGAATGTGGAGTGTCACTACTGCCACAAGAAGGGTCATATTCAGAAGTTTTGTTATAATCTGAAGAATGACCAGAAGAAGAAGGGAGAGTCCTCAAATGATAAGATAAATACACATACGACTGTTACTGTCTCTATAGAGGAGGATGATGTCATCATTGTTGGAGATGACGTCACAGCTACACTCTCGTACGATGATAGGAGCTGGATTGTTGACTCAGGTACTTTTGCACATGTCTCCCACAACAGAGAGTTTTTTGCCACTTACACGACTCACGACTATGGAGTGATTAGAATGGACAATGGTGACACGTCTAAAGTCATTGAGAGGGGATACATGCACCTGAAGATAAGCATGCGGGGTTTGCTGATTTTGAAGGATGTGCGACATGTACCCGATATTTGCTTCAACATAGTTTCAGTTTGAAAGCTAGGTGATAAGGGACACTTTAAGTGTCTTTAGTGTAGATTTTTGAAAGCTTATCAAGGGGTCGCTAGTAGTAGCCTGAGGTTATAGAGATTCTGGTCTATACTACATGGAGGGGAGGCCTTAAAATGTACAGACCAACACTATCAAAGATGGTGTATCCACATCTCTATGTCATAGGAGACTGAGTCAAATTAGTCAGAAGAGCCTAGAATATCTTGCCAAGAAAAAGATTATATCTGATCTATCAATGGATCAGTTAGAGAGATGCGACCACTACATGACTGGAAAGTAGAATAGAGTATCTTTTCAGAGCCACACTTCCACCAGGAGATCCGAAACACTAGAGCTCGTACAAGCGGATGTTTGCGGACCACTACAGGTCTAGACGAGGAGAGGAACATCTTACTTGTGTGACGTTCATCGATGATCATTCAAGAAAACTTTGGAAAAGATGAGGTTCTCGAAACTTTTCGAAAATTCCATGCTGAGGTGGAGAGGCAATCCGAGAATAAGTTTAAGTTCATCCAGTCCGATAATGAGGGAGAGTATATTGGTCTTTGAGGAGTACTTTAGAGAGCAAGGGATCAGACATGAAAAGACTCTATCCAAGATGCCATAGCTGAATGACGTAGCTGAAAGAATGAATAAAACATTGATTGAGAGGATGAGGTGCTTGCTATCTGTGCCAAAGATGTCTGATTGTGTGGCCAACCTTAGAGGGGGGGGGGGGGTGAATAAGGTTTTAAGCATTAATTAAAAATTTGAATTATTTTATCTAGAGAAAACTAGTTCTGGAAGCTACCATGGGGCACTAGTTTGCTAGCGTGCGGCGGTAGGTCATATACCTCGTTTTCCTGAACAAATTTCTCCTTGGAGAAGCACACGCCCTTTAGAGATCTACCAGCAAACAATCACAACATCACACATAGAATGAAGAGCAATAAATAATTTTTATACAAACATAAATAAAAATGGTTTACAATTACAAGTACTGGATCTCCATGACGGTGGAGATCGGAGGCGGTGTAAGTCAAGAATCTTATTGTTTTCTATACCGACCCACTACCCAGACCGGTTGGCTCTCTCCCTTTCCCTCCAAAAAAAGTCTTCAAGCCGGCTCTTCACCTTCACACAAGGAAGTATCTTAGAGCCCCGCTAGATCCCCCGATCTAGATGTCCCTTCCCCGGGACGATTTCTCACAGAATCTGAAAGTGAAGGGATAGATACTACTCTAGAGGGGGGGGTGAATAGAGTTATCAAATTTTGCACAGACAAAACTTAATATTCTACCCAACTCCCTTGGAGTGAAGTGCGGAATGAAAAGATTATAGATATTGATTTAACCTTAAAGCCTAACACAAGTGATGTGTACAAACACAAGCTAACTGTAATTACAGTTAAGCTTGGAAAAACCTAATCAGCAACTAGCAACCTAGTTATATCTAATCACAGCCACAATGCAGGAATTAAACAGTGGAATCCAGACGACACAAGGAAATTTATAGTGGTTCCCCAAACAACTTGGGTACGTCCACTCTTCTACCCACACGGTAGGAATCCACTCAGGTTTTTGATCAGGTGCCCTGCCACCAACAGAATCTGATTCAGGTAGATTCAGAAACCCTTTAGACTTTTGATCAGGTGTCTAAAAACCAAGCACAGGTTTTTGATCAGGTGCCCTGCCACCAAGGGATACTTTTGAAGGGAGTAATAACCCTGTACAGGAGGGGGAAGAAGGTTAAGATGTCTTCTCTATTTTACAATAGATTAGAGAAGCACAAAAGCTTGCACTGAGCTAGAATGCTCTAAAGAATCAAGGCTCCCCCTGGCTCAAGAATGTCCAGGTGAAGTCTTGCTTCAGTGCAAAGAAACTCTTCAGAAAGTTCTGAAGGAGAGAGCTACAGGAAGAAAGTAAATAATAAAATCAAAGTTCTTCGAGCAGCTATCTTCTTCTTCTTCTTCTTCAAAGGAACTCTGAGTTGAACTTCCTGAAAGCAGGAGAACTCAGGTGAAGAAGAGATGAAGATCTTAACACTTCTCAGTTAGATGGAGATTGCTGAGAGCAGAAAGCTTGAGCTTGATGAAGGCTTGAGTGCTTGAGAATATGTGTGTAACACTAGCTTCAATCCTTCTTCAAAGGGTCCTTTAAATATTATCAGCAAGCAACGGCTCTCTTCCATTTGAATTATTTGTCTTCTTCTAAGCCTTGAGACCTGGGCTGTAAATATCAAGAAGACAGAAATATCTCTGCAGCAAAACATTCTATAAAGGGAATAAATCACTTTCTAAGAAGCTGCAGGCATAAATCAGATAACAGAAGGACTAAATAAAGTCACATCAGAAACAATCTCTTTATAGCAAAAGAAGACTTTTCAGTCTAACGGCTATAAAGGGCTGACAATAGATAAAGTAAATTAAAATGACAGCTAATGAGACAAACAACTTTATCTTAAAAAGATTTGAACTCAGGCAAAAAGAATAGAACAAATAATGCCTGAAAATATTATCATACAGCTTAAAATACTGTGCCAGAAAATGTATTAATTAATTAAATATAATAAATAAATACAAAATACAAAGGCAGACAGAAAACGTCGAACGACCTTCGAAGATCGTCGAACGACGCACGGAGATCGTCGAACTATCGGGCAGATAGTCGAACGATCCAGATAGTCGAGCTATCAAACAGATAGTCGAGCTACCGCAGCAGATAGTCGAACTATCAGGACAGATAGTCGAACTATCAGATAGTCGATCTATCTAGGACAGATAGTCGAGCTATTAAGCGCACAGAGATAGTCGACCTATCAAGCAGATAGTCGACCTACCTCAGAAAACAGATAGTCGATCTATCAAAAGATAGTCGAACTATCAAAACAAACTAGATAGTCGATCTATCAGCAGATAGTCGAACTACCAGAACAAACTAGATAGTCGATCTATCAGCAAATAGTCGAACTATCAGATAGTCGACCTATCAGGACAGATAGTCGAACTATCAAAACGAAACAGATAGTCGATCTATCAACAGATAGTCGAACTATCAGCGCAGAACAGATAGTCGAGCTATCAATAGATAGTCGAACTATCAGCGCAGAACAGATAGTCGAGCTATCAACAGATAGTCGAACTATCAGCGCAGAACAGATAGTCGAGCTATCAACAGATAGTCGAACTATCAGCGCAGAACAGAGCGTCGACCAACTGATAGACGATCGTCGATCAGCCGATAGACGATAGTCGAACGGCGTTCGACTATAGTCGAACGAAAAACCTACTTAACCAAATTCTCAATTTGGAAAAGCGAGGACCCTACAGCTAGACTCCTAACCATTGACCATAGATATTTCTTGGGTCAAGGGCACAAAGGAGAGGACTAAACTCAAATCCAACTAGGGTACCAACAATCTCCCCCTATTTGAGTTAAGTCTCTCAAAAACTAAAACAGCTAGCAATAAAACACTAAAAAATAAATTCAGCAAATAGTTAACAATAAACTGGCAGATAATCAATCAGATAAACAAATAATCAAATATATCACAGCAGTTTAATTAAACTATTAAGAATCTTTAGAGTCTGGTAAAGGATCAGAAGAACTAGAGACAAAAGAAATTTTTCTTAGAGGGTCATCTGATTCTTTCTTTGACATCTTCAGGTCCTGAGCACCAATGATCTTCAGCTCTGTAGCTCTGGGGACAACAGCTTCAGGATGTTTTTCCATGTATTTTGCTGGATCAAAAATCTCAGGATTGACTTGGAATTTTTCAAATTCTTTCTTTCTGTAGGTTGACATGGTAGTAAAACCAGTCGTATCTTTACCTTCGGCTCTTGCTTTTCTTATTTGGGCTGCTCCTACAAGTTCTTGAAAGCGAGCCATCCTAAAGTTAGGATCGAGCTCAGGATTTTCATATACGGGCTCTGGAGAAGCAGCATCAGCTATTATATCTAGATAAGACATTAGAGTATACTTAGCAGAGAGGTTCTTGCTAGATATCTTAAAACAAAATAAACTATTTACCTTTTGATACAGTTTCCTCAGTCTGAACTGGAGAAGGAGGTGGGGAAAAAGTTGGTCTTTGGGCCACAACCTCCTTCATTTGTCTTTGAGAACCATAAGATGATTTGCCTTGAGAACTTTGATGACCTTGTCTTGGTTGGGGCTGAGCAGACGCAGATTTTGCAGAAGAGGCACCCGGATTGGCTGAAAGGTTCCCAGAGGCTCCTGCACCAGGAGGTGGAGGAGGACCTCTGGGAGTCCATCTTGAGACAGGACTATCATACCTCTTGGTTCTTTTTCTCTCTTTTTGCTGATTCTTCGAAAACCTCATCCAATGCTGAAAATCTTTGGATTTGGGGTCAATGCCCTTCAAAATGTAATATGGAATATCATTATCCTTATTTGGAGGTGGAGGAGGAGCAGCTTTTCTTTTCTTTGCAGCAGATTTCTTTTTCTTTGACTTCTCAGACATATCAGAATCATCATCATCAGAATGGGATGATGGAGGGTTCTCATAAGGATCATAGGCTTCTGAGACAGCCTTTTCTTTAAGCTTTGAAGCAGATTTCTCCCTTTCCTCTTCCATGGCATCCAGAGCCAGAAGGGAGTCTAAATCTAAACCTGGAGAGTCATCCCAGATGGATGACTTTTCAAATTGCAAATCTTTCTCTTTCTCTTTTAAAGATTGAACTCTTAAATTCCATGCTGCTCTTGCTTGAGCTTCTTCCAAACTCAGAACAGGAGAGTCAACTTTGACTTCCTCTTTCTCAGACTCATCTTCTTTATTATCTAAGAAGGATTCCAACTCAGGGTCTACTTGAGTAGCAGGAATACTTGGGTCAGCCTCAGAAACTACTGCTATGATTTGAGCAGTTAAATCTTCTTTAATAATATCTGTAAAATTATGAATACATATCTGCTAAATAAGCTTGAATCATTCCTTCAAGGTATTCACAAACTATCAAATTAATCGACTCATCAACAAAACGAATGAAAGAGTTACCTTCATATTTAACCATTTCCCATGATTCATTCAGATAAGAAGTTATGATTCCTTCCAGGAATCTAGCAATCATAGGAGTGGAAAGATCTTCTAAGCAAACCTTAACTGCAATCTCAGATAGCAGGATTCCATCTGCTATTTCCTTCTCAGACAAAACTGGAACTAAAACTTTCTCAGCAGGAGCTGTTTCTTCCTGGGCTGGAGCTATTTCTTCCTCAGCTGGATCTATCTCTTTCTCAGCTGTCATGACAACATCTGGAACTATTTCTTCCTGAGCAGACATTACTGAATCTTTTAAAGCTGGAGGAGAGGCAGGAAGATCTGAGGTATCTTCATTGAACATCTCCCCCTGCCTGATTTCAGTAGATACTGAAACCAGGCCCCTAGAGGAAGATGGCTCAGCAGATTTAGTAAAGGATTTGATGGAGGCAGACAAAAGATCAATGGAGACTGCAAGGGGAGCGATTGCCTCGTCAATCATGGTTTTGATTGACGGGGTAATCAGCTCCACAATGCGGGAGATAAGCTCTGGAGAGATTTCAAAAGATGAAGGATGAGAGGTGGATGGAGCTGCAGCAGATATGGTAGTGGTGCTGGGATGAGGAATGGTGTGGACAGGGGATCGAGCAGGAGATGGAGCAGGAGAGTTTATTGGGGAATAAATTGGAGAATGAATTGGAGATTCAGGAGGAGTAAGAATTCTCTCTGATCCTAACAAATCAAAGCTAGGAGCAGATATCCTAGCCAGATGAGCAGGTAGAGGAGAGGCTGGAGGAGACAGAGGAACAACCGTAGTTGTTTCAGGAGCAGCAGAGGAAGAAGGTCGTACCTCAGCAGAAGTTGATGGTACTTCAACTGAGGCAGACGGCAAAACAGAGGAGGAGGAAGGAAGAGCTGAGCCAGCTTCAACAGGTTGAGGAGCGACTGTTACAGTCCTTGTGCCCTCAGATGTTGCTGGAGCAGATTTCACAAATGTCCTCTTCCACTTAGAGAACAAGTGGGGATCCATCTTCTTGCTGGCGTTGATTGTAGTTGCAGTGGAACTCAGCAGCTGGGGATATTTCTCTTTAAGGAAAATACCGATAACCCTTCCTAGGGTGACTTCCTTCTTGCCAGTCTTCTTCCTGATTAAATCAAACAAAACAGCTGCCCAATTTATCCTTTTTCGATTAACAATTGCACACATGAGTGCGAATTGCTGCCTTGTTATATTGTCGTGGGCAGAGTGCTTACCCAGGAGCACTTTTCCGACTACCTCAGCGAGGAACTTGATCTTGAAGGGGAAGTTTACCTTGAGCAGCTTGGTGGGAATGCCCTCAGCATGTCCCAGCTCAACCACCATTCGTCCAAATTCCTGAGCGTCTTGCTCATAATCCTCTTCACCAATAACTAAACCAAAAACATCAGATAAGATGGCAGGAGTCAGGATAACTTCTTCTCCGCCTATGGTACCAGTCATCGATTCGTCTGTGGAAGACGACGTGAAAGCCCATTCTTTTATTTCTGGAATGTTGATCTTAATCCTTTCAGACATCAGCTTCTCCAAACCTTGATCCCTGCAGAGCTGGAGAACTTCCAGGATTCCGGCATCGCAACTGCTGAAAGCTTCGAAATCCACACTGAATCCGGCATCAAACTTTACTACGGCTAGAACAGCTGGGGAAATCGCCATGGATTCGCCGGAGAAAGCACGAGAAAGCTGGAGAGAGAACGAGAAAGACGAAGCGCCAGAAAATCGCAAGCGGTAAAGCAGAATGCGAAAGGGCACGCTCCGTCGACGATAAAGCAAAAGATCTTTTAACCTAGGTCGACTATCGGTTTTATATTGGACCGGAAATAGTCGATCTATTAAAAAGATACTTGACCCGATAGTCGAACGGCCGTTCGACGATCGGCTCAGAAGCAGAGTAGTCGAACCATCGTTCGGCTATTTCTGGCTTCACACGCAACAAGCTGTCGTCGTTTAGAGATCGACGATGAGCTCAACCTGTTCGACGATGGTCGAACGTCGATCGACGATCCTCAAGCAGATAAGCTACCATTAACCAGAGGTCGACGATAGGCTCAATCCGTTCGACGATCTTCGATCATCGTTCGACGATCTTCAAGCAGATTTCAACAAAGGCAGATATAGTCACACTTAGTCTCGTCCATTAATCATGCCTAGTTGAACTAAAAAGAACAGATGCTTCTGTTCATCTAAAGGCTTGGTGAATATATCACCTCTCTGAAACTCAGTGGATATGAACTCAAGACAGATCTTGTTCTTTTCCACACAATCTCTCAGGAAATGGTGCCTAATCTCAATGTGCTTGGTTCTAGAGTGGTGCACTGGATTTTGTGCAATAGAAATAGCACTGGTACTATCACACATGATCTTGGTGTTCTTGTGTGAGTAACCATAATCCACAAGCTGGTTTTGAATCCATAGGATCTGTGAACAACAACTGGCAGCTGCTATATATTCAGCCTCTGCAGTTGAAGTTGAGACAGAAGCCTGCTTCTTACAGAACCAAGAGACCAATCTCTCTCCCAGGAACTGGCAAGTTCCTGAGGTGCTCTTCCTGTCAACTCTGCAACCAGCATAGTCAGAATCAGAATATCCAATTAATTCAAACTCTGACTCAGCTGGGTACCAAAGTCCTAGATTTGGACATCCTTTCAGGTATCTCAGGATTCTCTTTAGAAGAATCAGATAAGATTCCTTGGGGTTGACCTGGAATCTAGCACAAAGGCATGTAGCAAACATTATATCTGGCCTACTTGCAGTTAGATATAATAGGGAACCAACAATGGCCCTATAATTCTTTTGATCAACTGGCTTGCCGTGATCATCAGAATCAATAACTACATTAGTAGCCATGGGTGTAGGCATTGCTGAAGCATCAGCCATCCCAAATTTCTTTACCAATTCCTTGGCATATTTGGATTGGGAGATGAAGATACCATCAGCATCTTGCTTAACTTGGAGACCAAGAAAGTAAGACAGCACACCCATGCTACTCATCTCAAACTTAGAATGCATCAAGTTGGAAAACTTTTTGCACAGTTTGGGATCAGTGGAGCCAAAGATAATATCATCTACATACACCTGAACTAACAGGATTGTGTCCTTGTGATTCTTGACGAAAAGGGTTCTATCAACTACTCCCCTAGTAAAGTTGTGCTCTAACAGGAAACTAGCTAAGGTCTCATACCAGGCCCTAGGAGCTTGCTTTAGTCCATAAAGAGCTTTCTGCAACTTAAAAACATGAGAAGGCTGAGTTGAAGAAACAAACCCTGGTGGTTGTTCAACAAACACCTCTTCCTTAAGCTCACCATTTAGGAATGCACTTTTGACATCCATTTGGAACACCTTAAACTTCATGAAGGCTGCATAGGCCAAGAAGATCCTTATTGCTTCTAGCCTTGCAACAGGAGCAAAGGTCTGGTCATAGTCTATACCTTCCTCCTGTCTGTAGCCCTGAGCTACAAGCCTAGCTTTATTCCTTACTATTATTCCATTTGCATCTAACTTGTTTCTATACACCCACTTGGTGCCTATGATCAGTTGGCCTTTAGGTCTTGGAACCAAAGTCCAAACTTTACATCTCTCAAATTGATTGAGTTCCTCTTGCATTGCAATGATCCAGTGGGGATCTAGCTCTGCATCTTTAAAGGTGAGGGGCTCAACCTGTGAGAGGAAACAAGCATGCATCACATCCTGTCTTAATTGGTGTCTTGTTTGTACACCAGCTGATATGTCTCCAATCACTTGAGATGTGGGGTGATCTCTAAGTGTGACAATATCAGCAGGTGGGATGTGATCTTCAGCAACAGTTGGGATTAATTCCTCAGGAGGAATTTGATCTACTGTTGGTGGTACAACAACAGCTTCAACAGCTTCAGCAATGTCTTCATCACTGTCTGATTCAGTGATCTGAAGAGTTGATAGTTGAAGGATTTCTTGAGGGGCATCAGGTACCTGCAAAGAACTGGAGGAAGGAGAATTTTCCTTCTCCTTATAAAATATCTGAGACTCATCAAAAGTCACATGCACAGATTCTTCTATCTTACAGGTTGATTTGTTATAAACCCTATAAGCTTTGCTTACTTGGGAATATCCAAGCATAATTCCCATTGAAGATTTTGCTTCAAATTTTCTAATATATTCTTTATTATTATTATGAATATACACAATACAGCCAAAAACTCTAAAGTAATTAATTTTTGGTTTCTTTCCTTTAAGCAACTCATAAGGAGTTTTACACTTAAGTTTGTGTATCAAACTTCTATTCAAGACATAGTTAGCTGTACTAACAGCTTCTGCCCAATAGGATAGAGGCATGTTAGCATCTGCCAACAATGTACTAGCAGCTTCAATTAGTGTTCTATTCTTCCTTTCAACTACCCCATTTTGTTGGGGAGTTCTAGGAGCTGAGAAGCTATGTTTGATACCTTCTCTCTCACAGAATTCTTGCATGAGAAGAGAATCAAACTCAGTACCATGATCACTTCTGATCAAGGCCACATGAGTAGAGTACTCAGTCTGCACACAAAGTAGAAAGTCTGTAAGGGCTTTGAAGTTATCAGACTTAGTTCTCAAAAAGAAAACCCAACTGAACCTAGAGAAGTCATCTACAATTACTAAAGTGTAATACTTCCCTCCTAAACTCTGTACATTTATTGGGCCAAAAAGGTCCAAATGTAATAAATACAGGATTCTAGGAGAATCACTTTTATTTACAGATTTAAATGAATTCTTGGTTTGCTTGCCTAGCTGACAAGCCTTGCATAGGCTCTCCTTCTTGTAGGGGCAAGAAGGTAAACCTCTAACAAGGTTGTGCTTAGATAACCTAGATATATTTTTAAGGTTTACATGACTAAGCCTTTTATGCCAAAGGGAATTATTATTAAGGGTTACTTCATTAAACAGGCAGATTTCAGAGTGAGATGAATTAAAATCTACTAAATAGATATTACCTATTCTAATGCCTATTAAAACAATATTATTATTCAAAGTAATATTGCAAGATGAGTTGGAAAATGAAACCTGGTAGCCAGCATCACATAGCTGGCTGACTGAAATCAGGTTATGCTTCAGTCCATTGACATAAGCAACTCTCTTGAATGTAACTGCTCCAATTGTGATCTTGCCATAGCCTTCTGTCTGACCACAGCTGGAGTCTCCAAAGATAACCTTTGGGCCGAGCTTAGCTTTGAATTTTGACAGTAGATCTTTATTTCCTGTCATATGCTTAGAACATCCACTATCCAAATACCACTTATTTTGAGTGATTGGATAGGCCTTCACCTGCAAGACAATTATTTAGACAGTGTGGACCCAGGTAACCTTGGGTCCCTTGTTTTTCACATAAGAAAAACTGGAAATATATGAGAATGCAGGCTGAGGGTGATAACCTAGTGGGTGAGATCTCCTAGGTGGGATTCTCCATGCAGATGATGGGTCAACAAACCTAGGGTTTCTATTTTCATTTAGGTTTCTATGATACTGATTATGATTTTGAAAATCATGTTGAAATCGTCGATCGACGTTCGACGATGGGCGCTCAGATCGTCGAGCTTCGTTCGACCATGGAGCATCCGATCGTCGAGCGGCGTTCGACGCTCTTTGCATTTCTTTGAAAAACTTCTTTCTCTTTTCTCTCTTAGCTTTATTTAGGGTTTTATTTACAAGGTTTACTTGCTCAGTGTTCTTCTTTCCACTAGCTGAAATGAAGTTCACTGGAGTTGAAAGGTTATTTTTAAGGAGGACTGGGGGTTCACTGGGAGAAGCTCCTAAGCCTAATTTATCATTACCTGACCTAGTGTTAGTCAAGCTGGTAATTTCTAACAGCTTAAGGCTTCTACCATTAAGGGATTCTTCTAATCTCTTAGACTTAGCTAATTCTATTTTAAGAAATTTAATTTCTTCACTACAAGTAGTGAGATCTTCCTTTAACCTAATGTTTTCAGAGGCTATTGATTCTGAGTCAGCTAACCTATTTCTAAGTTCTTTTATTTCTTTTTCTGAACTAATTAAATCTAAACACAAAGATTTAAATTCTAACTTAAACTCTTCTGAAGTAAAATCATAAGATGAAAGTACCTCATCTTCAGTAGGCATCTCTTCATCAGAATCAGAACTCTCTGCAGCAGAGTGGTTGCTGCAGGCATCTATTGCCATTAGGCAAACTTCTTTTGCCTTCTTCTCTTCCTCATCTTCACTGGAGCTTGATGAGGATGATTCTTCATCAGAATCACTCCAGGTTTCAGCAATGAAACCTCTCTCCTTCTTCTTGTTTTTGTAGGAGGATGGCTTGGAGTGCTTCCTGTGTTGTTCTTTGTCTTTTCTCTTTTCCTTGTTCTTCTCCTCTGGACACTCTGGCAAAATGTGTCCAGGCTTCCTGCAACCATAGCAAATGATTTCTTTAGCAGGAGATCGATCATACCTTGGTTTGTCTTCATAGCATGAAGACTTCTTTCTGAACTCCTTTCTCCCCATCTTGAGAAACCTCTTGGCAAACAGTGCCATAAGTTCCTCATTGGATTGGCTGCCTTCAGAAACATCTGCAGCCTTAAGAGCTAGAGATTGCTCTTTTCTTGTTGGAGTGGGGGTCTTGGCTTCAGCTTCTGCTTCTCTAGTCTTCAGCACTTGCTCAAAAGACTTGAGCTTGCCAAGGAGAGCTTCAGTTGAGATCTCATTAGTGCTTCTGGCTTCCTTGATGGGCCAGATTCTTAGATCCCATGTGCTAGGGAAGCACATAAGAATCTTATCATTGACCTCTGTCAATGATATGTCCTTGTCCAGGGTCCTCAGCTCATTGATGATTGAGCTGAGCCTGGTGTACATAGCTTCAACTGATTCAGCATCAGTTTTCTTGAAGTTCTCATACTGTGAGATAAGGTTGGACCTTCTGTCCTTCCTTTCATCAGCTGAACCAGCTACAATCTGGTTCAGTGTATCCCACATGGCCTTTGCTGAGGAGCAGTCAGCCACCTTCTGGAACACCTCATCAGACATTGTCTGAGCTAGTATGTTCATTGCCTTGGCATCTGCAATTTTGGCCTTCTTGTATTCATCATTGTAGTCTGGAGGAGGCACTGCACTCATATCAGATGATGAGGCAGTGGCAGCAGCAGGTGCTCTTGGCGGACCTGACAAAATAGAAGCAAAGATGCTTTCATCAATAGAGTTCATATATAATTTAATCCTTGCCTTCCAGATGCCAAACTTTGCTAAGTTGCATGCTGGAGGTCTGGTGCTAGAATAATCCTTAGACTGGGCCATGATAGTGAATATCTATAAGCTCTTGTTATCTATCAGGATCTTGTGACTTAGGTGTTAGCCTATACAGTCAGTCAACCTGGCTCTGATACCAATTGAAAGTGAAGGGATAGATACTACTCTAGAGGGGGGGTGAATAGAGTTATCAAATTTTGCACAGACAAAACTTAATATTCTACCCAACTCCCTTGGAGTGAAGTGCGGAATGAAAAGATTATAGATATTGATTTAACCTTAAAGCCTAACACAAGTGATGTGTACAAACACAAGCTAACTGTAATTACAGTTAAGCTTGGAAAAACCTAATCAGCAACTAGCAACCTAGTTATATCTAATCACAGCCACAATGCAGGAATTAAACAGTGGAATCCAGACGACACAAGGAAATTTATAGTGGTTCCCCAAACAACTTGGGTACGTCCACTCTTCTACCCACACGGTAGGAATCCACTCAGGTTTTTGATCAGGTGCCCTGCCACCAACAGAATCTGATTCAGGTAGATTCAGAAACCCTTTAGACTTTTGATCAGGTGTCTAAAAACAAAGCACAGGTTTTTGATCAGGTGCCCTGCCACCAAGGGATACTTTTGAAGGGAGTAATAACCCTGTACAGGAGGGGGAAGAAGGTTAAGATGTCTTCTCTATTTTACAATAGATTAGAGAAGCACAAAAGCTTGCACTGAGCTAGAATGCTCTAAAGAATCAAGGCTCCCCCTGGCTCAAGAATGTCCAGGTGAAGTCTTGCTTCAGTGTAGAGAAACTCTTCAGAAAGTTCTGAAGGAGAGAGCTACAGGAAGAAAGTAAATAATAAAATCAAAGTTCTTCGAGCAGCTATCTTCTTCTTCTTCTTCTTCAAAGGAACTCTGAGTTGAACTTCCTGAAAGCAGGAGAACTCAGGTGAAGAAGAGATGAAGATCTTAACACTTCTCAGTTAGATGGAGATTGCTGAGAGCAGAAAGCTTGAGCTTGATGAAGGCTTGAGTGCTTGAGAATATGTGTGTAACACTAGCTTCAATCCTTCTTCAAAGGGTCCTTTAAATATTATCAGCAAGCAACGGCTCTCTTCCATTTGAATTATTTGTCTTCTTCTAAGCCTTGAGACCTGGGCTGTAAATATCAAGAAGACAGAAATATCTCTGCAGCAAAACATTCTATAAAGGGAATAAATCACTTTCTAAGAAGCTGCAGGCATAAATCAGATAACAGAAGGACTAAATAAAGTCACATCAGAAACAATCTCTTTATAGCAAAAGAAGACTTTTCAGTCTAACGGCTATAAAGGGTTGACAATAGATAAAGTAAATTAAAATGACAGCTAATGAGACAAACAACTTTATCTTAAAAAGATTTGAACTCAGGCAAAAAGAATAGAGCAAATAATGCCTGGAAATATTATCATACAGCTTAAAATACTGTGCCAGAAAATGTATTAATTAATTAAATATAATAAATAAATACAAAATACAAAGGCAGACAGAAAACGTCGAACGACCTTCGAAGATCGTCGAACGACGAACGGAGATCGTCGAACTATCGGGCAGATAGTCGAACGATCCAGATAGTCGAGCTATCAAACAGATAGTCGAGCTACCGCAGCAGATAGTCGAACTATCAGGACAGATAGTCGAACTATCAGATAGTCGATCTATCTAGGACAGATAGTCGAGCTATCAAGCGCACAGAGATAGTCGACCTATCAAGCAGATAGTCGACCTACCTCAGAAAACAGATAGTCGATCTATCAAAAGATAGTCGAACTATCAAAACAAACTAGATAGTCGATCTATCAGCAGATAGTCGAACTATCAGAACAAACTAGATAGTCGATCTATCAGCAAATAGTCGAACTATCAGATAGTCGACCTATCAGGACAGATAGTCGAACTATCAAAACGAAACAGATAGTCGATCTATCAACAGATAGTCGAACTATCAGCGCAGAACAGATAGTCGATCTATCAACAGATAGTCGAACTATCAGCGCAGAACAGATAGTCGAGCTATCAACAGATAGTCGAACTATCAGCGCAGAACAGATAGTCGAGCTATCAACAGATAGTCGAACTATCAGCGCAGAACAGAGCGTCGACCAACTGATAGACGATCGTCGATCAGCCGATAGACGATAGTCGAACGGCGTTCGACTATAGTCGAACGAAAAACCTACTTAACCAAATTCTCAATTTGGAAAAGCGAGGACCCTACAGCTAGACTCCTAACCATTGACCATAGATATTTCTTGGGTCAAGGGCACAAAGGAGAGGACTAAACTCAAATCCAACTAGGGTACCAACAGAATCCTCGCCAGATTCCGACGACCCTCACCGATCGATTTTCCTCACCACAAGAACACAAAAAAGAGAAAAGTACAAAAGTATAAAGAAGATTAAAGAAGAATTTAGATTGAATCTCCCTCAAGACGATTTATCCGTTGAGCGATCCGTGACTTGTCCTTGAGATCTTTGTGTGGATGCAACCGATCAACTCCGCGTAGCCGTTGATGTCTTTGGCTCGCCAGAGTTCTTCGTGCACGAACGAGATGGAGTCGGTTTTATTTTCCTTCGATGGAGATGGTGTTTCAGTGGTCTAGAGGTGACACACAAACCCTAGGCTTGAGAATGGGTGTCTCCTTGTCTCTGGAACAAAAAACACAAACATTTATATGTTTTTCGAAAATAGGCTACCGCCGGCGATAAGACTAGCGCCCGGCGGTAGGTCGATGCGCTTGATGTTGATAGTTGTCCTGCAAATTTGGAAAAATATTCAAAACAAATATTTTCCTCTTTTTCGTGCTAGCGCAACACAGTAGTAAGCTAGCGCCTGACATTAGCCCAGTCGTCTCGACGCACTCGACGCACTCAACGAGCGTTGAGTGAGATGGCGCTACGCGATAACAAGCTAAGGATCGACAGTAGATCGGTCTTGACGCCTCAGTATCGACGAGCGTTGAGGTAGCTAGCACGGTGCGGTAAGAAGTTAATGCTTGGAGCGATAGCATCCCGAGCGCCTGGCTGGAATAAATCCTCAGGCTAGCGCGGGCGGTAGAGATTGTGCGACGCGATAGCAACCCGAGCATCATGTCAATTTAATTTAGGCTACCGCCCGGCGGTAACTGCTACTGCTCGGTGGTAGGTACCAGAGGAGAGTTTCTTGCTTCGCTTGAACCTGTAAACTTGCACACTCTACCAAACACAAAATGTGATCAAATACAACATGAGAATTGATATTATCAAACTAAGTAAATGTAAACCGTCGACTCCAACAAACTCCCCATTTTGATAATATCAAATCATGTTCATGAGATATAATAATTGAGATGCTTGATACAGTGAAAATAAGAGATAAGCTTTAAAGGGTCAGGTTTTAGGTTATATATAACTTCCCCTACACACACGCTCCCCCTATATGCGTGTTCTACGCGCTTCCCCTATTTACGTGTTCTATGCGCTCCTCCTATCTACATGCTCACAGTGCAATAAGCTTCCCCTACACGTGATTTTCCCTAACCCATTACTCATGAACATTTTATTCTCCCCCTTTGATATTATCGAAAGGGGGTGGGCTAGACCAAAAGAAACCATACACATGTACGAGAAAAAGATACAGTATATGATGAGTGTTATAAAGATAGCAAACAGTGCACGTTATAAAAACTGAATCGAGAGGCAAAATATAATAGGGGTGACCAAATATAAATCAGAGAATATAAAGCATATAGGTCACACAGATGAGCGGAGTACACAGAAGCAAACCATATGAATTTTCAGAGTAAAACGAATTGGACTTACAGGTTAAGCTAAGCATACAACGAAGTAGAATACAATGCTAAGAGAGTTATTGAGTTAAACACATTGTAATATTATAAAAGTCAAGAATAAAAATCGTGTATTAGCACTTACGTGCTATAGACATACAATGCAGTTTCAGTCCAATTCTTATGCATGGAAGCGTTAGATAGAGCAATGACGTGTGGAAGTGTAACATCAAGTAGAAATAACCTTCATTACATGTTTTATCTCAATAATTCACCATGCTATCATAAGAGAAATAAAGTGAAAAATCACGTCACATTTCCATCTATGTCATACTAAGACTAGAATTAGGGGCACTAAGCTTAATGTTCAGTCTTTGCACAAGAACGAGATGATTCTTTTGACCAAGGTGATCATCCTCTCAATATTCATAAAGAATTATTAGGAGGAATGAGTAGTGCTTGGCGGGTATCCTTGATATATCATTTGATTGCATGCATAGTTTTGTGTTTCATTTATTTTATTTTGAACTATCAATATTATAGCTTCAATTTCAAGGACCCCGAATTTATCGAAAAATACCCACATAAATAAATGCACTTTAACTTGTATATAAATGATTTGACCACTACAGATTTGGCCCAAAGTTCTAACCTTTATATAAACACATTGAAAGTGAGGAAAAGATCTACCTTAACTCTAGAGGGGGGGGGGGTGAATAGAGTATTTTTAAAATAATTTATAATTAAAACTATAAAGCAGTGGAAGACTTAATTTATGTATATGTGTAAGGTGCTTGTGATGAAATAAAAACTAAATCAAGAACTAAGAAATCACACAGCACACAACAAAGTAAAACACACAGCAAATGACATAAGGATCTATAGTGGTTCCCCAACAACCTGGGTACATCCACTCTTCTACCACCCTAGGTAGGAATCCACTGCAGGAATAGTTGATCAGGTGTCCTGAGCACAAATGAGCTTTTGATAAGGCGCTCAAAAACCAAAACTAGATTTTTTGATAAGGTGTCTTGCCACCACTGAGTTTTGACAAGGTCTCAGAACTTTTGAAGGGAGTTTTGAAAAACCCTTTTACAGGAGGGAAAGGAAAAAGAAAGAAAGAGTTGAGTTGTTCTTCTCTGTCAACAGTCTGAGAGAAGACAAGTGGAAGATGAAGCTAAAGCTCCCCCTGAGATCTGTAAGGTTCAGGAAGGTGAGCTTTGCTAGGGTGATAGGTCTTCAGGTGCTTCAGATCTCCAGCAAAAGATGATTTCAGCAGATGCTGAAATGTGTGATGTTTGGAGTCCTTGATGTTGAAGCTTTTGAACACTTGAGGATTTGGATGAGCAGATGATTTCCTCCACAGAAAACTTTCTTGTGTTCTTGAAGATTTTGACTCAGTGAATCTGTATGTTCCAGAAGATGAGTTCTTGATCAGAGTATGTTTTGATCTCTCTTTTGTAACTCTTTTTCTCAATCCAATGATCCTGTATATCTCTTGCCTATCTTGTTATATTGATCTGTTGTCTTGTCAAAAACATATTCTGTAGGAGTATATCAGATTCTGACTTAGATGGCCGTTACTCAGTCATAAATGACTTCCATAAATGACAACTGTCTCTGGGGAAAGTCCTAAGTAACATTCCTTTTAGCCTTCCTTGAAACTTGCTCCAGATTGCTTGAAATGGCTACATAATCCTTTGCAATAAATGCAGGAAATAACTCTGAAAGAATTCCAAAACAATTCTTGAATTTGAATTCTGAAAGCATCGATCTCTCACAAAAATCATCGACCTGAGCTCAGCTATCGTCAACCTGAGCTCAGAGATTGGATTTATACTAGAGACAGAAAACGTCGACCTGAGCTCTACGATCGTCGAACTGAGCTCAACGACTTGGAAAATAGCTAAAGACAAAACGTCGATCTGAGCTCGAAGATCGTCGACCGGAGTTCGACGACTTGCAGAATTGAGCTCAGAGAACGTCGAACTGAGTTCGACGTTTCGTCGACCTGAGCTCGACGAAAATTGCCTTAGTCTCAGCACTGAATCCTGATCTTTGAATTGTCTTGGGGGCAGCTTCAAACCTAAGTTCTAACCCTTAGACTCATTCTAATTTGACCTTTTCAACTATACAACTAGGTCAAACCAATTTCCTAAAAACATAGTGATCCTTGCCCAAATTAGTAATAGGGTGTTCCAACACACATGTATATTGTGACATTGATTATTCAAGTTATTTCTAATGTATTAGACACAATATCATGAGTTATAACATGTAAGCATAGAGGTTCTACATGAGTGCTTCATCTAGGGATGTGTGAACAGTGTATAGTCATTCAGCTATCTAAATTCTCACACATACCTAGAGGCATATTCAACACACACTGACATGTCAAGTCGCACGCAGTTGCTAAGCACCTATATATTTGACACATCATGACAAGTAGACAATGTTCACAGGGATTAACAATCCTAAATCAAACATTGTACATAATTGTTATGCTCTAGGTTCTATCCATGTGTATCATAAGAGTGAAGAAACCACAATTTTTTTAATTTTTTTTGTTTTTTATTAAAAAAATAAACAAAGCAGACAAAAATAAACAAAAAAGAATGCAAACATAAATAGACTAGCACAATAGAGTATGATGCATGACATTGACGACCATGATACATGAAATGACGTTCATGCTCTATATATAAACAATTATGAAAATACTTAAAACACATTCGACCCAAACAATATGTCGACACCCTAGCCCCGTACTAAGTGATAGATGGGCATGAGGAGTTGCACAAGTGTCATAGGGTTGGGTGTTAATCCCATATATATACACAAGGACCCGCTCAACCCGACACTCTTTCCCCCCAGCGCCACAAAAGGACCTACTGGAACCCTTCCCCAGTTAAGGACAAGACATGGAGTACAAGGTAGCATTCCTAATGCACACAAACCTACGCCCCCGCTATTGTGAGACACATACAATGGGTGAATGGTTGTGGATATATCTATGCATTAGTTCCTAAGGATATATATATTGAACTATGGTTTCTATGTGCAATGAGCAACATGGTGCGATGTAATGTCTATAATATGTATTTGTAGAAGTTTCAAAGCAACACTTTCAAACCCTTAATATAAAGTTGATGTACAACCCCATATTCGCAGAGTAGGATCCCTTCGGCAGGCGCAGGGCCAATTTTAAGTTTGTAAGCTTTTTAGAGATTTTGGACTCTTGGTGGCCAATTTTGGCTTGACCTTGGAAATATACTAGTAGGGGAGGAAAAATCTGCATCTCCCCCCGAGCTTGCTACGAGCGCGGTAGGAGCGGTACTCCAGACGGATGCCAAGGCCTGGAGCTCGCCAGGGCGCCCAGCCCTCTTGGGCAAGCTCGGCCGGCGGCCTGGAGCTCGCCCGGGCGCCCAACCCCTTGGGCGAGCTCGGCCAGAGGCCTGGAGCTCGCCTGGGTGCCCAGCCTCTTCGGGCGAGCTCGCTTCGGATGTCCAAGATGGGGTAAGGGGGAGGAGCATGGTTTAGCCTCCACCTCCCCCCTTTTGGACCTCCTGTTGCCATGTTTTTTCCTAAGGGTATTTTGGACATTTCAAACTCAGGACTTGGAAAAACTATAAATAGATTCCCTTGGGTACCTTTGGAGGGACATTGGTTTTTGGCTTCCTCCTCCCTAGTTCTCTTCTTGGTAGAGTTGAGAGAACTCTCCAAGGTACCCATCTCTGCCATTGGTAAGGGAGGGGAAGTGTTCTTGTGACCTTCCGGGTGTGTGGTGGGACCTCCACGCTAGAGCCAAGGGTCTGTTCCTAGTTTCCCAAGTCTTTGGTCCGTGACGTTCCCCCGAGTGTAGTAGGTGTGAGGTCACCCCTTCCACAAGGTTCGAACTCCACAGAGACCAAGTTTTTGGTTTCAACATTTTTGTGCGGTGAGCGTGGAGAGTGACCAGCACAGAAGATCTCGGGAGAGTGTCATGGCCGGAGATCAGGGAGGTGGTGATGATCTCGACTAGCTCCCCAACCCCGGACCCTTTGTAGGAAGGGAGGAGTTCATGGCATACATTCAAGGCATCATGGGGATGCTGTAAAGTTTGGCTCCTTAGGGTGGCAGCTCCACTCCAACCCCCAAGGAGCTTGCTCCTCCCCCTCTCGACGAGTCAACTCCCAGGGGCCCAAGCGAGATGACCCTAGCAGGGGGAGAAGGAAGTGCACCAGGTAAGCGACCTGGGAAAGAAAGGATGGGAGAAGGGGTCGAGCGAGACCTCACTGGCCGGGAGCTGTTCCCCAGCCTAGCGAGTGCTAACCCACCAGGAGAGCAGGTCACACGAGTGGAGGTCGCGAGAACCCCCCTCAGGGGGTCACCCTTCAGCGAGTTGATCATCTCAGCCCCCGTTCCCGAGGGGTTCAAAGAGCCAGACATGGCTTACTATACCGGGAAGGATGATCTGGTCCAGCACCTGCAGTGGTTCGAGGATGCCGTCTCCATCAGGCCAATGATGGATGCCTTCAAGTGTTGTCTATTTGCGATCACCTTGAAAGAGAAGGCAAGGGACTGGTTCCATCAAATCCCTCTAAGGTCCATCTTTGGGTTCGAAGACTTGAGCCGGAGCTTTCAGCTTCGCTTCTCCACCTCCAAGAAGAGGAAGAAAGGTCCCGAGTCCCTCTTCCTGATAAGGTAAAGGGCCGAGGAGTCACTGGCCCACTACGTTGACAGGTTCCAGGAGGAGGTCCTTGACATCAAGGAGGTGCCAGGGTATGCCCTCCATATGGCATTCACGGTTGGGTTGTGCGAAGGATTCTTGAAGATGAGCTTGACCCGAAAGACCCCCCTTTCCTTCGAGGAGCTGATGGAAAGGGCGACAGAGGAGATAGCTATGGAGGCAGCCAACCCGACCTTTGTGAAGAAGTTGGCAAAGTTGACGGAGGTGGAGTCAAAAGAACAAGGTGGCCCAAGGCACCAGGAAGGAAGGCGGAGAGAGGAGCAGAGTGCCCAGGGGTTCCAGAGACAGGAGGGTCCGGAGCCAGGCTGGAGCCAGTAGGGAGGACCTGCCCAAGGTCCAGGAAGAGCTCTCATCCAGGACGGGGGGAACTTTCATGGGGGCCAAGGGAGGTTCAACTTCCAGAGGCAAGCCCCAAGATAGCTCCTGCCCCCACCCCAACAAGCAATGGCGATTGGTCGAAGGGAGAGGAGGAATCGCAGGGGGAGAGGGGGAGGTAGAGTAGAGTTACCATACTGCGACTACCACCAGTTGGAGGATCACGCTACGGCTACCTGCCCCGAGTTCCTGGAAGTGAGGAGGACGAGAGATCTAGACCAGCATCAGCCGGAGCGGATCGAAGCTCCGCCCCAAGGAGGTGGAGGGGATGATGTATGCGAGGACCAGGTCGATATAGGACCCTGAGGTGGCATAGCTGTGATCCACGGGGGAGTGGGGGTCGAAGCCTCTCGAAAGGCAAGTCTCCATGTGATGTACCGTCGGAGCGTTGCCTCGACGTCCCAGACCCCTCCCCCGGAGGAAAAGATCACCTTCTCGTCAAAAGACATGCCGGAGCATGAGGACCCATTCTGCGATGCCCTGGTCATCCAGGCAGCCGTCGAAGGCTTCACCGTCTCCCGGATCTTGGTTGACAACGGAAGCTCTGTCAACGTAATTTTCAAGAAATCATTCGAGGGGATGAAGGTGGAGCCAAGGAGGGTGGTGGCGTCGAATGGACCTCTATTTGGATTCTCAAAGGAGAGAAAGGAGATGGAAGGTGGAGTCGGACTCCAGGTGAAGTTAGGGGGGACCTCAAGAAACTGCAGGTTCGTCATTGTTGACGCTCCAAGCAGCTACAACGCCATCTTCGGAAAGCCCCTCATCAGCGCTTTCCGGTGTGTGCCCTAGTCCTTCCACCAGTGCCTCAAATTCAACTCAGAAGGGATCCAGGTCAGGATCAAGGGAGACCCCAGGATGGCGAGGCAGTGCTACATCACGGCTGTCAACACCATCTCTTGGTTGGCTAAGGTGGAGGAGATGGAGAAGATCATGGAGAGCCTGAACAGGATGGAGGTATCCAGTGGGAAGTAATCGGATGGCGACCACCATGCCCCGAACCCCTGAAGAAGCCTCTCCTCGGCGGAGTCATGTTTTTTTTGTATGTTGTTGTATGGAGTCCAGCCCACGACCTGTAGAGTCGGGGGAGTCATGTAACCCATAATTTTTCCCCTTTGGAGGATGTTGGATTTTGTTATAATTCAGGTGACATGCCCTGTCCCTAAGCCCCCCGAGAGGATCTCCTCATGCAAGGCTCTCACTAGCTGGATGGGTCGATGGTACCTCGGGGAGGCCAAGCTTCTTTTAGCTCCAAGATGATTCCGCTGTCAGGCTCTCACTAGCTGGCAGGGAAGGTTGATCTCTCGTAGAGCCCAAGTCTTTTAGCTCCGAGATGATTCCGCTGCCAGTCTCTCACTAGCTGGCAGGGAAGGTTGATCTCTCGTAGAGCCCAAGTTCTTTTAGCTCCGGGATGATTCCACTGACCAGACTCTCACTAGCTGGCAGGGCAGGTTGATCTCTCATAGAGCCCAAGTCCTTTTAGCTCCGGGATGATTCCGCTGACCAGGCTCCCACTAGCTGGCAGGGCAGGTTGATCTCTCGTGGAGGCTAAGTCCTTTTAGCTCCGGGATGATTCCGCTGACCAGGCTCCCATTAGCTGGTAGGGCAGGTTAATCTCTCGTGGAGGCCAAGTCCTTTTAGCTCCGGGATGATTCCGCTGACCAGGCTCCCACCAGCTGGCAGGGCAGGTTGATCTCTCGTGGAGGCTAAGTCCTTTTAGCTCCGGGATGATTCCGCTGACCAGGCTCCCACTAGCTGCCAGGGCAGGTTGATCTCTCGTGGAGGCTAAGTCCTTTTAGCTCCGGGAAGATTCCGCTGACCAGGCTCCCACTAGCTGGCAGGGCAGGTTGATCTCTCGTGGAGGCCAAGTCCATTTAGCTCCAGGATGATTCCGCTGACCAGGCTCCCACTAGCTGGCAGGGCAGGTTAATCTCTCATAGAGGCCAAGTCCTTTTAGCTTCAGGATGATTCCGCTGACCAGGCTCCCACTAGCTTGCAGAGCAGGTTTATCTCTCGTGGAGGTAAAGTTCTTTTAGCTCCGGGATGATTCCGCTGACCAGGCTCCCACCAGCTGGCAGGGCAGGTTGATCTCTCGTTGAGGCCAGGTCTTTTTAGCTCCGGGATGATTCCGCTAACCAGGCTCCCACCAGCTGGAAGGGCAGGTTGATCTCTCGTGGAGGCTAAGTCCTTTTAGCTCCGGGATGATTCCGCTGACCACGCTCCCACTAGCTGGCAGGGCAGGTTGATCTCTCGTGGAGGCTAAGTCCTTTTAGCTCCGGGATGATTCCGCTGACTAGGCTCCCACCAGCTGGTAGGGCAGGTTGATCTCTCGTGGAGGCTAAGTCCTTTTAGCTCCGGTATGATTCCGCTGACAAGGCTCCCACTAGCTGGCAGGGCAGGTTGATCTCTCGTGGAGGATAAGTCCTTTTAGCTCCGGGATGATTCCGCTGACCAGGCTCCCACTAGCTGGCAGGGCAGGTTGATCTCTCGTGGAGGCCAAGTCCTTTTAGCTCCGGGATGATTCCGCTGACCAGGCTCCCACTAGCTGGAAGGACAGATTGATCTCTCGTGGAGGCCAAGTCCTTTTAGCTCCGGGATGATTCCGCTGACCAGGCTCCCACTAGCTGGCAGGGCAGGTTGATCTCTCGTGGAGGCTAATTTCTTTTAGCTTCAGGATGATTCCGCTGACCAGGCTCCCACTAGCTGGCAGGGCAGGTTGATCTCTCGTGGAGGCCAAGTCCTTTTAGCTTCGGGATGATTCCGCTGACTAGGCTCCCACCAGCTGGCAGGGCAGGTTGATCTCCCGTGGAGGCCAAGTTCTTTTAGCTCCGGGATGATTCTACTGACCAGGCTCCCACTAGCTGGCAGGGTAGGTTGATCTCTCGTGGAGGCTAAGTCCTTTTAGCTCCGGGATGATTCCGCTGACCAGGCTCCCACTAGCTGGCAGGGCAGGTTGATCTCTCGTGGAGGCTAAGTCCTTTTAGCTCCGGGATGATTCCGCTGACCAGACTCCCACTAGCTGATAGGGCAGGTTGATCTCTCGTTGAGGCTAAGTCCTTTTAGCTCCGGGATGATTCTGTTGACCAAGCTCCCACTAGTTGGCAGGGCAGGTTTATCTCTCGTGGAGGCTAAGTCCTTTTTATCTCCGGGATGATTCCGCTGACTAGGCTCCCACTAGCTGGCAGGGCAGGTTGATCTCTTGTGGAGGCTAAGTCCTTTTAGCTCCGGGATGATTCCGCTGACAGGGCAGGTTGATCTCTCGTGGAAGCCCAGTCCTTTTCTCCGATTATGATTCTGCTGTCTGGCTATCACTAGCTGACAAGGCCGGTTGATCTCTCGGGGAAGCCAAGCGTTTTCACCCCGAGACTATCTCGTCACTCATGCTCCCATTAGCTGGCATGACAAGTTGACCCCTCGGGAGGCTAAGTGTCTTCACCCCGAGGCTATCTCGTTACCCAGGCTCCTATTAGCCGGCATGACAGGCTGACCCCTCAGAGAGGCCTTGTGATCTTTCAAATCGCGAGAACAAGCTACACTCAGCGAATACGTTGGGTTGGATGTTTCTTTCCGAGCTTGTGCCAACCTCGAAAAGTGTGGGGATTGTGTATAACCCCGTATTCACAGAGTAGGGTCCCTTCGGCAGGCGCAGGGCCAATTTTAAGTTTGTAAGCTTTTTAGAGATTTTGGACTCTTGGTGGCCAATTTTGGCTTGGCCTTGGAAATATACTAGTAGGGGAGGGAAAATCTTCATCTCCCCCCGGGCTTGCTATGAGCGCGGTAGGAGCGGTACTCCGGACAGAGGCCAAGGCTTGGAGCTCGCCCGGGCGCCCAGCCCTCTTAGGCGAGCTCGGCCGACGGCCTGGAGCTCGCCCGGGCGCCCAGCCCCTTGGGCGAGCTCGGCTGGAGGCCTGGAGCTCGCCCGGGTGCCCAGCCTCTTCAGGAGAGCTCGCTTCGGATGTCCAAGATGGGGGTAAGGGGGAGGAGCATGGTTTAGCCTCCAACTCCCACCTTTTGGACCTCCTGTTGCCATGTTTTTTCCTAAGGGTATTTTGGACATTTCAAACTCAGGACTTAGAAAAACTATAAATAGACCCCCTTGGGTACCTTTGGAGGGGCATTTGTTTTTGGCTTCCTCCTCCCTAGTTCTCTTCTTGGTAGAGTTGAGAGAACTCTCCAAGGTACCCATCTCTGCCATTGGTAAGGGAGGGGAAGTGTTCTTGCGACCTTCTGGGTGTGTGGTGGGACCTCCACGCTAGAGACGAGGGTCTGTTCCTAATTTCCCAAGTCTTTTGTCCGTGACGTTCCCCCGAGTGTAGTAGGTGTGAGGTCACCCCTTCCCCAAGGGTAAAACTCCACAGAGACCAAGTTTTTGGTTTCAACAGTTGACTAATAGAAATTAAATTTAGTTCTTAAACTTATACAAATAAACAATTGAAATAAAAATTATTTTGTTACCTTTGTTATCGACATCAAGAAAATGTCCTTTGCAGTCTACTACACAAATCATCATGTCTCCTTTCTACTCCTGTAGGCTAAGGAACTTTTCTTTAAATTCCACACTTTTTCATTTCCTTATCCTGCCAGCACACTCAGTAAGAGGATGAGGGTAAAGATCTGGTTACCCAAGTTGTTCCACCCATAGTGTAGGTAGTCGACTTCGACATCCCGACTTGAGTCATTTTATTCATTCCTCTCTTCAAGCAAGAGACAGAGGTGTGACCAAACCTATTAAATTTAACACACTTCACATAGGCGGTAAATATCGCCTTTTGCGTGGTAGTAGGGCTCCTGTTAGAAGAAGGATGTGGTTTTTTAGATTTAACATGATTAACATTGTGTTTCATAAACCGTTTGGCTCGATTTGCTGGAAACAAACTATTGTTGGCTGTAGAGATACTATCGGTAGGTAGTACATAGTGTTTGTATCACAATCTGAATTTTCCAGATCCCTGACATTGATAACCCAATAACATATCTAAGGATTTTGGGCCTATTCCAAACTTCTGGATGGCAAGGTTCAGGTCGTGGATCTTCGCCTTTAACACGGTATTTTCTGTGACCAGCATCATACACTGGTTTGCGAATTGCTTCTTTCCATTCTTAATGTGGCTACGAGAAGTTTGAAGTTTCCTTTCCAAGTCCTTCCTATCTTTAGTGAGAGTGTCAATTTTAGAGTAAGTCTTGGAGAGGTTCTGTTTTAATTCTTTTATTGTGCACAAGGAGTGAGAGCACTCTTGGCACTCAACCTTCTCTTTTCCATGTTTCACTAATTCATTATTCACACATTTCAATTCCTTTCTCAGTTGTTTATTTTTAGATTTCAAAACACTATTCTTATTACCCACATCTTCTAATTTATCACAAATAATTTCGTATAATTCAAGGAGTTCTATGTAAGTGGGAGGAGTTACCTCAGTATCGCTATGGACACTAGATTCACCATCTGAGTTATTTTGATGTTACCCCATTAGACAGAGATTCGCCTCGTCTTTACTGCTTTAGCCGGAGGTGCTCGACTTGTTAGAAATAACATCATCCCATGTCGAGGCTTTGAGCACTTTCCTCTTTCCTTTGTCTCTGCCTTGCCTCCATTTTTCTTTCTTTTGGAGCTTTGGGCAATCTCCCTTCATGTGTCCAGACTTGTGACAGTGGAAGAACTCAGGAATAGGCAATTCTTCGTTGCTTTCTGACCCCTTTGCCGATCTGGTCCACCTCCACTTCTCTACTGCACCTTTATTTAGAAAACTTTTGTACTTCTTTTGCCTCTTGGGAACCTTCAGGAATCTTCTAAATTCCCGAACATATACGCTTTCTTCACCTTCATCATCAAACTCATCTCTTATCAGTGCTAGAGCTTTCTTCTTTGGCTCCTTTGAGTATTCCTCACTTTGTATCTTCAGCTCTAATTCATGGGTCTTCAGATTCCCAATGAGACTTTCAATTTCCAAGGTGTTGATATTGTGTGATTCAGCGATGGCAGTCATTTTTGGATTAAATTGTGGAGGAAGAAATCACAAGATTTTTCTCACCAAGTCTCTATTTGAGAATGTATTTGTTGGGAATATTGCCCTCAATGTTCCCTAGATTTTATTTGAAGAGGCATCGCCATCAACACTAAGAGCATAGTTGTATTTGGTGTTGGTTAAGCTCATCATGTGCAGGATGTTCCTTGAACAAGGTTGGACAGGTTGTCTAAGTGAAGGTGATAGGTAGTCACAAGATAGGCAGGTAGAGAGATAAAAAATCTGTTTAAGTACACTAACGTTGAGTGAGGATAGCTCACTCAATGCCAGATGTAAAGAAATGTTGTTAAGTCCACAGGCGTTGAGTGAGGACAGCTCACTCAACACCAGATGCAAAGAAATGTGGTTAAGTCTACAGGCGTTGAGTGAGGACACCTCACTCAACGTTAGATGCCAAAAAATGTGGTTAAGTCTATAGGCGTTGAGTGAAGCAAGCTCACTCAATGCCAGATGCTAAGGAAGGATGCTATAAAGGCTGAAAATCGCCTAAGTCCATAGGCGTTGAGTGAAGACAGTTCACTCAACGCCATACAACAAAAAGCGTCGAGTAAAGATGTGGACAGTCAAAGCCCAGCAGTATGCAAAGCAATTCTGCGGCTAAAGTCCACAAGCGTTGAGTGAAGGCAGTTCACTCAATGCCATACAACAAGAAGCATCGTGTGATGTCAAAGCTTCAGCATTGGCAAGCAAAAAAATCGAGCAAGTCCAGAAGCGTCAAGTCAAGACAGCTCGCTCGATGCTCAGAGAAGAATGCGTCGAGTGATGAAGGCTCTCTCACTCGACGCCTAAACTGTTAAGACTACAAAAGTCTAGATGGCATTGAGTGATGAAGGCTCACTCAACGCCTAGTGAAAAAAAATCTGTTTAAGTGATTTGGCGTTGAGTGATGAAGGCTCACTCAACGCTTAGTGAAAGAAAACTGTCCAAGTACTTTGGCATTGAGTGATGAAGGCTCACTCAATGCCTACTGGTACAAAAAGATTGGCTAAGGCAAAAAGCGTTGAGTGACGAAGGCTCACTCAACGCTCTCAATGCCTGAGATGCTGAAAGATTGGCTAAGGCCAAAAGCATTGAGTGAAGCTTGTTCACTCAATGCTCTCAATGCATGAGATGCAGAAAGATTGGCTAAGGCCAAAAGCATTAAGTGAAGCTTATTAACTCAACGCTCTCAATACCTGAGTAAGACAGAAATCTATCTAAGTGTTTTGTTGTTGAGTGAAGCTTGTTCATTCAACACCTATACTAATATTGTTTGAATTTGACTAAGTCTACAAATGCTGACGTCAGCAAAGTCAACAGAAGTCAATTGAGTTCAAAATGTGGCGGGATAGCTATGGAACATGACAAATACCGCCGCAGGTCTACATGATGACTTTTCCTGTAAAAGATAAGTTGCAGCTGTCAACTTCAGTGGGCCGCATGGGTCAAAATAGTCGTTGATAGGCAGAATAGAAAAGGTGGTGATCAGATCGAAGAAATTAACTTTTGGAACAAGCTCCGGACTTAGTCTTCTTCCTCTTGCCATTGTTGCAGAGGTTGAAGGTCTGGTCCAAGTCGCTGATCTAAAGTTCAGCAAGTTAGCTGTTGCAATATTCATCTGCTATAGCAAGATCAAAGATTTATCTGAGGAAGAAGAAGCGACCAAGGCAAAACCCTAGCTACAACTTATTTGAAAGCCGATCTAAGTTGCTGTACCTATCTTCACTTGCTACAACAAGTTCAGAAGAAAATTCTAAGGTAAAATGAGCAGCAAGGTTTACCCTTACTACAATAACTGGAAGTAAATAAAAGGTAGCTGTTGTCATCTTCACTATCAATAGCAAGTTCAGAGTGAATCTCTGATAAAGAAGGTGCAACAAGGGCAAACCCTAGCTGCAGCCAGTTCACAGTTCCAGCTGAACATTCCTGAAGAACATATTTTGGAAGCTGTGAAGAAGTCAAAGTTAGGGATGAATCTACTCAGTCCAGGAAGGGAAGAAGAAGTAGAGCAGCTGTTCTGCAAGTTACTTCCAACACAAGAAAAGATATACACTTATTGCTGTGAAGAAGATATGGCTGAGACTTTCTCAGTTCAGGAAGTAGTAGGCTCAGGGACTATTTCCCTGGAGTCAAAGTTGGACTAAGTTTATCTCAGTCCAGGAAGGTTGGCACAGAGAAATTTCTCTTATGTCAAATCAACTCACCAACCCACTTTCATTCTGTAGGATCCTTTTGGATCTGAGCTGAAAGACTGAAATTATAAAGGCTGAGTGGTAGGATTCTGTTGAGAATCTGAGGTAGGGCCTGTATGCCTGAGGTAGGGCTTTGGCCTAAGAGTAGGATCCACTTTGGATCTGAGGTAGGGATTTTGAGCTCGAGGTAGGAGAGTCATTCTCTCTGAGTTGTAGGGCACTTGTTCCTGAGTGTAGGATGCTTTGGATCTGAGGTAGGGCCTTTGTGCCTGAGCTATATGAGAGTCATTCTCTCTGAGGTAGGGCTGTCCTCTCAGCCTGAGTTGTAGGGCCTTTGGGCCTGAGGTAGGTGATCTTTTGATCACTGAGTTGTAGGGATTTGTGCCCGAGCTGTAGGTCTTGGAGGAGACTGAGTGGTCCTGCGGGATCGTGTTGTAAGCTCTTAGGAGCCAAGATTGGAGAATTTCCTTATCTAACAAGCTGTTAGAAAAGTGGGAGGGAAAGTGGACATACCCATAATCTGGGGAACCACTGTAAACATTATGTGTTGTGTTGTGTTCTTGAAAGCAAGCTAACTAAGCTAACTCAACACACCTAAAACACAAAGAAAATTAAAGATAGTCACAAAATACTAAGAAACCTATTCACCCCCCTCTAGGTGATTTAGATATCCTTGAAATTAAATACTTTCAGTCTTCTTGAGAGATCTAGAGGCATTGACGATCTTTGTGAAGCGTGTGTACATGCTATCAATTTCCTTGGCAATCTCCATCCTGTATTGTTCATATTCAGACTCCAATAGAAACAGCTTTGACTCCTTTAATTACCTGAGATGTACCTTCATGCGTTATCTCTAGTAATCGCCATATATCAAATGCAGTTTCACAATTATAATTTTGATAAAATTCAGTTTTGTCTAACGCACAGAAGAGAGAGTTCATAGCTTTCGCATTGTTAGTGCAGTTTAATTTATCAGAGTCATTCCGTTTGTCATGCGGTTTCTCCAGAACTTGATCACCTATAGTGATAGTGGGTGCCATGTATTTCGTTTTAATCATGGCCCACACGTCCATGTTTTGTGTCATTAAGAAGATTTTCATCCACATTCTCCAGTGACTGTAGTCACTCCCCATAAACAATGGATGTCTACTCACACCTTGTCCCTCAGGGAAAGCGTGAACAACCTTGGCCATCTTACTTCAAGATTTTAAGCCTTTTTGAAGTAACCTCACTCTGATACCACTTGTTGGATCGTGTGGCCAACCTTAAATGGGGGGGGGGGGGGGTGGGTGAATTAGGTTTTGAGAGTTAATTAAAATTTCAAATTTTTTCGTCCAAAGAAAACTAGTTCCGAAAGCTACTGCGGGGCGCCAGCTTGCTAGCGCGCGGCATTCGGTCACATACCTCGTTTTCTTGAACAAATTTTTCCTTGGATAAGCACACACCCTTCAGAGATCTACCGAAAAATAATCACAACGTCACACACATAATGAAGAGCAAAAAATAATTTTTATTCAAACATAAATAAAAATGGTTTACAATTACAAGTACTCGATCTCCATGACGCCGGAGATCGGAGGCGGTGTAAGTCAAGGATCTTATTGTTTTCTATACCGACCCACTACTCGGACCGGTTGACTCTCTCCCTTTCCCTCCAAGAAAGGTCTTCGAGGCGACTCTTCACCTCCACACAAAGAAATGTATTAGAGCTCCGCTAGATCGCTCGATCTAGACGTCCCTTCCCTGGGATGATTTCTCACGAAATCCTCGCCGGATTCCGATGACCCTCACCAGTCAATTTTCCTCGCCACAAGAACACAAAAAAGAGAAAAGTACAAAAGTATAAATAATATTAAAGAAGAATTTAGATTGAATGTCCCTCAAGATGATTTCTTCGTTGAGCGATCCGTGACCGGTGCTTAAGATCTTCTTGTTGATGCAACCGATCAACTCCTCGTAGTCATTGATATCTTTGGCTCGCCAGAGTTCTTTGTGCTTGAACGAGAGGGAGACGGTTTTCTTTTCCTTCGACGGAGATGGTATTTCGGTGCTCCAGAGGCGACACACGAACCCTAGGCTTGAGAATAGGTGTCTCCTTGTCTCTGGAATGAAAAATGCAGCCTTTTATACTTTTTTCGAAAATAGGCTACCGCCGACGGTATGACTAGTGCCCGGCGGTAGGTCGACGCGCTTGATGCTGACGGTTGTCCTGCAAATTTGGAAAAATATTCAAAACGAATATTTTCCTCTTTTTCGTGCTAGCGCGACGCGGTAGTAAGCTAGCACCACACGCTAGCCCAGTTGTCTTGACGCACTCGACGCACTCGACGAGTGTTGAGTGAGATGGCGCTGCGCGGTAACAAGCTAGCGCTTGGCGGTAGGTCGGTCTCAACACCTCTGTCTCGACGAGCGTTGAGTGAGCTAGCACGACGAGGTAAGAAGTTATCGCCTGGCATGGTAGCATCCCGAGCGTCTGGCTGGAATAAATCCTCCCGCTAGAGCATGCGGTAGAGATAGCGCGGCGCGGTAGCAACCCGAGCGTCATGTCAATTTAATTCAGGCTACCGCCCGGTGGTAACTGCTACCACTCGGTGGTAGGGGCCAGAGGAGAGTTTTTTTGCTTCGCTTGAACCTGTAAACCTATACACTATACCAAACACAAAATATGATAAAATACAACATGATAATTGATATTATCAAACTAAGGAAATGTGAACCGTTGGCTCCAACAAAAGATACCTTTCGTGTTTTTGGGTGAGGCTTTATACACAGCTGCACACGTCATCAACCTCTCTCCCAACTATGCATTACATGAGGATGTTCCTGATAGAGTCTGGTATGAGAAGGACCCTTCATATAGTCACTTGAGGGTCTTTGGCTGCAAGGCTTTTGTGCACCTCCCTCGGGACAAAAGATCGAAGTTGGATTCCAAGACACGACAATGCATATTTCTTGGATATGGACGTAGTGGCAAGTTTGGCTACAGGTTCTTTAATCCAGTTGAGAAGAAACTTGTACGCAGTCACGATGCTATATTTTGTGAGGATCAGACTATAGTTGAATTAAAAAAGACTTAGAAGGTCGACTTTCACACATACACCGAGTCTCCTATGATTGGAAGTGATGATACTGAGGAGGCTATAAAGCCAAAACAAACATAGGGCACTGTGCCACTTTCAGATCATCAAGGCGCTATTGATGGAGAGCTTACAGATGACATCACTGATGATGTGCCTATACCAGTAGCTGAGCTTTCTCCACGGAGGTCTGATAGAGTCAAACACCAATCTTTGAGATACTCCACTAATGAGTATATTTTGTTGACTGATGCGGGGGAGCCCGAGTTCTTTGATGAAGTAGTGTAGAGCTTAGAGAAGAAATAATAGATGATTTATATGCAGGATGCGATTCAGTCTCTGCATGAAAATCATACTTATGAGCTGGTACGATTGCCTAAGGGCAAGAAGGCTTTGAAGAATCGATGGATTTTCAAAGTAAAGTAGGGATACCCCTCAACACCACTCAGATATAAGGCCAGATTAGAGGTGAAGGGTTTTAGTCAAAAACATGGAGTTGATTTTGATGAGATCTTCTCTCCTGTTGTGAAAAATTCGTCTATTTGGGTTGTTCTTGGCCTTGCTGTATGGCTAGACTTGGAGATCGAGCAGATGAATGTTAAAACCGCTTTTCTACATGGTGATCTAGAGGAGGAGCTGTATATGGAGCAACCTGAAAGATTCAGGGTCAAAGGAACGGAAAGTTTGGTATATCGCATGAAGTAGAGCTTATATAGCTTGAATCAGGCCCCACGATAATGGTCTAAGAAGCTTGATGCTTTTATGGGGGAGATCGACTTCAGGAGGACCACCCTTGATTATTGAGTATTTGTGAAATAATATGCTCCAGAGGATTTCATTATCTTACTCCTTTATGTTGATGACATGCTAATAGTTGGGAGGAGCACCGCATGTATTGCCAAGCTAAAGCGGCAGTTAAGCTCCATATTTACGATGAAAGGATTAAGAGTTGCGAAGACCATCCTAGGGATGCATATTTGGAGAGATAGAGGCTCCAAGTTACTTTGATTATCACAAGAAAGATATATCATGAAGGTTCTACAGAGATTCAGTATGGATCAAGCAATGAAGGTGAGCACGCCGCTTGCAGCTCACTTCAGACTTACTGCTGACTAATGCCCAAGCACACCTGAGGAGAAAGAGGAGATGCATAAGGTCCCCTAGCTTTTACAGTTGGCAGTCTTATGTACGCAATGGTGTGCACCCACCCTGATATAACACATACGGTTTGAACTGTTAGTAGGTTTCTCTCCAACCTCGGGAGAGAGCATTGGAACACTGTGAAGTGGATTTTAAGGTACCTACATGGGACATCATACTTGACGTTAAGGTTTAGAGATAGTGAGCCAGAGCTACTGGGCTATACTAATGCTGATATGGCTGGAGATTTAGACTCCAGAAAATCTACTTATGGGTACCTGATCTTGTTTGTAAGGGGAGCTGTGTCATGGTAGTATAGATTGCAAAAATGCGTTGCACTGTCCACTACGTTGGCAGAGTTTATTGTACTCAGTAAGGTAGGGAAAGAGCTTCTTTGGACGAAGCGTTTCATCAAGGATCTGGGTTTCACTCAGGCACGCTACACACTCCTATACGATAGTCAGAGTATGATTCACTTGGGGAAGAACCCCACCTTTCACTCTAGATCCAAGCATATTGACACACGGTATCATTGGATATACGATACTCTAGAGCAGAAAAAGCTGAATTTACAAAAGTTGAACACGGATGAAAATGGAGCAAATATGCTTACAAAGACCGTGTCATAAGGGAAGTTCGAGCATTACGTGAGGATCGCCGACATGGCGGTTCTCTCTACATGAAGCAAAGGGGAGAATAAGTTGTTGGGTACAGTTTGCAACACCTCAATTCATCAAAGTAGAATATAATAGAAAGTCCGACCGGGGACCCACGCCATATTCCATGGACAGTCAGCGGAGTTACAAGTGAATATCAAAACTACCAAATGAATCTTAACTCAGAGCATTCTAGCGGAAGCTTCATTGGTTAATAGAACTCAAGTAACAAAGAATGTCCACTAATATACCACATAGGAATGTTATACAAAATACACTAAAAAGTGCGGCCTTAAGGCCTTAAAATTGTTCTTCAAAAAGTGCTTTACAAACATCGACACGTAGGCCGACAACCCATGAAATCAGTAAAAAGCTCTTCTCTTGGATTTCGAGGGCCGACATAGCATCAAATGGCTGCAACCCACTATTTCCCGCTCAGCTCTCCAGCACCTGCATAGGGACATTCCACCATAAAGGTGACAAACAAGGCAACGATCAGCTTTAGCTGACTAATTTATAATGACCCTACCCCATTCCAGGGGCAGCGATATTCCTTTCCTACAGGCATAACATTCATATATAGATACATCACATGAAGGTACAACTTAAGCATCATTCAATATATCACATGAATTCACATTAATTGCCAAATGTTCCGGGGCACATTATCGGTGTGCTAGAATCCCAGCCCCACCACTGTCCAAAAGTCCCGGACTTGACGGTCAATATTGAGCAATATTATCCTGAAATATGTCACATAGATCATATCGCCATGACTCTCCCTCAACTCAAATCGCCATGCCATCGCCGAAAGCTGAAACATTCGTGGCCAATCTACATGACGTGGGTCAGCCTCCCCTTTCCCGTAAATTAAACCTAACCAATGTTATGTACAATGGATCTCAAGGCCATCAAAGCTGGGCACCCAGGCTCACAGCACACCTGCTAGCCACACGGTCTCCACGAGACAGGCTTCGTAAGCACAATGTTATATGGGAGCTATCGCCAGTGATAGCCACTTTCTCCTGGCATTAACAACAAAATATCTCTTTCTGTCTCCAGACTCAACCATAACTGTAATATCTATCCAAAAAAACTTGCAGCATCCTGCAGTTCCAGAAACGGGACTTTCACAACATATATAGCTCACCATGAGCTATCGCCAGCGATATCCACTATCGTCCGACGATATCAACCAGTTATCAAAACCATGGTATTCTCTAGGTATTTTCCTGGAGCATATCTCCAGTACTTCCGGCTACTCCAATTCACAGGCACAACCCCTCAGACTCTGTGAACTATACGTTTATACTCGGAGAGACATGCAATTCAAAACATCACCAATCAAAACCAATATGTCCGGATGGGCTTAACACATCATGCCTATTCTATACTATGATTTCCGGATTCTATATGCAAGACTACCCGGGGATATCACGTATTTACCCATCAGAATTCCCTTCACTCTCCACCTTTTTGGTGGGGGATTCCATGCATATGCAAAATTAGGACTTCACTTATCAAAGAAGGAAGATAGTTACCCTTATAGATGTTTCGGAGCCATGACCAAGCCTTATATCCGGATAGAAAGGATCGCCTCGCTTTCGTCTTCATAGATCTTGCTTCAACTCGTAAATCCGACCACGGGATCTCCTTCACCAAGCTTCCAAAGCTCAGCCTTCAGCCCTCTTCTTCCTTTCTTCCAAGGTTTTGATGAAAAGGATGAGAGAGAGTGAGAGAAGAGAAATGAATCTTCTCTTCACCTCTTCTCTGCTTAAGTAGTCTTAGGATTAAACCCAGCCACATGTTCCTTTATTTAATAAGAATGAAGGGCCACGATTTCAGCTGATAAGTCAAACTTATCGCTATTGCAAGACGATATAAGCTATCACCTGGGCGATATCATTAGTAGCCGCTTTGACCCCAATCAATACCCCTTTTTGGCCTCTTTCTGGCCATCCGACACGTGTATAACTACCACATGACACTATCACCGACGATAGTCACTATCATTGGGCGATAGCTTCTAGTGAGGTCTATTTTCTAGTTTTTGGGGTGTTACAAACCTCCCCTCCTTACAAAAATTTCGTTCCAAAATTTTATTCATTTGGAGGAAAAACAAGACAAAATGTTTACAACATTACTTTATAAAAATAACTCGGGAAACTCATATTGCATGATTTACTCATGCTCCCATGTCATTTCTTTATGGCCACAATTGTCCCAACGGACTTTGACCATCCCGATTGCTTTGTTTCATAGCTGCTTGATCTCCATGTACTCGATATGAATGGGTCTAACTTTCATCATCAGCCCACTATCGACTGACACCTGATCATCAACAATCACTTGCGTAGGCTCTTGCAAAGCTTTCCGTAACACCGATATGTGAAACATTATGCAAACCACTTCAATTCGCCGAAAGAGCTAACCGATAGGTGGCTTCACCAACCTGCTCAACAACTTCAAACGGACCAAGGTACCTTGGACTCATCTTTTTCAAGTGTCGAATCTGGGACACGCCCTTGAATGGCTTTATCTTTAGATATACCCAATCTCTAACTACAAACTCCACGTTTTAGTGCTTGGCATTGTAGTACTTCGCTTGCCTATCCTGATCCACTACCATTGTAACACCCCAAAAATCTCAAAATATGTTTGTACACAATTTTGGGTTGGAGGCTGTTAGACACGGCCTGGGACACGGGCGTGTCCCAGGGCGTGTCGGGTGTACACGGCATGGGACACGGGCGTGTCCCAGGGCGTGTTCAGGCTAGTCGACGTTTGAGAGTCGACGATCGTCGAGCCTGGGACACGGCCTTCGACACGGGCGTGTCCCAGGGCGTGTTCGAATTAATTTTCGAAATTGGCCTATTCAAGTCAGAGCAGGACACGGCCTTGAACACGGCCGGGAACACGGGCGTGTGAGGCTGGACACGGGCGTGTCAGTTGCCGTGTTCCGACCCGTGTACTGGTTTTGGAGATCGGTGAGTACCGTGTAACAGGAGACACGGGCGTGTCTCATGACTGACACGGGCGTGTCAGGTTCGATACGGGCATGTCGATGCCCGTGTTCTCGAATATTTCAGTCGGTGCGACTGCCGCGTGTGCCGCTTAAGGGTACACGGCCTGTGACACGGGCGTGTCACAGGCCGTGTCGGCCAAAAGAAAAGGGAATTTTCAGTAGATCTTGGCCCTTCATTTTCTTTAAGTAGAATCCTGTGGCTGGAGTTCATTCCTGGGCTGATAAGGCCAGGAAAGGAGGAAAAGAGGGCTCATTTCTAAAATCATACTCTCTTTCTAAAGTTTAAGAGAGAGGTGAGAGCAAGGAGGAAGAAGAAGTGGAGTCCGACTGCCGGTGGTGCTACGGTGGTCCAAATCGCGAGCCGAGTTCGGATTTGCGAAGGCAACGCTGCTGCGAAGGCTTTCATCCGTCTCAAATTTCTCTCCATGGCTCCGAAGCGAACTCCTAGGGTAACGATTTCCTGCTTGGACATGTGAAGTCCTTAATTCTTGCATTGCATAGGGAAAACCCTTCCCCACGAGTGTGCGGTGGGTTGTGGCGTCCCTTGGGGTAGATATGTGAAGTCCCCCTTGTTAGAGTCCGGAATTGGAGTACGGATCTAGGCATGCTGTGTGAAGCCCATCTGGACATGGTCTGGATTGGTGATGCTTGGTTGCATATCAGAGAAGGCTCCGTGATGATTGCTTGTATGCATGATGGATAAAAGTACTGGAGGAAGTCCAGGAAATTATGAGAGTTGGACTCTCTTGTGGCCGTGAGTGCTACTGGTGGAAAGTTGAGCCGTGAGGCTGCAACTAGGAAATGGTGGAACGGGCAAGGTGAAACTGTACCCGCGTCAGTCCAGGCGTGAGTCTGACGATGTGAGCAACGAGAAAGGTGGATCTGTACCCGCGTTATGGTTGTCTAACCTTGGGTGCTTAAGGCCCTGTTAGGATCACATAGCGAGAGTCGACAGCCGGTGAGCCGATCAGACTAGAATGCTCATAGTGCGCCGTTATGTCTGGGACCTCTGAACAGTGTGAATGTGCCCTGAGTGCACGGAGCGTCGGGCCGTCGAGCCGACGTTTGTGATATGTGACGGTGCGGGCGTGCACGTCTTGCTTGAATGGCTATATATCATGTGGATGAATGTTATGCAGGGATGGAATTCCGCTGCCCCGTGCCAGGGGTAGGGTCGTTATAATTGGTCAGCTGAATGCTGACCGTTGCCCTGTTTTGCCACCGTTTGGTGGATTGGTTCTTACAGGTGCTGGAGGAGCTGGTCCGAGCGGGACTTAGCGGGCTGAAGCCCAAAGCTGCGTTGCTGCCCTCGAAGGCATTGTTTTGTTTCTTTTGTTCATGTGTGGCCGGCCTGCGTGCCGATGTCTGTAAACCACACTCTTGTTAAGAGAAACTGTTGTAAGGTCTTAAGGCCAGACTCTTTTGATGTATATATATACATTCCTATGTTAGTGGACAATGTTGTTTATCTTGAGTTCAATAATTCAACCGTGAAACTTCCGCTAGAATGCTCTGTGTTAGGATGCGTTGGTTATGATATTATTTAGTAGCGTCTCCGCCTGTTTGTGGAATATGGTGTGGGGCCCCGGCCGGACCCTCTATTATATTCTTCTTGACGGGTAGAGGTGTTACAATTTGGTATCAGCTTGTTGGTCGATCTCTTCCGAATTCGCGGACGAATTCTTTTGAGAGGGGGCGAGCACGTGTCAGTGCCGTCGTTATAACACTTAATTTTGAACTCAAGATTGTCCACTTAGGAATGCAAATACACTTGTTTGTTGAACTTGTGTATTCTCTTTGTATGATTGCCGTTTTATTGGTCGTTAACCTGTGTGTTTTACACATATAGGTGACCAGAAGTGTTGCGGGTCAGTCCGAACCACAACGTTCTGTTGAGAGTGCGGCACCAGCCGAGGTGCCCACAACTCCTCCATCCGCTGAAACAGTCCGTCTTATCACGGAAACGGTACTTGCTGTGATGAATGCTCAGCAGACTGGGCAAGCACGTCCTGCAGTGGTGCCAGCGCAAGCTGGAGTACTGCAAGAACCGGTAGAAGCCGAAGTTGATCCGCGGGTAGCAGATCAACAATGGAAGCAATTCTTGAGCTTTAACCCTCCGCAGTTTCATGGGGCGGGTACAACGGCCCAAGCAGAGGATTGGCTTGCAAGAATTAAGAGGATTATGAGAGCTATCAGGGTTGAGGAGGAACAGAAAGTCATGTTAGCCACTTTCCTACTGGAAGGAGAGGCGCGATTGTGGTGGGATGAGATTGAACTGCATCACTTGGCCGGCAGACAATTGGCAGAGATTACAATGGAAGAATTCTCTCGGTTGTTCTTAGCACAACATCTGCCGATGCAGCAAAGGATATCGATGGAAATGGAGTTCCAACGGTTAGCACAGGGAGATCGAAGTGTGGATGACTACCTGCATGAGTTCACCCATTTGGGAAGATATGCGGGCTCGATCTTCGCCGAAGAAGAGCGTAAGACTAGTCGGTTTTATGCGGGACTGCGAGATGAGCTAAGGTATTTGCTCTCGAGTTCTGTGAGTCAGGGATTCCAAGCCTTAGTCTGTACGACTCGTTCTTTGGAGACGAACATGAAACGGGGGCAAGCAAAGGGAAACTTGGCGGTTGTGAAGCCGGAGTTTAAGCCGCCGCGTCCGGACAAGTTTGGCTACCGAAGGAAATGGAATAAGAAGTCTAAGTCTTCTGGACAAACTCCTTCTGCGACTGTGACGGACACATCTGGGAATGGAGCTCGTGCTTGTTTTACGTGCGGGAAGGTTGGACACTTCGCACGTGAATGCCGATTTGGTCCTCCAAAGGGTGATAAGAAGACGGGAGCGTCTTATGCGGAGAAGGGGAAGGCTGTGGTGGAGTCTTCTGCCTCGCACGCGCAGCCCAGGGTCTTTAACCTTGGACAACAGGAGGCCATTAAGCAGGCTGATGTCGTCACAGGTGCGCTTAAGTTTTAATGTTTTTACTTTTGGTGTGCTGTGCTTGTTTTAATTGTCATGTTATAGGGTTTGTCCTTATACGAGAGTATCCGGTGCGAGCACTGTTTGACACAGGTGCTTCACATTCGTTTCTGTCTGAGGATTTTGTCTTGCGTGTCGGGGTGCCTATCCGGACCAAGACAGACAGTGTAAAGGTGTTGTTGCCTAACGGATGTTTGATGTGCACGGATCGATCTTGCGGTCTTGAGGTCAAGATAGGAAGTCGGGAGTTCAAGGTGGAAACACTAGTATTGCCGATCAAAGAGTTTGATATAATCTTTGGTATGGACTGGATTTCAGAGCAGCGTGCCTGTATTGATTGCACTTCAAAAGAGGTCACACTTGGGCAAAATACCGAACGAGAGACCAAGTTCATTGGTATGCAAGGGATGAGTGGGATGTTGTTATCCGCTCTCCAAGTTGTTAAGGCAGTTCGGAAGGGTGCGGAGTTGTTCTTCACACTCATAGAGGCGGTGGCGCCGAAGGCCAGTGTGAGTGAAGTGCCTATTGTGTCGGAATATGCTGATGTGTTTCCAAAGGACCTTCCGGGGTTACCTCCCCAAAGGGAAATTGACTTCGCTATCGAGCTGGTGCAGGGTGCAAAACCCGTGGCCCATTCGCCGTATCGGGTAGCGCCAAAAGAAATGGCCGAACTGAAAGTTCAGTTGCAAGAGTTGTTGGAGCAGGGATATATACACCCAAGTATGTCACCTTGGAGCGCGCCTGTTCTTTTTGTGAAAAAGAAAGACGGTGGTTTGCGACTATGTATTGATTATCGTGAACTAAACAAACTGACAGGGAAAAACAAGTATCCAATTCCTCGGATCGATGACTTGTTCGATCAGCTAGCGGGCTCAACCGTCTATTCGAAGTTGGATTTGAAGTCCGGGTATTACCAGTTGCGGATTAGGGAAGGTGACATTCCCAAGACAGCGTTTGGCACACGCTATGGTCATTATGAGTTCACAGTGATGCCGTTCGGCTTATGTAATGCGCCTTCGGTTTTCATGGATCTCATGCATCGAACGTTCCGCGAATACCTGGATTTGTTTGTGATTGTGTTTATTGATGATATCCTTGTATATTCACAATCGGAGGAAGATCATGCAAACCATTTGCGATTAGTATTGCATACCTTGCGAAGGAATAAGCTGTATGCCAAGTTCTCAAAGTGTGAGTTCTGGCTCTCGTCGGTGGCTTTTCTAGGCCATGTGGTAAGTGGAGAGGGCATAGCGGTGGATCCGGCTAAGATAAGTGCCATTCGGGATTGGCCAGTGTTGTCTTCAGTGGCCGAAGTCAGGAGTTTCCTTGGACTGGCGGGCTACTATAGGAGGTTCGTGGGGAACTTCTCCCGGATTGCTTTGCCTCTGACTACATTGACGAGAAAGGATCAGAAGTTCGTTTGGACACCGGAGTGCGCACGAGCTTTTGAGGAGCTGAAAAGTCGTTTGACCACGGCGCCTGTTTTGACGTCGCCATGTGGTACAGATGGATTTGAAATATACAGCGATGCGTCAGGAAGCGGCTTAGGCTGCGTTCTCCTGCAGTTTGGCAAGGTGATCTCTTATGGTTCACGTCAATTGAAAGTGCATGAGCGTAATTACCCCATCCATGATTTGGAGTTGGCGGCGGTGATCTTTTCGCTAAAGTTGTGGCGGCATTATCTATATGGCATGAAAGTAGATATTTATACCGATCATAAAAGCTTAAAGTATCTGCTCGATCAAAAGGAGTTGAATATGCGACAAAGGAGGTGGATGGAATTCCTTGGGGATTTTACATTCGACATTCATTATGTTCCCGGAAAGGGAAATGTGGTCGCTGATGCCTTGAGTCGTCGGACTCCAGTACGGGCAAATTGGTTGCGGATACATGATGAGCGGTTAATCCAGGAGTTGGAAGCCTTGGAGATATCTTGTGTGGAAAGAGATTCTTCAACTGAAGCAAGCATGAACTGGTTGGAAGTTCAATATGACCTTGCTGACAGGGTTCGGCGGGCAACGGAGTTGGATGAAAGTCTCCAACGCTATGCAAAGGAGGGATCTGGTGATCAGTTCTCCTGGGATGATGGCTTGTTACGAAAAGATGGCCGATTGTGCGTCCCTAGTGCGGGTAAATTGCGAGAAGGGCTGCTATATGAAGCGCACTTTACAAAGTATTCAGTTCACCCTGGGAGCACAAAAATGTACAAAGACATGAAGAAACTGTTCTGGTGGCCTGGTTTAAAGAAGGACATAGCCGCGTATGTGGCTAAATATCGTACTTGCGCTTTGGTAAAGGCAGAATGTCAACGGCCGAGTGGTTTCCTGAAGTCGTTGCCGGTTCCGCAATGGAAATTTGAGGATATTTCTATGGATTTCGTGCACGGATTGCCGAGATCTCAGCGTGGCCATGACTCAATCTGGGTGATTGTAGACCGGTTGACAAAGGTGGCTCACTTTATACCAAACAAGCGGGACGATTCAGTGGAAACGTTGGCAAAGCTCTATGTGGAGCAAATAGTTTGATTGCACGGTGTTCCCCGGAGCATCGTAAGTGACCGAGATGGGCGTTTTACTTCAAAGGATTGGAGATTAGTTCATCAAATGTTGGGCACGAAGTTAGCATTCAGTACGGCCTTTCACCCGCAAACGGATGGCCAAACTGAACGAACCAACAGAACGATGGAGGATATGCTCCGTATGTGCGCCCTGGACTTCGGTAAGAAGTGGGAAGAACATCTTGTTATGGTGGAGTTTGCCTATAATAATAGCTATCAAGCGAGTATAGGCATGGCCCCATTTGAAGCGCTGTATGGTCGCAAGTGTCGTACACCGCTAGCTTGGGCAGAAACTGGCGAGACTAAACTTTTAGGCAAAAAGGAAGTCGAGGATGCTACCTCAACAATACGCTCTATTCGAGAGAGGCTCCTAATAGCCCAAGATCGGCAGGCCAAGTATTACAATGCTAAGCACCGGAACGTGGAGTTCGCGGTGGGTGACTGGGTCTATTTAAAGATTAAGCCCTTCAAAGGCGTATCTCGGATCCGGCGGTTGAAAAAGCTAAGTCCGCGCTACCTTGGTCCGTTTGAAGTGGTGGAGCGAGTTGGGGAAGCTGCCTATCGGTTAGCTCTTTCATCGGAATTGAGTGGATTGCATGACGTGTTTCACATCTCGGTGTTACGCAAAGCAGTCAAGGATCCAGCTCATATAGTTGACAATGATCGAGTGCCGGTTGAGTATGGGCTAACGACAAAGGTGAAGCCTATACGGATAGAGGATCGAGCCGAGAAACAGTTGCGGAACAAGGTGATCGGGATGGTCAAAGTCCGGTGGGACAATTGTGGCCGAGAAGAGCTAACATGGGAGCGCGAGCAGACCATGCGAGCCGAGTTTCCCGAGTTATTTTCGTAACTTGTTCACTCGTTGTATATGTAATAGAAACATATAAATGTTTTGTTATTTTCTCCCTATTGTCTTCAAATTTCGGGACGAAATTTTATTAAGGGGGGAGGATTGTAACACCCCAAAAATCTCAAAATATGTTTGTACACAATTTTGGGTTGGAGGCTGTTAGACACGGCCTGGGACACGGGCGTGTCCCAGGGCGTGTCGGGTGTACACGGCATGGGACACGGGCGTGTCCCAGGGCGTGTTCAGGCTAGTCGACGTTTGAGAGTCGACGATCGTCGAGCCTGGGACACGGCCTTCGACACGGGCGTGTCCCAGGGCGTGTTCGAATTAATTTTCGAAATTGGCCTATTCAAGTCAGAGCAGGACACGGCCTTGAACACGGCCGGGAACACGGGCGTGTGAGGCTGGACACGGGCGTGTCAGTTGCCGTGTTCCGACCCGTGTACTGGTTTTGGAGATCGGTGAGTACCGTGTAACAGGAGACACGGGCGTGTCTCATGACTGACACGGGCGTGTCAGGTTCGACACGGGCGTGTCGATGCCCGTGTTCTCGAATATTTCAGTCGGTGCGACTGCCGCGTGTGCCGCTTAAGGGTACACGGCCTGTGACACGGGCGTGTCACAGGCCGTATCGGCCAAAAGAAAAGGGAATTTTCAGTAGATCTTGGCCCTTCATTTTCTTTAAGTAGAATCCTGTGGCTGGAGTTCATTCCTGGGCTGATAAGGCCGGGAAAGGAGGAAAAGAGGGCTCATTTCTAAAATCATACTCTCTTTCTAAAGTTTAAGAGAGAGGTGAGAGCAAGGAGGAAGAAGAAGTGGAGTCTGGCTACCGGTGGTGCTACGGTGGTCCAAATCGCGAGCCGAGTTCGGATTTGCGAAGGCAACGCTGCTGCGAAGGCTTTCATCCGTCTCAAATTTCTCTCCATGGCTCCGAAGTGAACTCCTAGGGTAACGATTTCCTGCTTGGACATGTGAAGCCTTAATTCCTGCATTGCATAGGGAAAACCCTTCCCCGCGAGTGTGCGGTGGGTTGTGGCGTCCCTTGGGGTAGATATGTGAAGTCCCCCTTGTTAGAGTCCGGAATTGGAGTACGGATCTAGGCATGCTGTGTGAAGCCCATCTTGACATGGTCTGGATTGGTGATGCTTGGTTGCATATCGGAGAAGGCTCCGTGATGATTGCTTGTATGCATGATGGATAAAAGTACTGGAGGAAGTCCAGGAAATTATGAGAGTTGGACTCTCTTGTGGCCGTGAGTGCTACTGGTGGAAAGTTGAGCCGTGAGGCTGCAACTAGGAAATGGTGGAACGGGCAAGGTGAAACTGTACCCGCGTCAGTCCAGGCGTGAGTCTGACGATGTGAGCAACAGGAAAGGTGGATCTGTACCCGCATTATGGTTGTCTAACCTTGGGTGCTTAAGGCCCTGTTAGGATCACATAGCGAGAGTCGACGGCCGGTGAGCCGATCAGACTAGAATGCTCATAGTGCGCCGTTATGTCTGGGACCTCTGAACGGTGTGAATGTGCCCTGAGTGCACGGAGCGTCGGGCCGTCGAGCCGACGTTTGTGATATGTGACGGTGCGGGCATGCACGTCTTGCTTAAATGGCTATATATCATGTGGATGAATGTTATGCAGGGATGGAATTCCGCTGCCCCGTGCCAGGGGCAGGGTCGTTATAATTGGTCAGCTGAATTCTGACCGTTGCCCTGTTTTGCCACCGTTTGGTGGATTGGTTCTTACAGGTGCTGGAGGAGCTGGTCCGAGCGGGACTTAGCGGGCTGAAGCCCAAAGCTGCGTTGCTGCCCTCGAAGGCATTGTTTTGTTTCTTTTGTTCATGTGTGGCCGGCCTGCGTGCCGATGTCTGTAAACAACACTCTTGTTAAGAGAAACTGTTGTAAGGCCTTAAGGCCAGACTCTTTTGATGTATATATATACATTCCTATGTTAGTGGACAATGTTGTTTATCTTGAGTTCAATAATTCAACCGTGAAACTTCCGCTAGAATGCTCTGTGTTAGGATGCGTTGGTTATGATATTATTTAGTAGCGTCTCCGCCTGTTTGTGAAATATGGTGTGGGGCCCCGGCCGGACCCTCTATTATATTCTTCTTGACGGGTAGAGGTGTTACAACCAATCGCTCTTGAATAATGCGTATAGTCAAATTTGCATCTTCGACCTCTTTACGCTTATATAGCTTTGATTCACCTGTTTCCGCCTAAGCTAAAGGAGTACGACACTTCCTACCATATAAAGCTTCGAAGGGCGCCATCTGAATGCTAGCTTGATATATATTATTATAGGCGAACTCGATCATCTAGAGATGGTCCTCCCACCTCTTCCCAAAATCCAAGGTGCACAGATGGAGAATATCCTCCATTGTCCTGTTGGTTCTCTCAGACTGACCATCCATCTGCGGATGAAAGGTCGTACTGAACTTCAGTTTAGTACCCAACATTTGGTAAATTAGCCTCCAATCATTCGAAGTAAAGCACCCATCTCGGTCACTGAAAATGCTATGGGGCACACTATGCAAACGTATTATGTTGTCAACATACAACTTAGCCAATTTTTCAACTAAATTGTCCTTCTTATTCGGTATGAAGTGCGATACCTTTGTAAACCGATCAACGATCACCCACACGACATCATTCCTGCTCTGTGATCTCGACAACCCATGCACTAAATCCATAGATATGTCATCGAACTTCCACACCGGAATTGACAACAACTTCAGGAAACCACCGGGTTTCTGACATTCAGCTTATAGCAAGGCACAAGTATGGCACTTTGCCACGTAAAGAGCCACGTACTTATTTAAACCTGACCACCAAAACATCTTTTTCATGTCCTTATACATTTTTGTTCTCCCTGGGTGGATTGAGTATTTAGTAAAGTGTGCCTCATACATCAACTCCTCCAGCAATTTACCCATATTTGGGACGCACAAACGACCATCTTTTCTCAAAAGGCCATCATCCAAGGAGAATTGGGAATTTGACCTATCCGCTGCATAACGCTTCATACTCTCATCGAGTTCCATCGCTCGTCGAATCCTATCCGCGAGGTCATATTGCACCTCCGTCACGTTCAAGCATGCATTTGCAGTGGCATTCTTATCAACACAAGAAATATCTAAGGCCTCCAACTCCTGTATTAGACGCTCCTCATGCATCTGTAGTCAACTTGACAGTACAAGATTCCTATGACTCAAGGAATCCGCGACGACATTTCCATTCCCGGGAGTGTAATGTATCTTGAAGGTGTAGTCCCCGAGGAACTCCATTCACCTCTATATTCGCATATTCAGATCCTTCTGATCTATTAAAAATTTAAGGATTTTATGGTCTGTGAATATGTCAACTTTCATGCCATACAAGTAGTGATGCCACAACTTAAGTGCAAAAATCACAACCACCAACTCTAAGCCGTGGACTAGATATTTTCGCTCATGCACTTTCAACTGGCGTGAGGCATAAGCTATAACCTTTCCGAACTATAGAAGAACACAGCCTAAGCCGCTCCCTGAAGCATCACTATATATCTCAAAACCATCTGTACCACATGACGAACTCAAAATAGGTGCCATGGTCAGGCAACTCTTCAACTCCTCAAAAGCCAGTGTGCACTTAGGCATCCAAACAAACTTCTGATCTTTCCTCGTCAGTGTGGTGAGAGGTAAGGCTATCCATGAAAAGTTCTCCATGAAGCGCCTGCAGTAGCCAGCAAGTTCGAGGAAGTTCCTTACTTCCACTACAGTAGTCAACATAGTCCACTCTCATATTGCAACGATCTTTGCCGGATCTACATCAACACCCTCTCCAATAACCACATGGCCAAGAAAAGCCACCGAAGACAACAAAAACTCACACTTTGAGAACTTGGCATTTAGTTTATTCCTCCTTAGGGTGTGCAAAACCATCCCCAAGTGATTTACATGATCTTATTTTGATTGTAGAGTACAACAATATGCCGTCAATAAAGGCGATCACAAATCGATCTAAGTACTCCCAAAAAGTCTAGTGCATCAAGTCCATGAATACTGATGGCGCGTTTGTTAGCCCAAATAGCATTATAGTGAACTCATAGTGACCATAGCGTGTACCGAAAGCTATCTTGGGAATATCATATTCCCTAATCCGCAACTGGTAATAGCCAGACTTTAAATCTAGTTTCGAATAGACAGTCGATCCCACCAGCTGATCAAACAAGTCATCAATCCATGGAATCAGATACTTGTTTTTCTCTGTCAAATTGTTCAATTCTCGATAATCAATGCATAGACACAAGCTTCCGCCCTTCTTCTTCACAAAAAGGACCGGTGCACTCCAAGGTGACATACTTTAACGTATATAGCCTTGCTCTAGCAATTCTTGTAATTGAACTTTCAATTCCGCCATCTCCTTTGGCGCTACTCGGTAAGGTGAGCATGCCACAGGTTTCGCACCTGGCACCAACTCAATAGTGAAGTCAATCTCTCGCTGGGGCGGAATCCCAAGGAGATCTTTAGGAAACACATATGCATAATCCGATACAATATGAACGTCACTCAAACTGGACTTTGGCTCTACAGCCTCCAACAGCGTGAAAAACAATTTCGCACCCTTTGGAACTTCCTTGACTACCTGGAGAGCAAACATTAATATCTTGCTCAATCCTCGCATACCGTTGAACTTAGTCTCGCATTCAGTGTTCTGTCCCAACGTGACTTCCTTAGATTTGTAATCTATATAGGCATGCTGCTCTGAGAGCCAGTCCATGGCAAAGATTACATCAAAATCAGATATTGGTAGCACCGATGCTTCCAATCAATCCTGACTTCCTATCCACACCTCAACACAACAAGATCTATCTGCACGCATCAAACATCCGTTAGGTAACAACACCTTTAATCTGTCTGTCAACATAAGAGTAGGCACTTCGATTCACACTACGAAGTCCTAAGATAGAAACAAATGAGAAGCACCTGCATCGAACAGTGCTCTCGCCGGATAGTCCCGAATAAGGACAAAGCCTACATTCATCAAGTTATACACAAATAATTCACAAGGTATAAAGTATATAAAGCATAAAAACTATATACTACTAGTACCTGTGACGACATCGGCCTATTTGATAGCCTCTTGTTGTCCAAGATTGTATACCCTCAGCTGAGCTGGAGCATATTGGGATGTAGTGGGCTCCACCGCATTTCCCTTCTCAGCATAAGATGCTCCTGTCTTATTCTCAACCGTTGGATGACCATGCCAACAATCTCGAGCCATATGACCCACCTTGCTACAAGTATAATATGTACGAGTTATTTGCCTAGACGTTGCTCTAGAAGCAACAGTAGATAGAGCTTGTCCAGAAGACTTGGACTTCTAATTCCATTTCCGAAACTGCGATTTTTAAGAAGTCGACACTTTGAATTCGAGCTTTTTCACAGCCAACTCTTTCTTGCCCTGTACCCTCTTCATATCCTTCTCCAATGAATGCTCCATATTAACCAATACTTGAAAACCTTGATTCATCGGATCCGAGAGAAGTACCCTCAGCTCATCCCGCAGTCCCTCATAGAACCGATTGGTCTTATGCTCTTCATCAGCGAAAGTGGACCCGAAATATCGTCCCAACCTGGTGAACACATGCATGTATTTATCTACACTACTCTCCCCGAGTAAAGCGCTGAAACTCATTCTCCATGGCAATCTGCTGCGACGAAGTCAGATGCTTTGCAAAAAATAATCTCAAAAACTCCTCTATCGAGATCTCAGATAGTCGTCTGCTCTAAAAGTGGTGTAATTCCAACTCATCCCACCAAATCCGAGCCTCTCCCTGCAATAGGAAAGTGGCCAAGGTTACCTTCCGCCCCTCTTATATTTCAATCGCCATCAACACTCTCTTAACACACGAAAGCCAGTCCTCTGCCTGCATTGGGGATCTTGCACCCGTGAACATTGGAGGACTACAAATCATAAAATGCTTCATCTGACTTTAAGTAGCTCGCCTTCCAAAGCCTCAATAGGCCCTTGCCTAACAACTATAGGCTCAGCCACACCAATCTAGTCCGGGACCATAGCAGGACGCACTTGCCCAGTCGGATGTGCATTTATCATAGCAAACATTGCCTCAGCAACTAAGTGTATAATTTTCGTAGAAGGGGAAGGTGTGTGCACATTAGCTGGTGTCGTACTCTCCATAAAACATTGGGGTTCAGACTGCCCGCACTACTTCGAGTCACCTATAAGTGTAAAATACACAATTCAGCGACTACATAAAAGGCAAACAATGACCAATAGGAACACACAAGTTCCTCAAATATGTGTATTTTCATTCCTAAGTTGACATTCTTGAGTTCATTTTTGTTATAACGGTAAGCACATATAAGTACTTGCCACCTCACAAAAAAATTCGACCACGAATTCGTAGAAGGAAGACCGAGACAAGAAACTGATACCAAATTGTAACACCTCAATTGTCACAACCCGCATTTTCTTCGCATTTAACGTTATATCAGAGTAAGAGAAAACACACGTCATAATGCCACGTCAGCAGGGGATAACTGCAGACGCTCAGGCAAAACCCCAACTTAACATCTTTATAAAAGATCTATTAGTTATTTAGAGAAAATCTATTTTAAGTTAAGCGGTTAGCCGTATCCCTCGGCTCAGTGGCTCATCCAGTCCACAAGAAAAAAAATAGTTGGACGCTGCGGAAAATACTTTATTTATAAGATTAGACGTCCTACATGAGTATAAAGTAGCTTTTACGACCGTTAAATATAGTGATTTAGGTTTTAAAATATGACATGTATGAAGTAATAATAGTAATTTTCATACTTTAAAATACATAACATGCAACCTAGCATAAAACCTTCCCAGAGAGCAAGTGCAACCAACCCAAAAGGTAAACTAGCGGCTAGCAAAGTATTCAATATTCCAAAAGAAAACTACCAGTGGGCATCAACAACCTGACACGAACCCACTGAAAGTACATAAGTTTGAACTAAAAACCAAAACAACAAACAACCTCATGGCGGTGAGGAAAACCACTACAACAACTGCAGTCCATAAGCTACTACCCAACACAACCGCTCCACCGGCTACAGCCTTGAACCTGAGGCATTCAAAAGAAGAACATCTCAGCAAGAAAATACAAGTGGCAATGAAAATAAACAGGAAAAAGGTAAAAAGGCAAGAAAGGGTTTACCAAACCCGACTATAAGAAGTGCTGAAAACCACATCTGATTATCCAAATAAAAACAGGCAAAGTGAAAGTTGCAATAAAGGAGTTAAATGAACTTTTGCACCAAGTGTGGAACGAAGCCATGGTTTGACAAAATCTGTAAGGATTAGCATAAAATAACATACACTGATCTAAGAAGCAAACTGAGCACAAAACAGCTCGAAAACGTGAATCATTAACACTTGGTAAAAATAATCGAATCGAAGTTGGTGACCAAAATGCCCAAACCCGATCTATCAGACTCATACATCTAACAAAGACACTACGGTGGTGACCACTTGGCCCAACACAACCCAACAGGCCACAAAATAGAGACCAAACCAAACCAAACCACCAAGTGAAATGATTCACAAATTGGCGTCCAGTTGGTGGTCCTTTATCCACTGCCAACCTTCATAGCCGAAGAAACATCATACCCAAACACCCCAAACCAAAACCCAAGCCTAAACGCAAAGAAATATCCAAACAAGCCCTAAAATCACTCTAAGGACCATACACGACGAATCCTATATGAAACGACAAAATATTCTAAGTCCTGGCAAAATTCGGCGAGTGTACCCGACGAACCACAAGGATACTCGACAAATTTCCATAGCACTCGACGAATTTCCATTGCACTCGACGAATAAGACCTCCGATACTCGACGACTTCCTACTATACTCGACGAATTCCTACTATACTCGACGAATTACATAACGATACTCGACGAAATGCTACTATACTCGATGAGTCGACCAACGCTACTCAACACTTTCTTCAGAAACATGTCGAATCTGCCTTAACGATAACTTCGGCGATACTCGCCGAATCTTAATTGATACTCGACGAATAGCACTTGGACTAACAATATACACTCGGCAAATCGTTACCCGACTAAAATTCCTTAATAAAATTCGGCGATACTCGCCGAATCTGCCTAAGCCGATACTCAACGAACTCCATTAATACTTACCGAATTATACTTAGACTAAATCCCTCCATACCCGTCGAATTTCACTTAACGATTAAGACGAATTCACACCCGGCTATCCTACCAAACTCTACGACTACTACCGACGATATTCGACGAATTTTACTTACCCAAACCTGCCAAATTCTACTTAACTCCTAAACCTATTCTCCACGTTTTGGCCAAAAACTTTTCCTACTCTAGCATTTCTTTCATAGTCTACTTACACTAATCCTACACTCTAAGGGAGGAGGAAAGGAAGGAAGAAGAATATGCAAGAAATGGACATGCAAGGGGGAAAAGAGCCACTAGCCTTGAAACTCCGAAAAAACACCTCCCGCTCACACCACGACAAGGATATGCCGCCAAAAGATCCTAGCAACGTTTTCTGAAACTCTTGGGGGGGGGGGGGAAAGGAGGTCAAAATCACTAACCCTAACGCCTAAAAATTTAGGAATCGGGAAAAGCTTACCACGATCGGGTAGATCTTGGCGAGAGCTTTCCAAATCTCTAATCTATCGAGGAATCCAACCACCAAATCACTGGAAATCACCGGCCGAAAGCACGCGGGATGCCGCTCCACTTCCACTCGTGAAAACGGCCGCCGCTCGGGTTGGGAAGATGATGAATAAGGTTTTTGACACGACCTAATATTCAAATATATATATATACATACATAAATAATTATAATAATATAATAAATTTAATAATCAATAATCCCAACATGACCCGAAATCTAAACCAACTCGTAATCTTGCGAAAATTGCACCGTAGCTAAATACCGACGCTATGAATCTAACGGCGAAGTCAAAATCAAAATCCGATAGACCAAACTCGGGTAAAACACCACCCGAAGATTAAACGCCACCACATCCTTTAAAAAGCTCCACCGAGTCACCAAAACAGACTCGGCTCGCGAGGGAAGGTGCACAACCAAACCAAAAACCAACCACATAGGGAAACCCACTGAGCAAACCCATGCTCCAACAAATGACGCCCGTTAACTATGCATTAACGTAACGCCCTGATGCCAAAAATGCGTCACTACAGGGATTAAAATAAATACTAAAAAATCAAGGGCGTTACAACCACCCCCCTAAAAAGAAGTTTCGTCCCGAAACTTAACATAAATAGGATCAAATCTAAAATAGAAGAAAAAAAAATCATAGGCCAACAAAGAAAATACTTACCAAAAAAAAACGTCAGAAGAACAGATGAGGATGAGCCTCCCTCATAGCTGACTCCACCTCCCAAGTAGCGCTCTCCACATCTTGGTTCTTCCACAAAACTTTAAACATGGGTATTGTCTTCTTTCGCAATACCCAATCTTGAGTATCCAAAACATGAACAGGCAATTCCACATACGAAAGGTTAGGCTCCAACTGGGGCACATCATTAAGAATTTGCCTATCGCTCAGCACACACTTCCGCAATTGGCTCACGTGAAAAACATCGTGCATACCCAGAAAATTTGAAGGCAAACCCAACCTATAAGCCGATACGCCAATCCGCTCAACAACTTTGAAAGGTCCCACATACCTAGGGTCCAACTTATGGTTCTTACCAAATCTCTTAACGTCCGATATCGGGGAAACCTTAAGGAACACCATGTCCCCAACAACAAACTCCAAATCAGTCCTACGTCGATTGACATTCTTTTCATAACGCTCTTCAGCAATCCGAAGCTTCTCTCGAATATACTTAATAGAAATATCCATCTCTTCTCACACTTCTGGGCCCAATAATGGTCTCTCACCAACCTCGGCCCAAAATAAGGGAGTCCTGAAAAGTCTCCCATACAACGCCTCAAACGGGGCCATTTGCAAGCTCTCTTGATAACTGTTATTGTATACAAATTCCATCAATCTCAAACGCTCATCCCACGCTCCTCCATGCTCCAAAATATAACATTTGATCATATCCTCCATGATCTGAGTTACTCTCTCCGTCTGACCATTTGTCTGCGAATGATAGACAGTGGAATACCTCAAATTAGTACCCAACCCCTCCTGTAAACTCTTCCAAAAGTGAGACGTAAACCTGGAGTCTCGATCTGATACAATACTGACAGGCACTCCGTGCAACCTGATGTCCTCATCCAAATATAACTCAGCTATTTTCTTCATGGAGTAGTTGATCTTGAATGGCATGAAGTGAGCACACTTCATCAATCTGTCCACTGTAACCCAAATTGAATCGTGACCTCGGGGAGATCTCGACAATCCAGTAATAAAATCCATCGAAATACTCTCCCAATTCCAACTCGGAATTTCTAAGGGCATCAACTTGCCTCCAGGCCTTCCATGATCGGTCTTCACTCGCTTGCAGGTAAAACACTCTGATATAAACTTAGCTATATTGCCCTTCATACCATACCACCAAATGATCTACTTCAGATCCTTATACATTTTAGTAGAACCGGGGTGGTAGGAAACACTAGAACAATGCACCTCTTTGCATAACTTTACTCGAATATCCTCTACTGTGGGAATACAAAATCTTCCGCGGTACTTCAAGGTGCCCACATCATAATTGAAAAGTCTGATAATTTCCCTTTCGCAGTTCTATTATAAATGTGCAGCAAATCAGGATCATCCTTTTGATGTAGCCTTGTAAGTGTATTCCAAGAAGGCTCTATTACTTCCGAACTGCTGGGCGAGCTGCTACTCCCCACCGATATATCCATCAAGAGAAATTCCTTTACCAGCGAATCCACAGATAGGTTAAAAATTTTCACTAACTTCCTACTTAGGGCATCGTCTACCATATTCTCTTTGCCCAGATGGTATTTGATCTCAACATCATAATCTGCCACATACTCTAACCATCTTCACTGGCGCAAGTTCAATTTCTTTTGAGTGAAGACGTACTTCAAACTCTTATGATCAGTATAAATCTTGCACAGAGTGCCATATAATAGATGTCTCCATAACTTTAAGGCATAGATCACAGCTGCAAATTCCAAATCATGCGTAAGGTAATTCCTCTTATGCACCTTTAACTATCAGGACCCATACACAAACACTTTGCCCTCTTGCATCAACACGTACCCAATTCCAACGTGCGATGCATCCACATACACAACATACTCTATCCATTCGGTAGGCAAGGCTAACACCAAAGCAGTGTACAATCTCCTTTTAATTCCTGAAAAGCCAATTCACACTTATCGCTCCAAACAAAAGCTGCGTTCTTCTGCGTAAGCTTAGTCAGCGATACAGACAACGAAGAGAATCCTTCCACAAATCTCCTATAATATCCTGCCAACCCTCAAAAACTTCTTATCTCTTTGGGTATGGTAGGTCTATTCCAATCAATTTCAACAGCTATCTTCTCAGGGTCCACAGAAATTCCATCCTTATTAATCACATCACCCAGAAAAGAAACTCGAGGAAGCCAAAACTCACACTTGCTTAGCTTGGCATACAATTTATGCTACCTCAAAGCAAGCAAAACTAAGTGCAAGTGTTGGGCATGCTATTCAGCATTGCGGGAGTATACCAGAACATCATCTATAAATACAACCACAAAATGGTCCAGGAAGTCCTTAAACACTCTGTTCATCACACCCATAAAGGCAGAGGGTGCATTAGTCAATCTAAAAGACATCACAAAGAACTCAAAATGTCTATGCCATGAACGAAAAGCAGTCCATGGAATATCTATCTCACGAAACCTCAATTGATGGTAGCCCGAACGAAGGCCAATCTTTGAAAACACAGCACTACCACACAAATGATCAAACAAGTCATATATCCTCGGTAAGGGATACCTATTCTTGATGGTTAATTTATTCAACTCTCTATAATCAATGCACAGCCTCATTGATCCATCCTTTTTCTTCACAAACAGCATAGGAGCTCCCCACGGTGAAGAACTTAGACTAATGAATCCATTATGCAATAACTCATCCAACTGGGTATGCAACTCCACCAGCTTATGTGGGGACATACATTACGGTACCTTAGTAATAGGATGGGTACCCGGCTCCAAATCTATGACGAACTCCATGTCTCTCTCAGGGAGAAGACCAGGAAGATTATCAGGTAATACATCAGGAAACTCGTGAACTACAACAATATCCCCTACACACGGCAAACTACCACCGGTTGCCAAAAATGAAACCAAATAGGCAAAACATCCGGAATTTACAAGCTTTTGAACACGTACCATAGAAATAATCGGAGAAACTTGGCGCGGAAAACCATAAATGCTCCTGGGTTGGTCATTGTCCATCTTGAAGTCCAAGCGCTTGACCTTGCATTGGATAACTGCATCATACTTGGACAACAAGTCCATCCTCAAAATGACATCGAAATCTTCCAAGTCTATCACCTTCAGATCAACAATGGCTAGAAAATCACCTAACAGAATCAGACAACTCTGAATGCCTTGGTCTGACACCACTAAATCGCCAGAGAGAAACTTGACATGAAATACGTCACCAACAAGATCGAGGGTCAAACAGTGATGCTCTACAAAGGTTCTAGCCACGAATGAGTGGGTAGCACCGAAATAGAAAAGAACGCACGCCTAGCGGTTTTTTACTTTAAACTTTCCTATAAAATCATATACGCAACTAAGGGAACGAACGTCGAAACTATAATTACAAACTAAAAGCTTGATAGAATCGATTTCAAGATAACCTAAACACCTAGAGGGGGGCGGGGGGTGAATAGGATTTTATCTTTTTTCACTTAAGGCAGAATAAGAATTCAGTTCTTTAAAGAAAATCTAACTATTCTATAGCTATCACAGCAACCACAACACACAATTCACAATCACACACACATCACAGATTGCATACTGGTTTATAGTGGTTCCCTAAGATATGGGTACAACCACTTTCCCCCTTCGCCTATCCAGCAGTGTGCTAGATTCGGCCTAACTTCTTCCTTCTTCTCAGATCCACAGATCTTACAGCTCAGAACCCTGAAAGGTTCCTACAACTCAGAATGTATCCACACTCCTACAGCTCAGGCTAACAGCCCTATATCAGCCTTATCACAAGGCCTACAACTCAGAATGTATTCACACTCCTACAGCTCAGGCTAATAGCCCTACCTCAGCCTTGTCACAAGGCCTACAACTCAGAGATCTATATCTCCTACACTCAGCCTTTATATTATAGGCTTAATACTCAGATCTTGAAAGATCCTATAGAATTTGAAAAATCTTATAAATTAACTCTTACCCTTGTTGAGAGAGAAGGGATAAAAGATTTCTTGATCAGCTCTTGACAAAACTGATTGCTGAGATCAACCTATTCTTAGCTTTCTTCAAAGCTTCTTGAATCTGAACTCAGTAGGGTTGATCTTCTTTGAAGTTGACTGGCTGGCAACTTCTCTCTTAGATTTCAGAAATAGATCTGAATTCTTCTTAGCAGATTTGTTCAGGATCTGCTTCTTAAGAGACTTGTAAATGTCTCCTTCTTTACTTCAAACAGCTGGAGCTCTCTCTCACTCTCCAAAACTTCTGAAGTTTCTTCTGAATTCTTGTTTGAATTCTCCTTAGACAAATTCTGAGTAGATTACCACTTCAGATTGTCTTCTTAGATCTTCTCACAAAAATCTTCTTCTTTGTGACGTGCTCTTTCTTGATCAATGATTAATACTTCATTAGTTGTTCGTGCTTTTGATTTGACAGAATCCGTCTTTATATAGACTTCATCCATGGTAACCGGCTGATCTAGTTTCTAACCAACTTCTGACAGTTCTGATAGCTTCAAAAAACTTGTTGGAATTCACAGCTGTCAAGTCTTCAGTCATTTCTTCAACCTTTATCTTTGTCAGCAAAGCGTCGAGACTGATCTTCATTATGTGTCGACACAAGTAGATTAAGTGTCGACACAAGCTTTGGTGATGTCGACATAGCTCCTTTGGTGTCGACACTGCTTCTGTAGAATGTGTCGACACTGCTTCTTCGTGTCGACACAGTCACTTCTTCACTTCACAGCAATCAACTTTGTTGAAACTCTGCTGTGTGTCGACACAAGTCCTATGTGTCGACACAGTTGATATAGTCTAAGAATTCTGTGTGTCGACACTGCCTCCAGGTATCGACACAGTTGATGTCGACTAAAAATTCTATGTGTCGACACTGCCTCCAGGTGTCGACACAGTTGATGTCGACTAAAACTTTTATGTGTCGACACAGTTGCTTCTGGTGTCGACACTGCTTTTCCAAGTGTCGACACAGGCTTTCTTAAGTGTCGACACATGCACATAGAAACTTTTTTTCTGCATTTTAGCATATTCTTAACCTGCACATATAAACTCAAAATAACATCAAATTCACCTTGATGTATATCATTGAGCTAAGTGAGGCTTCTTCAAATCAGGTACACATTTTCCTATGTACCCAACAATCTCCCCTATTTGGAGAAGTCATAACCCTTTAGTCAATAATATACACCACTTATAATAAATAAACATTATGATGTATATAAGCATTATATGACAAGGTAACTTATAAACAAAACATATACCAAAATGACATTACAGAATAATGATGCAAACTTAATGAACATGAAACATTGTTTTGTTTATACTATCAAAAAGTTTATTAACAATTGTTTACATAGATTTCTTTAATACTAAAGATTACATTGTTCTTGTAAAATCTAGTAAATCTATACTAAGGCTGATCAGGCTCCCTGATGACTATGCCTTTTCCTGGCTTAATCTGAGCCTGCACAGTAGGTTCTGTATCATCAATGAGCTTCTTTTCTTTCAAGTTTGCCTTCTTCTGTGCTTCAGCCTTAATTCTCTGCCTTTCAAAATAATGAAAAGGCTTAGGGAAGTATTTGCTAGGATCCTGAGCATTTGGAGATAGCTTCCCAATTTTAGCCTTTATTCTATATTGCAGAATGGCTTCTTGCCTTGCTTCATATTTCTGCCATTCTTGTTCAGTATACCATTTGCCCCTTTCATGGATCTGTTCTTTCACAGCTTCCAGGCAGTCAAAATGATATTCCTGGAAGTGGGGCTCCACTGCTCAAAATCAGGCTTTAGCTCAGCATGTTCTCTGAACCTTTTCTTTGACAGTTGAGCTTCCTGCTGAGCTTTCAAGGCAGCTTCTGGCATTTCTAATTTATCAATAATAACATTATCAACTTCCTATGGAGGACTGTACATAGACTGAACCTGTTGCTAAATCATATCAAAATCTGCTGGAGGGTAGATGACCTGAGCAACTTCAGGTTGATCACCTTCAAGATAAGCAGGTTGCACACCTGACTCAGCAATATTATCATCATCACAATGATAATATTGGATATCCCAGAGTGGCTCTGATGCTATTGGATATCCATTTGGCATGATCTGAGGCTGTTTTGACTAACACTCTCTTCCCCTTTATGATTTCTCTTTCAATATGGTCTCGTAAGTCATCTTTATGAAATCTCACTTGTCCATCAAGAAAATTAACACCATCTTTATAAAATGATTTTAACTTGAGAAGCTTATTAGAGATTAAATTCTGAGAAGTAGTAATGACTGTCTGAAATGAGTCTAAGACAACCTGTAGCTTCTTATCAAACTCCTTTTTCTCTTTAGTCCTTACTTTAGTCATTGCAGAGACTGTATTCTTTATTTCAGTTACTATCTCATTGTGAGATTCAGTTAGATTGTCATTCATCCTAATCTTATTCTCAAGGATATAGCCTTGATTAATAGCAATGCCATCCACTTGAGCCTTTACTACTACTTGCTGCTTAGCCAGAAATACTACAACATTGCCCCCTTTGTGGAAGCAATCTGTCATCTCTTTCTTATGTAGATTCACTTCAAACCTGATGGATTTGATATCCTGAGCCAG